>JANRMT010028174.1:145608473-145672883 GCA_026402145.1 Polypterus bichir lapradei
TTACGGCCCCATCTTCACGAAATTTGGTAGGTGGCTTCCCTGAGCTAACCGAAACCAATGTACGTACTTATTTCGGTGGTATGATGCCACTGTCGGCCACCATATTGAACTTTTCAACAGTCTTTGTTACTTATGGGCCCATCTTCAAGAAATTTGGTACATGGGTTCCCAACGCTAACTGAATCCTACTTACGTACATATATACGTCCATAGCCTGCAGCTCAGTCACTGTGTGAGGTGGCGTTGGGTCCCCCATCCCAACGCCTCCCACGTTGTTGGCTGCCTGCCTATATAAGACCGTCTGTCGCTCCTTAGATTCATCTTAGATTCACAGGTGACGATTTCAGTAGTGGACACTTTGATGTTTATGAATGTTTAAACTCTCAAAAGCTGGATGTGATTTTATCGATGAAACCGGTTTTGTGCTTACAACACTTGACAGATGCCAAATGTCACTTCAACACAACAAATCCTGCAAATACCGTTGTAATTGAAACAAACCATGAAACTCAAACCGATTATGACAGCAGCAATCCAAGCTGTGAGATTTGAGACAAGATTACTGTTCACATGGCCAACTGTAAGTTACATGCTCAAGAGTAAGCTCAGCGCACAGCTTGGTCATGTTCCAACCGGAGGGCCGAACTGACAACATGGTATACAAAGAGATCCTTAACAAATAATTATTGGCATATTTTCCCTCAGTTTAAAAAGGTTAAATTTTCTTCTTAATAAAAATTTTAAGGCAGTACTTCGCCGCTGCGAAGCGCGGGTATTTTGCTAGTTGGATATAAATTACACAGGTTTGTGATATGAAAAGTATATTTCATACACTCCTGCATAAATTCAATTTGTTGCAAATATGATGTATATTTGTGTATTCAAATCAGTGGTTGGGATTTCCATTGGTAAAGCAGATTAAAGTTTATATTTGCTGAAAGATACATGTAAGTCACTATTGTTGTCATCCATTGTATATGATGTTCAGATCTCCAATTACAGTGACTTCTTCAAAAGAGTTCACCTTATCCACCAGCGATTGAAAAGTGGTTCGAAACACATTTATTGGGGTGCGACGAGACTTCTATCCGGAAACGATGGTCATCTCAGCAACAGTAAAAACAAATGATTTAACATGATAATCGTTGCTCTTCTCTATACAATGATGTATTACATCATTCAGACCATCAAGATTGGGTTTCGCAAAGCAAATGAATCCTGTCTAACCGTGTTGAGCATCACTCCCAAATACTAATTTGTATCCATCAAGTCCGACTTCTTCGTTTTGATAATTCAGAGTTTCAGAAAATATCAGTACGTCACTGTTAAAGTACCACTTGTCACTTTTGATAAATTCCAATTTATTCCTTAAAGAGCATACATTCTGATATGCTATTTACAGTCCTGTTGAGTCTTAAATACACGGAGTGGTATGTACAAATTCTTTGTACTTTTTAATATACACAGCTCCTGTAAGCAGGAATCCTCACTTTTCAACTCTTTTGGGACCCAAACAAAGGCCTAGTTATCCTCCTTACTTCATTAAAATCCAATGCTGCTACTTCATACGTCTGTTCTTGGCTTTTATGGATGGTAATTGCTTCTGCGGTAACATTTGGAAGTTGAGTTCTCAACATCTGGTACTGCACTTTATTCGATATATTTAGTGCAACACAAATTTTCCTAATAGGCACTAAGTTAGGTGCAATTGCACTGTAATAGATGAACCTCTTGTGGACTGTTCTTGCTTTATTACTGAACTAAAGAATCTTTGGTTCTTGACTTTTATCATTTTCAAATGATATTAACCTTCATACTCCCCAGACTCCATTGACTAGACCATCTTCCACATCAATATTGCTGGTTACCATGTATTTTATTCCTATTTTTTAATATTAATTGATGTGGTAGGCCATTTACTTCACTCAACTTCTTGCACTTTAGTCCTTCCAACACTTTAATCCTTCATTGTCTCTAAGATCTTCCTTAATATTACATCTTTCACATAGGAAATGTACTCTGGCCCAGGATCATTTTTAATTGTCTCTTCATTGTAAAGGTCCACACATTTATTTTCACTATACAGTCTCATAGCACCATTCGGAACTGCTGACACTTGCCTGGACTTGATCAATATATTTTTCTTCCATATTTCCACAAGCTAATGCATTCAATGCTTCAATGAACTCAAATTCATCCTTTTGATGTATTATTTCTTTCAAATCATACAATCTAAATACCTCCCAAAGTGGATTTCTTCTATTGATTAGAAAAAATCATTGCCTTTTCTTATCTTGTAAATCGGTGAGTAGTAGTTGGTAGTGGTAGTTGGTTCAAATCCCAGACAACCAAATTGGATATTCCTCCAAACGGTTTGTTGACACTCATTATTTGTCGCAAACAACAATCTACATGACTGAAAAGTATACTTCCAACCATGGAAATTTCATCGATTATGAGTAACTTGACGTTCAATAATTTTTCCCTTATTGTGTTGGCCACTTCTGTCAATAATTCAGGCATTTGACCTCGAATTTGAGAGACCGGTAATGCTGTATGCAATGTAATACCTTCGATAAGAAATGCAGCCTTTCCTGATGGCACGCATAAAAGTACATCTCCGGTCGAACCTGGCTGAGAGTCGAAATAATTGCTGATAGATTGATATACACATCTGATGACTGTACTTTTTCCAACACCTGCTGATCCAATCAAGATGATATAAAAAGGAGTATTTTCTTAATTTAAACAAATTCAGAATATGGAAGATAAAATCTTTCTACCCCATATTTAGTCAGGAAGCCAATAAGCAGATATCCTCGTGGGGTATTTTTTTTTTTTTTTTTTTTTTTTTTTTTGGACAGTTGTACCAATTCTTATTCATAGCTGCATCCTGTCCTCCTTGCTGCAGTATATCCACGTTCTGTTCCAGTGAAACTTTTTTTCTTTTATATATTCTTGTGCTTCTTCCTCTTAAATATCGATAACTTCTAGTTGGGCACTTTCCAACACCTCGTCCAAAATTTTGTCTCCAATTTCAGAAAATATTTTCCTATTTTCTTTAAACCGTGCCAGACTCTCATTGTACAACTCCTCACAATTGACGTTTCATGTGTCTTGGAGTTCATTGTTCCATGGCAGAAAGAGAAGTACTTGTTCTCTGAAGTTATTTACTCTATCCTGCTGTAATTTGTAGCACCTGTACCTAATCACTGACGATTTCTTCTTGCGTCTGTACTCCTTGGATTCCTCCAAGTCAAAATTGTCTTCATCCAATTGTGCTTTCCTAATTGGTACATATTCAGATGCAAATTGTGCCATGCATATGTCATCTAAACTTTCTGGATGAACACTATACTTCTCAAATAAATCTTCCATATAGATTTCCATGGAGTCTTCGCTAAGACGTCACAATTTGTCTTTTGTCTTAGCATTCTGGCTCTTTCCTTCCTAGGACTTGTATTTATGTAGATTGTTTTACAGCTACATTTCGATAATGGCATTAACAACACATGGTATGCTGCCTCTTGCATGGACATCAGGTTGCTATTAAGGAAAACGTTTCCAAAAGATCTAAATTTCTCTTTGATACCTTTATTGCGTTTCTTGGCATCTGACGCTGCATCATGTAGTATTTTTGACAATCCACTGTCAAATTTACTTATACAGTATATTTAATAATACTAGGGGGCTTTGCCCTTTGCTCGCCAACCGCCCCAGCTACTTCGCATTTCTGCCGCTCTCGTATGTGAATTTCACTTTCACCAAACAACAAATCTTTTAATTCTTGTGGATACGCTGCTTCATTGGGAAGAAACGCTACTTTTCCCTGAAGGCAACATGAATTAGACAATCTACAATTCTCCGACTGAAAGTTTAAATCTGAACAATATATTCAAACTCTTTTCGCTATTTCGTTATTTCACTGCTTAATAATGTCCATTTGTTTGCGCTAATGCGATCTTTACTATCATTTTTTTGAGACTTTCAAATTTTAGTACTTTCATTATCTCTAACCTGCTCTGCATGTGTATCGCATCATCATTTTTGAATTCTTTACGATGTTCTACCCCCGGGCGTGGTTAAATATCCTGGCACAAAGTTTTGTCTCGCGGGAAGTGAAAGTATCTCTCTGAAAAAGTCATGTCTTGTCCCAGGCTAAAAAGCCTTGTCTCATGCCAGGATTTTTTTATTATAAAAGAGAGATTCGAAGCAATCCGTACTCTTCTAGTACATACTGTAGGTCCATATTTGACTCAAAGAAATGCAAAATATCTTTGTTGTTGCCATTGACATTAACTTCCATACTCCTTTATCTTAAAAATATTTGAGGCCTTTTTAGAAAACTCCTAATTGCAGATATATACTCATCTTCCCAATATTTAAAACTTTCAGAATTTCTTCAAATGGTACGTCCGCAGTCCTCCCTGTTCTTCAAATAATATACCATCTGCTTCCGTATTGCTGACAAACATTCTTTGTTTCGTCTTTGGCAAGTGGATCCAACAATCATCTTCCTCAGCATAGCTGGAATAAGAAAATTGAATCTGCACTTGTTTTTATTCCTTTTCCCTTTATAGCGCATATGAGACTGTCTGTGCATCTGACATTGGATGTATGGATCATCTTTTTGTACTCACAAATAATAAATTCATCAATATTATCAATACATGCTTTAATCAGATTGGGATTAAATGAATCATAAACTGGTGCATTTTTAAGCCATAAAAAGATGTGTTCGTGGGGGGAATCCTCTCTGTTGAAATTCAATACGTTCGTAAGAATCTTTGATGATGTATTTTCCAAATACAGACCCTTCTTCTTTCAATAGCAACATTAGCTTCGACATTTTGTTGTTGAAATACCTTGCACAGGTAATGGGATCGTTTTTAATGAGATGAGTTTTTTCATGATCGGTGAGAACATTTTCTTGTTCCACACTTACAGGCGATCCTTGTAGCGTCGAAAGTGTCTTGAGGAGTTCCAGTCACTTTGTTTCTCCAGTAGAAATTGTTAAGAATGTTGGCTTCTCTAATTGCCTAATTGTTGCCATCAACTTCTTTTTTCATGTTTTCCAGTGCAATGGAGATGATCTAATCTGTTTTAAGATCTTGTAACCTTCGTCGAGTTCCTGTGAATTATGGAGATGAATTTTATCAAGCACATCTTTCACTTTCATTTCCGTCATCTTCTTTGTTTTCCTCAAACACATGTTTATACTTGCCAAGCATAGTCATTTCCAATTTCTTCTTTGTCATAAGCAATAACCTTGATGGGATATAGGCACAACTGTCTCTGTGGCGAGTATCAAACTTAACCCTATCAGTATATGAAAACTTTGCAGGTGTATTAAATGTATGACCACAATATATTTTTGGGGAAACACAACTCATCAATGTCTGTAACAGCATGTCATAGAACCGGTAATTATCAATCAACATCACTTCTTCATCCACTTAATTGCACAAATTGTCTTCATCAATGTCTTCATCAAAATCCACATTTTCTGTAAAAAAAAAAAAAATTATTGATAAATGCATTATCTGATAATTGGCTTGATTGCTTACTATCCTTTCGGATAAAATCAACTGCAGTACTGATGTCATGGTTGGCATGTCGTTGGAGGTAAGTTCTGTCAATGGAAATATTGTGCGCAAGATGTAGCGGCATCTCCACTAAATGATCCAAAGCGTCACAAACTGCTGCTGGCTGAATGGTTTCAAATAGGTAGTGCGATTTATGTATCACCATGTGTTTTAACTTGATTTGAAAGGTGGCCAAATTTTCATATGCACGTGGCAACTCTTGAACCATATCATCAATATCTATTGGAATGTTTATGACACTTCCTTTCATACCAATTTTTATGTTGAGGGCATATGCTTTAAGTGGTCTTAATTAGATAAAGTTATATGGTGCAACCATTCGTTCTTCTAAAGTTGCTAAAATTTTTAAGCACATGGGTATTTCCACAAACTTTAGTCCATTACTTGTGGACATTTTAGGGACACTTCCTTTACTTGCTTGACAAGAACACGTGATACAAGTATATTCCAAATTGCACTTAAATATCCATCCATCCATTATCCAACCTGCAATATCCTAACTACAGGGTCGCCAGGGGTCTGCTGGAGCCAATCCCAGCCAACACAGGACAGAAGGTAGGAAACAAACCCCGGGCAGGGCGCCAGCCCACCACAGGCAGTTAAATATTTTAACACTAAATTTTTCACTATATTTCTCACAATTTTCATTATAATACTTCACAACGGAATGAGCTAAAAATAATCCTTCACAACAACAAATTTTATCTGGCATGGAACAGTGATCCTTAAGAAATTGCAATTTTAGTTTATTACCAATTTGAATCACTTGCTCTTAATAAATTGTAATAATTTTCTGTAACCTGAAAGAAATCAACATTTCTTCTTTCTTGTTTTGATTCTCTGTCTTGTAACTGTTCACTTTCACAATAAACATTTTGGGTTTGTCTTAGCTTCATCGCTTCAGCGTTCTTCTGCCTTTCGACATTATGATATGTATCCTGGATCCTTAAAATTTTCTTAGCGTCAGCATCCTTTTCCCTTTCTGTCTTGCGATAGGATTCCTGGCTCCTCAAAATTTTCATAGCCTCAGTATTTCGGTGTCTTTCTGTGCTATGATAAGTATCTTGACTCCTTAAACGTCTGATAGCCTCAGCATTTGTAGACCATTCAAATTCACGATAACTCTCTTGACTTTGCACTCTCCTCATCTTCTGTACTTTTTTAATTGTTTCTGCTTCTCTAAATTCCTCTTGAGATCTTGCTAACTTTATTATTGACTTATTTTTATTTCTTTTACTATATACAAAGAAACAGAACATAAACTTGACATTAACTGCTGGATCTTCTTTCTTTGTTGTAAATGACTTTAATCTTTAAGATAATTGTGATCAATCAATAGCTCTTGTATAATTACCTTAACAAAGATTAAACTACGTTTATTGTAATTTTTTTTGGCTGAATGATGCACATATTAGGAGGTCTCTATTGGTCTACAGTGTGAGTTTTGGGAAAAAAACACCTGGCCCTGTGTGTGTGTGCGCTTTGAGACAATGGAGTCTCAATAGCGTTAACTAAATCGGAGAAAAGGACACCAATGAACAACAACGATACGCTGGCCACAGGGAGATTCTCTCGAGCATGTTGGTGGGCTTACTGACATGAACGAGCAGCTCGCCTCCGATTCAGGTTGAGTGCAGTAACTGAGTGGAGCAAATGAAAACTCGCATGTTCACAAAATGCAGCCCCTAAACCCTGAGTACTTACCCTCTCTCTGTCGCGTAGTGATGCAGTTCTAAACTTGTTCGACCCCAGCTTGAGATGTAGACAACACTCTTGTCCAGCTTTGTACCACTTCTTTCTTATTGCGGCAGACCGGAAATCTCAAGCCATCACTTTTTTTTTTATTGACGTCACAAAACGCGCCACCATACAACTTCCTAGAAGTAGCTGAATAGAAGATTAATGAAAGGTAAAGTACCACTTCTAGTTAACGGAAATAGCCCAATTGATAGAAATCTACGTTTTGTACCTAATACTTGTATGCAAAATATGGTTGACCTAAGTGAAAGCATACTCAAGTTATCATGTTTACATACACACAGAAATTATTCCAAAAATGGTATTTTCAGACTCGGGAGGTCTAAAATGTCGAGATTCATCGATATCTCGAAATGGAATTTTTGGAGGATTCCAATACTTCGTATACGATAATGTTAGGGAGCTCTAAAACATAGAGATTCATCAAAATGTCAACATCTAATCTTTGGACGATTACAATGCTTTCCCTATACTTCGTTTACAAGAAAGTAATCAATGGTTTGCTCCAAATGTGATGTAAAATTTGAAACCCCCAAGTTTCAAAACCCTAAGGAGACATATAGATTGCCAGAATTTTTAAAATCTCTGAACATAACACAGGGTAGCTGTCAATATCCTGCACAAAACACTGAAAATATTGAAACAGGGATATTTCATTCCTAGAACCAAAATGGATGTCAATGCATCATTCAATTATTATTGAAACCATCACTCCATATATGCTAAAGTCATTTCTGAAAGATTTCAGTATTTCCAGTGACATAGTAATATAGTAATAGTAATATATTATCTTCACCCTTTACTGAGAGGTATGTGGATGAATGCCATTTTCATATTTTGGAAATCACTTAAACTTATATTTTGCATGCAGATCTGTTCTTAACCTGCATTTAATATGAAATAGGCACTTAACAGAAAAAAGACTGCAAGTTCCTCGGCTGCTATAATATATTTATGTTATAAAACATTTTGGTAATCAAACTTACTATTGACTACATCATTATGCTTATTTTATTTGCAAATCATCTTATTTTACTTTTTCCTCTTGTACATTTGTTTGCAGTTTGGTTTGTCATTATGCATAAATCTGAACTGCTTATATAGCAAGACATTTGTTTTGTAGGTGTTGGTGCCTATGTTACTCCTGACATGATGGTAGCAGAATATTCACTTCGAGAGAAACTTCCTGCTAACCAGTACACTTGGTCATCAAGAGGACCGAGGTGGGTTAAATTAGTAAGACAGATACCTTTAATACTGTATGATGATGGGGAAATTTATTGTTTCCATTATTTTCTCAAAACATATATAAACGAAAAATTATAGGCTAACCTTTAATAAAATGATTCAGGTATCTTCAAGTAACTGCAAAGTCATAGGTTTGATGTCACTTTCACAATATCTTTTAGGAAGACAGTTAATTCTCCTTCCAAACTGTGCTGTTTACCTTTTGCAAAAAAGTCAGAGTTACTGTATATCACAGTGTTAACTTGGATACCCAATTTCACTCTTTTGGCTTATGGATTGAAAAATAATAATTTTGAAAGATCCTTTAGCTATATAATGACACATATTTAACAAAACACTTTTTTATTTCATACTTATTTACATGTATAGAAAATTCAGGAGTTTTAATTCTGTGTTTCTCAACCTTTAAGTATTTGCGACCTGAGTTTTCATAACAGTTTTAATCGCGCCCCCCCAACATTTATTTGGAAATGTAAATGCATATTTTATTATACCTACTTAACTTTTATCAACATTTATCTAACTCTGTTTATTGTTCTAGTATCAGAATGTAGTTTAAGTTAACTTGTTTTGGTTTCAACAGATGTTTTTTTTCATATTTTTGATTCTTGTTTTCTTTTTTCACATCTTCGCGCCCCCCTTTTTGTTATTTTGCGCCCCCTATGGGCCCCCAACCAGGTTGAGAACCACTGTTTTAATTAATCAAGCTTGACAAATATAAAAGCAGAAAATGAGAAAATATGTAGTATTTCAGCATGTGTCTTACTTGGCCACCTAATTACACTGACATCATCCTAAAGTCAGGACTCTTATTGACTTAACGTGATGTCTTTTATGGCGATAATTACTGAGATATTTTGATCAAATAAACAAAGGATTTCTCTTTTAACGAGTGTCAGTTGCTTTCATTGCTATAAAACTAAACAAAACAGAATATAATGTGATCAGTAATTAACTTTAGAAAAACATTTTTGTTTATAGAACATTCTATCAAAGCTAATAGAAAAGAAACAAAATGCATACCAGAAGAAACTAATATATGTAAAGAAGTTTTTAATGTTAATTTTTTATATCGTGGCAGAAGAAAATATTTAGGAGTATTTTTGCCACATGTAAAAAGATCACCGTATTGAATGACTTAGAGCACATCATTTTAGAAATACGGTAAATAAATTTAAGAAAATATGTTATATCAGAAAATGTTTTTAATTTCTTTGGTTGGGCCATATGTTCAGTTAGCATCTGTTGTGTCAGTACACAGCAGTTGTAATTCGTGACTGGGAAACTGCTTAAATACAGTATCTCAGATATTTATTGGTAATGTGAAGAGGGTCTTATGTTTTGATTTCAGAATAAATGTATTTGTACATAAATGATTTGTTTTTACCATATAGAGGATTAGAGTGTACTGATAATTAATGTGGTGTTTTCTGTATTTATGCAATGTTATATCTTAGTAAATCTTGTAAATGAAATCTTTTGACTGTCATTGCAGTACTGATGGAGCTTTAGGAGTAAGTATCAGTGCTCCAGGTGGTGCTATTGCTTCAGTCCCAAACTGGACGCTCCGTGGCACTCAACTCATGAATGGAACATCAATGTCCTCACCAAATGCCTGTGGTGGCATTGCTTTGATTCTCTCAGGTAAAATGAAAAATGCACACTTGGATTCATTTAAAGAGTTACATTGCATCATTGGTGTACTACAATACACAATCAAATACTCTGATATAGTAACTGTGCCAAAAATTAATTTCCAGAAATGTTATCAATAAATAAAAATAGTAAAAGAAACAATCTTCAAAGAAATTTGTAAAACTCTTACTAAAATGCATTGGCCTGTCTGTGTGTGTTGCATTTCTTAAAAAACAATCAATTTGTTTGCTGATAGCATAGTTTTCTAGTTGAGTGCTTACATATAGTAAAGAAGTCAATTTTTGTTAATGTAAAGTATAAGCCACTATAAGCCATGCTTACAAAATAATTTATTTGGAACTTTGTTTCATAAGGCAACACACCCAAAAACAGATTAGGACAAAAGTAAATAAGGGAAATTAAAAAAACAAAAACAAAAAACAAATCAATAAAAAAAAGATAAGCAAACATCAACCTCACTGAAACCCTATACTTTGGACATTGCCTTAAATTGGTACTTGAAAATGATTCAACACTTTCTAACCAAACAACAATGCCATTTTATGATAGATACAGTAAGAATGCAAGAACACACACAGTCTATATCACAGCTTTCTGAAGATTTTGCAAAGGAGTTACACTTTCTTTACTCTTGTTTGCACTATCTTTTGAACCTTAGCATAGATGTTCGTGCTTGCATTGTGATCTCTCCAATTTGTTTCTGAGGCTTCTCGCATGCCATCTCTCTATATGGAATGAGACACCATCTGATATTCCTTATGTCTTAAATTTGTTTCACAGTGATGAATATCACTGTTTTGTTCCCACTTAATTCTAAATGCCCCATCAATGGTATTCTTTTATCCAGTAAATGTAAATATTTGAGAATAGACCTATATATGTTCCTGAATAAAATTCTAAAACATAAAAAGCCATCCCTGTACGTTCAATGAAAGCAAAAGCTATCCCCCTGCTGGTCTTCTCCTTCCTGCTCAAATTGCTGCCGTCAAAATGAATGTAGAACCTGCCTAAATATTGACAGTTTTAGAATTCCACTCCCCCTTGCATTATTTCCACACTTTTAATTCTACTCTCTGAATTAATCTGAAATGGCAGGAAACATTACTTAAAATATAGAACACTAAGGCTAGGTTTATACATCATGCTCTGCGTGTTCTCGTGGACAATAATGGATGTTTAATGATTACATCCATCAATCCAGGGATTCGCCCATTCCAGCATACATCGGGAGCCAGGCAGAAACAAACCCTGGACTGAGCATCGGCTCATCGCAAGGTGAATGAATACAAGCACACACACATACTATAAATTAGCATCATTTTAGCATCACCAAATCCCCAAACCTGCATGTCTTTGGAAGGAAACTGGAACACACTGTTGAAACCCACCAGGAAAATGTGCAAACACCAGGAAGGGAACACAAGGGACATGACTCCCTGCGAGGACGCAACACTACTGCTCTACCACCGTGCCACCCCTACATGAGTAATTATTAACTGTATTCATTATTTCAATGAAGTTAACGACTTATCTGTAAAATGTATTATACAAACTTTAATGCATTTCATCATATAAGTGATGTCAAGTATAAATATAAGGATTCTAAATGTGCAAGGAGCTGGAATATCATACATTTAATGTGTTCTTTGTGGCAATTGCTGCTTGCCATTACTGTCAGTGCAGGAGGTAGCCCCAGAAGCATGTAGCTATTAACAACTGGGTCGGTTTTAAGATGACGTTTGCAATGGTCTACTCTAATGACAAAATAAACTACAAGATTAAAGTGGAAATTTTGATATTAATGCCAAAATTTCCACTTTAATCACAAAATAGGCATTTTTTTTTTCTGTGGCTCAAATACATTACCAGAAGATGGTATGCGAGACCTTTAAAATGTATCGCATCATTACAATGGGGAATATGCGATGCTTGAATATAAAAGCACCACTAATGCATTTGTGACAGCATTTTGCTTCACCACATCAAACCATTCATCAAACATTAAAGCACACACATTTACCTTATAGGATCTGCAAAGTGGCATTCTGTCACGTTAATAGTAAACAGAGACTCTGACATCACGTTCCAACTTGAACACACTGCATCCCCTGATTTTATTTATTTATTTATTTTTTTCCTGGTACTGCAACTCGTGCACGCAACTGGCCCTAACTTCTGGCAAAGACGTTGCTAGCCTCTTTTTACTATATTTGGAATTCAGTCATTGTATATAACTGGCCCTAACTTCCGCCAAAGACATTGCTAGCCTCTCTTTACTATATTTGGAATTCAGTCATTATACGAGGCGTGGCAGAAAAGTAATGAGACTGGCAACACTGCAAGCGATCTGGCAACGCTGCGCTGTTGTCCTTGATAGAGCACGTGTATCAGTACCTTCCCATAGCTCAGTGCGAGTTTCAACTCCTTCCGTTAACTACGTGATTTTTGTGACTGCTATTAGCGAAGTTGTGTTTTTGGTTGTGCGTCACGCAAAATAGAACAGCGGAATTGGGAGCAACGTTGTGCCATTAAATTTTGTGTTAAGCTTGGAGAATCGGCAAGTGTGACGTTTGAAAAGGTAAAACAGGCCTATGGGGAACATTCTTTATCCCGAGCTCAAGTTTTTCAGGGAGGCCTTCAACTTTCGAAAACCAATGAAAACATCGAACGTGTGAACATTCTTGTGAGATCAGACCGTCGTTTAACATTAAGAATGTTGAGTGAACAATTAGATTTGAACAGATTTACCGTTCATCAAATTTTGACTGAACATTTGCACATGCGAAAGGTCTGTGCCAAAATGGTGCCGAAAAACCTCACAATTGAGCAGAAGGACAATCGAAAAAACGCATTCCTGTGGTTCCCCAGCCCCCTTATTCACCTGACCTCAGTCCTTGTGACTTTTTCCTAAACTGAAAAATGTCCTCAAAGGACGTCATTTCGGGACTTTAGAAAACATCCAAAAGAGTGTAACGGACATGCTGAAGACCATACCGGTTGAACACTTCCAGCGCTGCTACCAACAGTGGGCACAACGTCTCCATCGGTGTGTAGCTGCCCAAGGGAACTACTTTGAAGGGGATAACATTGATGTTTGAAAAAAATAAAAACTTTGGTAAATAAAAAATCAGTCTCATTACTTTTCTGCCACACCTCGTATAGATGTTGATTATTCCCTGTTAGCTTTATTAAAGTTCTTGAATTTTCTCCCTTCTGCTAACCACTTGAGTTCTCTGTAGCTAGTCCTCACAAATTCGCCAATATTCTGAATTATAAATCATTATACAGTAAATTTTGTAGACTTCATTTTGGCCCTGTTATAATTTGTACCATTCAGTCCTGGAGTAGACTTGGATTCATACCAAGTTTGCTCAAGTCAGCTCATATATGTAGTAATTTATTAGTCATAATTGGAGGACACCCATGCATTTAATCTTACTGGTGTCTTCAAGGCATTCTAACTTTTGCCTTTTTTTTTTTTCTTGCACACTTCCATCTCTATACCTCTCATGTCTTTTATCTTTGACTCCGGTTAGACAAAATTGATTCTATGATCTATCTGCAGTCTAATCTTCCTTCACATACTGTTTATTTCTAACTACTTTCTCTTCAGTTAATGGCCCTGTATTAGTTATCTACTCTTTCTTATGTAAATAATCTTATAAACCTGTTCCTTTTATTTTTGTGAAGACTAAAGACCTTTCTTATTATAAAATAGGAATATTCTGGAACATTTCTCATAGATACAGGTCATTCACAGAACATACCTTACTCTTAGAAGGCAACACAAAATCGGCCTGGTATCTGATCCATTGTGTCATTTCTGGTCACATGGTGTTCCTGGTACTTCTCTGAATACGGATAAAAGTGGTCAGAAAATGGATGGACAGATTACAGTATTTAATGAAACAACAAGTTACCAATGGGAATTTATAACTTTCTTTTACCCCCTGTTTTTACCCCAATTTTCTATAGGCTTGGTCACTCTCTGTGGCAGGTTTGTATATTATCCAGTGTATGTTGCTCCAGTTTCAAAAAAAAAAATTAGGTTAATTGATGGTCAACAAAATCGATCCTGGTTTGATGTGTGCATGTGTTTGCCAAGGACTGGCACTAAGAATTTTTTTGCATTATCTATTATTCTCTGTAAGGTGTATATCGCTTTTCATGCAGTTAGTTAATTTGATAATGTTTGTATTATCCATTTCCAAACCAGACAGCTTTTTTTTTTTTTTTTTTAATAATTCTCATAATTTTAGACTTAATATCAGAAAATAGAATTGATTCAGGTTCCTTATATATAGTCAATAAATGAGAGCAGGAGACTCAAAAAAAAAAAAAAAAGTTTGGGTGGATAGACATCCTTTTTACTGAAAAGTAGCAAAATAAACACGGTTTTACAAATGAGCTCAAAACAGGTCTGAATTCAGCAGGTAGACAGAGGTTTTTATATGGCAGAGACAGGAAGGAGATGGTCCAGGGTGGATGGAAGAGGAAATGATGTTTGTGGTACGTATTCTGAAGGAAGTTGTCATCAGAAATGGCGAAAGTGCCACATCAGAGGGTGGGGTTTATGGTGACATCACTATTTGGTTGGTTCTTCAGCTGGTCTGCAGAAGGACAAAAGGAGAGATTAAGTGACAGCGCCAACCTTCTCCCAAGTGCATGTGTGTGACATATAATTTTTTATTTTTTTTTTTTTTTTATGAACAGGTTTGAAATCTAATGGTGTCCGACCCACTGCATTTGCAGTGAGAAGAGCTTTGGAGAATACAGCAATGAAAGTAGATGATATTGAAGTATTTGCACAGGGGCATGGAATTATTCAGGTACTGCTGTGAAATATACTTGTATGTGTCATATGTTTACTTATGATTTCCCAATACTCCCACCACAAAGACTAATTTAGTTAACATTTTGCAATAGGTTTTTAGAATATGTAGCTTATTACCATTAACCTATCCAATTCAGCATATTGGAGTACCCATCCTTTTTTTTTTTTTTTTTTTTTCTTTCTTTGTTACTTATTCTTAATATCATTGCCTAATCTTATTTTTCTTTTCTTGTAACTTTTCTCTTTGACATCTTGTAAAGCATTTTTGAGCTTCAGTGTTTGTATGAAAATGTACTATTTAACACTAGAATTACCAGAGCCTACGAAAAAACTCGTAGATCCGTCTCACCTTAAATCGCTTCTCACCTCTCCGTCAGCGTCTTTTGTCCTTTAAATGCGTTGATAAGCAGCAAACAGTCTGCTATCACATCCCCCACCGACACACAGTTTTCTCAGCTCAAGTCTGTTTACCTGCGTGTCAGTTGCGTAGAGTTGTATAGAGTGAGAAGTCAAGCAAAATGACACCTTTTATAAATACTATATCGTTATTTGGAACACTTGCATTTCATGTGTATTCCGTGTCTAAAATGATCTTTGTAAACACATCGTTAAAAAAGAAATGTTTTTCATGTTTTAGTAATAATTGACAAAATGTAGACATGAAGTCTATAATGTGTGAAGCTTAAAGTCCAAATATCAAAGAAACACTTTCACAACAGGTACAAATATAACAGAACAAGTGTGCTTTTATTCAAAAATATAACTGCAGAAAAACAACACGTGTTAGGGTGCGACATTGACACACATTTACTACGACTGCTTCGGTGGCGCAACGGTATCAACTGTTGACTGGTAATCAAAACTCAATGGGTTCGATCCCCAATGAGTCCGTTTTGAGAAGTCAGCTGCTTTTATTCTCACTATTTTAGAATAAAAACATATATTTGATTTCAGTCTGTAACAGCCGGTGTAAATGTATGATACTTGTAAAGGTTAGCTTTGTTTTTTTTTTTGTTTGTTTTTGGTTTTTTTTATTCAGTTTTATTCTCTCAGTCGCGTTCACAATCCTATCCTACATATCTGACACTGCTGTTTTCACATAAAGATGCACTATAGCTCAGAAATTTTGTAGCCGATCTGTGCATTGCAGTTAAAGTATAGTAATGGAATCTGCAATGACAAGTTTGTTGATTTCAAAAATATTTTGACCATGGTAAATAGCACATTATATTGGTATAGTCAATCTGTGTTGTTATAGAACCTCTGCAGAGAATACCATAACAATTTTGTTTAAGTAACCTCATAAAAGCATTATTAAACTCTGACTCGGCTGTTTGAACAGTTAAAAAAGAGTTTCCCAGAAGTATTTTATTCACAATTGTCAGTTTGTTAGATTTAATTAAAGTAAACAAACAACATAATCAAAACAAATTTCAATTATAGAAGAAAGCCCACTTCAACTACCTTAAATTGTTTTATACTAGTTGCTTTCATAAGTTAAATATTTAAAAAAATAATTTAAATACATATTTGTTATTGTTACTTATTATTTGCTCCTTTAAGTAATTATTATGAGATTTTGTTTTACAGACTATTTCCATAGTAAACCGCTGAGCGAAGGCTGTAAAAAGAGAGAAAATATGTGGAAAATGATGTACTGTACTCAACTTTAAAATATATAAAGAATAACTAGTTTTATTTATTTTGTCTCGGTGCTAGCCTGATACTTTTGTGTGACACAGTAACAAACAAAATTTTAATGTTATATACATACACGGTGGCACAGTGTTGTTCCTTCATAGCTTCACAGTCTTGTATTCCATTCTTGGCATGGGTATTGCATTTGTAGAGTTAGCATGTTCTCCCTGGCTACGTGTAGATTATTTCCAGGAAACTGATTTTTTTTTTTCCTTCATCTTAAGGATTTGTATGTTATTTCACTTAAAAGGGTCAATTGCGAGAGTGCCTGTATACATAAATATGTTGGACTGGAGCTTCATTCATGGCTGGGTCTTTCTTTAATCCAGTGCTTCCAGGACAGACTTCAGCTTCCCATGTCTCAGAACTAGATTAGGTTAGAAGATGGACAGATATACCTCATAAGCTGCTCAATCACAATCCTAAGATTTGGCATGTAAGCATCATAGTATTTACAGTAAATCGAAATATTTATCTGAAATTAATTTCAAGCCTTATTCAAATGAAATGTACTGGTGTGTAAAAATGTACAGTACACTTTATAAGATTACACAAAGGTCAAAAAGATAGGAGATACCACATTTTTGTTCGTTCAAATAATGTTATATATAATTAACACTACCAGATGCCCTTTGATGATTTTAGAAGTATAGGTGTGTTGTAATAATAAAGGAAAAAAATGGCTCTTCTGTTGCCAAGACTAACCCCACTTTCTTAGGTTGACAACTATATACAATTAATTCTTCAATGAAACCAAAGCATAGTTCTATGCAATTTTCATTTGCCAGAAAAGTGAAGTAGGTCTTGATCAAAAACATTACATTTCCTTTTACAGGTTGACAAGGCCTATGACTACCTCATGCAGCATGCATCTTTAGCAATTACCAATCTGGGTTTTACAATTACTGTTGGAAACCAACGTGGAATCTACCTCAGGGAACCAGCACACCTTACTGCACCTTCTGATCACGGAGTTGGAATTGAACCTGTTTTTCCAGAAAATACAGGTATGCTACTGTAGAAAATCCTTTATTCAGTTCATAATTTAGGTTTGTAGCTAATTGAAACACATTTTGGAATACCTTGATGCATTAAGAAAGCGAATGCACTGGTTAGTCATGGAATATTTAAATTAGGAAATAAACGTGTAAGGAGCGTAGCAAATGTGTCATATAATGTATTAGAGAGTAATGTTAATGCATATAAACAAAAACAGAAATTTAATAAAGCAAAGAAAAAATCAAGATGAGTAATTAACAATGTTGTCATAAATAGGAGAAACATAAGGATCTAAGACATACACACAATTATAAAATAAATTGAATATACAAGAAAATGCAGGTAAGATAAAGTGCCTATGTATGAGGCTGCCACAAACAGGAGAAAAGCAAACTTTTCTGAGGATTTCTGATTTGAAATCAAAACCTACAAGCATACTGTAGAGTTATGAGATTTCTCTTGCGCTATGGATTCCTGTGCATTTTTAAAGCAAAAAACTCTGAATTAGCATAAGCCACCCTTATTCAGGGCATTCTTTAGAAATCCTAATGCTTTACTTCATGAGGTAGAAATACATAATAAATGAGTAGTTTTGTCAGACACTTGAATGTCTAAATATGTTTAATTGTAATAGAAATTTGTAATTTTTCACCTTCTATTAAAGGTCCCCATAGACGGCTAATAAGCAATCAAAAACAACATATTTGTTATATAACCTTCTGGGAGTGGTTCTTATGGGGTTATGATTACTGGTGAAGAATTATATGTCAAAAATATTTTAATATTTGTGGTCAGCGATTTCAAAATAGCATAAAGTTATAGTCCACGTGTCTAGATGACTGAAGTTTATTTGGACCCTTGTATCCCATTACAGGTTGAACCCCTACAGTCCATTGACATGCACAACTTCAAGTACTTATGATTATCTTTGCTAAAAACATCAGTTAGGTTTACTGTTATAAGGGCTTTTGCACAAACCATTGTGAAAAATAGCATCGAAATGAGGGGTTTCAGGTCAAGATAGGCAAAAATAGAGGGGAACACCAAATGTCTGCATAACTAGACATCAAGAGGAGTCAAATAGTACATCATATGTAGGGTTTGTCTTATAACCAGTGAGTCAGGAAGTGCAGGACAAAAACTGAAAGGATTTCAAAGTGTTCATAAGTAATTGTACATTACTTGAAAAATTCCCCGAGAATTGCACAGCAATTGGGTGTTCCATTTTAAAACATTGCAACATTGGTAAAAATGCACATTATATCTCAGAAAATGTAATGCAAGAGTTACTTAATATTTTAGCATCAGAAATTAGATATATAATAACAAAAATATACATTCTGAAGATCCTTTCACACATGACCAAACTACAGGTGTCTTGCTTTTAATACTAATGATTGTTTATAATAAGTTGTTAAATTGTTCAAGCATAAAACAAGTGAACTTCTTGTCATCTGTTATTGAGTAAACCACTCACTGCCATTTGATTATGCCCAAGCAGCTGCTGAAGTACTTTATTTAGTGAAATGTAATGAAATGACATCTTAAGGCAACCTTTTTCTTCTTTCAAAATTTGTCCATCAGGACAGCTTGTTTAACTATGATTAACAAGTGACACACTAATAAACAAAAAGTGTCACACTGCTATCAATCTGCTACAAAAGTACATTATAATAATGATTATTATATAATTACTGCAGCAGTGTGTAATTGATCATGTTATGTTTTTCAGTTAATTAGTGGTTACCATTAAAAAAAAAAAACTGCATACATGTCCTTATTAATGAAAGACAATTTCTCATTATACTACTTTTTCAATGTGTTCTTTTTCTCACAGATAATTCAGAAAGAATATCCCTCCAATTACATTTAGTGCTAACATGCAATGCTTCATGGGTCCAGTGTCCTACACACATGGAGCTGATGAATCAGTGTAGACATATGAACATACGTGTGGACCCTCTAGGACTCAGGGAAGGGATACATTATACTGAGGTACAGTATGTTTTAAAACAATACTTTGTGTTTGTTAACCTTTAATCATTTTTATTATGCCCTAAGACAATATAAAGGAAAACTTACTGGTGGAGCTCTTTTAACATCAGTGTCATAAAGGAATGGGACTAATGCTTTCCCCTTGTTCATAAGTAAACATTATCCCTCTTTGTCTGGAATGTTCTTCCACCATTACCAGTATTATTCCCTCTATTGCAGAGCAGATTAGATTTCCACACTTGACTGCTGTTCTCCTTGTTGTGTATTAATTTTCACATTATGTGCCAAAATGACAAATATCATACAACAGACTTTGAACTTGCTTTTATATTTTACAAATGTATTAAAATTCTTACTTGTGAGTACTTCAATAAACTAGGAATTACAAGCAAAAATTGTAAAATGCAGCACAAATATGTAATACATGAATGGTGATTTATAAAAGTAAAGTTGCAAATATTTTGGCTAATGAGGTTTCTTTTGGAAGTGCATGCTATTCCTGTCATGCTGTACATCCTACATGCACAATCCCCATTTCAGTGTTTAAAAGCAAGTAGTGTACAGTGACAGGATAACATCAAATGCTGTATATGATATGAACAAAAATGGTACTTTTTCAGCAAAAGACAAGTAAGCCCTCATACTTCTGAATTAACTAGTTAAATATTTGTTTTCTTCATTATCAAGGCTAAATTAAATAAAAACAGTAAGTAAAAAGGGAAAGACTGTAATTTTTGAAAGACTAAGGCATTTCAAATATTCCAGTTATATGAATTGTTATCCTAATGAAACAAAATGTGAAAATATTTGTGTTATCGAGAGAATGATCTACTGTTGCGATGTTGTGTTATATTTTTAGTAATAAGTCACACATTTGGGTTTTGTAGGGCATGTTTATAAATAAGTATATCACATAGGAAATGAAATTGAAATTTATTGAACTGGCCATTTAATGATAGCTTCACTGCTAACATTTGATTAGCAAGCAAGGTTTGAAGCAGATGTGGATCTTTATTACAAAGTTACAATATATATTGTAACCTTTACATTTTATGACTCAGGTAATATTTTAGATCACAATTTATCTTGTAAAAGTAATTCTATTTTGACAGTTTTTGTAATAGAATATATTTATAGTATGCTCCATTTTATTAATGGTAGACTACATGCATGGTGTCTATATTAAAAGGTAGTGATGTCTCACAATATTGAGCAGTTTACTGCCATTTAATTAGACTGGCAGTTCCTCCTATTATCACCTCTTTTAAATGTTTATTTTGTTTGGCTTACTAGAAGGGGAAATATGTCAATTGATCAGTTTGGCCATTACTGTAAACTTGGGTCTGGTTGTTACTGCAAAATTGGCATCTAGCCTTGTATTTTGAGAAGGTTTTGTGCCAAGTGCTTTTTCAAAGTTATTAACTTGCTTTATATACATGAACGATGCACTTTAATGATTTTATTCAGATATTTTTGGTCAAGAAAGCAGACTTTTTACAGTCTCTGTTTTAGTATTAAAGCTGATTACACCTTGTGTTACCAATAAGCCAGTGTGAAATCCGATGTAATCTTTCAAATATGTGATATTCTTAGAGATTCTCACAAAATAAAGTTTAACACAACTAGCATCACAAAATGCATTTTTATTTACTTTGTATTTAATTTGGACCAGTGGTACAACAATAATTTAGATATACAATTATTACTTACTCTGTCTTCTAAATAAATTGTGTCTGTAAATATTTAAGTGCCTCAGGAACTACACTTTGTAGCTTTGTTCAAACTAGCCATGATGATTTTTAGAAATACTGTACCATATTTATGGTTAGTAGTCTTTTACCTGGTTTCACTTGTTCCACAAATATTGTGTAAAATTTAATTTGAATGTATGAAAAAAGTCCTTTAGAAAAGAAGTGTTTTCATAATATTGATTTTAAACCATTAATGCTTTTTGTGAATTTATCTCTCATAGGTATGTGGTTATGATACTACAGCACCAAATGCAGGTCCTTTGTTTAAAGTTCCTGTAACAGTTATAATACCTACAAAGTAAGTTAGTGATACTACTCTGTTTTTTGTTTTTTTTTTAATTGTTTTTGGATTTGAATCTGTCTGGAAATATTCTGTGTTCTTCATTCAACTCTTAGCTTGTATGTAGTATTTATGTGTATTTAAACCTTTACTCATTTTTATTTATAGGGTAAATGAAATCACTGCTTACGACATACCTTTCAAGGATATGTATTTTAAGCCTGGACAAATCAGACGTCACTTTATTAAAGTTCCTCAGGGAGCTACATGGGCAGGTAAGAATATAAAAATTGTATAAATTGTGATATATATAAAATTGTGGTCCATGGGGTAGCATTACTGACTCACAGTAAGTAGACCAGGGTTCATGTCCCAGGTTCTTCCTGTTTGGAAGTTTGCATTTTCTCCCCGTGTCCAGTTAGGTTTCCTCTAGAGTTCTGGGTTCCTCCCACGGTCCAAAGACATGCAGGTTAGGTGGATTGACAAAACTTAATTGTCCCTAGTGTGTGTGTGTGTGTGTGTGTGTGTTTGTTTATGGTGTGTGTGCATGTCTGCGAGTGTGTACACAGTGTGATGGACTGGCACCCTGTCCAGGGGTTATTCCTGCCTTGTGCCCTGTGCTTACAAGAATAGGCTTCAGCCTCCAGCAACACTGCTCAGGATTAAGCAGGCTTAGAAAATGCTATGGTGAAGTATTAAAATAGTAATAGTAAATTTATTTAAGGTTCAGATTAAAAGAGCATTGTCTTTTTTCTCATTTTCACCTCTAAATTGTAAGAACAATTGAACATATATTAAAGAATACAATACTTAGGTAAAATTAACACAAATAATATTTCAACACTATTCACAATCCACAACCTCTCTGGAAATGTTTAAAATCACTTAATCCATTATGTAGTTGCCACTCAATGATACTGAAATATTTAGAGGGTTAATAGTAACCTTGCATACCTCCTTAAGGACAACACTAATAATTGTTTCTAAATTCTAAACAAACTTTGGACAGTTCCTCTAGTGAATTTTTGTTTTCTAATTTTAAATAGAATAGGAAATCCATTTGCCCATTTCTTATGGTATACAATATAGCCTAAAAAATCTGAACTTTTTTTTTTTTTGGTGGAATATTATCCTATTCGATAATATTTGGAACACTGCTATAAGGGGATTAGGTGTACTTATTTCAACACTTTTTAATAGGTAGAGAAAGATTTTTTTTTTCCCCTATTATTTTCCAAAACTAAATTTGTAATCCCGGTGTTTCTGGTCGGTCTTATTCTGTCAGTGAGTTAAGGGGTAGATGGATAGATACTTTTGTTAATCCCAAGGGGAAATTCACATACTCCAGCAGCAGCAGCATACTATAAAATATTAAATTAAAGAGTGATAAAAATGCAGGTAAAACAGACAATAACTTTGTATAATGTTAACGTTTACCCCCCGGGTAGAATTGAAGAGTCGCATAGTGTGGGGGAGGAACAATCTCCTCAGTCTGTCTGTGGAGCAGGACAGTGGCAGCAGTCTGTCGCTGAAGCTGCTCCTCTGTCTGTTCAGTGGATTCTCCATGATTGACAGGAGCCTACTCAGCGCCCATCGCTCTGCTACGGATGTCAAACTGTCCAGCTCCATGCCTACAATAGAGCCTGCCTTCCTCACCAGTTTGTCCAGGCGTGAGGTGTCCTTCTTCTTTATGCTGCCTCCCCAGCACACCACCACATAGAAGAGGGCACTCGCCACAACCGTCTGATAGAACATCTGCAGCATCTTATTGCAGATGTTGAAGGATGCCAGTCTTCTAAGGAAGTATAGTCGGCTCTATCTTCTCTTGCACAGAGTATCAATATTGGCAGTCCATCCAATTTATCATCCAGCTGCACTCCCAGGTTTTTATGGGTCTGTACCCTCTGCACACAGTCGCCTCTGATAATCATGGGGTCCTGGAGGGGCCTGGGTCTCCTAAAATCCACCACCAGCTCCTTGGTTTTGCTGGCGTTCAGGTGTAAGTGATTTGAGTCACAGCATTTAAGAAAGTCCTCAATTAGGTTCCTATACTCCTCCTCCTGCCTACTCCTAATGCAGCCCACGATAGCAGTGTCGTCAGCGAACTTTTGCACGTGGCAGGACCCGGGAAAGTACAGTCCCCTGCAGCGCTCCTGTGTTGCTGACCACAATGTCAGACCTGCAGTTCCCGAGACGCACATACTGAGGTCTGTCTGTAAGATAGTCCATGATCCATGGCACCAGGTATGAATCTACTCCCATCTCTGTCAGCTTGTCCCTAAGGAGCAGAGGTTGCATGGTGTCGAAGGCGCTAGAGAAGTCCAGAAACATAATTCTTACAGCATCTCTTCCTCTGTCCAAGTGGGAGAGGGATCGGTGTGGCATATAGATAATGGCAACCTCCACTCCCACCTTCTCCTGGTATGCGAACTGCAGAGGGTCGAGGGCGTGGCAGACCTGTGGCCTCAGGTGGTGAAGCAGCATCCGCTCCATGGTCTTCATCACATGTGACTTCATGGCGACTGGCAGGAAGTCATTCAGCTCACTAGGACGTGATACCTATGGGACTGGGGTGATGCAAGATGTTTTCCAAAGCCTCGAGACTCCCCTGTTCCAGGCTCAAGTTGAAGATGCGCTGTAGAGGACTCCCCAGCTCCAGCACACAGGCCTTCAGCAGTCGTGGCGATACTCCATTTGGACCCACTGCTTTCATGGCACGAAGTCTCCTCAGCTCTCTGCTTACCTGGGCTGCTATAATTGTGGGTGGGAATGTCTCTCCTATGCTGGCATCAGCAGAAGGATGGGAGGAGGGTGCAGTACTCCGAGGTGAGAGTGGGTTAGGGTGGTCAAACCTGTTAAAGAAGTTGTTCATTTGGTTTGCTATCTCCACGTCTCTCTCGATGGTGGCACCCCGCTTCGAGCTGCAGCCAGTGATGATCTTCATCCCATCCCACACTTCCTTCATGCTATTATTCTGCAACTTCTGCTCCAGCTTTCTCCTGTACTGCTCCTTCGCCTCCCGGAACTGGACTCGGAGTTCCTTCTGCATGCGCTTGAGCTCATGCTGATCACTGCCTTTAAAAGCCCTTTTCTTCTGGTTCAAAAGGCCCTTGATGTCACATGTAATCCATGGCTTATTTTTAGCATAGCAGCATACTGTTCTTACTGGAACTACAATGTCCATACAGAAGTTGATGTCAGTAGTGCAGTCAACAACCTCCTCAATGTTCTCACTATATGATCCCTGCAGGATATCCCAGTCCGTAGTTCCAAAGCAGTCTCTCAGAGCCTGCTCTGCCTCAGTTAATAGTCCCTACAAAGGTTGTGTACTTAGCATATATTTTTGAAACCCTGAGACAGCCTCTTTTGCAGATTACTTTCTTTTTTCAAGAAGTGTAGCCAACTTTTCTTTTAGAAGGAATGCTTCCTTTTAATAGCTACATTCACTGCTGAAGGGGTAGTTTCTTTCCTTTCTGTGGTACTACCTTTAGGTAAGTTAGACTCCCATAACCTCTGCTGTCCCTTTTCTCTGGGACCAGAGAGTTGCTTTCCCAGAGCTAACCTATTCCTTAAAATTTCAGATATTTTCCTAGAAAGAAGTCTGCTGAGGCTACAGAGCAGATTAAGTGATGATAATAACATGATAAACATTATACAAATGATTTGTTGAATAGTACAGTGTTTCATAGGGAATTAATTTTAAGTTAATTTCTGTGGTAAAGATGTTATTTTTCTTAGCAGAAACTAGTAAAAAAGATCCCATGTTAAAATTTTGAAAGATATATTGTATACTTTAGTAATTTAGGTGAGCTATTTTTCAGACCTGTTCAGCACAGATCAGTGTGAAAGAAGTATACAGTATTAGTAAAATACCAAAATATAATTTGCATAACTCATTTTTCTCTCTTTCATATTTGCACACAGTTAAGGCCAAACACTTTGCTCTCTCCTGATGAAAATATAGGATGGGTTCTTTATTAAAAACATTACATTCTGTTGGCATTTCTATAACTTGTATTGGGGATTTGCTTTTCTGTCAGGAGCAGTTATTCAGGCTTAAAAGAGGAAAATTTCAAGCTGAAATAAAGTCTCTCAAGGTAATTTTGAATGAGTAAATTAATCAGTAACTAAGGCCACACAGAATGTTTATTTCTTTTAAGACAGAGGATTTTGAAAATTCATCAACACTAAATAAGAGTGTTGAAAATGTTTAAAATTTTGTACAGTGCTGTTTATTTGAGATCTCTCCATGAAACTGAATTTTCCCAACAAGTTTTCTTGAAGAATAAGTGTAACACATTTTACAGAAATCAGTTTACTGGGATCCAAGTTGTTTCATGCAGATGAAACAGGCAGACACAAAGACAATAGGAATAGGTTGTTTTTTTTATATGGATGCAGCTGTAGATATATTTGAAGTATTATGTGCATACATATTATAGTGTTTTAACATTTGAAGCATACTGTATATGCAACCTTGGTGGGTATCTTCAGTTTTTTCATGAATAATTTAATTGTGCTGCAGTGTGTGTTCATGATTTCTGTAAATGAAAGAGTATAAAAGTATTTAGTTGTTAGTCTTGTACAAATTTTAGTAATAAGTGCTTTTTACAGCATGCAATGAATTTACATTTTATTGTTCATTTAAAATACAGTCTATTTTGAATGTGGATAACTTAACTGTACTACTCAAATTTCTGCTTGGACCAAAGATGCAGATATAGCTACTTTCTGTGGTTGTTTTGTAAAAGTTTTGATGGCTTGTTCTGACTTTAAGTTTATAAAGCTTATTTTGTTATTAAAATGGTAATTATATTTTATACTTTTCTCTGAATTTTTGTACTTCTTAGCACAGTAAAAGAGTATACTACTTAGAAATCAGTTAAGAAGAAGTATAATATGGAATTAACAAACTAAATAAATTAACATCTATAAGGTTTTAAGTAACATATATGTTTATAGAGTGCTATTACTCAAAGTATTACAGTAATCTATTTTCTGTGTAAACACCTTCATGAATCTGACATTGTTGCGTTTTAAGCAGGAGTTTTAATAGTGTAGTGGCATGAGAGTATATTAGCAAAAAAAAGAACTTAACATCAGTATATTTAATTTTTTTTTAGCCTTTTTGAAATTGTATTTATGACATCCATAATTGTAAGTAACAAAGTGGAATTATACGAATACTGAAATGGACTTTTAACAATGAACCTGATACTTATTAACAGTATCATCAGTATAGCAATAAACTTTTTTTTTTTTAAATCATATTTGCATATTCTGCATTCATCTAACATCATCTGAAGTCCGTCAAAATTTTAAAAATAACCAAATAATATAAGTAAAATAGCAACTGTATTACTAACTTATGTATGTCCCTTAATGATATGTAAAATTATAGGATAGTGCTTCTCAAAGAGTGGTCTACAAAGGTGAGTCAAGGTGTCAGTCATTTTTGTATGTGCAATGTGATATTTTAATCAGTCATATAAAAAGGTACATTCATAACGAAATAATGTATTTATTAATTTCATAGTCCCTTTCCTGTTCATCCTTCACACTCCTATTTGAACTTCCCTGTTATTAGTGTCAATGGGAAACATACACCAACCCCAAACCCAAAAAAGAACACTGATTTCACACCTCCCACGCAACTCCTATTTGCTCTCAGTGAGCGCTTCATCTTTGGACACAATAGGCTTTTTCAAGAGTGCTAAATGAAAGTAAAGAAAAGCACTACAACATAAAACAATAATTGACACAAAACATGATTTCCTTGTACAGCTGATGAGTGTATAAGAAAAAGAAAGGTACAACACATGTTTCAACGTGCTGCTTTAAGTTTATTTGATGATTGGAATTATTGCTGCCTCTAGTTTATTGTGATCTATAATTTGTTTTTTTTATTATGAAAATCATGTTTCCAATGTACAGTACAGTGGAACCTCGGTTTACGAGTGTTTTGCAAGACGACCTAAAGTTTTTAATAAATTTTGACTTGATAAACGAGCGATGTCTTGCAATATGAGTAGTATGGATACACTTTGTCTGCTGAGTGTCATGTGATCACAACTGAGCTGATGGTTCTTCTCTCTCTCTCTCGCTCGCGCGTGTCTGTCTCTCTCTCTCCTTATCTCTCTCGCGCGTGTCTCTCTCTCCTTATCTCGCTCGCACGCATCTCTCTCTCTCTCTCTCTCCGTCTGAGTCTGTGTGCCTCACTCTCTCTCTCCATCTGAGTCTGTGTGCCTCACTCTCTCTCTCCATCTGAGTCTGTGTGCCTCACTCATATAGTCAACATCCGTACGAGAGTATACTGTTTACTACAGCATTGTGACTGTGTGTGTGCTGTGAAGTGCGAGTCCCCATCTTGCGCCCCAAAACACGAAGCTGAGTCTCAGTACTTTAACAACACCAGCTTTATACAGCTTAAAACAGCAACAGCGCTGTTATTTATTGTAGCGGGATCTTTATAATGTTCCTTATATCACCCATCGACGGCAGGTGCTTATAGCATGTCTGCGATCTTTTTGGATGCGCTTATATGGCAAACTGCTACAGCGCTGGGAGTTTGCGATTGCTTTTGGACACTCTTCCGTGTGTCCTCCCGTTGGGTGGAATCCCACATGAGTTTAGAAAGTCACTCACACCAGCCATGATTCTTTTTAAAGGTAAAGTGCAGGTTAATTTGTTTTATGTATTTTTACTTTATATTTTGTATTAATCATTTTTATATGAATAGTTTTGGGTTGTGGAACGAATCATCTGAGTTTCCATTATTTCTTATGGGGAAATTCGCTTTGATATATGAGTGCTTTGGACTGTGAGCACGTTTCCAGAACGAATTATGCTCGCAAACAAAGGTTCCACTGTATTTTAATTTCATTTTTTGAATGCTTAGTTGAAACTTTTTCATTTAATATATCCCTGTCTAACACAAAGTAAAATCATCCAGGAGATTAAGAATTTAAAACACAGTAAGTTTTTTATTGATAGTAACATTTTTTATACAAATATTTTTTTTTTTTTTTTTTCCCCAGAGGTTACCCTAACTTCCAACTCAAGTGATGTGTCTTCAAAATTCGTTCTTCATGCAGTCCATCTTGTTAAACAGAAAGCTTATCGTGCTAATGAATTCTACAAGTTTTCTTCTCTTCTAGAAAAGGGTTCAGTTACAGAAGTGTTTCCTGTGCTTGTAAGTAAGGTTATTCAAGTTTGTTTTTATCATAGACCTTTTTGGTCCTGTAAAATCATGATTGTGCCAGTGTTCATTGAGATTATATCTAATTTCGCTTTAATGATTTTTTTTTTTTTTTTTTGCTAAATATAGACCATGGAAAGATGAAGTATGTTTTATTGGTATCTATAAGTGCAACTAATTCATGTATTTGTATATGTTCAAGACCTGGTTATGGCTGATGCATAATAATATACAGTACATTTATTTTTTTAGCTGAGTGTTTTATCCAAGTTGTTTTCAGTATCACAGAGTTAATCATTTTCAAAAATTAATGCTCGTTTTGCTTTCCAGATCACATTTTTAAAATTTCCTTGCATAACTTATTAAAACATAAAGATTGTATTTTTATTTTTTTTATTTTTTTGTAATTGCTGTATTTAGAAATGGCCAAAAATTATTTTTTTATGTTCAGAATTCGAGAGATCTGACAATACCAAATGTAATTTCTTTCCAACAGCCTTCCCCAAAAACTAATTTTATTGTGAATGTTTTGATAGCAGTTTTCAGATGTTGAAGATTTCAAATTTATTTTTGCAGGAAGGAAGGACAGTTGAGTTTTGCATTGCTCGATGGTGGGCAAGTCTGGGTGATGTTACAATTGATTATGTAATAAGTTTCCATGGCTTGACCTGTTCTCCCTCCCCTCTTCATATTGTGAGTATCTGCTTTGGTAGATGATTCATCAGAATACCACACTAAAATTGGTTTTATTTTTAAATCATTTGTAAAATACTCAAAATTCTGCTTATCTTAAAAAGTTTCTTGATACAGGTGGAATCCTGTTGTAACAAAATTCATTGCACCATAAAAATATTTAGTTATAATGGAAATTTTGTTATAACAAAAATGGGGAAAATAGTGTGCTATCGTGACCGGGGTCGTCTGCAATTCACCATCTCTAACAGTAGCGGTGCAAAGATAGCTCCATAACTTCTCTGCTGCATCTGGTAAACAGTAAACCAAGGGTAAAGCAATTGGTTGTCCTCTGCAGGATCAGGCTTGTCACACAATCGTTTCAACATTTAACACTTGGCTTTGACCTGCTCTTCCTCACAGTCCTGGTCTGCCGCATTGGTGATTCTGAGCCACTGGTGTTCTTCTAATTTGAAGATGGAAGCTAAAGCAGGATGTTTGGCCCGTGTCACGGCTTCTATCTTGTGTGCTTGAGTACTGAAGTAACAGTTACTATTTTAAATGAAGTCTTGAAACTCTACCTGTGTTCTCTAAGCAGTAATAAAGTTCCTGTATTTTTTTTATTTTTTTTTTTTTAAAAACGCAAGTATGAAAACAGAATAAAAATGAGACGTTAGATGTAACTTTCTTTTCAGCATAAACTGATGTAATTTCTCACTTTTTTTGATCATTGAAAAAAAATATTGAGAAGCATTATGAAACTCAAACAGTACAGTATCTGAACACAACTCAACTAACCGCACGGACGCTCAGTGGAGCACTGACTCACAATTCGGCTATACCTATATGATATCTTGCCTACACTCTCACTGAGCCTCACTGAGACAAGACGGCAAATTGCACAACAAACTGTCACTTTCTTTTTGTCTAACAAGAAAGAGACAGCCTGTTGCAGGGTCTCCGATCCTCTGCAAAAGTATAGGCATGGCATTGAGTATTTTTTGCATCTCATTATTATCTTTGGGACCATTTTTGGCCGAAAAAACATTTGTTATACTGAAATTTACATTTCATTAAAACAAAATCTGTTAAATATGATGATGTTGTTGTATGAACATCTTTCTGGGCCAACAAAAAGTATTCTGAAAATTTTGTTATTTCAGTATTTGCTACAACAGGATTTGACCTGTATTCACTTTACAACTTTTTTAGTTGTCTGAATTCTTTTTGTTTTTTGCTTCTCATGATAAAGAAAGTAAATCTCTTAAAGACTCTTGATTTTCTTGCTTTTTTTGTCATTTGTTCTTTAGCATGCTTCTGAAGGTGTTACTAGATTTGAAGTATTGTCTGCATTAAAATATGAAGACATTTCACCAAGTATAAACCTTAAAAATTGGGTGCAACCATTAAGGTAAAAGTCATTTATCTTGGCAAATTACATTGTGACACTTCTTTTGAGTGCTGCATGCTTATGAGCAACACACAGACCACAAGAATAACCTTTGCAAACAACTGTAGACATGTTATGTACTAAAGTAAATGTTATTTCTAGTCTTATTTTTGCAGGTAAATCTAATTTTTTTTTTTTTTTTTTTCATATCTTATAAGGCATTTTATCATATATTTCGGTCTGATCAGGTGTAAAAACAACTTACTGTTTTTGAAAACTCAATAGATTTTTCCTTATCTTAATTATTGAAATATATTTCTATCATTATGTGTCTAGCATGCTACTGATAGCCCGAGGATTTTCAGTTATATTCTGAATATTTTTAACATGTAACAAAAGAAAACTTAAATAAGCACTTAATGTTTTTACCTTCTCTTTATATACATTATATACTTTTTGTATTTGCATTTGTTGGAACTTGTATTTTTTCTAGTTTTATTTAAATTTGAAAAGATACTGACTTAATAAGAATGCTTTTATATCTGATTAAAACACAGTTCTTTGAGGTAAAGAGGCACTAGTTTTTAAGATACTGTAAAATAGTGTTAAATCTGTGGCTGTCAGAGCAGTATTTAAAATCCAGTATAAAGTTTCAAGAGCACTACATTCCTTTGTATTATTCAAAATGCAAGGTTTCCAATAGGATAGAGCAGTGTTTTTAAGTTTTGAGCAGCATTATGTTGTTCAGTTATGTAAGGCTGACTGTTGCAAGAATTATAGGTTACTCTGCAGGGCTTCATTGTTTTTTGGTACGCAATTTCTTGGTGTATGGCTTTCAGATGATGTTCCTGTTTTTCCATGAGGTTAACAGCTTGATATCAACAATTTAGGTATACAAATTAATAAGCTTGAACTCCATCCATTCATTATCCAACCCGCTATATCCTAACTACAGGGTCACGGGGGTCCACTGGAGCCTATCCCAGCCAACACAGGGCGCAAGGCAGGAAACAAACCTCGGGCAGGGCGCCAGCCCACTGCAGAAGCTTGAACTCTATATACAGTATTTCAGGAAAAGTACAGCATACTGAATCTTTGTAGTTTATACATAAAAAATAACACTCCCAAATGACAAATTTCCTGTTAACAGTTTGTTTTAATAATCTTATGTACATTACTGAACACTTGTGCTTGTATGTTTTAAAAAAGAACACAAGAAATAAAGGAGGTTTGAGTGCCTAGGTGGGAAAACCTCAATCAGTGTAGTGATTGTTTAAACAAATAAAGAAGAAAGTGCTTCTGGATTTACTTTTTTAAAAGTTCTGTCTTCATAGAGAGAGTTTCTAGAATATACTAATCATGGAAAGACATTAGAGTTGACAAATGGTAATGTTTTCAGTGTATACTAATATGAATAGATTTTACAGTAAAATGCAGATGGTCCTATGGCTATGAACAAGTTATCTGAACATTTATCTAACATTGTATGAAAGTTGGAACTTTCCCTAAATAATGCATAATGCTTTATTACTTATTTTACGGAAAACTTTTTCAAAGTGACAAAGAAGTTATATTACTATATATAATTAAAATAAACTACAAGTATGGACAGTATGTCGACCTTACAGTATACTTAAACATCCTACAGGTACCTCTTTAGATTTGGAAAAGCCATAATAATGGCATGAAAACCCCACCAATATCTGACAATTGATGTTTCTGCAGTGATGTGCTGCCTTTTCTGAGGATTCACTGAGTGTCACCTTCCCTTCCTACAGCTAAACTCTCTGAGATAACACAGCTGGCACATGTACTTGGAACTTAGGAGTTACAAGTAGTGGTTTCTAAAATTCTACTAACTGGCCAGCTGCATGGCAGTGCGCGCTGCTTAAGGACCCAATGATTAATAATGATGACTTACTGTGCAGTGCTCATACCCCAACCATGGTGATGGCCGCTATGTATTTATCTCCTTCAAAACAAACATAGTCTCTTCAAATGTGGCTAGATGAAAACTGAATTCAGTTGAAAAGAAAATTTTGTGGGTTTTATGTGCTGTTTGTATCTGTGGAATTGCCCTAAATTGAGATTCCTATAACCTGAGACTTTCATGTATGTAACACACAATAATGCAAACAGATACTTGTACAAAAACATAACATTTTCTTCATTGATAATTCTAATAACTGAACATTTTAAAATTGATTAAATAAACACATGATCACAAAGTTGCATAGATGGCTAAAAATAAAAATGTGTGAAAAGCTGGTAGAAAAATGTAACATCTTTCTCTGTAATGTTTGTTGGAATTAAAGTAAAAAAAAAATCGTCTGTTCCAGAATGATATCATAGCAACAGACATCAAAATGGGATGTGGTGTTTTCCAGTTAAAACAATAATTCTAAAAATATGTGGAATGAAAGATGAGACATGCGGAAGGTCTCAGTCACATATGCTTTCACTAAAAGGCAGCAGGCAGTGTCAGTACTGGTCAAATTAATGGTGTATTGTAGGTGTGCATTAACTCAGCACATTAGTCATACCTTCTCTACTAATAAAAATGGAGAAATTAGAAAGGGAACAAGTGTGCAATCAGGGACTAATCAGCTTCTTAAGTCTTTGCAAATAGTGCAGATAATGTCATTGTCAAATTTATTTATATAGCACATTTAAAACAACATAGGAATGCTGTAGCCAAAGTGCTTTACAATAATAGAATAAAAGAAAAACATACAATTAACATGAATAACATAAATAGAAATAAAATAAATGAACATAAATAAAATAAATAATAAATAGTAATGTGTTACATAATCACAATAAGGAAACCATCAGTATTACTGAAGGTCACGGAATGCAAGTGAATAGAAATAGTCTTTAATCTTGTTTTGAACAGTTCAGTTGTAGACGACTCCTTTTATGTAATGAGGTAAAGAGTTCCACAGGCGAGGAGCAGCAGCTGCAAAAGACCTGTCCCCCTTAGTTTTACACTTGGTACGAGGGACAACAAGAGACAACTGATCAGAAGATCTAAGCACTCTAGATGGCTGGTGTAAAACACACAATTCAGATAAATAGGCAGGAGCAAGCCCATGTAAAGATTTAAAAACTAGCAACAAGATTTTAAAATCAATTTGAAAACTTACAGGCAGCCAGTGTAAAGAAGCTAATATTGGAGAAACAGAATCAGACTTTCTTGCCCCAACCAGAAAGCGAGCAGCAGTATTCTGGACCAACTGTAACCTGCGTATCAGGGATTTGCTAATCCCAGAATACAGCAAGTTGCAGTAATCAAGGTGATAGAAGATAAAAAGCATGAGTAGCTTTCTCAGGATCCCTAGAAGATAAAAAAGGCTTGATTTCACCTAATAGACGAAGCTGAAAAAAGCAACTCTTGACCACAGAATTAACCTGTTTCTCAAAAGAAAGGTTACTGTCAAAGATGACACCAAGATTGCGGACTTGAGGTTTGCAAAAGACAGAGAAAGAGCCGAGAAGTCCAAGACCAATTTGGGCTTTAGCTGATGGACCCACTATAAGCACCTCCATTTTATTTTGATTCAGATCAAGAAAATTAACTAGATAAGTTAGGTTGCATCTCTAAGGATGCTAATTAAACCAGAAACTATTCAGGTATGTACTTTTATAGATTCTGTTTCTTTTATAAATGTCTATGATTCAGCACTTCGTATTTAAGACTGCGTGTGTAATGCAGTCATTTATGTTTTCACACTAGTTATTGCACTAAGTTAATAAACTTAGAATAAAATGTAATTTAGTACAAAATAAAAAGAGAAGTTCTGAGCAAGCAAGACACTCAAAATTGTTTCATTGCCACAGTTGATTTGCTTAGGACATTGTCAAACTATGAGTGTTTTTGTAACTGTTTATCTAAATCTGCCATTTGGATAATAAACTATAAAAGTACTATATGTATGAATGCATATTTAAAATGAGAAATAAATAGCTCAATAGTAATCAGACCAAGAAAAAGGATAATATATCACCTCCAGTCATTGTTTGGCAACACCATAGTATTATTGTATATGTAACTTAAAGCATTCTTTCTATGCTTCGGTAAATAAGAGATGTATCTTAATTTTTTTTTGTTTTGTTTTAGACCTGTGCTTGTAAAAATTAAACCGTTAGGCTGCCGAGATGTCTTTACAAACAATCGTCAACTGTATGAGATTATTCTGACATATAACTTTCATCAGGTAGGTGATTTATAGAATATTTTAAGGCAATTTCAAAATACTTTTATCACTTAAGTATTCTATTTGTACACATTCAGGACTGATTCTTTCATGCCCCTGTTACTTTCATTTTCAAGTGAATATCTTTTTCACTTTTAAAAAGATAATATTTAGGCTTTTATTTCACATACCTTGGATGAAGTTATCTAATGATAAATTAACACTGCACTCTTACAAATCTAATTTGAGCTACTTTTTAATGTTGAAAAATGATTCATCACATGGTGGATACAGATTTGTTGAAAGTGTATTTTTAAAAAAATATATATTTGTACAGTAGATGAAACAGCATATTGAACTAGACATCCCATTTTTTTTTTCTGTTTATAATTTGAAGCTGAACTATACATTCTATATTCCCTACTGGCTTAGTCAGTTTACAGTACATAATGAAGTTTAATCAGCAACTTAGGTCAGTCTAAACTGACACTGTTTTGTGCAGCACCCACCTAACCAATTTAAGAAACTAATTTAAAGATATTGTTTTCTGCAGCTCCATCACAGAATAATTTTATATTTCAACCCTTTTAACTTCTGCAATATATAATTTTTCAGATTTTCGGGGATGTTTATATTGGCCACCTTTTTCCACCCTTTGATCAGCTATGTCTTTAAATATTACATTCTTCCAACACATACAATACATAGTTTTTTTTTATTTTTAATTCAGGAACCTGATTAAAAGAAGTCTGCCTTAACTTTCCTAATACTTTATCAGCATCCATGCTTTACTATAGTGTATCTAGTAATAAGGAAAATACAGTAGTATATCTAGACTTTATCAGTAATGTTATAATGTGCACAATCATACAATTTATGGCAATTCTGGGATTAATTTGAATATATTTATTTGATTTAAATAAACAATGGCAGGGCTGAAACATCAATGTGCACTTAATGAGATGGGTCTACTGTCAGAGTTGTAATGTACTCATTGTTATCTACATTAAGACCCTGTACAGAAGCCATTAAAAAGGCTAACAGGATGTTAGATTACATTGAGTGATATGTAGAGTACAAGTCAAAGGCGGTTATTCTTAAGCTAAATAATGTGCTTGTGAAGCCTCGCCTGGAATACTGCTTGTAGTTTTGGTCTCTGGGCTTCAAAAAAGACATAACAGCAGTAGAAAAAGTTCTGAGAAGAGCATCTTGACTGAATTTAAAACTGAAATGAATACAGTCTGAAAGAATAAAATATTTTCATTCTAAGCAAACAGAGATTAACTCTTGATAACAGAATGGAACTCGGTTATTCCTAATACACATTTTTCATCAATCCATGCAAAATGTGCTGTAATTCAGCATAAACTGTGCATTTTGCATTTTTTTTAAGAATAAAATTATCTAAAATATATCGGGGACTGGACCCTAATTGTAAACGATGCCATCTAACTTGGTAAGTCATATGTTTTGGGACTGTCGTAAATTAAGACAGATGTTTGCCTATGTATCAGATAGTGTCAGATTTACAGGTAGTCCTGTGATGGCATGATGGCAGAGTAACATCAGATTGGAGTAGACTATGTAGCTTTGTTAACTCATCCACTGATTTTGCTTATCTGGAAGAATCCTAATACACCTTCCTTCCTTAATTCATTGAGAAAGCTTGATCTTGTGTAAGAGGTTTTTTTTTTTTTTTTTTTTTATTATTATTATTATTATTATAATGATGGAACATTACAGAAATGTGTTAATGTTGTTCTAAAATAAGTGTACCAGGTTTCAGTTTTTTTTTCCTTCGTTATAATAATAATAATATGAGGAAATATTTTTTAATGAGCCTTTTCAAATAGATCTGGGAAAGGGGGAGTGGAGTTTATGATTTAATGCATTCTAAACCCCTCCTTGAAATGTTGTATTAATTATATTTTTGATCAGACTATGGTTTATATCTTGTAATGTGATTTATGTTTTTCTTAAGCACTGTAATGTATTTATTTTTTGGAAAACGGCAAAATAGCATATTTTGGCAGACGTTTGCTAATTATCTCTAAACTCATAACTGCTCATTGTTTCTGTGGGATACGAGAGTTTCAGAGATGATTTTCAGTCGTATTTTCCTTTTACTTACAGCCTAAAAGTGGAGAAGTAACTCCAAATTGCCCTTTACTTTGTGAGTTGCTTTATGAGTCAGAATTTGACAGTCAACTATGGATGCTTTTTGACCAAAATAAAAGACTTCTTGGGACAGGAGATGCGTACCCACATCAGGTATGATTAATCACCTATTTTAGCTGACTTGTTGGAATTATTTCTTTAGTATATAGTATGTTGCCATATTCAATTTTCTTTATAACTTTTGAATTTTTCAATTTGTTTGAACATTTGGTTGACATATTATTTGATATTTTAACAAAGTTTTTTCCCTCTTTTTGCAGTATTCACTTAAGTTGGAGAAAGGAGACTATACTATACGACTTCAAGTCCGTCATGAACACATTACTGAGTTAGAACGGTTGAAGGATTTGCCTTTTAATATTTCTCACAGACTTTCTAATACTTTAAGCTTAGACATTTATGAAACTCATAAAAATGCCCTAATAGGCAAGAAAAAAGCCAATACATTAACTTTTCCACCAAACTGCTCTCATCCTTTCTTCGTAACATCTTTACCAGATGATAAGTAAGTACAAAAAAAAATATATATATATATATATCATTTTTAAGTTTATATCAACATTGTAAGAAATTGTTTGGTTCATAGATAATATTGTGATTTTAATATATCGTTTTTGATAATTATTTTGTATTAGCATTCTCAGCTTGCAGAAGCCTTGTTCATGTTTGGGTCAGCGCATCTGACATGACTCTGACTAATGCTAAATTCTATTCTGAAAATATAAAGAATACTGGGTGGCATTTAAGGGCACTCCTGACTCGCTATAAACCTTGAATGATCACCAAAGAGACCAGTGTTCTATAAAAAGACAGTGTTATTAAGAAAATAATAGCACTGGGGGCATAAATACAAGGAGGCAAAAAGTAACAAATCAACTAAAACCCATATTTGCCAGAATGAGCCTTTCTAAACATTTTTCTTGCACCATTGTTTGTCTAGAATTGGCCTAATAAACATTTCCACCCTTTTAAAAACAATAAGACCTCCTATATGTTCCTCTGTACTCTTTCTGTTACTCTAACCTGTCATGCTTTGGCCAATGAAATCCTAATTCCTGCTTATTGTTCAACTTCTAGTCCTTTTGGCTGGAGTGAGTTTTTAAGATCTGACCATTGGTTGTTTCCATGGTGATCCCCAAAAGTACTGCCAAAATCTGGAATACCCTCTGGAACACCTTGACCATATTCCTGGAGCTTCACCTAGAGGACCATGGGTTTACCTTCAATCTTGAAACCTAGTTCCCATTTAAAGGAACAGTCATTCCCCAGGTAGCCTGTACACCATAACACATGGCAGATGGTCATGTATAAAGGATCTCCCTGCTGCCACCTATTGGAGGCCATCTAAGCCATTACCCATAATCTCTCACTGGTCTGTGTCTAATTCTGTGCCCTCAATTTTTGGTTCCAAGGCACTCCCTACAAACATATACAGTGCATCCGTAAAGTATTCACGGCGCATCACTTTTTCCACATTTTGTTATGTTACAGCCTTATTCCGAAATGGATTAAATTAATTTTTTTCCTCAGAATTCTACACACAACACCCCATAATGACAATGTGAAAAAAGTTTACTTGAGGTTTTTGCAAATTTATTAAAAATAAAAAAACTGTGAAATCACATGTACATAAGTATTCACAGCCTTTGCTCAATACTTTGTCGATGCACCTTTGGCAGCAATTACAGCCTTAAGTCTTTTTGAATATGATGCCACAAGCCTGGCACACCTATCCTTGGCCAGTTTCGCCCATTCCTCTTTGCAGCACCTCTCAAGCTCCATCAGGTTGGATGGGAAGCGTCGGTGCACAGCCATTTTAAGATCTCTCCAGAGATGTTCAATCGGATTCAAGTCTGGGCTCTAGCTGGGCCACTCAAGGACATTCACAGAGTTGTCCTGAAGCCACTCCTTTGATATCTTGGCTGTGTGCTTAGGGTCGTTGTCCTGCTGAAAGATGAACCGTCGCCCCAGTCTGAGGTCAAGAGCGCTCTGGAGCAGGTTTTCATCCAGGATGTCTCTGTACATTGCTGCAGTTATCTTTCCCTTTATCCTGATTAGTCTCCCAGTTCCTGCCACTGAAAAACATCCCCACAGCATGATGCTGCCACCACCATGCTTCACTGCAGGGATGGTATTGGCCTAGTGAAGAGCGGTGCCTGGTTTCCTCCAAACGTGACGCCTGGCATTCACACCAAAGAGTTCAATCTTTGTCTCATCAGACCAGAGAATTTTGTTTCTCATGGTCTGAGAGTCCTTCAGGTGCCTTTTGGCAAACTCCAGGCGGGCTGCCATGTGTCTTTTACTAAGGAGTGGCTTCCGTCTGGCCACTCTACCATACAGGCCTGATTGGTGGATTGTTGCAGAGATGGTTGTCCTTCTGGAAGGTTCTCCTCTCTCCACAGAGGACCTCTGGAGCTCTGACAGAGTGACCATCGGGTTCTTGGTTACCTCCCTGACTAAGGCCATTCTCCCCCGATCGCTCAGTTTAGATGGCCGGCCAGCTCTAGGAAGAGTCCTGGTGGTTTCGAACTTCATCCACTTACGGATGATGGATGCCACTGTGCTCACTGGGACCTTCCGCAGATCTGTGCTTCGAGACAATCCTGTCTCGGAGATCTACAGACAATTCCTTTGACTTCATGCTTGGTTTGTGCTCTGACATGAACTGTCAACTGTGGGACCTTATATAGACAGGTGTGTGCCTTTCCAAATCATGTCCAATCAACTGAATTTACCACAGGTGGACTCCAGTTAAGCTGCAGAAACATCTCGAGGATGATAAGGGGAAACATGATGCACCTGAGCTCAATTTTGAGCTTCATGGCAAAGGCTGTGAATACTTATGTACATGTGCTTTCTCAATTTTTTTATTTTTAATAAATTTGCAAAAACCTCAAACTTTTTTCACGTTGTCATTATGGGGTGTTGTGTGTAGAATTCTGAGGAAAAAAATGAATTTAATCCATTTTGGAATAAGGCTGTAACATAACAAAATGTGGAAAAAGTGATGCGCTGTGAATACTTTCCGGATGCACTGTACTTTTACTGTCCCTAGGTGTAGTTCTTTCATCTTCCTAGTCTTTCACAACTGATGTAGAGTTATCATTTTGTTGACTGCTTTATTGCTGATGCATGCTAATATAATAGAAATCAAGCTTTCAATATGGTGTATTTCTTTTGCCCATGTCTTCACTCTAAAGTGCATATTACATTTTGGAACCTTTAGCCCTTAATAAATTGACAAACGTTTACAGCATCGTAAAACACTACATTATGGAACTCTGTGAAGCTATATAATGTTTGCCATAGACCAGAAAGAAATGTAATATTTATATATACACACAGTATAACATAACAATTTTATGTAAAGTTTCTGTAGATAACTATATTATCTAGTTTTAGTTGGTAACTATTATTATATGTATCTTAGATTTTTCTAAATTGCTTGTGACGCTTAATAGAAATCATTTTTTGGTATGTGGTATATTTTTTTTGGTGTTTCCATTTAAAGACTTTTAGACCTATCTATTAAAAGGCTAAGCTATTTCACATTAGTGTTAAGCAAAGTTCATACACATATAGTTTTTTCATTCATCAAAGTATTTGCTTTAAAAAATTTAATTGGTATGTTATAATGTAACTGTTTATACTACACTTATTTTTCTTGTGCCTGTACAGTTGTGCCTCGTAATTCGAACAATTCTAACTTCAAACCTTCCAGAGTTTGAACGCTAAATTCAAGAGAAATCTGATCCAGATTTTGAATGATGCTTCAACGGGAAGCGTTCAATAATTTATCTACCTCAGTAGGAAAGAAAAGAGTTTTCAAAAAGTTTGTTTTATTTTTCAATGTAGTACCCTGATAGCTCAATACGCTTCTTCCACTTTTCTTGCAATGACTTTAAACTCCTTTGGAAAAAAAAAAATCTTCTGTTTGGCCTTGACGTTTTCATCACTTGAAAACCGCTGTCCATGGAGAGATTTCTTCAAACGGAACAGGAAATAATCTGAAGAAACCAGGTCAGGACTGAAGGGTGGATGGTTCAGCTGCTGGAACCCACATTCTTGGATGGCAGGCTGTGGTTGACATGACATGTGAACTGGTTCATTGTTGTGAAGAAGCAGCATGCCTGCTGTGAGTTTTCCTCGTCTTTTCTCCATAATTAACTCCCGCTAAGCAATCATTGTGTTGGTGTAACTCTCCCCAGTTATGGTTGTCTTGTGTGACATGAACTCCAGAAGCAATAGTCCTTCAAAATTCCAGAAGATAATTGCCATGACTTTGCCTGCAGATTTTTCAGTCTTGAACTTTTTAAGGGTGGGGGATGACTTGTGCTTCCACTGCATTAACTCTATTTTGGACTCAGGATCTCTGTGATATAACAAAGTCTCATCTCCAGTCATCAAACAATGAACAAAAATTAATTTGGTCTTCACCAAGTTCTCCTGAAAGCACGGGAGCCTCGTGGCCTTCTCACATGGCATCAGCATTCTTGGAAACCATCTTGCTCTGACCTTTTGACATGCCAAATTTTCATGAATTATTTTCCAAACTGTACCTGCCGAGATGCCCATTTCTTCAGCTATTTAGACAACCTTAATTTGTCTATTTGACAAAATTTGAATCCTCAACTTTCTTATACCTTTCTGTGGAAGTTGCTTCCACTGGCCATCCAGTGTGAGGTTCACCTTCAAAGGACTCTCTACCCAATTAAATTGCTTGCTCCAAATTTTTATTTTGTAGGATGATGTGGTATACTCACCATAAACTGCAGTCATGCATTCATGGATCTCTTTTGTCTTTTTCACTTCTTTTGTGAGAGATTTTATCACTGAACGGTGCTCTAAATCTAGCATTTTCTTATTTGATTCGCACGAGGACTCTCCTGACATCCTGTCTCTTGAAATGTTAGTCTCACACTGAACCACATCTGTGTATGAGTAACCTTGAGACATGTCAAAACATGCCGTGACTTGTTTCAACATGCTTGCTACTTCCTTTCATACTCCGGTAGATAAATTATTAAACACCACTCATATATTCAAACTGTGTGTGCAGAGAAAAAAATGCAGCAACTGATGGTGCCTAAGTCATCTCTCATTGTGAAAGTATCTCTTGCATTACACTTGTGTGTCTTCAGTGTATTTTTCACTTTATTTTTGGTGTGTTTGGTTATACATGTAACTCCTATCTGTTAACCATGGCATCCACGTGGGACATCACCACTCCTCATATAGGAACAGTAAACTCAATTTTCATCTTATTATGCAGTATTCATGTATTTTATTTATTGTTTTTCATGTTTTAATTTATTATTTAGGGCATTTAGTTTTTTTTTAATAGTTTGAAAGTTCCTAACAAGAATAACGTTCGATTATCAGATCCTTCCTAATCCTTTTTAGTGCCTTCAAGTCTGTCATAGTTGTATGTTTAAAGAGTATCTAAACTTACATGAAAAAAAATAAGTTTATTATGTAAAACCTGCTCACTTGGCAGATTTTAAGTTATTATTCTAGTGGAAAGAGGTAGGATTTAAATTTTGCAAATAAAGACAAATTAATATTATTGCATGATTGTATACTAAAATTTGAAAAAGAATGCAGTGATTTACAGTATTTGATATCTTTTCTTTTTTGGTTTAGGATTCCAAAAGGTGCAGGGCCTGGGTGCTACCTTGTTGGAACCCTTTCAGTATCGAAGAGTGAACATGGGAAAAAAGCAGTGAGTTGATTGTTAATTGCATGTCTGCTCACTCCAGTTTTTATTTGTTTGTTTGTTTGGTTTGTCTTTTTTTAAAGTATCAACAGGTTCTCTTTAGCTTTATTACTGTACCATTTCCCATATTGTAAGTGCCTTCTGCTATGTGTCTGCATGAAGTTGCATAAAGTTGAACATTTTGATAGCAAAAGGAGAAGCCTTGGGACAAAATAGTTTACAAAATATATTTTTTGCAGGTTAATTTAATTTCTGAAGTCCAAATAATAATATTAGTCACAATAATTTACATTTAAAGTAAAAACATTACGTACTTGTAAAATTTGCATTTGTGAAAATTTAATGTTAACATCTGCTGTCAAGGATATCTGGAACCTCTGACTGGCTTTGCCTTCTTAGGGGTAATTTTAATTCTAATTTTAATTAAATCATTAACTGAAAACCTAAACTAGAATGTCTTTTAACATAAGCCTAGGCTTCTCCCCAGACGGTTTTATCAATATGCAAATCTTGTTTTATAGAATTACAACTCCATCCTTTTGCCCATTCCATTATTTAATTGGTCAGTGGCTGTATCTTGTTGTAGTTTACACTAGCAAATGCAAATTTTGGAATTCATTTTTTGCCACAGTTTACTTTGATTGTCCTTTTTAAAAAGGTTGTATAAAATTGTGCAGTGTTTAATAGCTTTATAAATACTAAAATTGAAAGTAAATATGCAGTTATATAGAAAGAAGCAGACTTATCGTAGTTGTAGAAGAAATAAGTTACAACACAATATGAAGGGTAATAAGAGTAAGAGTGTTTCTTGCACAAAGGGTCCAATTTTAAAATTGGACTTTGTGTATACAGATTGCCAGAGTTTCACATCATATGATTGCATTATGTGCCAACTAAGTGAATTGTGTTTAATTTTTTTGACATAATACTCCCCGTGTAACAATTTCAGTTTATTAGAGAGTGCATATGAGGGCAGTGTTTCCAAAGAGCCATTGACTATATTCACTAAGATTTATAAATGCATTGTAAAAATAAGCTCTTGTACAGCATGTTGTACTAAGCTGTTATTGGATTTTCAATTTTCACAGCAAAATTAAAAAAAGTGTAATTTTTTAGAATTGGGAGTGTAAATTACTTTTGTCCAAATGAGCTTGTTCAGAATGTCAATTGAAATAAATTCATGAGAACAGTATGTACAGCTTGTTAAGGAGGAATACTGTATTCTATAAAAGTAATTAACATTAAAATATTACATGGCTTTTTAAATTCAAATTTTAAATGATGAAAATTGCACATCAATGATGCTTTTTGCTTGTTGTGTTTTCATTTGCAGTGTTTTGCTACTTGCCAAAAGAAATTCTGGGGAGAACCCTGACAAACATTCCCTTATTAATGTATTTTTAATTAATTTCTTAGTTGCATGGTAATTGAAAAACAAACTCAGTACATTCCATTCTAAGCTTGAATTGTTATTTTCTGAATTATTCAGGCAGAATAGTAATTCTGTATACAGAAAAGGACCATTTTAAATAGGAATATTATCCACATTTGTATAGTGAATATGCATGTTTTCTTACTTTATGTTGTTCTGACTCCCAGGGGCAGGCTTCTTCAAAACGGCAAGGAAAATTTAAAAAGGTACTGAATCCATCAGTGAAATACCGTTTTGTAATCTTTACTTTCTTAGTATTTCTGTTAGTGGGTGCTCAGGTTTAGTTTTTATGCATCACTGTGTTAGATTTCATTTTGAGATTTTAATCAGTCTGTTTAATGCAGTTGATTCCGCTCCTTGCTTCGTTTCTCTCTTTTAAATCAGTAAATTATAGTTTTTAATAAAGAGAGTTATTATTTTAAGTAATTAAATTCACCATTAGCTATATGATTTTAATTTTCATATTTCTGTTTAGATCATTTCCTGCTCATGTGCTCATAAACTGTCTGCTTTACAGAAATTAAGTGCATAGAAACGTCTGTATTTTCCCTTTCTCCTATTGCTGAAATTCACTATGTGGGACTCTGTGAATGACTGACATCTCAAGCCAAGTGCTGACTCCTTTTTTGTGGCTAATTGTCAGCCTTGTAGTGCAGTAAAAGAGTTCAGTAAATTGATGGATGAACATCTGTTAGGATGCAGTTCACCTCCACATGGTCTTTTGGCCTTCTGTTATTCAGTTTCATCTTTAATGAAGTGTATTAGATGCTTTTTAATTGCAGTGAAATGTAAAGTTCCATAATTTATTTTAGTCATTGATGTGCAATATATTCTACCAAATGCCCTTCACAAATATATAGAGGTGTTTTTTAATAAGTTATATGGCATTTGTAGATGAGAGTTTTCCTAAAGTCTTCATGCTGATTTAGATCATTACAGTGTGGTTGTAAATAATTTGGCAATTGGCACTGGCAATACAAATTATGATCAATGTATGACAAGTTTAAGTCAAGTCAGGAAAGTTGTTTTTATTATTACCTTCTTTCCTGAGCAGACCTAATTACTCACCATACTTACTGTATTGCCACCTATTTCAACAGAGAACCTGGGCTGACAGTGAGTGTGTTTACATGCACACACAAAGCTGGAATTAGGAGAGCTACCCAATTAAGGCAGAAACCTGGTTTCTTAAAAACCTCCAGTTACATGCACAAGGTTACTTGTGGAGCTCTCTTTTGCCAAAACGCTCCAATGTCATTAAACTGTGCTAAAAAGAGTTAAACATCCTAATTGGCTGCTAAAATTAATTACATCATTCATTATGTACAATAAAGGTAATTAAATATGTTATATAGTTACTTTTTACAAAATATAATATGCTACAGTGTGTTAAATTTGCATTACTTTTTCTTCTTCCGTATGAAACACTGTCCATTTGACTGGCCGGCATCTGTTATTGAATCCTAACCAAGAACGCAATCAACCGTAATAATTTTATTGTTTTTATTGTTTTATAAATGTGTAGTCCTTCATGCGCTATGAATTAAATCACATTTATCACCTTTTTACATCTCCAAACTGAGCCACTGAAGATTTGCAGTATGGAAACTAGTAGGTGTGAGTAAATATGTGCCCAGGTTTCTACCTTGAGCACAAAACTGGCAGGATAGGCACATCCCTTGCAAATCCTAGTAAAATAAATGGGTTTGTAAAATCAGCTAGTAAAGTTTCAATGCATTATAACAATTTCTAGAAAACTAGTAATAAGGTATTCAGTTAAAACAACAATGTGCAAGTATGTAATGCTTATCAAAATATATGAAACTGTAAAATAAAGCCTTTAAAGGCCTTAAAATTTAATAAAAATTCTAAATGCACAACAAGCTGTATACCTGGAAGAAAGAGGATGGATGTTAGTTACTTCACAAAACATAAAGGATTTAACGTTTTTTGGTAATTAAGAAGTATTATTGGCACATTTCCAGCATTCAGTCTAATAACCATTGGTGGTTAACCACAGTCACTGTTCCAATAAGTCCACAAATACACAGGGAGAACGTGCAAACCCAAGGCAGACCCTTGCTCTGTAAGGCTAGAATGCTAGCTCTGTGCTACTGCACTGGCTACTTTAAAACATTTGTAAAACTCACTAAACTTTAACCTGATTAAAATTAAATGTAATCCTACAACGTCTGTTCAGTTTTTATCACTTGATTGTATATTGCGTGTACGCTTAATCTGTACCTCCGCAGACAATATCTTTGTGAAATAACATAGTACTTTTATGAAATTACATGATAATTATTGTGAAATGCTACAGTTTTTTATTTGGTGTGGTAGGAATTTGCTTCTGTAATTTTCTCTGTTCGGGCTGAAAAAAAGTAAATATTCATTTAAGTTTTTAATGTCCATAACCCCTAAACCTCTGCAAGTAAACAGTTCTAGAGAGTACATTTGTCCATGATCAGACTTTGAAAGCACTTCACCCCTTAAAATGTGAAAAGAATCTGTTTCTCTATTTCTCCTTTGACTGACAAGCTGCCTCTTTTTAAATTAAAAAAAAAAAAAAAAAATTCTAATCTTGGGTGGAGTGGTGGCTCTAAGGCTAGGTAGGGATCTGCACTGGCAATCGGAAGGTTGCCGGTTCAAATCCCGTAAAATGTCAAAAGGGTCTCTGCTCTGTTGAGCCCTTGAGCAAGGCCCTTAACCTGCAATTGCTCCGTCCTGGGTATGACGTTAATCTGCATCCGTCCCTGCATGTAGGCCCTCCAACCTGCAGGGCATAACTTGGGGGTTGGTGGCAGAATTGGCACTCCAGCCACCATATTAAAAAAAAAAAAAAAAAAAAAACCTCACACTGTTCCACTCCATCTGAACTAGTGTGGTGCTGAGGTATCACCCATTGCATGGCTGCACTCCTAATCTGGATCCTGGGTTGGTTTGTTGTGTGGTGGGTGCGACAATGCACTGTATCAGTGCGTGCTCCTAACCTTTGCATGTAAATCCAGTGCAGTGTCACCACAGTTTCCAGGGCACGTTTGAAAACAAAGTTACACTACAGGTCTGGACCAAAATGAAGCTTTGGTCATTGTATGCTATCTGAACCACAGACAAAATCTACTTTTCAAGCAGACTTTCAGCTTTCAGATTGTTTATATAAAGGATTATGTCAGCTTTCATCATCCATCCATCCATTAGCCAACCCGCTATTTCCTAACACAGGCTCATGGGGTTCTGCTGGAGCCAATCTCAGCCAGCAGAGGGCGCAAAGCAGGAGCAAACCCCGGGCAGGGCGCCAGCCCACCGCAGAGCTTTCATAATTACATTTCTATTTCACTGTATACAGTACTAAAAACACAATTTTATGTACTGTATGTTAAAACTGATAGCTCAGATCTGATATGCACAGCACAGTGGCACCAACTGTGTTATTTACATGTCAATGTTACCTAAACATTACAGTGTAATAAATATTAATAAATATTTTTATAATTCAATTTATTCTGTTTTATATAATGAGACTTTGGGTATGTTCTAGTCATTTTTGACTCAAGACAATTATGATATGACAAAATATTTCAATCTATTAATTTTTTAATCTATTCTATTTACCAGTAAAAGACCACTCCAGGATACTGGCTTAAGAGGCAGAGTTTCAAAGAAAGTCAAGCTGAAACTGGCAAATAAAAAGAAAAGATTAAAATGGATAAAAGAACACACAGGCATTGCATAGAAGTTGTCTGAAAAAGCATATTATGGTTGGCATCCTCGAGTCATCTTTTGTCTCACATGACCCTGGTATTTAGTGTGTATTTAAGGAAGAAGCCAACTTTGAACCTGTAGTGTGTTTAAGAAACAAAGTATAGACTATGATGTACTGTACTTATCCTCTTATGCAGTTGAGTATCTAGGCCTTCCCCTTTGTTTTCTGCTCTGGTTAGTTCCAGTTTGCCACTTTCTCTGAAGACATTAATAGACACCTTTGTATGAAATCTTCAGTTTCTTGGCAGTTTGTCACATAGAAAAACCTTCCTTCTGCCAAAAAATAGACTGACATATTTCTTGAGAAAGCTGTTTCAGTTTTGACATTTTTGAACCAAGAACTGAACTCAATCCAGGTAAACAGAATAACAGGTTTCAGTGGTTTCCCTTAGTCTGATTAAGCTTTTCTGATTACTATACAATTTTTTATTCTTAGTCTTCTTCATTGGTAGGGAAGATAGATTTCAATAAGGGTTTTGGGTGAAGCAATTAATATTTAACTGTTTGATTTACTGAATTATGTTGTTATTTTAAAACTTTGTAAACCAATAATTGTATGAAAAAAAATCCTTCCTTGTGCCCTGTGCTATCAGCCCAGGCAGCAACTGCCTATATATCTTTTAAAACAAAAAGATCAGAAAAGGGCACAATTGAGAGAAACAATTTAATTTTGAATGTCCTGAACTGCATCCTGGGTTTTTCTGTGAATGCCATTGCATCACCTCATCCCTAAAGCCCTCAGTGAAATAAAAGGCAGGTTCAAAAGAAAGTAAAATCATTTTGGCCTTTATGTTCCATTTCTTTAAAAATGATTTTTTTGAGCAACAAATTAAAATACATAAATGTATTAACCACATTTCATACATTGAAAGCATCTCAGTAGGCTTTATAAAAAGTAGTAAAATCAATTCTTTACAAAACAAATTATTAATAGTAAAATTTTGGGAAAGTATGCATTAATCTGAGAGAATGCACCATTAAAGAAGCAATAATAAATATGAGTAATATATAGTAAAAGCATCCCATATACCATTATACATTATGTGTGTTGAATGCCATATGGTCATTATGATGATAAAATGAATAATGTGCAAATCAGTGCAGAGTTGGGAACCAGATCACATACTGATAAAGTTACCTCATCTCTTATTCTTTGCAATATCATCATATGTTTTTAAATGTGCACAGGATGTGACCAATGTAAGCACTTTAGAATTTATAATTGTAAAGGAATACTCAGACTTTCTTATAGTCACTAAAGGAGATGGAAACTTGTTTAATATGAGAATTTTATTTTGTTTTTAAGGTCATATTCTCAGTAGCACCTGCAGCTGTTAATTTATTTTCAGAGTAATTTTATTTTTCAAAGAATAAAGCTCAGGTGTCTATAAATCAGGTTATATTTAAGCATGTTTTTAAAACATATGTAAATCAAAATATAAATTAAGAAGAACAGTCTTCTTGTCACAAATGTTTTCTTTTTGAATGTAATTTGAGATTATTTGCAAGCCTGCTTGATAAGCTTGTTGAAAGAGCAGAGACAAGAGCTCACCTGATAGGGAGGAAGAAGGGCCAGAAGTGCTTCAGTAGAAGGAGAGGTGAAGGAGAGCTTGATTAACTGATCACTTAATTGATTAATTGAAAAATGTATCAGCCATTTTATTTTTTGTATTGTGCTTTAATCCTACTTCATTATGTAGCCATGCCTAAAAATATACCTGTCTGTTTACCTGGGCCACAGCGGTATTTCTCTGGGTGTGAAGATGAATTGCAAGTACCTCCAACATTACAGTTTTTTTTTTTATTATTTATTTCTGGTCAGCACTCTGCAAATAAGGCAGGTTTCCTTTAGGATGTTCGCTTCTCTTTGCAGCTGGTAGATTATCAAGTTACTACTTACATACAATGCAACAATGCGACTTTGCATTTGCTTTGGTTAATAAAGATACTTAATTAAAGCACTTTTTTATATGGTAATAGTACAGTATACAGTGACTATGCACATTAAACACCTTAAACTCTAATAATTATCCTTTCTATTAATCTTATAACTATACAGGTAAGGAGTATGTTTTCATATTTAGACAGTATCAAACATGGCCACAGTTTGCTCTTTTTCATAATATTTATATACAGTGGCTTGCAAAAGTATTCGGCCCCCTTGAACATTTCCACATTTTGTCACATTAAAGCCACAAACATGAATCAATTTTATTGGAATTCCACATGAAAGACCAATACAAAGTGGTGTACACGTGAGAAGTGGAATGAAAATCATACATGATTCCAAACATTTTTTACAAATAAATAACTGAAAAGTGGGGTGTGCGTAATTATTCAGCCCCCTGAGTCAATACTTTGTAGAACCACCTTTTGCTGCAATTACAGCTGCCAGTCTTTTAGGGTATGTCTCTACCAGCTTTGCACATCTAGAGACTGAAATCCTTGCCCATTCTTCTTTGCAAAACAGCTCCAGCTCAGTCAGATTAGATGGACAGCGTTTGTGAACAGCAGTTTTCAGATCTTGCCACAGATTCTCGATTGGATTTAGATCTGGACTTTGACTGGGCCATTCTAACACATGGATATGTTTTGTTTTAAACCATTCCATTGTTGCCCTGGCTTTATGTTTAGGGTCGTTGTCCTGCTGGAAGGTGAACCTCCGCCCCAGTCTCAAGTCTTTTGCAGACTCCAAGAGGTTTTCTTCCAAGATTGCCCTGTATTTGACTCCATCCATCTTCCCATCAGCTCTGACCAGCTTCCCTGTCCCTGCTGAAGAGAAGCACCCCCAGAGCATGATGCTGCCACCACCATATTTGACAGTGGGGATGGTGTGTTCAGAGTGATATGCAGTGTTAGTTTTCCACCACACTTAGCGTTTTGCATTTTGGCCAAAAAGTTCCATTTTGGTCTCATCTGACCAGAGCACCTTCTTCCACATGTTTGCTGTGTCCCCCACATGGCTTGTGGCAAACTGCAAACGGGTCTTCTTATGGTTTTCTGTTAACAATGGCTTTCTTCTTGCCACTCTTCCATTAAGGCCAACTTTGTGCAGTGCACGACTAATAGTTGTCCTATGCACAGATTCCTCCACCTGAGCTGTAGATCTCTGCAGCTTGTCCAGAGTCACCATGGGCCTTTTGGCTGCATTTCTGATCAGTGCTCTCCTTGTTCGGCCTGTGAGTTTAGGTGGACAGGCTTGTCTTGGTAGGTTTACAGTTGTGCCATACTCCTTCCATTTCTGAATGATCGCTTGAACAGTGCTCGGTGGGATGTTCAAGGCTTTGGAAATCTTTTTGTAGCCTAAGCCTGGTGTGTTCTTTGGACTTCATGGTGTTGTTGCTCCCAATATTCTCTTAGACAACCTCTGAGGCTGTCACAGAGCAGCTGTATTTGTACTGACATTAGATTACACACAGGTGCACTCTATTTAGTCATTAGCACTCATCAGGCAATGTCTATGGGCAACTGACTGCACTCAGACCAAAGGGGGCTGAATAATTACGCACACCCCACTTTGCAGTTATTTATTTGTAAGAAATGTTTGGAATCATGTATGATTTTCGTTCCACTTCTCAAGTGTACACCACTTTGTATTGGTCTTTCACGTGGAATTCCAATGAAATTGATTCATGTTTGTGGCTGTAATGTGACAAAATGTGGAAAAGTTCAAGGGGGCCGAATACTTTTGCAAGCCACTGTAGTCATTGTTAATCAGTCTATGCAATCTTAGTTAAATGTATTCTTACTAAGGAGAACAGCAAAATATTTTAGTTTGAGAAGGATTCTGGGATATTTAACACAAACTCAAATTATACTGAACATCTAAGAGAGTAGTTTTGAAATCAGTCCTTCACATTTTTAATAAAGGATTGTCAGCAGCCTGTAAGGGCATCCGGATCATTGGTAGTCAAATATGTATTAGTTATATTAAATAGTTTCTCCAGGCATATTGCAAATGGTTTGTTTGAGCAATGTGGTTGAGGGATAAGTTTAGGTTTCATTTTAGAAATCAGCAAATGTTTGACTTTGTTATTGTTCACCTGCAAGGTAGTCTATAGCTGTCTCAGAGCTACAGAATGAGAAAATCGGTGGATCTGAAAGTGATTTTATTATTGCATGTCACAATTTTTTTCTTTGTGCTTATTGGCAAGGCCCAAAACAGATTAAAGTTAGTAACAAATGGCTCTTGAATAAATTAATTTTTGTGTCAAAGTTGTCTCAAATGTTTTCACATAGTCTATCAAACATATTAAAAGAAAGAAAGCTGGTGTAGTTTACATTTGCAGATCTTATTTGTTGGAGGCCTTTGCTTCTTATCTTCAAAAATCTATTATATATACATACACAACATGCAGTGAATGATATTACTCCTGTGACCAACTTTTACAATAGGATCTTGGCCCCCTTGCTTGTTGTTAAAGGCAACTGAAGAAGGTGGTGTGAGGAAGAGAATCTGGCTGTAAATATTTCTATTTCTATCTCCATCAGCCACTTTTGAGAGGGACAACGCAGCAATCTGGGTAAAACCAGATATCCCTGTAATGGAATAAACAAACTGGTAAGGGCATAAATGTAAGTGCCGGTGTGTCCTGTGACTGGTTAATACTTTATCCTGAACTGGCTACTGCCTAGCACAGAGTTGTGCTGGTAATTACCGTAGTCCTTCAAGACACTAGCTTTGGAATAGATTTTTATTTTACTATTGTTGGTATGGCAACAGTCTCCAGAGATTCAAGATATAATCGTGCTTAAACTCTACTTTCCACAGTTACATTTTTCATCATTATTGCTCAATTTTATGTTGATATTTTAAATCGGATTTAATATCATTGTGGATAATAGAAATACATAAAGGTTAAGATGATGCAAACAAAAAGTTAAAACACTAGCAAAAAAGGCTTGTTGTTACTAATCTAACCACTAACCCTTTTCTTGTGAGTGAGATTGCTTTCATTTTGATTTTTTCCCCTTTTTTGTTTGTGTTTTCTTCTATTTTGTTTGCTTTTTCTTTTCCCTGTTCCCTGTTTTGTAATTTTGTTGCCACCATTGATTGATCTGTTTGAATTATTTTAATTTATTTGGTATATAGATTACAATTTTTATTATCTAGTAGTTGCATAGCTCTGTCTTTGTAGGATACTTTAGTGTCTGAAAACAAATATTTCATAAATTGATTATGTTTTAAATGGAAGATACGTGACTGATGACAGCTCTTTGAAATAGTTTAAATCTTCCTCTCATTTTGAATGAATTAATTAAACTGAAAAGTTCCACTGCCTTCTGTAGCTGGCAGTAAATATGTAAAAATCTATAACAAACTATTGCTCTTACGTGAAGTATGAACATGTGGGTCCAGAGTTGGTCAAAATTGTTTTTAATATGAAAATATTGAAAAAGAAAAGTCATTTGATGTGCCTAAAAGCCATTTCACATTAGACTACTTTTACAGCAATTTTGAGTTGCAGACTTCATTTACATAATCTTAGTTACGTAGTCTGACTTGCCCAGCAATCGGCTAGTCCGTAACTCGCTCATAAAAAAACAAACAGGTTTCATTTTGTTTTAAGTCATAGGGTTGTGCTGTGTGTACGTGAAAGCTGACACCCAATGAACAGTCACCTACAAATACAATGCATATAATGCAGCAACAAGGAATAAGGAACACAGGTATTTTGGATCACAAACAGAAGAGAGGCTTTGTATACCTGATGGCTTATGTATTACGTACCATGACAGAATGGAAAAAAGAAAAATGGGTGAGAGTTCGGCTGAACTCGCTCTACCTGTTAACCCTTCATACAGCACCGGCTCTGTCAGGCAGCATGTTATTGGTTCTCAGGAAAAGGGTTGAGCACACGATTCTTGGGAAGTGTGAAACTGTGCTGGAAAATCATCACACAGTTGTATAAAATGACATGCCTAACAATTTTTACCCATGTAAACTGACGTGTTCAGATGACTAGAACAGTATCTGCAGTCACCAAGTTTGACTTTTCCTCTGACTAGAAGTGGTGTAATGTGATATCAGCTTTAGTTATGTTAGAGGGAAAAAAAGAATTTAGCATTTTTGCAGATTTTTTTTTTTTTTTATAAATCTGTCTTATATTTACATTTGTATTGGTAGCATTTAGTTTGTTTTGATTACTCCATAATTTGCAAAACTGTTAGATTTTTTTGATTTAGTTAAATGCTATATTTGAGAAAAAATAAAAGAGAAAAGTGACTTATTTTAGCATGCACTATTTGGTATTGCCATTTACAGTGGTAGTTTTCATAGAATTATGTGTTTGCTATTTATTACCAGTTGTAAATAATTTATTGGCTAGTGTGCTTGGCTGTAGATTGGAGACTGAATTGTTGTTTTCTTCTGGTAATGAGTAAATGCTAAAAGTTTTGTTTAGATACTTTAAGCATGCATCTATTACTCATTTATTGGTATGTAACAAGACCTTAACATGTACTACTTTGGGTCTTCATAACACTTACAAAACATCAGTAAAGCAGTTATTCATTTATGCAATGAGAACTACTAAAATAATTCCACTTTGGAATGGTGTGCAATGGGTCAAGGTAGGAATATTTCTCTTGATATTTCAGTATTCATTAAGACAGCTGTGAATCCTTCATAGTAACAAGTAATTTTACCATCATGTCAATATGCCACACTGCACAGAGATAAATTGTCTATCTACTGATACTTTGTAAGTGTTATGAAGAACCAAAGGAATGTATGTTAAGGTCTTGTTACAAAGAGTAAATGGCTAATAATTGCATTTTGCAGTTCCTAAACTAAAGTGTAACCAAGAAAATTATAAGTCTGCAATTGCTGCCCAAAATGTAAGATTATCTAATAAGTCACATTTACTTCATACTGTGTATTCAATGCCTAAATGATATGCTTCCTGCCTTTTGCTTCTGAATCTGTACAGTTGTATTATAAATTAAATGACTCAAAAGATTATTTTAAAAACTATAAAAATATATATTTATTCACATTTGCTTTAAAATGGTATATGCATATTTTGTCACTGTATATTTGTTTTAAGCCAGGAAACATTATATAGAATTCAATTGCTTTGTTCATTGTCCTAATTCATTTTCTGAATATATAACTTTACTGTCAGCTGAATATGTTTTGTTTTTTTCCCCGTCTTTCTTCAAAAGTACTACTGAAAATACTGATTCAGCTTCATGGGCATTTATACCTACATGTTCTTTTTCCCATCAGGATGTTTTATGTGTACACTATCATTTGATACAATCCCCTAATAAGCCAAAAAATGGTGGAAAAGAAAAAGAAAAAGAGGCAGAAAAAGAAAAGGATGTTAAAGAAGAGTTTGCAGAAGCCATCAGAGACCTGAAAATACAGTGGATGACAAAGTATAGTATTTCATGTATTTGTTTTGTTATTTACTACTTAATGAAAATGATTGTATTTTTACATTTACTGAATTTAATAAGTAAAATTTTATTTTTTAGTAAATGTAATGTACATGTATACTGTATATAATATTGTGCACATCAAAGAAGCTTGGTTGAAGTTTCAAAGATGTTTATTTTATGCAATTAATTATACTTTTTGATATGTAACAGTTATTGTGTTAATATGATAATGTTAATCAGTTGTAGAGTTTTAAATGTTTTAATCATTGTTTATTAATTTCTTGCAGATTAGATGATAGTGCTATATATGATGAGCTAAAGGAAACCTATTTTAATCACCTACCTTTGCATGTCGCAAGACTTCATCAGTTGGACAATGAAAAGGTGAAACAGGTTTGTTTGAAAAGTGTATAAACTAAATGACCCAGTATTTTTGGCAGTGGCACTTGTATTAGCTAAGCACTGCATTTGAAAATAGGACTGAGAGAGATACATGTACACCACATCATGTAACATTGATATATAAAAGTTTTAAAGCTGAATTATAATATGATTATAGAACTGTGAACTCAACTGACAAAACACCATTTATACAATATATTTAACTTTTGCGTCATGTATAGCTGTCATGGCTCATGTTGCTGAGCTGTTTGAATATTTTTGTACAATCAACACACAGTAAAGCAATATTAAATGCTGGAGCACCAAACATGTAGTAAACCTTCACTTTGGTGCAGGGCTGAATTAATGTCACATAAAAGAAAGGACATTTTATCATCAGTATAGCAAGACCTATATTACTGGAAGAAGGAATATGTGTTTTAAATAAATATGTCAATCTACAGATTGCCCACTATAAAAATGAATAGGGTCTCCAAAGCACATATGCATTTGAATGCTACCATATGTACAAAAATGCATGCTTGTTTTTTTCTAATAAATTGCAGATCTGTTTTCCTTTGCCATTTCAGAAAGAGAGAGGACTTATAAAAGGCATTGAAAAAAATCATAGAAGTTTAAAATCTATGAAAGTAACACAGCCAGCATATTCATGGCATTTTCTCTAATAAAATCCAGGTACAGTGGAACATCATGATCAGAGGTAAAAAAACAAAACAAAATAATTTCAGTGACGCAAAAAAATCTGTAAAATTTCATGAACCATCACAAATTCTAAAACTGATATACAAGAAAAACATATTTTATCCAATCCAGCACAAGTTACTATAATCTCGAAAGAAGAACTCTGTCTAATCAAAGAGTATGTAAAGTAATTTTAAAACTCGAAAAACCCATACATGCCATGACTCCAAACAAGTGCTCAGTGCCCCTATTACATGTAATATGATGAAGAGAAAATTGTATCTATTGTTAAGTAGTCTATTGTTTAACTATAAACCTTTGCAAAGGGTGCTATGTGTTGACTGAAACAAAAGACAGAGGTCAGAAAGCCTATAGGCATCATTGTGACCAAACAGTGATTACATAACTGGTACTAAGGCTGGTATAACTTGGGATCCTTCAAACCTATTATTACCAGTACTTCTTTTCCCTCTAAGACCCCTGAAACAAAAGTATGCAACTTGCACCTTACATTTATTGTTATAGAAGGAGGAATGGCTGGCTTATAAATTTCACCAAGGTTTGGAAACTTCCTACATAATTCTTTACATTTTGAGTTAAGATTGGTAGGAGGGCAAATAAACCAAATTTGAATGATGTGTTTTGTTATGAATGTTATTTGTCAATTAAATGTCATACTTTATTCCCATTTTACATTGAGATATTGTACTTCAGTTTCTAGTATTGTAATACAAAATAAAGAAATGTTGTGTTTACTATTCATTTAAGATGATAATGATATTATGGGAGAAGTGCTTGAAAAATTACTTTGATGTCTTACTTAATGGCAACTCATTTTTCATGACAGGACCGCATGAAGAGACTCAGTGAAATAATCTGTGCTGCCGACTTTGTAACCTCTCAGATTGATAGGACAGAATTGGCTGTATACTTTGCCATGAAGACTGATCCTAGAGCGGATGCTGCTAACATAAAAAGGTATACTGCACTACCCTCAAACAAAAAAAAAACAGCAACAACAACTGTGAAAGCATTTCAAACATTTTTTTTTTTTCATTTTAATATTTACAGTGACCCTTGAATCTAGAGTGCTTATTTTTGATTTGAACATTAATTGTATGCACTATTTGCCCATGTAAAACAACACAAAAATGTTTATTTTCCCACATGAAGTTAATATTGAATTCTACCAAGTGTGATGGTTACAACACAAAGAACTGGCCATGAAGGGAGAATGAAAGTAGAAGATATTGCTTTATAAGACTGTGTTCCTGAAGATTTTTAGTATAACTGGGGCTCAGTCTTAGTCTTTTGCCCTGCGGTCCTCAAACTTCATCTTAGCTGCGGGTTTGTGTTCCAAACAGTTTCACACACAGTGAATCATTTTACATTCAGCTGAATGTGTTTAAATAGATGGTATTTTTTCCTCTGTTCTTTTATCCTATATTTGAAAATGCACCACAGTGTGATTTTTATTTTTTTAAATGCATTCATGAGACATTTAGAAATATTTGTATTTTTTCTGTATCTTTTAAAAGCTTAACTCCCTTTTGTTATTTCCCATTAATACTAACAAGGGACTGCTCACTGACACCCAGTTAGTGTAATTCTTAACTAGTATGTGTCATAAAATATTGTTTGTAGCTATTTAGCATACTGTACACTGACGCTTGCTTTTATGTTTCCCTTTTAGTGAGATGGAGAAGCAGAAGGCATCTCTAATTGATGCCCTATGCAGAAAAGGCTGTGCACTGGCAGACAAACTCCTTCAGTTACATTTACAAGATGGTGCAGTGTCTAGCGAAGTGGGAAGCTCCGATGATGATCCTGACAGCTGTCTGAAGAGCCTGACAGATACATTCTGGGAAATACAGAAATGGTCTGATCTAATAGACTCCAAGGTATTTTAGTTTCAATTCAGTTTTGTTTTCAAAATTTCAATATTCAAAAAAAATAACCTTTTTTGTGTATCGCATAATAAAAAATATGCTTGTGGATTAAACCCCATTAAATAACAAATACAGTGGATTGGTGAAAAGATGCCCACCCAATAGTTTTCCTTTTATGCATTTATCAGGATAATGGGCAACCAGAGTTCAGCCCAGCAGCATTAGGCATAATGCAGAAAACCATACTTGGTGAGATGCCAGTTCATCACTCAAATATATTAATACCCACAGTCACACCAGGCTGGTCTTTCAAGTCACCAAGTAAACTAATAAGCATGTTGTTTAGGCTGTAGCCAAAAACCAGAATACTGATAGAAAAGAAGCACGGACACATAGGAACAAAATTCAGGCCAGTGTTCTTTTGGAAGCTGTGAGACAGCACCACTAACTGCTGCATCACCATAGCTGCAATTAAAAACACTAAGAGTTGCTAAAAAGGCATTACTAAATGCCTCTTTAACTTGTTTTCTTTCAAGTTCTATAAACTTAAGCAGGTGCAAAAATCACATTTACATTGATATTCATTCAGTTAGCAGATTCTTTTATCCAAAGTGACTTGCAGAAGAGGTCAACATAATTGAGTAACATCAGTCTGGGGGGCTGTTCAGAAATAAGTGTCACAGGACATGGTTACAACATTGGTCAAAAGTGGAGAACTCGAAACAAAATGCAAGCTAGTTACCAGAATCTTCCCAAGTTATTATCAGCTAAATCACAATTCACAAAACAAGATTGTTCAAATATTCTTAAACACATTAAGAGAGTCAGCAGTTCGAATGGAAGTGGGCAGCTCGTTCCATCAGCTAGGAGTTACACTTAAGTCGGAATTGAGATTTAATGCCATGCAAAGGTGACATTGGTAAAACCGAATGAGTAAGAAAAAGCATATGACCTCACAGGACCTCACAAGTGTTTCAATTTATATGTGCTGACTTATTGACTGCTCTTTAGGCAAGCATGAACGATCTGGATTTAATGCATACTGCTACAGGGAGCCAATGTAGTGATCTGAAAAGGGGAGTAACGTGATAATCTTAGCTGGTTAAGCACCAGAAGTGCCACTGCATTTTGCATCCTCTGCACCAGCTTAGTATAACAGACCAGTACACCTGCCAGCAGAGTGATGGCAGTAGTCCAGATGTGTTAAGACCAAAGCCTGGACCAGGAGTTGAGCTGCATACTCTGTCAAATAAGGCATGACCTTGAAGATGTTATACAGAAGGATAGCTGCATCGATCATCACCACAAGGTTGCTAACTTACTTGGTGGATATTAGTGATAGTGAACTGAGCTGAACAGATATGGCATGTTGCATGGATAGATGAGCTAAGGTCTGTCTTTGCCAAGTTCAGTTGGAGGTGTTCCTCCTTTTTCCAGGCTGTAATATCTGTGAAAATGATAGAGATTCTAGCATAGCACTGATATGAGAAACCGTAGGAATGGATGATAGGGTCTAATGAGATTGTAGGTCACAGTGTCAGACCTTTCTAACTTCAGAACTGTCATTCACTAGAATGTCCCAAGTATCCTCCAGATGGGTTGTGCCTGATACAGCTCTTGAGAATGGTTCCATACAGCTCCATATTACCAGTGTCTACAACGCATCAATGATTTTGTAAATAACATCCAAATGTTTATGATGATAAAGGAATAAGGAAAAAATGAATAATTTCTTTGCTTTTGTAACTTGTTTTTAGGCTGTACTTCATTCTGGATTTTATTATAATGAAAAGATTTCAGGTGAAGGCTGGAAGGTGCAGTTTCAGGGTGTTTTGAGTGACAAAAAATCCTGGGAAGCAGCAGTGCTATTCTTGGTTTTACAATGTTACACCATGTGCTGCTGTGCCAGTTCAAAAAGTGTGCATCTCTGTGTGTATTTTCTGTATTTCATACTTGTGCTTAGGTTAGTGGAGGCTAACAAAACCAAACTAAACTAAGCTTATGAAGAAGATTATTGTAACTAACAAGGTCCAATGCAAGCATTTTCTTGGTGCCTTTTGTTGTACAGTTTTTATCCAAAGCACCCAATATACATATATTTTTATATTTCTTTATGTTAAGAAGCAGTCCTTAACATATTGCCAACATTTCTAGTTCTATGTTTTATTTTTGCAATATTACAGATATACAGTCGACCATTTTGTTTTAAATTGTTTTGTGAATATCAGTTAGGCTCATTGACACTCCGCTACTGATTTTGCTGACTTAAGGTGGTACAACCTGAAGAAGAGCATCCTTTTAAACAACCTCAACTGATTCCCATAATAAATACCATGTGTATTATGTCAGTTTGTGTTTATATAGTATATATACATTAAAGAAATGCCAGATTAAGATTGCCTTATGAACCACAGGATGTGATATGTTGTCAGTAGTCAATACTGCTGCATTAACACTCGATTTTGCTGCTTAGGTCTTTTGTAAAAGTAAAGTTTTCACTATAGAAATATTCATGGAAAGCAGACTATAAAAGTGGTGCATTTTATTACACGTTCTATGCACAGTCATCTTAACATCTTTTCCTGCCTTATGAACCATTAACTTCATATCCTGCCATGTTCTGCCTGTAAATCTATTTCCTCCTAACTGGAACTGTTATGTGACAGCCTTTTTCTTTTTATTTTCAAGGTGTTAACATTTGCCTACAAGCATGCCTTAGTTCTAAAAATGTATGGGCGCGCCCTTAAATTTGCAATGAAGATTGTTGAAGAGAAGCCAAGTAAAGAACACTGGAGAAATTGTGCACAGGTAAGACGTGTGGTTAAACATACTCTCGCTGCATCATGGCGCTCAGAGCGTGGCGTGTTGCATGCTGTGAGTAAGACTTCCACTGTACTCTGTACACATGACAGTACTACTACGACACGCACAACTACTACATAGTGTTGGTCTTTTATTTCTCACATGTTCTCTGTACACATGAAAATACTGCTAATAGCAAAGGCCAAAAAATGTGTCAGTCAAGTAACAGATAAGGAAGACAATGTCTTCTTTCATGTCACCCAGTTCTCACAATACCATGCCTAAATACAATGCTCATTCGCACGTTGCAAGTTGTGTCACATTGTTTTTTAAATAAATGAAAATTAAAACAAGTTTATTTGTAGCATATAAATCGCATTCTAATGGCTAACAAATTTTAGCAACTTTAAAGTCTGTGTGTATTTTACATATCCCCAGCCCTTCCACCCTTCTCTTCTCCCACAACCCTGAGTATACTGACTTTACTTCTTACATATAAAAATGTGAATAGCCCGTTTTTATTCTAGCAAGTGAATGGAAAAATAAGAGTTTCCTGCTGTATCAATTTCAATTGTAACTACAGGTTAGTAGCTAAGATGATTTTCAATATTGTTGAAGCAGGCTGCTTTAAAAACGTCAAAGGTGTTGAGCTTAGACACCTCTGGCTTATACCAAACATGGCGTTAAGTCAGTCAGTCATCATCCAACCCGCTATATCCTAACACAGGGTCATGGGGGTCTGCTGGAGCCAATCCCAGCCAACACAGGGCGCAAGGCAGGAACAAATCCCCGGGCAGGGCGCTAGCCCACCACAGGACACACACACACACATCATCCACACACGAGGCACACATTAGGGACAGTTTAGGATTACCAATACACCTATCCTGCATGTCTGGACTGTGGGAGGAAACCCACACAGACACAGGGAGAACATACAAACACCACGCAGGGAGCAACCAGGAAGCGAACCCAGGTCTCCTTACTGCGAGGCAGCAGTGCTACCACTGCGCCACCGTGCCGCCTGGTATTAAGTCTGATGGGCAAAATGCTTATCATAGAACCTTCTAGGTGACTTTTTTTTTTTTTTAAAACATCTTTCTCATGCCACCCTCCCATAAAGCTGTGACTGGTGAAACACCTGAACAACAGTTGTTGTCTCCACAGTCTTACCAATCTCACCCACTGTAACTTGTACCTCTTCTCTTGGTGGCCTTTCTTACTAGTCATCTTTTTGCATGACCACTCAGTTTTTGCGGATGGCCTGTTTTGGGCAGATTTACAGCTGTGCCATACTCTTTTCCATTACTTAGTGACCAATTTGACTTGGATATATTTCATGTCTCGATTCCCTGACTTGTGCTTTTCCATCACCTTTTCACAGTATTGTTTGGACTGTTCTTTTGACTTCATTGTGTAGGTTAGGCCACCATACTGACTCGCCGTTAGTTGCTCCTTCCACATAGAGGAGCATTTAGACTACAATCAGCTGAAATCCCTGACTGCAAACAAGTGATCTTCATTTAACCAATGATGCCACTTTTAAACGCAATTGGTTTCATCAGTTATGATTTACATGTATAATAAATAAAGGGAGTGAAGAGATTGTGTTCAATAATTGCCTTCAATTTAGATACATTTGTTTTACCATTTAAAAGCCTTTCTGGTCATAAGTGTAAAAACCTCCATGTTAAATCCACTGTGACTCAGTGTTGTAAAACAACAAAACATGAAAAACTCTAAGGGGGTTAATATATTTTACAGGCACTGTACCTAAATGTTGTATACAAAAATTTCTCTGGCAAATAAAATACATATACACACTCTGCAGCTGTTCAGGGTTGCTTCCGCAAGTTTTCCGACTCTGAGAGTGTCCCTAAGTAGTTGGTATGGACACCGGTTTAGGGTACATTGTGTCTGCTGATCTGTATTTCCGATTAAGTAACCTGAAGTTCTGTAGTTTAACATATTCTTGTTTATCATGGCAACATACTACAAGTTTGTCAGACATGCAAATAGGAATTTCACTGTACAGTAATCCCTCCTCGATCGCGGGGGTTGCGTTCCAGACCCCCCGCGATAGGTGAAAATCAGTAGAAACCATATGTTTGTATGGTTATTTTTATATATTTTAAGCCTTTATAAACTCTCCCGCACTGTTTATAAATATTCCCCGCAGAGTTATACAGCATAATCCCTTTGTATTCTCTTAGATATTAGGTAAGATTAATTGAAATTATGTATATAAACACACTGTTTATATACAGTAAAACCTAAATATTATTTTAAAGATATTGAGTGTCTCCGATATCACATATGTTACAGCCATTACGATAGACAGGCCACCAGCAATAAATACGTACAATGCAAGAAAAATAGTATACAGTAAATGTGTGTACAGTGACACTAAACGTACATACATGTACTAAGCACTGTAAGAAGAAAATTAATTATGGTTACTCACCACCAATGACACGATGACTTGTCCGATAACAATGAGTTTAATTTTACTGCACAACAAAGGAGAGCGTTACAGCCCTTGTAAAGGAGCCACTTCAGGCGATTGTGTAGCACTGCCGTTGTTCTTCTTCTGGCAGTCTTCAATCCAAATCCCTAAAGCAGATTCCATCCAGACTACTGCCTTATTACATCCACTTACAACTCGTTTTGCACCCTGGTTAAAAGGACACTGCAGCCGTAGATCTTATATTCCTTTCCTACTTTTTAAATAAAAAGAATCGTAGCCTTCAACAAATCCAAAACGTTTACCTTTTCGGCAATCGTTAACATCTTCTTCTTGCGCTTGGGCACGGCCCCTGAAGCAGTAGCAGATTGTTTTGGAGCCATAATGAAGGGCTTGACTATGCACAAAGATAAACAC
>JANRMT010028174.1:145672983-145698354 GCA_026402145.1 Polypterus bichir lapradei
CTCTTTACACAGCGAAACACGTTGATGCTGAATGAGTGAGATGAGACTTCCTGGTTAACACTGCATTCAGCACGCAGGAACTCAACTGCGTGCTCTGATTGGTTAGCTTCTCAGTCAGGAGAACTTAACTGCGTGCTCTGATTGGTTAGCTTCTCAGCCATCCGCCAATAGCGTCCCTTGTATGAAATCAACTGGGCAAACCAACTGAGGAAGCATATACAGGAAGTAAAAAGACACATTGTCCGCAGAACCCGCGAAGCAGCGAAAAATCCGCGTTATATATTTAGTTATGCTTTCATATAAAATCCGCGATAGAGTGAAGCCGCGAAAGTCGAAGCGCGATATAGCGAGGGATTACTGTACAGTGGAACCTCGGTTTCCGAACATCTCGGTACACGTACAATTCGGTTCACGACCAAAAAGTTTGGCAAACTTTTGCCTCGGTTTACGACCACACACTTGGTATACGAACAAGCCATCTTCCCTTTCGGTTTGTGCACGCCGATGATTTCCGCACGTGTTGCATTGTTCTTGGTCAGACGTGCCTGCCTGCCTGCTTCGTGTCAGTGTTATTCAATGTTTTTACATTAGTTTACTATTACACGGTGTATTCTATGGTGTAATTAACTATATTTGTGCTCAATCTTTAAAAAACATATATTTACATACAATTCGTACGGTCTGGAACAGATTAATTGTATTTACATACAATCCTATGGGGGGAAATTACTTCAGTTCACGACCAACTCGGTTTACGAACAGAGTTTTGGAACGAATTATGTTTGTGAACCGAGGTTCCACTGTACTTTGGACTCTGACTATATTGCTACAACTACTATTCCTCATACTATGCATGAAAAGACCAATAAGAATCTTGAAGGTTTTGCATCTTGTTCTAAGTTTAACACTTTAATACATTACAAATTAAAATCTGTGCTCCACATACAGTGCATCCGGAAAGTATTCACAGCACATCACTTTTTCCACATTTTGTTATGTTACAGCCTTATTCCAAAATGGATTAAATTCATTTTTTTTCCTCACAATTTTACATACAACACCCCATAATGACAGCATGAAAAAAGCTTACTTGAGGTTTTTGCAAATTTATTAAAAATAAAAAAACTGAGAAATCAAATGTACATAAGTATTCACAGCCTTTGCTCAATACTTTGTCGATGCACCTTTCGCAGCAATTACAGCATCATGTCTTTTTGAAAATGATGCCACAAGCTTGGTACACCTATCCTTGGCCAGTTTCACCCATTCCTCTTTGCAGCACCTTTCAAGCTTACATTGCATTGTTTGTGCGGTTTGTCATGCAGTGAAATGAAACGTAGCACGTATTGACACATGAATGGCTGTGGCTGCAGTGCACATGTCAATCACTGTCTGTTTTGTACTCGGCCAAAGTTGCTTTAGTACCATCTTTTTAGTGTCACTACTAGTGTGTTGTGTTTTGTTTTTTTTGTTGTAGTCTCTGTGTAGAGTACAAAGTTTTAAAAAAAAGGTTTAAAAGATTAAAAATGAAAAGACAGTAGCAAATATTTATAACACAAGCATTTTAAGAAAAAAAAATAGGATCTGACCTTGATTTTTGTGGTTAGTAATTTATTGAATTCCATCCTTTCTTTCCCCTTTAGCTGATGAAGTCACTGGGATGGATGCACTGTGCTGCTTTTACTGAAAACTGGATTCCAGTAATGTACCCTCCTGATTATACACTCTTCTAAATATTCAGACATTTAAGTTAGTCTTTATACCGTATAATGTCAAAGATAAATATTTATGGACATTTCTAATAATTTGGAAATTCTTTTATATTATTTTGTAAAGCATGACTTCATCAAAGGGAATGCCTTAATCTGCAGCTAAGAGTAACTCACATTGCAGTAACCATTCTTAATAGATGACATAGGTTTATTTGCATGTACCCTAAATGTTAATTTTATGTACAACTTTTTTAAATTAAGCTAATATTCAGGGTTTTACAGATTATACTAAACAATTTTAATTAAGTTGCCACAAGTTCAACTGAAATGTATATCTCAACAGTTTCTATACATTATTTTATCGTTATAAATTACTGGTACATATGGTATATACTTTTGCTAAATTTGCAAAAAAGAAGTATTTATGGATTTATTTTATTTATAAAATCACTGTATCTATATCTGGTATTTTTTTAAATACAGCATAAATTTATTGATAAGCAAGTATTGTTTAATAAATGTTTTCTCACCACATATGCAAACTGTTCAGGTTTTTTTTTTTTTTGGACATTGTATGTTTAAAATATGACAGAATATATTCAACACAAATCCTGAATAAAAAAAGTTTAAACAATTACCTTGGTATAAAATTGTAATCTTTGTACTTGTTTTATTTTATTAGTTCTTGGGTTCTTGTACAGTACACTGCTTTTTGAATATTCAACTTAGGGCTGAGAGTGTGTCTTGGTATTTGCAGACATGGACAAATTTTAAGGTACGTATCTCAATATTTGAAATTTTGCTGTTCAGGTCTGAATTAAACAATCCAAGTGGAAACACAGACGTCCACCATTTGAAATAGGCTTTCAAAAAAAAAAAAAACTCAAGAGTTAGGAAATTGTATTTTTTTATTCAGTAAAAACAAAATATGGTACTAAGGTCATCTCAGTTAGTCAGTAGCTTTGCACAGCATGTCTGGTGAAAAATAAGTCTCTCCATTACATATATAGGCAATAAAAGTAAACTACAATAGATTAATTAAAGTACCATATAACACAGGATTAGAAAAAGCAACATATAACAAAAATATCAGCAGTTCTTAGGAAAGACACTCAGTCTGGCTACACTGTCATAAATAATCTCAAGCATTCTGAATACTCACTCTTGATACAGGAATGTACAGACTTTTTTATGATTTTACTTTTTACAAGGTTTATGATTTTTTACAAGGTTTTTGAGCCATGAAATTTTAGTTTCAAGTACTTTGCACCATGCTAGTGGATCTTTATGGCCATCCATATTAGGTGTCTGTCAGACAGAACAGTATATATAACATGGTGCCTGGTGATACTGAGCAATGATGAATAGTGAATATGCAAGGTGGAATTGTGCACAAAGTAGAAACAGATGGATACAATAAATTTAGATGTCTTCCATCTTAATAGAAAGGGCAAACAAACTCTAACTTTTGCAGAGCACTCACAAATAATTTGTAAAGTCTTTCAAACAAGTGGATCCTAAATACATTGTTTTCTCTTGCTAGAAGGCTTTTCCTGTTTAAATAAAACTCAGATGCATTCTCCTTTACATTAAATGGCAACAGTGCACCCTGCTTGCTAGCACCTGATGAACCAAAATCTAGACAAAAGATGAGTAAGAAAAACGTTATCTGCAATTTGCTTCATTAAAAGATAAAACTAAAAAACAAAAATGATTCAAATAATCTCCAGCTTCATCTCTACTTTAAACCCCACAGTGATACACACTGGTGATGATAGGAAGTCATTGGTACTCATTCATGTAACTGATGTAATTTCTCACCACCTAAGTACTGGGTAATTGTGTAACTGAATCCTTATTCTCGCATCTAAAACATGACCATTTGAAGTTAAATGGCAGTTACAGTCATATGAAAAAGTTTGGGAACCCCTCTTAATTATTTGGATTTTTGTTTATCATTGGCTGAGCTTTCAAAGTAGCAACTTCCTTTTAATATATGACATGCCTTATGGAAACAGTAGTATTTCAGCAGTGACATTAAGTTTATTGTATTAACAGAAAATATGCAATACACATCCTAACAAAATTAGGTGCATAAATTTGGGCACCCCAACAGAGATGTTACATCATTTCTTAGTTGAGCCTCCTTTTACAAATATAACAGCCTCTAGATGCCTCCTGTAGCCTTTGAGTGTCTAGATTCTGGATGGAGGTATTTTTGACCATAATTCCATACAAAATCTGTCCAGTTCAGTTAAATTTGATGGCTGCCGAACATGGACAGTCTGTTTCAAATTGTCCCTTAGCTTTTTTGATGATATTCAAGTCAGGGGACTGTGACGGCCATTCCAAAACATTGTATTTCTCCCTCTGCATGAATGCCTTTGTAGATTTCGAACTGTGTTTTGGATCATTGTCTTGTTAGAATATTCAACCCCTGCGTAACTTCAACTTTGTCACTGATGCTTGAAAATTATCCTGAAGAATTTGTTGGTATTGGGTTGAATTCATCCGACCTTCAACTTTAACAAGGGCCCCAGTCCCTGAACTAGCCACACAGCCCCACAGCATGATGGAACCTCCACCAAATTTGAAAGTAGGTAGCAGGTGTTTTTCTTGGAATGCGGTCTTCTTCTTCTTCTTCTTCTACCATGCAAAGCGCTTTTTGTTATGACCAAATTAACTCAATTTTTGTCTCATCAGTCCAAAGCATTCTGTTCCTAAATTAATCTGGCGTGTCTAAATGAGCATTTGCATACAACAAGCGACTCTGTTTGTTGTGTGAGTGCAGAAAGGGCTTCTTTCTCATCACCCTGCCATACAGATGTTCTTTGTGCAAATTGCGCTGAATTATAGAATGATGTACAGATATATCATCTGCAGCAAGATGTTCTTGCAGGTCTCTGGAGGTGATCTGTGGGTTGTCTGTAACCATTCTCACAATCCTGTGCATATGCCGCTCCTATATTCTTCTTGGCCTGCCAGGCCTGGGTTTAACAGCAACTGTACCTGTGGCCTTCCATTTCTTGATTGCATTCCTTACAGTTGAAACTGACCGTTTAAACCTCTGAGATAGCTTTTTGTAGTCTTTCCCTAAACCATGATACTGAATAATCTTTGTTTTCAGATCTTTTGAGAGTTGCTTTGAGGATCCCATGCTGTCACTCTTCAAAGGAGAATTAAAGAGAAGCTCAACTTGCAATTGACTACCTTAAATACCTTTTCTCATGATTGGACACACCTGTCTATGAAGTTCAAGGCTTAACGAGCTACTCCAACCAATTTGGTGTTGCAAGTAATCAGTATTGAGCAGTTACATGCATTCAAATCAGCAAAATTACAAGGGTACCCAAATTTTTTGCACAGCCAGTTTTTTACATTTGATTTAATTTCATACAACTAAATACTGCTTCACTAAAAATCTTTGTTTGGAAAACACCCCAATACTCAGATGTTCCTAGGAAATGAAAGACATACCACTGTTATCTTTGTTGTTGAAAGTAGAGTAAATTATTATGCAGGCTGAGAGGGGTTCCCAAACTTTTTCATATGATTCTATATCCTGGCCCAGTGTTAGAGAATGACTGTGACTTAGCCTGCCAAGATGCCTGCAACATAAAGACATGATTATAGTGATTCAGATCAAGCAGGATTACCTGATACATCACTGACATGGGCCCATGCATTTGCACTGCACTCTATGTACTGTAATTTCTATGGAAAATAATTCGGAAGCTATATTTTACATTAATGTGTCATACAATGGTGATCAATGCAAGAAAATTCAGTTATTGTTTATTTTAAAGTTTATATTTGCAGTGGCATTCAGTGATAATGCACGCCCTGAAATCAGCTTCTGATCTATTTTATTGAACTTGATGGTTTGATTTGTCATTTTTGTATCATCTCTGACATGTAAATTGTGTCCAAAATATTTCATACTCAACCTAATTTTGCCAGGATTTAAGCTGTATATAATTTGTTGGTCTAATTTGAGTATAGTGCTACATTGGCATGAAAGCTGTAATCATACTGCTGCTGTATGTGTAAACCCAACGGAGCACAATGAAATGTTTTCATTTATGTTCTGTTTCCCTGTTAAATTTTTTAAAACTTTAAAGGATAAGTTCAGAATAAATCAAGTTGAAGTTATTTTTTCACCTTCTTCAGGGTATATATTAGTTTGTCACATAAGATTGCATTCTAAAGTGCAGCATATTTTATAAATTTCAATAAATAAAATAAATTGTCGACTCTTGTGTTTTATATTGGAGCTGACCAGTACAGGGGGCCCTTTGTAAAGAAAAGCCATAAAAGTTGATGAATATGTGCAATTTGAAGTATCATAGGTTCAGTGTAACAAAACGTGCCTTCCACATTTCTGTCTTAACGACATAAGGATACGTTTCCTGCATATTTGTCTGTTTGCAGCAGCTGTCGTGGCTGGAGTTAAGAAAACATAACACTGAACATGTGGTGTTATTATACATAGCCAACAATGCAAGATTCATGGCGAATGGCAGTTTAGTGAAAAGAGCACATATGAGTATCAATGTAAATTTTTATACACCTAACAATAAATCTGAACTGGACTGATTACAATGCCTTTATATTTTTGAAAGAGCCAAGTCACCTTGGCATATCTTGCAGACGTATGATAAAAAAAAAAAATACCTCAGAAAATGAAAAGGGCAGAGTGTGTAACAGAACAGATTGAAGCATCGCAAACTAATTATCGGTTGGATTTTTTTTTTTTTTTTTGTATTTTTTATATACATGATGAGTTGCATGAAGAATTAAGCACAATGTTTTTAACTCAGTAAATTCACTGACACTGATGCCAATCAATCTAAATACACAGGGAAAACATGCAGATTCCATGTAGACCCTTCCACTGTGAGGTAGAAATGGCAAGTCTCCACTTAGTAAACTTCAGTCTTATTAAACGTGGGTGAATTGGCATTGCTAAAGTAGTCCAAGTGCATGTGTGGGTGTGTTTGCCCTGTGATGGACTTGTGCTGTATCCAGGCAGCGTTCCTGCTTTGCGGCCAATGCTTACTGAGATAGGCTCCCGCTGCCCCGCACCCCTGCCTTGGGATAACTGGGTTTTGAAGATGGATTGATGGATGGATAGATGAATGCAAGTCTAAAAGATCAGTTCAGTTCTTTCATGCTACAGGCCTGTTCAATATCCTTTCACACTGAAGCACATGCGTGCATCATCAGTCTAGCAGCAGCAGGCAATATCTTTGTGTAATAAAGAAATAAGCTTTCATGGAGTGAAAGAATATATGTGACTGTTTATTTTTCAGTTATTCAGGAAGGCCAGTCTTCTGGAAACTGTCTCAGTGGACAAAATGCTGGTATCCTTGTAAAATGGCTGAATCTTACAACATTTTGCTTTTTTTTTGTTTTGTTTTTTTTTTTTTAATTTATTTATTTTATTTTTTTTTTGCCGTCTTTAAACAACCTGTATGGTCTGTTTTGCAATATGTGTGTAATCTCAAAATGTGAATCAATACTTGATAGCATTTTTATCTTTAAAATGAATGTTTTTAGTAAAGTTTAAGTGTTTTCTTTATATAAGAACCCAGTATATGAAAGCTGAAAAAAACCAAACCTATCCTTTAAGATGTGTAATTGCTGAAATTAAATGTGACTTTTAAAACATGCACACTTAACAAATGTAAATAATAAACAGAAAGATGAACAAATATTTCTGTATAATGTAGGATTTGTCTATGACAAGAGCATACACTGTTTCTTACATAAAATGAAGGATAATTGCCATTAACAGGAACAATTCCCGGGTTGGTTTAGAAAATATGCAAAATTAAATGAAGAACGGCAGTTTAACTTGTCACTTAAAAATGTAAATTTGAAAGTACTTGAATAGAATAAGAGCAATGTAATCTTCTACATTCACTAGTTCTCTTTTGCTGTTGCCATAAAAATTTTTACATCGGTATCAGGGAATTCTGCAAGAAGTGTGGTTTTAAAAGCATCTTTAAACTTCTCTGTAAATGTGAGGTCAGAGCGGAAGCGATATTTGTTTGACCACAGTAGAGTAGTTCCAGGTTGTACAAAATGTTTCATGGCATTAAGCAGTTCATCTAAGTATTTGTGGACATAAACCACATCAGCTGCAAGAACGTAGTCATACCGATAAACAGACTGAGGGTAGGTTTCCGCTAGATTTTCTCCCCAGTCAAGTGCAGCCACTTGTGGTACATAGCGACATCTGTTTCGAGTGTTGGAGATTAAGTTGCACTTTAGGTTTCCCAGAACATCTGGAAGATCTGTAGCTGTGACCCAGCCTCCTGCAGGAGGAATTATTAAAATGATTAATAGCAGAAATCGAAAAATTCAAATCAGGGTATGTTTAGAATTAAGATGAGGTTACCCAACAAACAAGCCATAATAGAAAGCAGTCCTGTTCCAGCTCCTAATTCCAGGATTGCCTTGTCTCTGAGATTAAATTCTTGTTGGTTGTTTTCCAGATATTGGCCCAGGGCAATTGCCTAAATGATAAAAAGAAAAAAAATGAAATGTTTATATTTCTATATACAACTTTTCTCTTTTTTAAAAACTTTTCTTTGTTTCTTGAAACTACTGACTCTGGGCAGAGTTTGTGGAGGATCTTATGGTGAGATAAAACAGCTAAGCTTAGCTCAGAAGTTTAGGTTAGGGCAAGATTTCTGAACTGGATGGGAAGCCCAGGTGACAAGAATTAAAATGGTGGAGTAAAGCAACATTAAGCAAAACCTGAACATAATGAATTATCACATCCAAGTGTCTTCATGAATGTATGTCGTCTACAAGATTTTATTGTGCATATATTTGTTGCCGAGTAGTAAAACTGAAAATTGGGTAGTGCCATGCCATCTTCCACTTTTGATCTTTATAAAGTTGACTTTTTTGAATGTGTGGCTGTTTTGAATTTCAGATAACTTACTGAGTCTAATTTCTTTAAAAAAATCTGATAAATGTACATGTGGGATACACTGGAATAGATAGAGCAGCTTAGGGAGGATGTTCATTTAGACAGTGTTATTCTCTCTAGATATGGAGGTTGGACCCTCTGTTAACATCGAGATTGATTTGATTTTATTCGTAATACTTCCAAAACTGTATTGGAAGAGATCTTTGTGTTTGTTTATGGTGGTTATTCCCGGATATTTAATGTGTTTTGATGTTATGAAAGAATAGCCATGCAATCTGGTATGATGTGCTTCAGAAATCACTGGGAAAATATGCTTTTATTCAGATTATTTTTGATAGCAGAAACCTTGCGAAATTTTCCAGACATGTCTAAGTCTAATGGTAGAGATAATTGTGGGTATGATATACTGTATAAAACACCATATCATTGGAGTACAATAATATTCTCTGATAATCCCCTTTATCTCTGGTGTCTTCCAGAAATGAAAAGCCAATGGTTCAAAGGCTAACATGAAAAGCATTGGTGATAGTGAGCACCCATGCTGAGTTCCTCATTATAATTTTAAATTATCTGAATTTGTGTTATTAATATGCACTGGTGCTTCTGGGCTAGTATAAAGTAGTTTAATCATTGCAGATATATTGTGGAACCTGAATCTGTGCAATTGATAAAGTGAACAGATAATCCTATTTAAATCTAAGTGTTTTTCTGCATCCAAGAACAGTAAAACTTGTGGCGAGTCAGAATTTGTTGGCAAGTATATTACATTAAAAAGGTGCTGAATGTTTGATGCTGAATGTCTGCCTTTAATAAATCTGGTTTGGTCTTGTGAGATTATTGATGGAAGCACTTTTTCAGTCCTACTTGCAATACTTTCACTACTCTCTTAATGTCATTATTCAAGAGTGAAATTGGTCTATATGATGCACATTGTAGTACGTCTTGATTTTTCTTTGGGAATACATTTATTAATGCTTGTCAGCATGTTTGGTATACAATTTTGCCCTTTTTAGCTTCTATAAATGTTGTTCATAACAATGAAGCCACAAAGTTGAAAAGTTTTTATAAAACTCAACTGGGTCTGCAGCGGGAGCTTTGGAATGAGTTTATGGCATTCTGTATTTCTAAAAGTGTTTTTTGAAGTTCTTCTGCAATCAGAATACCGAGTTGTAGTGTTTGTAGATAAATTCTATTTTTGAAAGAGGCCAACCATCTTTGCTGTGGCATGTCTTGTGCACACCAAACTATATTGTGCTGTTTATTTTACTTTTCCTTCTGCAATTTTGTTTCTTCAGCAGTTATGGTCCACCATGATTTGCAACAACAGACAGATGTGCACTCAGATCAAATGATTATTTGTTCCTGAAAGGTGTCTGCAATTCACCAATTACATTCTGTTTTGTTATTTTACATAGCCTATGGAGTGAGATTCATGCCAAGTAGCAGACATGTAAAAGTGTCATTGTAATTTATACATTTTATTAATAAATCTGAGCTAATTACACTCATTATATTAAGAAAGATGCCACAGTGGAAGAGGAGCAGTAAAGTGAAGTACACAGCCATTCTCCTTTTAAAATGGCTAAATATCACAACAATGTTTTGCGCTTTTTTTTTTCCTTCTTAAAATTATATCCATTTATCCATATATGGATATGCTGTTTTGCAATATGTGTATCATATCGAAACATGTATCAATACTCAACATTTTTGAATTGAAAAATTGACATATTAGGTAAACTTTAATGCTTTTTTTCACACTGGGACTCCAGTACTCATTCACTTTATTAATAATGCCTTACTTTAGAATATAATTTTATTTTAGGCAAATTAATATATACCATGATTGTGAAGAAAATAACTTTGACATGGAAAAAAAAATGCCAAACTTATCCTTTAAATTATTAGGTGCCATTTGATGCCCCTTTTTGCCCTGAGTGGACAGATGGGATACAAATGTAATTAGCTTCATATTTAAAATTAGTTGAATCCTTAAAACTGCTTGTATGTTACTCACCCCTGGCCATACAATGGCAGCATAGGAATCAATTGACTCTTGTATTTTTATCTCGTAGCCCAAAAATGAGTAGATGTCTTTTCCAAAAACTGAGTAGCTGCTTGGTTCCCAGGGCAGTTTCGGAAGAGTGGCTGATGGTACCAGTTCTGACTCTACTGGTAGTTCTGCAAAAAATGAATAAATAAATAAATTATACATTTTTAAAAAGCAACCGAGTGTTACTAAACTGTAAAGGATGTTTGTAATGCTCAGTATATAAAGTAATGGCTTGATGAAAAGCTTGATTCAGTGTGTCTGAGGCAGAAAAAAAAACATCAAAACTTACATGACATTAAGGAAGGGCCTAATGGGAGCATTATCCAAAAATAACTGGAAAGAATAAAGTCCCTCCAAAGGCAAGTGTGGGTGTATAACAACCACGAAGTGGTGGGAAGCATGGCACATATGATAAACTCTCTATAAGGGAATTTTTCATAAACAACAAGATCAGCAAAAAGTCCCAGAGGACTGGCAGAAAACCAGGAATGTTCTTTCAACATAGCTTGTGGCTGATGATGTGCCCCAGATAGTATATAGAAGTAGAGATTGTAAATATAACTCAAATGCTTGCCAATCTTTTATTTTTGATGCTGTATCTGTGAGAACCACGTTTCCTACGACTCGAACTACATGACTGAAATTACTAATTAGAGTAGCAGATAAAGCAACTTGAACCAGGAAGGATCTTCTAGTGTTTCAGGAGAGATTATTGTAGGTTACACCTGAAGAATTTAGAGAAGAGGAAATGCCAGGAAAAAAGTGAATTCTGTAAGCACTATGGGAAAGAGAAAAATTAAGGGAGCATCTAAAAAGAACTTAAACAAAATATTAAAAGAGAAAGAAAAGCCAAAGGAGCAAGATATGGTATGTTGTAAATATACTTTGTTTTTAATTTTGATTCCTTTTCAGAATCATTTTTTGAATTAATTACTTACTTGTAATGTTTTGTTGGGATCCCAAATTAATTCCTAACGTTAATTTTTGGTTTTGGCTTCATTTTGACATAGTTGATAATTTGTTGTGTTCTTCCAAAGTAATTTTGTTCATTTTTAATCAATGCAATTGCATGGCAGGGTTGTCTTGTTGTTGTGATAGCAATGAAAGTTCACACTGAGCACTTCACCTCACCATCCGAGTTTGACTGAGTATTCCCTGATGGAAGAGCATTTGCTTTAGTTATTGTTTTCTTGGTACATTTAAATTTTTTCAGTTTCTTTGACTTCGTTTGTGACTTATGAGTAATCTCCTCATCCTCATTTCAAATCTTTTTGTCTGTTCTTTAGTAGAACAAGATGAAAGTAGAACTGAACATGCTCTTTGAAATCTGGGAAGTAAAAAGTTAAAACAGATGCTGGTGGAATGAAAGCTAAACAGAACAGGTTGGGACCAGTTTGTCTCCATTTATTAGAAAGCAATGTATTTGGAGACATTCCAGGCACAGACACAAAATTTAGCAAAGTCTCAATAGTTGCTTTCAAAAGTAAAAATGGAGAGGTGTGTGATTGTGCCCGAGCTGTGTGTTTCATGCACCTGCTTGGACACCAAAACTATGAAGAGAACTGTTTAATCTATGAAAGAAGTTCATAAATGGTTGGAAATCTACATAAATCAACTTTCACAAGCACTGGTTGTGGTTTGCACATGGTGATATGTGAAGTTTCAAGAAATAACCCAAACTTGCTTATTACAACAAACAAAATAATATAGCTTATTAATTGCATAAAGGTAATAGAGGATGTATATGCTGCATACAAATACACACAGACACAAGGTCAATGACAAACAGTGCAAACAATAAATAAAAAATAAAAACAATAAAATAAACAATAAAGGTACAAAATTAATTAATTCTATTTGCTTACTTCTAAACATTTACCCTAGGAAATCTTATTTATTCTGGATTGGAAGTGCTGGTCTTTCAGCTGTTGAGGCAGATTAGTTCGTATGTAGTTATAAGTGTTTACAGCTCGCCAGCTCCACTATAACCAGGGCCAGCACCACCATGAAGGCAAATTAGGCATTCGCCCCGGGCGCAGATCATAAGGTGGGGGAAAACCCAGCCACATGGGAATAGCTACGAAACAGTCGGTTGGTGCACTAATAAGCTTGGCCTAGAGTGCAAAATAGCCTAGCACTGGCATGGACTACAAGGACATGTGAGGCTGATGCTGCTCTGGCTTAATGAAAGGTTACTTAGTTTTTCCAATAATTCATAATAATAATTCATTATATTAATTAATAACCTGAAATATCAGTGTTAATGCATTTGCTGGCATTATGCAAACTTCCAATTCACAATAGCAGGCACACTTATGTCTTGGTTCCTGTTGATTCCGAGTCAAGTGATGCTTTGTCCCCGTCTTCAGGATCCATGGAGAGTTTTTCTGGCACAAGCAGAAGGCCACTGAGCACACTTTGCCTTACTTTTTCTCTCACCTCGAGGCTGCAGGCCACACTTCAGTTTAAAGCCTTTGAGGCTTCACATGCTGTGGTCCTTACTGTACTAGTCTAATAATTGCATCTTCTGGGCAGTCGGTCACTGGTCAACTCTCTCCTTCAGCAAGACTGAAGTGTTGCTTTAGATGCAGTCTCTCTTCCTCATGCACTTTCCTGTTATTTTAGCAAGGCAGGACTAAAAGCAACAATCACATCCAACGCTGTTGTGGAGGATCATCCACTCTAAATGTTCAGCACTAGGTTACCCTCTGGAGTTGAATGGATCACGGCAGCCATTGTTACAACCACACTCTAGGCAAATAGGGGTTCTGCTACAGAGCAGGCATTAAAGCCAAACATAGAGTGGGTAGAAACAAGAGGTAATGCTTGCAATGGGTTATAAAGGATGGTGTGGACATTCTGACATTAATTTTTTTGAGTTCACATAAGCCCATCCTTTTCATTGGCAATTGGTGCTAAATTTTGTCCATCAATGTGGTCAGTGAGACCCCGGAAGTGTGTTATACTTGGGCTGAAGCTGATTGTTTGTAAAAGAGGTAGCTGCAGTTAAAGATGAGTTCAGTGTTTTTAAAGTCAGTGTAATTTGTTGAAAAGCATGACGGAACACACTGAGTCTGACTGATCGAGCCACCCCCTCTCTAACAAACTCATTCAACTGCTTCTGGGAATTCTTACATGGGTATGTACACTTGGAAAACGTTTATACCCTTTCTCTGTAGTGCTTTAAGAGTATGGTATGCTGCGAGTGATTGGACTATTCCTACCAAGTGCCAAATTAATCATCCACTAAATCAGTTTGCCACAGAGCTGTGATGTCAATGAGAGAATCGCCATCGATTTCCAGGTATTACAATGAAGGTTACTGCGGTGGGTTGGCACCCTGCCCTGGATTGGTTCCTGCCTTGTGCCCTGTGTTGGCTGGGATTGGCTCCAGCAGACCCCCGTGACCCTGTTTGGATTCAGCGGGTTGGATAATGGATGGATGGATGGACAATGAAGGTTAACAAACTGCAGGTCTAAGAACTCCTTGTATCGATCCCCCTTCTATAATCAGAAACCTTTCGGAGGTGATGCACATACCTTTTGATGCAATAATCAAGCTCTGTCATCCTACAGCAATAGGCTGGCTTTTCTTTTTCAAGAATTTCTATTACTCTGAGCTTTATCTATCGCATTTCTTTTTCTTTAAGTAAGCTTCATTCTTAAAGAGGATCGGTGAAACAATACAAAAATATTAATGCAAGTCCATTACTAAACCAAATACTAAGAAAATATACTGGGGCAATTTTCTGTAGGCACTGTTGCATGATTATCAAGACACCCCTCCTCACTAGCCAGAGCTTTTATTATTTCTCTCACATTCTAATTCTCTCCTGTGGCTTTGTCACTATTGAACAATTATCTGGACCTCTGCCACAGAAAGAACTAAATTCAAACCAAAGCTATGGACGCCATAATTCCAAATGTCATTCTCCATGGTATCGCCAAATTCATCCCACACACAGGCTTTCTTCTTGGTCGCTGACATAAGTAGCTAGTTCCTTTATGGCCTAATGGCACCTCTCATTGAAATCTGGATGCCCCCTTTCAAAAATCCCACAACCTCCCTTGCTACTGGAGTCCACAAGGTAAGGTTACTTCCATGACAGATATCACTTTTATGTCACTTCTCATGGCTGGAGAGATTTAAAACATAAAAAGGCCTGATCAGATTCCCTGACATCCCCTGAGAAGATCTTCTGGAGGTAAAGACTAAAGCATTCTAAACAGAAACGTCCACTTACAATTGCCAGTACGCCATCACTAACAGTTTGGAACTTTTAATTCTGTCATGCAAACATGCAGTCCATCTGAGCCAACTCATAACCAAGTGGAACGCGCCTGACAGCTAAGTACCTCTCTTTACCTGATGGTTTAGTCCATATAGCATTAGGATAGATGTCATAACTACTTTTGGCCCAAATTACTGAGATACTAGCTACAATTGTTAGCAGTGTTGTGTTTGAAACTGGTGTTTAATTTATGGACAATCCATGCCTAACACAGAAATTGAATAACAAGCCACCATACAGGTTAAGATCAGACAGCTATCTCCGCTCTTCCTGATGTGATCATGGATGTCCGCCAGTAGCACTACTTAAGTCAGTTTGAGGTACCCACTACCTCTAAAAGGGCTGCATTCTCTAGCTACTTCTCGGGGCATATGAATCAACCAAAAATTTCTACTCTCCAAATTGAAATGACTAAAGAAGAAGAGAGAACTCTGTTGATCAAGAAGTCATAGCTCCAGAGCAAATGCTGTAAGTAGATGTACTGTATATCTATTGCTGTCCAGCCATATCTAGCCATCTTCCGTCACGTTAAGGTTTAATGCTGTACATCTGGATCTTTTCCACCACAACTTCCCACCTGCCTGGCATTTCACCCAAACCCCAACTTTTTGCTTTTTGTTATTGTTGTTGACAGCTCTTCATGACTACTTCTGACTGAGTCCAATAGGTTTACATGAGCCAAGCAAACTTAAGGCACTTGCTGACAATAGGATTATTCGATATGATGATTTTACCTCCTTAGCGTTACATTTATTCTCAAAAAAACACGTAAAAAGCGTTGCATTTTATGGCTTGAAAAATTACATTTTTATTAAATCTCATTTTTCTACTGTAAAACAAGCAAAACACTAAAAGTACAAAGTCAGAAGTGTAGAAAACATAATAATGATACAAATAATAATAATAATATGAATGACCCACTTCACATGTGTGAGTGATGCGAGCGTCACTATCGGATTCACCAGAATCACTTTTGGTTTCACTGACTGTTTCAATTTTGAATGCCTGAAGACAGATTCACTTCATCATCACTGCTGAGAGGCGTTTCTTACGAGATTCCATTGTTAGGCCAGGAGAAGATGTGTCTCCACCTTTGCCCGGGTGACACTCGGGCCAGACACGCCTATACCATTGCCCAAGTAACACTTGGCACTAACGCAGTTGGGACTTTTATAGCCCGCGTAGTCCTTGGGTCTTTACACAAGACACGTCTGTACCATTGGCCAAATGACACTCAAAACTAATACTTTTAGCACTGTTTTTACAGATCGAGTGACACTCGGGTCTAATGCAAAGGAGGTTAATTGGCTCTAGATGATTTTGCATTGTCAATATAAATTGCCCCCTTATTAAAGTTACACATAGCATGCATGTTGTAATCTCATTATGCCCCCCACTTCCTGTATCATAGCAATTGCAGGAAAATCAGGATCTGCCAAGTAGTAAGTCACACTTGAACTTATCACATACTTGCCTGAAAATACAGCATGAGACTTCTCGTGACTGGAGATAATAAAAGGAGATGGGGAGAAAAATCTGCTCAAAAGGTGGAAAACACACAAGAAGTGTTTCCCAATTACGGCTAAACCTGTGTGTGAGACAAACGCCATAAGCACCAGATCTGAAAAACTCCTCAGTATGGTCAGTAAGGCATTGATAAAGTCGATCCAGCAACATTCTTTCAACTTGAAGGTGAATCACATACTGGAGAATATCAGTGCAAATTAAGGGAAAGTGCGTTTAAGACTGAAGCCAGGAAGAACTTCTTTCCGCAAAGAGTTGTGGGACTTTGGAACAAACCACAGAGATATGAAGTTGAAGTTAGAAACCTTGACAACCTTTAAGAAGAATTAGGATGAGATATTCGGACAGCTTAGAATATTAGTTGAACAAACTAGCTTGATGGACTGAATGGTTTTTTTCTTGTTTGTCACATTTATGTTCTTATGTAATATTGACGATTTTCTCCTAAACTCAGAAATGGTATATATTGTTGTTTTCCTTTCCAAGAACACTTTTAAATAATTAATTTATATAAATATAGTTTATATAGATTTGTGGCCTGTGCATTTAGCGAGTCTTGATTTGATTTGATTTGTTTCATTTTGTAGTGAGATGGCCAAGTATTAGGCTGAACCAAGACTATTGGTTTGATTTGAGAGCTCATTGTCATACTCAGCCTTATTAATACTATTTAATTTTCTGATTCCTCCTACAGTTAGGTCCATAAATATTTGGACAGAGACAACTTTTTTTCTAATTTTTGTTCTGTACATTACCACAATGAATTTTAAATGAAACAACTCAGATGCAGTTGAAGTGCAGACTTTCAGCTTTAATTCAGTGGGTTGAACAAAAAGATTGCATAAAAATGTGAGGCAACTAAAGCATTTTTTAACACAATCCCTTCATTTCAGGGGCTCAAAAGTAATTGGACAATTGACTCAAAGGTTATTTCATGGGCAGGTGTGGGCAAGTCCGTCGCTATGTCATTATCAATTTAGCAGACTTTGCTAAAGAACATCTAAAAAAGCCAGCACAGTTCTGGAAAAACATTCTTTGGAAAGATGAAACCAAGATCAACCTCTACCAGAATGATGGCAAGAAAAAAGTATGGAGAAGGCGTGGAACAGCTCATTATCCAAAGCATACAACATCATCTGTAAAACACGGTGGAGGCAGTGTGATGGCTTGGGCGTGCATGGCTGCCAGTGGCACTGGGACACTAGTGTTTATTGATGATGTGACACAGGACAGAAGCAGTCGAATGAATTCTGAGGTGTTCAGAGACATACTGTCTGCTCAAATCCAGCTAAATGCAGTCAAATTGATTTGGCGGCATTTCATGATAAAGATGGACAATGACCCAAAACATACAGCCAAAGCAACCCAGGAGTTTATTAAAGCAAAGAAGTGGAAAATCCTTGAATGGCCAAGTCAGTCACCTGATCTTAACCCAATTGAGCATGCATTTCACTTGTTGAAGACTAAACTTCAGAAAGAAAGGCCCACAAACAAACAGCAACTGAAAGCCGCTGCAGTAAAGGCCTGGCAGAGCATTAAATAGGAGGAAACCCAGCATCTGGTGATGTCCATGAGTTCAAGACTTCAGACTGTCATTGCCAGCAAAGGGTTTTCAACCAAGTGTTAGAAATGAACATTTTATTTTCAGCTATTTAATTTGTCCAATTACTTTTGAGCCCCTGAAATGAAGGGATTGTGTTAAAAAATGCTTTAGTTGCCTCACATTTTTATGCAATCTTTTTGTTCAACCCACTGAATTAAAGCTGAAAGTCTGCACTTCAACTGCATCTGAGTGGTTTCATTTAAAATTCATTGTGGTAATGTACAGAACCAAAATTAGAAAAAAGTTGTCTCTGTCCAAATATTTATGGACCTAACTGTGTTTAAGTTATACTGGTCTATGACATTCTTTAACAAATACAAGGAATGAATAAAACAGTTTAGTCAAAATTTATTGTTTCATAAATGAGATTGGTACCCTGCCATTAATAGCCATTGAAAAGTTGATCTACGTAGCTCGACTGTGCCACTCAGTGGTTGTAAGTGCTTTTTGTTTGGTAAGTGTTTTTGCCAACAGAAACTAGTAGTTCAGTCACGTCATGTAACGCTGCAACATCACAAAACACCCTCAACATCAGTCACAAAACACCCATCGCAATACACTATGGTTAAGATTAGGGTTGTTGGAGGGTTATCCGACTCAAAGGACATTTTGTGACTGACGTTGTGGGCATTACCTGATCTACGTTATAGGTATTCCAGGCTGCAGTTAGACCCATCTTTTTTTTGCTCCCAAACAATCACATCAGTAATTGCAAATCATCAACAGGAAAAAGTCAATATCATACAAAGGCAGCTAGTAAACACCACCCCAGGCCTGACTTTATTGGGTGATATGGCGTAAAATCCATATCACGGTATAAATGAAAATTATGACTGTTGCACCAGATGCCAGTATAGTGTATATACAGTAAGTCCTTGCTATTCATGGATTCTCTTGCTGCAGATTCGCTTATCTGTTATTATAAAACTGTAACCCATTTTGTAACACCTACAGTCTCATCACACCATGTGGAAGAGAAGAAAAATTCTGAGATTCCTATCGCACTGCAGCGAAACGTGAGATTGAGCTTTAACAGGGCTGCGATGCTCTTGGATGTCCAGCCTGCACACACACTCTACGCCGTATGAATCAATGTGAGTCTTCCCAGCACCAAAAAGTGTAGGTACGCTGTTGACCCCTATTCATGATTGAGGGCTTGTAATTGTTCTCCACGAACAAAGAATTCCCAGTAAGTGTGTGGGTTATAAGATCGCACTGATTTTGATCATCTACCGGTCTAGTGATGTTAAGTTTGTTCTGCCTTTTCAATTTCAACATTCGTCTTTGATTCTCCAGTGTGAGGAACTCTGCTCTCATCTGATTTTGTTTCTGTCATTTCCACTTAAAATAAGTCTACTACTTGCTATGTGCTTCACCTCAGAGAGCGTTTCCCTGTGGAAAAATCTTAATGATTGCTGCATCTGCATCTGCCCTTTGTACACACCGCCCGTCGCTTTGTGCTTATGCATCTTATGCTGTCTAAACTAAAGATTGGTGGATAATCAGAATGCAACAGAAGCCTACCTTCATCTGCGCTCGATGAGTTGGAGTCACTTGACATTTCTGCATGCCCTTCTGTGTCATTTTCATTGGCCTCCTTCACATCACTCTGCTGATTTAATGATTGTTTTGGATCCATGTTATAAATCTTAGAAGATCAAGGAAAAAAAAAATTGGATCATAATGAGCAACTCTTAAGACATCCTTTACTTTTACATAACACTTTGTGACCACCAGGGGGCATTGCAGGCCCCCAAACTCCAGACACAATTACATGGATACAAGTCTTTAATAATAATAATAATACATTTTATTTATATAGCGCCTTTCCATGTTTAATCTTATAAATACCTTATACAAATATTTCAAAAGGGCACAAACCAAACACAATACAATTCTTCACTCTCTTTTTCCTGCTCTTCTTCCACCCGACTCTGGCTCTCCATATTGAAGCGGGCTGCTTCTTTTATACAGAAACTGTGTGAGTACTTCCGGTGTCACAAGACTGTCCCTCCGAAGTGCTTCAGGGTTAAGGCGGAAACCCCACAAAGTAGGGACCATTAATCCCATCAGCATACCCTGATGGCACCCATGGAATTCAACAGGGCTGTTCAATGAAACTACAGTTCCCAGAATGCCCCTGGGGGTATCTGTAGAGGTACCGCAACCCAGTGACGCTGCCACCTAGCGTTTTGAAGTAGACAATAACCCAAGTAAGTTGTCTTCCCCTGTCCTTCCATTACAGTGATCCCTCGCTATATCGCGCTTCAACTTTCGCGGCTTCACTCCATCGCGGATTTTAAATGTAAGCATATCTAAATATATATCACGGATTTTTTTCGCTGGTTCGCAGATTTCTGCGGACAATGGGTCTTTTAATTTATGCTACATGCTTCCTCAGTTGATTTGCCCAGTTGATTTCATACAAGGGACGCTATTGGCGGATGGCTGAGAAGCTACCCAATCAGAGCATGTATTACATATTAAATAAAACTCCTCAATGATATACGCTGCTGGATTATGTGAATTTCCCCTTGGGATTAATAAAGTATCTATCTATCTACGATGTGCTTCCCGCACGGTGCTTGATTGTTTGCTTCTCTCTATCTCTCTCACTCTCTCTGCCTGACGGAGGCGGTGTGAGCAGAGGGGCTGTTTGCACAGAGGCTGTTTGCCTAGGTGATACGGACACTCCTCTAAAAAATGCCGCTTTATCGCGGTGCTTCGGCATACTTAAAAGAACGTATTGATTGTTTGATTGTTTGCTTTTCTCTCGTGCTCTCTCTCTGACATTCTCTGCTCCTGACACGCATTCTTTGAAGAGGAGGATATGTTTGCATTCTTTTAATTGTGAGAAAGAACTGTCATCTCTGTCTTGTCATGGAGCACAGTTTAAACTTTTGACTAAAGGGTGTTATTTCATGTCTAGAGGGCTCTAATAATGTTAACAGTGTGGGAGAGTTTATAAGGGCTTAAATATATAAAAATAACCATACAAACATATGGTTTCTACTTCGCGGATTTTCACCTATCGCGGGGGGTTCTGGAACGCAACCCCTGCGATCGAGGAGGGATTACTGTATATTGGCCTCAAGGCCGGGTAAGGATCCTTGTTCAGTCCCAGCAGAATGCCAGTCCCTGCATGCCGTCCATTACAACCTTTCTACTGTGAACGCCATACCAGGATGCTTTATAAAGTTATATTAATATTTTTTTTTATGTATTATATCATTCAGAGTGCAAGCCAAGTATCATTCAGTAAGTCAGAGGCAATCACATCTTACAGCAGATTGGCTTAATCACTAGGGCTTACATAACGTGTATGAGAAGGATGATGGATGGGTACATATCATCGGACATGTAACAGAGCCTGCAGCCACTTGTGGGACTGCAAATCATGAACAATGAGGTGCACTTTCTGGTAGTAAGAATATCGACAAAATGTGCTCCAGTATTTCACGCCAAGTCTTCAGTTGGCACTTCAGACAATTCAATCACAAGTTTCTGGCTCATCGTTATGAAAAGGCACACATTCTACATTCTGAGTATTATAAGGAAGGGGAATGAATGACAGAAGGCTTTGCTCGTCGCTTTTTTGATAGGCTTTTTACTACAAAGAGGATAAGTACAAGGTATGCTGGCTCCAGGACACCTGCTCACTTGAAGTGTCTGACTGGTGATGGGCAAGTTGCTGTGTCCTGAGGGGAAGTTGACTGGAATGAAGGGACGATTTGTGTAAAGTAAAAGTGTCTGCCTGAAAAAAAATGAGACTACGTTAATATAGCACAGCTTTGGGAAAGTAAAAGCTATAAACTGCGTCCCTAAAGCATTACTAAAATGACATTGAAACGTAAGGACATATTTGTATGGACAGTTTGCACACTTCTGCTCCAAACAGAAAATGTAGCTAGGCTGCATGTTCATGAACTTGCCATTATCCTTCATCATTATTCAGTAATCTTCTTCTTCCTCTTTTGGCTGCTCCCGTTAGGGGTCGCCACAGCTGATCATCTTCTTCCATATCTTTCTATCCTCTGCATCTTGTTCTGTCGCACCCATCACCTGCATGTCCTCTCTCACCACATCCTGGCAGCTCTATCCTTAGCATCCTTCTCCCAATATACTCAGCCTCTCTCCTCTGCACATGTCCAAACCAACACAATCTATGACTTGTAATAAATAAACAAGACTTTGAAATACTGCAGCAGGAGTTTGATTGTTCTGCATGGTTTTACAGGGAGGAGTGCTGTCCTTCCTTTACATGATAACTAGGAAATTCTCTATACATACGACAATATCGCTATGCAGATACTACAGTTATCCTCGGATTTTATTTTATTTCAGAAACTAGTCAATACAGAAAGTCTTCATTAGTTAACCTAACAACATTTGGTGTTAATTATTAAATTTACAGTTACCAGAACAACTTTTATGACTGTGATTACAGTTACTGGAGTAAGGAATTAGAATTAAAATGGACTTGGCAGCCTACTGCACACTCAAGCATTTCTACTATACTTAAATTGTCAGGGGAGGTTGTCTGTTTATCCCTGCTGGTTTCTACTTTGCAGCTGCAAATAGCTGTATGATTTTTTGACAGGGCAAACATATTATCCTGCAGATGCAGCAACCATTAAGATTTTTCCACAAGGAAAAGTGCATAGCAAGTAGTAGACTTGTTTTACATGGAAATTGCAGAAACAAAATCAGACGAGAGCAGAGTTCCTGGATGCTGGAGCATCAAAGACGAACGTTGAAATTGAAAAGGCAGAACAAACTTAACATCACTACAGTAGATAGGCAGATGATCCAAATCTGCCGCTTTCCTTTGTTTTGCAAGAAATTCTGCTCTGTAATTTTAAACAAAGATCAGATGACCTGTTCATTTCAAGCTGATGTAATATGATGATTATGAAATGAAAGTACCAGAAGGAGAACAGTCAGCTAAATAGGCCAAGGATCTCTACAACGATGTCTGTGAGATATGGGCCAAACTTTGAAACGTGAACCTGAACTCGTAAATCACAGTAAAGTCTTCTCTGCCTGAAACACCTAACCCAAATTGCCACTAATGCTACCACGCTGCCATCGTAAATAGCCTCTGCCAACAACAAGGGGTTCTAACAAGATAAAATGTTCAACGTAAATGTAAAACAACGTACCAAAATCTCTTCTGAAAGCAAAAATTAAGAATTATGACACCATCTGATGGAGTTCAACAATGATGGTAGGCCTCTTCTCAGTCTCAGCTTCACAACCTATTGGCCAGTTACCAAAACTGTTTCTGACAGAACATTTTCAGGTGTATTTTACAACATTTCAACTCAAATGGATTGTGTTACATTCCAAGCCGAATGCAAAAAGATAATCAATTTGTATTTTGTAACACAGCAATCCAGATGCAACCAAATATCCTTTTAACATCATGTAAAACAAATGTAGCACATAAAAGAGAGCCTGTCTTACTGCACTAACTTCTACAGAATCCACCGCCAAGCTTCCACAGTTGTCATTAATGACATCCATAAAACTCACTTGATGCTCAAGGTCCCGTTCAGCGATTTTTTTCAGAGATTTTTTCAAGTCCCTTGAGTCGAGACTTTGGCCATGAGATTTTTTTAAAGTCACGCCCTTATCTCAACCATTTTCAACCATACCCGCGGTCCTATCACCTCTCATTCATGTGAATGGTTTTGACAGACACAGCTCCGACTCTCTCAGCTCTTATAAATTTTAACGTTTTCCTCACTTTAAGTTCCCAATTAAAGAAGACGTATTATGTCTTACTGAAGAATTTCATCACAAAGGGATATCAACACAAAAAATGAGCACACAGGCAATCCTAGCAGTGAAAAACGATGAAGTCAAACTAATTAACGGCAAAAATGTCCATCGGTTACACAGCAAATTGGTTAAATGCGTATCAATAGACTATGCTTAAACGGTTGGTTGTGATTGTGCAGAAGATGAAAACAAAAACTTACAATATTCCGAAGAATATCTAAAACCGTTAACCCCATCCGGTCTTCCTCTGGATGAATTACTGTAGAAAGAAGGATGTATCCAAGAAAAGTAATCTAGTCCATTTTCCGCAGATAACATAAGACAACAAAGGAGATCTTGATATGCAATTTCGTATTAAAAAGTTAACAGTTTCCCGTTAGAACAGCTTTTGCAAAGACAATTAAATAATCTCAAAGCCAAACATTCGAAAAAGTCATTTTATTTAATTTGTGTGTTAATTTTAAAGCCAAACAGAACAAAATCGTATTACGCAACAAATAACTCTAACGCAACATGAAACATAATTTACTTTCAAATTATTATGTTTTACTATTTTTTAATATGGTGTGGAAGACCAGCCTCGACACAGACAGACAGACACCAATTTTCAAACCCACAACACATTTTATTTACAGTAGTTACAGTGAGTAAAGTCCCGCACACAATCCAGTGCCTTGGCACCAATCACCCTCACTCCGGGCCTCTTCAATAACCAGCATTCCTTCACTGCCTCCACTCCTCTCCTCCGAGCTTCGTCCTCTTCCATCCGACTCCAGCTGATGACTGGAGGGAGGTGGCCCCTTTTATTTCCACCCGGATGTGCTCCAGGTGCCTCCTGATGAGCTTCCTGCAGCACTTCCTGGTGTGGCGGAAGTGCCCCGGGTGTCCCTGGTAATACTTCTGCCAGCACCTCCGGGTGTGGTGGAAGTGCTGACGTTCAAGGCTTCACAATCTTCTTGGTGCCCCCTGGCGGTGACCACGGGCCCCTATAGCGTTGAGCTTCCATTCTCAGTTCCCGTGGCCCCCATACAAACCAGTGCGGCTGCCATCTCGTGGTCCAGGGGAGGCGTAGTCCCTCTCCTGTCCCTTCTATGTGTCCCGGCTGGGCACAGCTCCCAGCTGCCCGCCACAATGGTTAATTACTCCCTATAGTGTAAAATAGTTAATTCTGTTATCCATCCATCCATTATCCAGCCCACTATATCCTAACTACAGGGTCATGGGGGCCTGCTGGAGCCAATCCCAGCCAACACAGGGCACAAGGCAGGAAACAAACCCCGGGCAGGGTGCCAGCCCACCGCATAGTTCTGTTATGCATATGTAAAATAAAAATCTGTTTAAATCGTACATCCACATCCCCATATGTGAGCGGCAGAACTGCAAAGAGGCTAACGTGTAGCACCTGCCCAGGGGTTGGTGAGTGAAGCGAGCAGGGGGCAAAGCCCCCTAGTATATATATA
>JANRMT010028174.1:145698454-145806906 GCA_026402145.1 Polypterus bichir lapradei
TTTTTTTTTTAATTTATATATATATTTTTTAAATATATATATATATGCTGCAAACTATGTATATAGACTTGTGTGTGTGTTTGTTGGTAACGTACTATTGTCACTGTCCTAAGGAGACATGTAAGTAAGAATGTCCTTGCACCATGTGCAGTACTCTCTGTACATGATGTACAATGTGCATGACAGAAACTAGAACTTATGAGCTTGAACTCTATCTGAACGGTCATCCAATATGTCCAGATTTTGTTCATGGACTCTTATTGATTAAGTCAAGAGTTAAAGCACTTCTTTCTCTTCTCCCTGGTACTGTAAGACAGAAGGTAGCATCTTGATGAAGATATTTTGTAAAATGGTTAGGTTTTCTGTTTTTGGTTTTTTTTTTTTTGTAGAAAGTCTGTTTTGAACAAAGCTCCTGAAGCACCCATTCTTCACATTCGTCCAGCTCTTCATATAAAAGATGGAACTGACAACACTAAGGAAACACAGTGTAAAATAAAGGACGCAACACTTATTCTTATTTTTTTGCACCCAGTCACTTTAACAGACTTGTCAAAAGATTTCCATTTCTCCTATTAATTATGCAATTAGCCTGCAGTTTTAACAAATGTATTAGTAAAAGTGTTTTAGCTTTGTTTTTGCCTTAAATAGCCCAGGAGACTCTTGAGGAGTTTTTCTTTTCACTGCCTTGAAACACATAGTGCTGTGGGTCCAGGTGTAAGAACTGAGAGGCGATCCGCTGTTATTACAAACCAGGTCCCTACATCCCATGCCATCATCTCACACACACACACACACGCACGCACTATGTGAAACGGGATCTGGTGTCTAGCCTTTTACAGCGCTGAACAACATCACTTTTATAGTTTGCTGCGGACAGCTCAAGACAATTCCTTTCCTACCATCCTTGATCTGCATGGCATCCCTTGCATAAAGGCACAAGCTGAGACCTTCAAAATGTCTTATTGCAGAACATATGCACAATTTCATATATTTAAGTCTTTTTAAGTAAATGTGTCTGCAAAATGTGTAACAATAACAATGTGTCCCAGTTATCTAGAGCTATAGTATCAAGCAAGCTGCAAAACTTAAACCAAAGTCAGACATCTGAAACATTTTACTGCACATGATGCCCCATCATTAGAGCCTACAGAATAATGTATGCAGTCATCTATACATTACACCAGCCCCTAAAAATGACATTCTGTAGCCCAAGGCGCCATCCATGCTTTATTCTGAATAATGCAATTAAAAAGGCACTTGAAGTTAAACCGCATTACCTTAGTCTGCCCGAAAAATCACAAGTCTGAGAAGAGGAGTAAACTCCACCCCAGCCAACACGATGCCAGATATATAGAAGAGATACACCTTGCTGGACACTCCCATCTGAATCGCTGCCACACAGAATGACTGCAGCTTTATTTAAAGCAGCACAATGACAGGGCTTTAGAGTGAGGGCTCCTTCCAGAAAAGCATCTGTCAAAACAATTTTCCAGCCATTTAGGGAGCACTGAATCCCTGCTTAAGATGGCATGCTGGACAAGGTCCCATTAACTTTATGGCCTCCAAGAGGATTTTAAGCAGACTCTCCTTCAGGGTGCTTTGAAAGCATGTGCTGTTGATAGATGTGCGTCTCCGCTCAGGGCCAAATGCTTCAGATTGTGTGTGTTGGTGTGTATTGCACAAGCTTCATCATGGTGTTAGGGAGGGGGTGACAGGGGCTGGAAGCTTTGTTGCCAGTTTCTCATACATTTTTAAAATGCCTCTTCAATATTCCGTCTTTTCCATTTGCATGATGTTGAAGCGATTAATCAGTGGAATGATATGACAAATTGCTGCCTCCTTTTAAAGGGCATATGATTTGGGACTGGAAGTACTTAACAACTGGTGAATTTGCACAAGGTGGGGAACCTTTATTTTTTTTAATAGACAGAAGAATAAAAATACAAAACTTTAACAGCTGGAATTTTTTTACAGCAGTATTTCAGTAATTCAAAAGACAATCAAATCCAGCAGCATAAGGCAGGAACAAACTCTGGGCAGCAGGACAGCAGGCTATCATAGTGCACACTCACTTACACACATCCACTGACATGGGGTCAGTTTGTCACCAAGTACTCTAATGTGCTATCTATAGAATATAAAAGAGGACTAACAACACAAAACATAGAGAGTTTTAACAAACATTGTAAAGTATGATCTTGACAGGATTTGAAATAGATCCTTGGATAAAACAAATATATCAATACTTGCAGTTATTCATTTTCTGAAGCATTTTCCATGAAGAACCATAGCCTATCCTGGCAGAACTGGATACAAGACAGGAACCAACCCTGGACTGGGTGCCAGTGCATTCTAAAAATTAAAAAAGAAAAAGAAAAGAAAACGCAAATCACACAAAGAAAACCATTTTGTTTTATAGCAGTGGTTCTCAACCTGTGGGGCGGGCCCCCCTAGGGGGGCGCGAAGTAACAAAAAGGGGGGTGCGAAAATGTGAAGAAAAGAAAACAAGAATTAAAAATATGAAAAAAACATCTGTTGAAACCAAAACAAATTAACTTAAACTACATTCTGATACTAGAACAATAAATATAGAGTTAGATAAATGTCGATAAAAGTTAAGTAGGTATAATAAAATATGCATCTACATTTCAAAAATATGTTAGGGGGGGCGCGATTAAAACTGTTATGAAAACTCAAGTCGCAAATACTTAAAAGGTTGAGAAACGCTGTTTTATAGAGAACATCATGGCCATCTATTCTGTATGTATGTATGTGGTGTTCAGTATAAAACCAATGATATATTACACAACTTCTACAGTAGTCATTGGGTACATCAGACTTTCCGACTGTCGTTGCTGAGCTCGTCGTTGATCACATCCATTTATGTGACTAATTGCTGGACATAATTGTTTTTACCACCTGCATGACAACTCTCCGGCACAGTTGGGCTCACCCCTTTCTCAATGGAGCTGACCTGACGGAGCTGGCACTATACAAAGGGTTAACAGGTGTGGCGAATTCAGTTGCAGTCTCTTCTCCTTTTTTATTACCACACTTATTTTAACTTCACCTGTTTGTTGTCTGGTACAAATCTTATAATTGATATTTAACCCACTTCCTATTGTCCAAATGAATGTTGCACACTTACTCACTTCCGATGACAATACATGAATCAATAATTAGTTTCACTAATTGATCAATTAATCCATGTTAATTAAAAAATGAAATTTTATTATGAAGAATAGTTCAAGATTTCACCAATAGATGGCGCTAGTAATGGATAGAAATAATAAAGGAAGTGTTAAAATATCGATTACAAAATTATACTAAATCAAACCCAAGACTAAAAAGTTGAATATATATATATATATATATATATATAAAATAATCAATCAACATTCAAAAAACACTCCTTAAAATCTTAACAAAAGTGCCCACGCTTTTATTTGACAAGTGATGTATGAGAGACTTATTTTTTACTCTTTAAGTACACTTTTTAATTTAATATAAGCATGGTTTTTAAAAAGTATTTTTTATATATATATTATTTTTTCTCTTTTTATTCTATCACTGCACACAGAACTCGAGAAATCAGACAGCAGCTTTTGTTTTTGTGAGTCCCTCATTCCTCATCACTGCCTTCTTTGCATTTTTAATTCTGGATGAGCAATTATTGGTTGTCAGCTCTCATGCACACAGAGCCCCCCATAATTAAAGACAAAATGACACCTGTTTGATTTTAACAGAGCGAGTTGCAGATTAGTCTGAGTGAGTCACTTTACACAGCAGACAATGTGCTACATAGCAACACGTCATTGAATGTCTCCAGCTCATTTAGATTAGGTGAATAAATGTGGCAACTGAAAATCGCTGTCCAGAAGAAGTCATGTAATGTGACTTGGCCTTAAGATGTTATTACAATTAAATCAGAGTCACACTTTAAGCAAAGACTCCGAACTTTGCAACAAAACAAACATGGTTGAAATAAATTATAATATTGGAGTGATTCCTAGGCAAATGTTAGACTTGTCTTCCACCTACTGACAAACTTTGGTTCAATCATCTGTTTCTGTGGTAGTAATGATAAAGCTGAGTCCACGGATCTTCACCTTTAAAGGCTGCTGGCTTTGCTTTACTTTATAAGTTGCTTTTTCAGCTGTTTTTTCTTCTTCCTTGTCATCCAGTTCAATGGTCAATGTATTGCTTTGCGTAACAGTAGAAGAAGTGGAATGGGCCTTCTACAGATATTGTTTCCGTTCAATCGATTATCCACAGGTATTGCTTGTCAACCATTTTTTTCACCATTCCATTTGCACCAGTCCTTTTTAACTTTTTTTCACACGGCCAATCATCATTCTTTATCGTTCAACAGATATAACTAAATTACGAGTTAAACAAAGTAATTTGATACGTGACTTCTTCCTTTGAAGGACACATCCACTTGTATTGTGTGATGCAACAAAGTTTCTGCCATACCCTGACTTTCCAAAAACAGAAAACAGTGGAAACAGTCTATTAGCATGTGTGTAACTGCATGTTTTCCCTAATTGATTTCACCTTTATGTTTTTGATTATACTTAATTTTTCCATAACTATTAAACTGCATGCTAGCCACATACTGTCTTCTTCCTCTTTATCTTTTCCATCTTCTATGTGGGGTCAATGTGCTTGATCAACCCTCCCCATACAGCTCAGTCCTGCCCCTCCTCGCCAGTGAAGCCCATTTCCTTCATATCTTCTTTTACATTATCCATCCACCTCTTCTTTGTCCTCCTTTGCTTTCTCCTCTCCTGTACTTCCATTCCCATCATTCTTTTACCCACATATTCCTTGTCTCTCCTCATCACATGTCCATATTACGTCAGCCTACTTTCCTGTACTTTCTTAGATATTTCTCCCACTTTTATTGTACCCCTGGTTGTCTCGTTTCTTTTTCAGTCCTTTGTTGTAACTCCACACATCCATTTCAACATTCGCATTTCTGTCACATCTAACTTCTTCTCCTGTGCTCCCTTTACTGCCCATACCTCAACTCCAAACATCATTGCTGGTCTTATCATTATCTTAAAAACTTTACCTTTAACCTTTGCCTTAATTCTTCAATCCCACAATACTTGTGAAATTTTTTTCCAATTGTTCCATCCACGCTGTACTCCATGGGTTATCTCTGCATCTAATTTTCCATCTTGGAATACCACTGAACCTAGATATTGAAATGTATCCACTCTTTTCAATAGCTCACTCTGCAGGCTAAGTTCTGAATCCTGATCCTGAAGCTCTTTTCCATTCTTCCAAATTCCTCTCCACATCCTCTTCTCTGGTGCTACACAAGACAATGTGATCAGCAAAAAGCCTGCACCATGGGGATTGGTCTTTTATTCTAAGGGCTCATTTATACTTCACGCTCAGAACCCATATGCGCCCGCATCATGGCTGCCACACGTTCTCAGCGTTCATTTGATGCGTCCTCTGAGCAGGTCCTCAGAAATTAACGCAACGCGTGCGCGAGTTGCAGTACCAACAAAAAGTCGGGGGGCTCAGTGTGCTAAAAGTTGGAATGTGACGTCAGAGTCTCTGGTTACTATCAACATGTGACAGAAAGCCGCTTTGCGGATCCTACAAGATCGGTGTGCGCGCTTCGATGTTTGATGGATGGTTCGATGTGGTGAAGCAAAATGCTGACATACAGATGCATCGTGGTGCTTTTATATTCAAGCGTCGCATATTCCTGATCATAATGACATGATACATTTTAAAAGTCTCACATACCATATTTTGTGCCATCTTTTTTTTTTTTTTTTTGCAACTTCAAAATAGCAACATAATGTACAGCTCTGTATTTGAGCCACTGAAAAAAAAAAATTAAGGACATGGTGAAAACGTGTATTTTGTGATTAAAGTGGAAACTTCAGCTTTAATCTCAAAATGTCCACTTTAACCTCGTAGTTTACTTTATCATTAAAGCAGACCATCGTAAACGTCATCCCAGTTTTTAATCGCTAAGGCAAGCAGCAATAGATCACCACACACAACACATTAAATGTATGATATTCCAACTCTCTGCACATTTAGAATCTTTAGATTTATACTTGATATCACTTTCATGATGAAATGTATTAAAGTGTGTATGTTACATTTTACAGATAAATCGTTAATTTTGTTTAAATAATGAATACTGTTAATAATTACACACATGGGGGTGACACGGTGGCAGAGCGGTAGCACTGCCGTCTCACTGGGAGTCATGTCGCTGGTATCCCCTGCTTGGATTCCACACTGTGCTCCAGTTTCCTTCCAAAGATATGCAGATTTGGGGATTTGGTGCCGCTAAAATTACTCCAGTGTATGTGTGTACTTGTATTCACCTTGCGATGAGCTGAGGCCTTGTCCAGGGATTGTTTCTCACTCGTGCAAAATGCTTGCTGGAATGGACACATCCCTGGATTGATGGATTTAATCAATAAATATCATTTTCAGAGATATTGCGGTAAGGTGTCATTGGAATTTAATGGGTGTTCTAGGCAATTCACAACACAGCGAAGCCGAACATGTTCTCACTGTGATAATATCTCACACTTCCACCTGGTGGATTCCTCCAGATTTACATAAAGTACATGCGCAAGTATAAACACTACAGTGCTTGCATAGCAGGAGCGTCCGCTGCAGCATGCGTCGCGTCATGTGAAGTATAAACCCAGCCTAAGACTCAACACATCCATAGCCAGATCAGCAAGGTAAGGACTTAAAGAAGACCCAGATCTGATCTGTTACCAGGGCCGGATTTAGATGAAAAGAGGCCCTAGGCTATTCCACTTATGAGGCCCTTTCACCTCCCATTTTTAAGTTTGTTCAAATTGCTAACAATTTGAATGTAGGTCCCTCTTGATCTTGAGGCCATAGGAAAATCCGGCCCTGTCTGTTACCCAAACACTGCTTTAACTCAATTCCTCTCTCCTTCATACATATCGTGGACAATCCTCCCATACTTCTCTGGTACTCCTTTCCTTCTCATACACCTCCACACTCCTTGACATCGCACTCTATCATATGTCTTCTCCAAATCAGTAAATACCATATGCAGACCTTTTTCTGTTTCTTGATGCTACTGTATTAGCTGTCTCAATGCAAAGGCTGTATCAGATTTTTCCTCTCCCTAGCATAAAACCAAACTGCTCCTCCCCTATGGTGGTCTTTTTCCTAAACCTTCTCTCTCTAACCTTTTCCCAGATTTTAATTGTGTGTGACATCAGCTTTATTACCCCCTGAAAATCACCCTTCTCCTGATAATGGGTACAATCACACCATTCCTCCACTCCTCTGGTTTTTTCTCTTGTTCATAGATTTTCTGTATGAGATCCCATAACACATTTATTCCCACTTCTCCTAAATACTTCCACACTTCTCCTGGTAATTCATCCAGCCCTGTTGCCTTTTGTATTTTTTATTCTTTTCAGTGACTCCTTCACTTTCTCCTTCCATATTCTTGGTACTAGCCCTTCAACTGGGACTCCATCCTCAAATACTAAACCGAGATTTTCTTCACTGAATGGCTTTTCAAAGTTCCTTTTCCATCCATTCCTGATCCTATCATGCTCATTTAAGACCACACCTTGTTAATTTTTCATCTGCTTTAACCGGCTAAAATCCTTTCCAGCCCTGTTACTAGTCTTCACTATTCTCAACCTGTTCTTAAGCCCTTTTTCCTGTAATATCCACCACTTTATCTTTGGTGCTGCTTGCTCTCGTTTTATTCTCCTGCTGATTCTGATTTCCCAGTCCATCACCACCACTTTTTGCTGCTCTGTCACACCTACGTATATAACCTACAATTCTTAATCTCTTTTCAAATGAGATCTTCTACACATTAGAAAGTGTATTTGGCTTTCCATCCTCCACTATGGTAAAGCACAAGCAGATTTACTTTCTTTTCAAAATATGTGTTAACTATCACCAAATCATATGCCATGGGAAAATCTAATATCCTCTCCTCTTCTCCATTTCCCAGCCTTCATGTAACCTTTCCATTATCTATCTACCGTCTCCCACATGCCCATTTAGATCACCCCTAACAATCAACTTTTCTCCTTTTTGTACGGCTCTAAGCTCTTCATCCACTTGTGCCTAGAAAATGGAAAATGTCCTTCTCCTCTTCCTTACAGCCCAGTTCAGCAGCATATGCACAAATTACATTAACTGCAGTCTCATCAAGGCCCAGCTTGACACTCATCACCCTATCACTCCTCCTTTTCAAACTGACAAAACAATCTTTTAGTTTTTTTGGATACTACTATACCTACAACATTGCTCTCTTGCTCATTTGTTCCACTGTACAACAACTTGAAACTTCCTCCCAATTCTCTTGACTTATTCCACTCCCGCCTTCTTCCTTTACCTCAAAACAGCCAACTGTCTTCCTTTCCCAGTCATTGTCTCAACATTCAGTGACCCCAATCTTAACTTTAACTTATCCTTTTTCTTGCCTCTCCCCTGACATCTTCATCTGGGTTAACTTCTATAGCCAGGCACATCCTTGGCCCAGTAACCCTTGCTCATCCCACAGGGGTCAGACGAGGCCCCTGCATGACACATACGGGGTACATTTTAGCATCTTCCAAAGCTGATTGGATTGATTTCATCATTAAGGTTTTGGCTAAGGTTTTACAGCCGGATGCCCTTCCTGACACTAACCTTCTCTATTTATCTGGGCCTGGGCACAGCACCAAGTTGGGCTGGTTTGCTCCCCACTGTTTAGATTGCTAGCCCCATACAGTAAATTTGCTTAATCTTAATTGAATTTAATCTTTTTAAATTTCCTAATTGTTTGAAAAGGAAGGAGTGTAAACGTTCCCACATCCCAAAATCATGAATGTTCAGTTAATTGTTGACTCTAAATTGTGAGTGTAGGTATGGCTGTGTGCAGGCCCTAGGGTGGACTCATAAACCGTCCAGGGCTGTTTCTTGTTATGCTGTGTTAATTGAGGGTTTGCGTGTTTTACAACATTCTGAAAGACACGCATGGTAAATAAACTGGCAGCTCTAAGCTGGCTCAATAACTATAAGAAAGGGAAAGTGTGTGAATTTCTAACAGGCAGTGCTATCCATGTGTGTGGGCTCAAATCCCATCCCTAACCTATTTACCACTTTCCATTGATTTAACTTTGCATAGTAAATACCAACTCAAACCCTAAAATTTGATGAAAATTACTTTTAATTGATTGTTTTTTAATTTAATACAATATAAGTCATGGTGACATTATGTTAAAAAAAGTTTTGTTTTACTTTTGCTTTTATAACCAAAAAAGAACTTCCTATCAAAAGAAATGTTCTTCTTACCCAACCTACAGGGAATTTTCAGTAATTAAACGGTTAAATATGTACTGCAGAATTTTAGCAAAATTTTAAAATATATTTCTCTAGTATAATTAAAAAAAAAATATTGGGTCGATACATGATTTTCTCGGAAGACACTTTAACTTCCCGCGAGACAAAGCTGTGAGACGAGAAGACAGCGCAACAAGCAGAACACGCAGCTCGGCAGCAGCGGCAGAAAGACAGCAGCTGATCCGACCGCATCTCCTTAGCATGCCCTCAGCCCCTCCACCCCTCACAAGTGGCAGAGACGTGAAGTGGCTAGAGCATAGCACGCCCCGGTTAGGGGGTGGGCGAGCAAAGCGAGCAGGGGGGCATAGCCCCCTAGTGCAGGGGTGTCAAACTCCAGGCCTGGAGTGCTGCAGTGGCTACAGGTTTTCATTCTAACCCTTTTCCTAATCATTGACCAGTTTTCACTGCTTATTAACTTTTCCCCCATCACTTTAATAGCCCTGTTAGAAGAGTTCGGCCCTCTGAATTGATTTGTTTCTTCATTAAATGACAGCCATGCAGAAATAAGCTAACAGATGACCAGCTAAACTGGGGCTACAAACTCCAACCAATTTCATTCCAATCACTTTCTTAATGAGAAGCCAATTCTTGCTGTTAATTAAACCCGTTATTTAATTCCATGGCTTGTTGCTGCTCTCATTCTGCCACAGCACACATTTCAAACACTGTTGTTTTTCTGTTCTTTCTAAGAGCATCGTCAAAATGTTTTGGTGACCTAAGAGATCAGCCTTACTGAGACCTTCACCTTTCTTTAATTTCAGATATTGTGCGATGGGCACAATATTGTGAGGTGGTCATGTGGTGGCTCATTTTGTGTCTCATTATTGTTTGGCTGCTAATTAAGGAAAAAGAGACAACAAAGGGGCCTCAGTCAAGTTAATTAAAAGGAGTAATCAGCAGCAAAAACTGGTCACTAATTAAGAAGATGGTAAGAATGAAAACCTGCAGCCACTGTGACACTCGAGGCCTGGACTTCCCCACCCCTGCCCTAGTCTATAATATGAATAAAAAATAATAAAATATCAAGATTTGAGTTGATTAATGATTCATTTGCCCCCCTCTCTCTCCAACTATGTATAAACGTATTTTATTTTCAAGTGCTTTCATCGTGTGCAACCTGCTGGTGGTTTAACTGTTCTGTTACTGTAAAATTTGGATTTTTTCCCAATATCTTCATAATGTATTTCAGTGAATTGTGGCTCAGTGAATGACCTATCATTTGTCTGGATAGCTATTAAAAAAAGTGGTATTGCCAATTTTACAAAAAATTTCTAAGGAGTCTGCTTTGACAGAAGATTTCTAAGTATAATGAACTTTTCTCATCTTTACAGAGCACACTCCAGGGGTCTCACTTAAAAAAAAAAAACTAGGTGAATGGAAAATATGCGTATGCCAAAAATCTCTAATTTATAGAACCTGGCATATGTACATTTCAGAGCAACTTACCTTTATAAACTACAATCATATTGTAAATCTGTGTAAGTGAACGCACCTCAAAACCTGCCTGGTTTCCACTCTGAAACAACTATATATGGACTATGCCAATCAACCTCATGCATATGCAATCACTATGGGGCAGACCTTCATTGCCTCCCTACCGACGAATCAAGTCCTGTGCTGTGCTCTGCCACTGAGTGTGGGGGTCAGGGAATGAAATAAGACACCAGTGACTGAGCAGGCAGCCACATGCACCTAGCACATGTAACAGTATGTAACAGCACAGGCCACATAAAACACTGAGGTTTCAGCCATTTACCTTACCAATAAGCCACATACACATCACCGTCACATCTGTCAAAGCTACTTTGCCACAAAATAAATGAATCACAGGTTGACTCAGGCTATTGAGCCACAAGGTTTGTCAGTCTTGTCTTGGCATTACTGTAAAGATGATTTGTGCATTCAACTGGAGTTTAACTGCTCACAGTTAACAAAAGCAGCCTAATTCTTGCTAGGTGCCCCTATTGCAATTGGAGTTCAGTAAATTCCTCCGATTGTGTTATGACAGCCGGACACTGTTGTAAACTGCCTTTTTAACTTGACAAAAACATGTTATGTTTTATGCCTGTACACCCACATACAAAAACTGAATGTAGTGCCTTATCAGTCAGTTTATGGCTTCCAGCACAGTGGGCTTGGCTGAGATATGCCTGATGTGTCGTCCAGTTCTCTGAGAAGTGACAACATATGGCTGATACAAACGGATGATAAACCAAAAAAGTTTCTCAGTGCAAATAGGCAAAAACAGTCCTCTTAAAAAGAAACGGAAAAAACTTGTACATCAGATTCATCACGTTTAGGGTTTACTGTCTTTGTCACAATAATGTACATTTATAATTACAGTGATATAAATTATTATACATGTGAGTTGTCATTTACCTGGTTTGGCTGCATATCCCTACTTGATCAAGGGAAATCAATGGTGATGTCATTTTCCAGTTTTTCCGAAATGTTGCATACTAATGAATCAGAGCTGCTGTAAAAATATGCAAATTTTCTGGTCAAGTTTTCTTTTACAAATCCCCGCTTTTGCGTAGAAAGTTGCGTATGCACATTTCAGGCCTCTCCTGTCCAGTAGCTATGAAAAACTGTTAAAAATTCAAGTGGTACCTATAGGTACCAAGATTAAAATATACATGTAATTAAAATCTATAGATATTTTTTACCAAAATTGTAGATAAGTAGGTACTATGTGGATGTGAATGAGTAGATAATATTGTATCCTGTCTTGCTGAGCCAGTGACTGTAGTAGGAATTGGCTATTTTAAAACAGTAACCAGCACTCCCATCCTGGTTTTGTTTCTGCTTTGGACCGAATACTTCTGGAATGGGTTCCAGCTTCACACAACCTTAAATAGAAAAGATGGATGGATAAATGGAAAAAGTCAGGTAAATATTATGCTTCAGGTATGGGCCAGACGAATGCACACAACATGGCCGCTAAGCCACAACTTTCCTCCTGGAAAACATGAGATGCTGGAAAGTGTGACTGACAATGTGAGCCAAGGTTGGGATCAGACTGGGATTGGTTGAAGACTTGAATACCATAACAATTCCATAACACAAATAAAACTCAATTATTTTTATTTGAAAGCTAAAACCAAAAGAGATAAAAAAAAGTCAAGTAAGTGAGGGCAAACTTTCTAAAAACACTTTTCAAAAGTTTCAAAAACTTGAGAATAGAACAAGTAGAATGATGGGTATGCTGGCAGATGGAAACAGGGAATTTACTTAATAGGGGATTCAATCATTTTGACAGTCTTTAAAATTTAGAATTTTCCAAACATGGGCACATCTTCACCTATGAACCTAGACTGTTGATCATTAAACATTTAACCAAAGATGTAAATGTTGTATTAGCCATAGGGATAACAGAAGAAAAAGCAAAAGCAAGACACTGAAGAAAAAAGATAAAAGGAGCTTAATAGTGGGACCAACAGTGTTGCTGTAGCTCCTGTCAAGAACAGACCAAGCAGTAAGAATCACTCACAGAGCTCCCAATCAAAAACTACCCCACTTAACACTGAACCAATCAACAAAACTGAACCGAAAGACAAACAGTAGACGTGACCATTGTTATCAGTAAAAAACAAATGACTGAAAGTGATCGATAGCTTCCAGAGACTTCTTCAAGTCATCCCAGATAATGTTTTCAGAGGTGTGGAATAGCTTATGATTAGCTCAGTGCAAGAGAAACATTGGGTACCAGTTTGCTTGGGCAAATGCTAGGCTAAAATCAGAAAACTTATTAATTTACTAGCCTTTGAAGGACACATTACAGGGTTTTTGAAACTCCTTGAGATCTTTCTTATGGTCAAAACCTCATAATCAATAGCCTCAGATGTGATTAATTCGCATTGATTGAATACAGCGTGTGATATCTTTCAATTGGTGGAGAGAAACTGCACTGACTTGGAACTACAGCTGGCTATAACTACTTCAGAATGGCTGTAAGACTGACACACTCTACATTTACAGTGAACCCTCGTTTATCACGGTTAATCCGTTCCAGACTCTACCGTGACAAATGAATTTTCGCGAAGTAGGAGTCTTTATTTATAAATTGAATATTTTCGCAGTTAGAGTATAGAAAACCTGTTTACGACCTTCTAAATACATTTTTTAACATTATTAGAGCCCTCTAGACATGAAATAACACCCTTTAGTCACCATTACACTCGTATTACCCAATATATTAGACAAAATAAGAGAAAATAAGACATATTAGACGTTACAAATATCATATTATTACTAGGCTCACCTGCCTTTTAAGGCGACCGACTTTTATCCTCAATTTTTGTGCGCTCCATGTGTACATCAGGCATGTAAGTGTAGGGAATGAGAACATTAAAGTGCCCATTCATAACATCTCCCGAAAACCTAAGTTTTTTTATCCCCTCAAGTGCCTGTCCAAAGTCGTACAATGTCAGCCCGAATCTGTACCGCTAAAGACGGAGTTTCATGCACTAAATAAGCTATAGATGAGAATAAGCAAGCACCATCTCCCCTGATATTTACTACGCAGTGGGGCATTTGTACTCCATCAACATTAATTATTTCCAGAGACATAATTTTGTCTATTTTTCCAGCGCATTGCACACAAAAGCAAGGGAACGATGGGAGCACCAGAACTCTGCTCACATCTCGTCGCTTCGTACCTCAAGCCGCAAGTAGTAAGTCTGTGATAAGCGGAACACCGCTACGCTTTGCACTCACGGGACGGAAGGACAATCCCGACCGCTTTTATATAGTAGATTATTGTACTGTACATTTAATTGCACACACACACAGTTCTTACACACAACCACTAACCTATGAAGGTACTACCTCAGTAGGAGAGTCTTCAGGTGGTGCAGTATCTTCAGCAGGTGCGTCGTTGTCTTCTTCCGCTGAAGGAGTACTAGGAGTAGGCAGTGGGTGTCTGGGTGTGCGGCTGAAGAACATTTTGATAGGCAGTTGCTGGCGCTGTCTTTTCATTTGCGTGAGGAGGCTTTTGTAAGGTATCTTTGATCATATCCAAGAGTTTACCTTCTCCTGGATAGTAAGCTTCCTCTGGCGTTTAGGTTTATTGTCAGAAGGCTTAGAAAAAGCAGCACATTTAGGAGCCATCGTGGGGCTTAAATAAAAGTTCTCAGAAAGCGCATGCATAGTGACGTAAGCGTGTATGAGAAAAAATTGAGATAGAGTGAAGCCGCGAAAGTCGAAGTGTGATATATCGAGGGATCACTGTATATGGTCTTTGTTTTATTTGATTCCTGTCCTCCATTCTCTCTCTACTTTGAGAGACAGATATTTAGCATTCTAAGCGCCAGAATCTGATTGTCATTATGGCCCACCATTTTTAACAACTCATCAGACACCTTGATGATCTTATTTAAGAGCTTTATGTTGGACTTTGACAGGAAAGAAGAAGAAAAAAAAGAAGAAAAAATTTGGTGGCCCCATGGAGCTATCCGGACACCCACCCACCTATCAGTATGGCTCACCTGATCTCTGTTGAATTTCGCAGGTCTTGTTCAGAAAGCGGACGCCACTTGAGATGGCCTTCCCCTCACCCAAACACTAACCTTATGGTCAATAAAATAGGTCCCTGATGTTAAGTCACTATTTTAGGGCTAAAATGATAACAGAAATGCGAAACCTACTTATATACCTAATCTTAATTATTGTGAAACAACCAAGTGGTGTCCGCTTTCTGAACAAGAGCCAATTCCTCAATATAACACCACATTTGCCCTCCTGTAAATGACTTCAGTACATTTTATTTTGATTTCCATGGGAAAGAAAGTAATAAGACCAAACCATTACATTTTTTATTGACCTGATTCTTTAACCCAAACAATTCTATCATTAAAGTGCTTGTAGGGTAAGGACAAGTGATGGTATAACATACAGAATTTGAAATGGCATCCTGTCTAATACCATTTCTTGCCTTCCGCTCAGTGCCAGTGAAATAGGCTTCTGCCTTCTACAATCAAAAACTGGGTATGCTATTGGCCTTAAACACAAAGATTTTCAAAAAGCTCAGGCAAGTTTCAAGCATTTTTCTGTCCAAATCTTAGATGACTTTCTTGGGTGGCTCCTAGGTGATGAACAGGCTTGTGAGTCTGAGACGAGAACGAAGACAGGACCATCTTTATTAGTCTGTCATTCCTTGTCCTCCTGTGGATTCCTAACAAACAAAGCAGAGCAAACTGCAACAGAAGAAATAATAAATAGGTCAAAGATAAAAAAGACTTGACATGAATTGATTCAGTTTACTATTTATCCTCATCACTAATTTTACATTTTCATAAAATGCAGATGATGAATACACAGTCAGATGTGCACCATTGAGACGTGTCCACAGAAATCACAGCACCTTCCAGCATCAGCCGAGCTGTCTGACCTTACCAGTGTCTTGCCATGTAAAATCTGTCCAGGTGCATGAATGTAGAACTACAACAACAACCACATTTATTTATATAGCACATTTTCATACAAATAGTGCAGCTCAAAGTGCTTTACATGACGAAGAAAGAGAAAAAAGACAAAAAAAATAAAAATTAGAATAAGGGAACACTGATTAACATAGAAAAAAAGTAAGGTCCAATGGCCAGGGAGGACAGAAAAAACAAAAAAAAATTCCAGACAGCTGGAGAAAAAAAATAAAATCTGCAGGGGTTCCAGGCCATGAGACCACCCAACCCCCTCTCGGCATTCTACCTAACATACAGTAAATGACCTCAATCAGTCCTCATGATATTTAGGGTTCTCATGGAAGAACTTGATGATGATGGTCACATGGACTTCTGACCTTTAATCCATCAATGCAGGGACATCATGGTGCTTTGATTAGGTGGTGGTGCTGGTGGCACATATCGCCACCACAGAAAACCAGAAAAAGAACAGAAAAGACCGTAGCGGTTAGTATGGATTTTGGAGCCACCATGAATAATAATGATAATTAATTGAACATGCAGAGTATCCGGATTAAGTTAAAGTAAAGTTAGGAGAAGGCCATGTTAAAGTAATATGTTTTCAGCAGTGTTTTAAAGTGCTCCACCGTATCAGCCTGGCGAATTCCTATTGGCAGGCTATTCCAGATTTTAGGTGCATAATAGCAGAAGGCCGCCTCACCACTTCTTTTAAGTTTAGCTCTTGGAATTCTAAGTAGACACTCATTTGAAGATCTAAGGTTACGATTTGGAGTGTAAGATGTCAGACATTCCGATATATAAGAGGAGCGAGATTGTTTAAGGCTTTGTAAACCATAAGCAGTATTTTAAAGTCAATCCTTAATGACACAGGTAACCAGTGTAGTGACATCAAAACCAGAGGGATGTGTTCGGATTTTCTTTTCCGAGTTAAGATTCTAGCAGCTGCATTCTGCACTAATTGCAATTAATTTATGTCTTTTTTTATCTAGACTTTTAACTACACAAACTTAAAAAAAAAAAAAGAATATGGCATATAGGTTAAGTGGAGAAAAGGAAATTTAAAAAATAGGCAGGGCATCCAACATAATTAGGCAGCAATAAGTAAAAATCAACAAAGGGAAGAAATAAATCTGAACTACAAATGGTGGACTACAAGCAAAAAAGCTTAGCACTTGCACTCTTCCCATAGCCACAATTTTATTTAAAGTTGCATACTGATTAAATATACTTTAACAGCACTACCTTTATAATAAGAGACTCTGTGGATCACACCCTCATCTCCTTATGGATGAACAACTTGAATTTTTTGCCAAACGCGTCCCCATAGGAAGTGAAGGATGCTTCAAAAATGGCAGATGGGTGAGATGGGTCCTCATACCCTAATCAGTGAATATCTGCTTTACACTCTACTTTCTATGCATTTATTACAGTGATAAGAGAGGAGCATAAAACATTAAAATCAGAAATAAAAAACATTCTCAATAGTGCTATACAAGAGTGTGATCGACAGAAAGCCAAGGACAATGCAGCAGTTGAAAAACACCAGGATATACCAGTTGACCCAGAGGGGCACAATTAAAGATGCAATGTTTGTCTTACTGGCTTACCGGAAGAAGTGGAAAGCTTTGACCCCATTGAATTTATCACCTCCAAACTCCCAATTTGGTTCCTTTCATTCCAGGAATGAGGTGTAGAAGTAATGTGTAGTTTTCAGATTTTCTGTCGATATCATGCCCTTGTACTTTTGATTTTTTGTTTTTTTATCTTGTGTGGTTTAGCGATCACCAGACAACACTTCATGCTTCTGGAGGTCTTAGCTGTTAAATTATGAAGTATTTAATGTATGATTTCAGCAGGAATACAATGGCTAGTCAAAAAAGATTTTACCACCTGCAATGATAAAGGCCAAAAAAGCTTGTCTATGGTCTTTTTTATTCTTCACCTCTGGTTCTGCCTTTGATGTTTATGAGGGTGTCAGAGAGGTGCTCTGTTCTGTTGATCTCTTGGTCTCCTTGGGTGGGCTTCCTACTCCATTCCATGTCACCAGGGAATTAAAGAGATTTCTTGGAAAAATAAAGTTTAAAGTTTTTATCTTTTTTTATTCTTTACACTTATTTCTTATATAAATAGTGGGGATCTTAGTTTTCATCTTTGAGTTAACTTTTACAATGCTAAATATGTGCATGGTATTTTTGTATATTGTTACAACCTACAGGTGGAAAATGTTTCTCCGCAAAATATTATATGACTTGAAGAAGAATACAAGAGAAAGTAGGGTGAAATGACACCTTTTATTGGCTAACTAAATAGATTGATGAAGGGGCCTTAGCTGCCTCGACAGCTTGCATTTGTAATCTATTTAGTTAGCCAATAAAAGGTGTCATTTCACCCGACTGTCTCCTGTATCAATCTATGGCTAACACGGTACAACACTCTCCTGCTTTGAAGAACAATCGGAAGACACTCTTCCCCGGCTTGTGTATGCTATGTGGAGTGTCTTTGTTCTACTTTGATTGCTGTACACTTGCCTTTATCGGTGGCTAGAGCCATTTGGATTTGGATCTGGGAGACTGGATCTTGTTTCAGAATTCGGCTGGTCACTCTTAGAGATTTGTTATACCTGTATATTAAGTGTTATATCTGCTGTCGTATTTCTTCATTTCTTTCTTTCATTATTTTTTATGCTCTTTCACTCATTGCAATGTCAGATCTTACTGTCACTTCCAGGAAGGTGCTCATTTTAAAGTGTCAGTGTCATTGGTCATGGTGCTGGTAATGCTGGTATTGTTTTACTGGAAACACAGTTTCATCTACACTAACACAGATAAAATCATTGGTTTAGTATCAAAAGTTTTCTGCCCACAACAACATTTTCATACTATTGTCTTAAGTGAAATGCTAAAAACACATAAATCTTCCCTATTGGGCATGCACAATTTGTCACAAATTTATTAAAGCCATTAGCAATTAATGTAAGGAAATATGTTTTTGGCATATTGGAAATATATTTTAAAAAGGGCTAACACTGAACACCAAATGTGGGGACTGCAGAAGAAGAAAGAAAGATCTGTCCAGAGCTAATCAAGATTACAATGAAGCCCCTTGCCAAAGTCAAAGAATAGTCAGCCAAGTGTTCTGCGATTTGTCCGTTTTCACTTATTTAAAGTTCTCTACTGGGGTTTCTTAGCCAAGGATTTTGCATTAGAATTTTAATATATTTTATTTTTCTAGTCATGAATGTTTATTTTGAAACTTCTTCAATGCTCTCTTGTTTATAACTGGAGTGGCCATTTTTACCCATTCGTTGCTAGTTATGGCAGTTGTTAGGCGTGGAGTAATGGAGAGTGTAACCCTGGCATTTATTACACAATGGTTTAAATGGTCAGCCTTTACAGCACTTCCTTATCAGAGTATAGAAAGCTACCCTTTGCCTGCAAACTTTTCCCGCTTTAATTCCTTCTCTTATTTTCTCTCTTTAAGAATTTTGACCTTCGCTATGTTTTATTTACGTCTTTTCTCCGGATGTGACTCAGGAAATCTGCCTGTGCTTCCTACAGTACAATATCAAAACCCAGGGAACACAACAGAAGAGAAAAGGAGCCATGTCACTTGACGCTGTTGGATGCCAATGTCTTCCTTTGGCTGTTGAATAAACTTTTGGAAACTCTCTCTAAACATTTGACATTTGTTCTTATTACTGTTGTTTACAGTACTATTATATTGTATGAGAACTGCATTGCTTAATACAGAACAATTACTAAGACCATAGTTAAATTAGGTAATATTTCGGCATGCGTATGTCATTTTTTCAGTACTTTTATTTTTGACGATAATACAGTCATGTTTGGTTTTGCTTAATACTTATTCTAGCAATTTGCTTTGTTTTTTTAAGTACAACCTTATTTTTTGTACTCAGTTATTTGTAATTATTGTAAATTTGGTCATAGACCTATTTCTCGCCATCCCTTTTTTAGTATAATTCTAGAAAAATTAGTCTTTCAGCATTTAAAAGATTGTGAGTAAGAGTCAGTCAGGCTTTTGATCTAATTGTAGTGCAGACACTGCTTTAGTTGAAGTAGTTAATGCCTCGCAGCTTAATGCTAATGCAAACAACATACTGTTTCTGTTCTTGTCCTTTTAGATTTAAACACAGTTTTTGACAACGGTGATTAGAGCATCCTTATTAACCACCTTAGTCAGTAAGATGGGTCTTCTCAGTAGTGTTTTAAGATGGTTTCAGTCTTATATAACATACAGGAACTTCTGTGTAAGTTGTGACAATTGTAGACCATTGATCCATGATATTGTGTATGGTAGGTTCCAGGGATCAATTGTGTCCACTATTATTTTCACTCTACATGCTCCCATCAGGTCAGGTTATTTCCATACACAAACTAAACTACCATAGCTATGCAGATGACACAGATCTTTACTTATCAAAAGCAACAGGTGACAAGTGAGGCTCTAAGCCCTCTGATCCAGTGTTTTACTAGTATTACAGAATGGATGAACATTAATTTTCTCAAAATAAAAAGGAAAAAAAATAGAAATTTTGGTTATTCCTTCTTACTTCTTTCATGCCAGAACTTGACTCATGCAAGGTTAGTTTTCTTGGTTGTTTATGGTTAGTTTTTGTATAAATTACGGATTTTTCAAATGTTCATTTTTTTTCCCTGTGCTTAAAACTCATTAAAAAAAAAGTGTTTACAGAGAGTGGTTAAGGCTATAGCATAAACTCTTGCAATGTTAGTTTTCTCTGTTCAAGGTTTTCTCAGTGTTATTTAATGTTTTTAAATTTAGTTTACTATTACACTGTACATTATATGGTATAACTAGCAAAATACCCACGCGTCGCAGCGGAGAAGTAGTGTGTTAAAGTTCACTACCCAAATCGGTACTCGTGAATCTAAGATGTTTAACAGGCATTCCTGGTATTAAGTTGTGGATTTGCCTGCGAATATTAAGCGGCAGCGTGTCTATGAACTTAATTTAAACTTAAGCTTTACACCTTGCTTTCCTATTGATGTGTGTACAAAGGCTTGTTCAGCTTCAGAGGGTTGTTCCTTTCTTACTGCATCAATAAACAGCTTGTCTTCCTCTTTATCTGAGACATCACACACTGCATGCACGGGTTTACCTGTCCCAGTCCTGCAAACTTTAGCGAAGTGGTTCAGTTTACCACATTTTTTACACTGTCTTCCTTTAGCTGGACATTGACTTTTTCCACCGTGTGCTTTGTTTCCGCTGTAGCTGCACTTATGAATATGCTTGTATGCGTCACTCGCTTCATATTCTTTTGTTGCCTTCTTGATTGTATAATGCGTTTTTTGTTCAGCGCTCTTTGGAGCTCTTGCTTGTTGCCTGTGTACTGCGTTCACAGTCAGTTCACGTGAGCCGCTCGGAGTACATGCATCGAAGGTTCTCAGTTGTGCTATCTCGTGCGATCTTGCGATCTCCACGGCTTTATTTAATGTTAGCTCAGACCCGGCACTTAAAAGTTTCTCTCGCACTTTCGCTAAGTGTGTGCCAAACACTAGTCTATCTCTGACCATCTCATCTTCGTTTGCATAAGCACAGTCCTTCACCAGCAATTTTAACTCCGTTACAAAGTGATCAAAAGTCTCGTTTATACCCTGCGTCTTCTCATTAAACTTGTATCTTGCGAATATCGTATTCGTCTGAGGCATGACAAACGTCTCAAAACGGTCACAATAAGTTTTCAGTACCTTGGCTTCCTCCTGGGTAAGAGTCCATGTGTTAAAAATGTCTCTTCCTTTTTCCCCAGTCCACAGGAGCCCTGCGAATATTTAGCGGCAGCATGTCTATTCGATTGCTGCTGACGGACGGCCTTATATGGGCAGGCACTCAATTACGTGGGAGGCATGGGTATGGGGGACGCAACTCTGCCTTACATGGCGACCGAGCTGCAGGTTATGGCCATATATATGTACGTAAGTAGGATTCAGTTATGACCGTTACGCGTAGAATTTCGAAATGAAACCTGCTTAACTTTTGTAAGTAAGCTGTAAGGAATGAGCCTGCCAAATTTCAGCTTTCTACCTACACGGGAAGTTGGAGAATTAGTGATGAGTGAGTGAGTGAGTGAGTAGAGTGAGTCAGTCAGTCAGTGAGGGCTTTGCCTTTTATTAGTATAGATTAACTATTTTTCTGCTTAAAAATTAAAAAAAAAATATATTTACATACAGCTCGTATGGTCCGCAACGGATTAATTGTATTTACATACAATCCTATGGGGGAAAATTACTTTGGGTCACGACCAAATCGGGTTACGACCAGAGTTTTGGAACAAATTATGGTCTTGACCCGAGGTTCCACTGTATGTGATTAATTAGAATAAATTGATTACATTCCCTCTTAATTCTAAATGAAATTGCAAATAGTATTAATTTCAATCTTCCTTTATCTAATCAGTTTAGATATTTGGAGAAAGATATCTAGTCAATGCTGCAGAAAATTCTTCTTCTAACTTTATCTGTATTTTCCCTGATATCAAACAATCTCTGCCCTCCTGGTCCTGGCTTTTTCTGTCCCTTATTGCTCATCATGCTTCAATGCTCTGAGGTAGGATCTATACACAATGACATGCAACCAAGTCTTAACTTTTGCAGTGAACCCCTGTTGGTTAACCAAGTTCATGCATTGTTTGCACTACTTACTGTAGTTGTTTAAGCCTGCCATATTTGAATCAGGGGTGCATCCAATTGGTTTTGTCAATATGTTCACCCAAAATGTATGCAATCTGTGTTTAAAATGTCTATGGATTTACTATTTTCATTTTAAGAATGTTAGGGCTTACTGTGCTGTTTAGCCAGATTCTTTATTTAATGTAATGACTCTGGACTTGTAACATCAAATGCAGTACACAGAGAAGACTTGGAACTTTGGTGGTGACCCATAAGCTGCAGGACTAGTGTATCAGTGTGCATCTCTTACTCACTTTGTGCCCTTGAGCAATTTCTCTCTATGCCAGACAACTGACGTTTAAATTTGGTGGCAAAGTCTAATCAGCATTTTTCTTATTTTTAATCCACCAATTATCTCAAAACAGCATTGGCACCATTGTCTTTGGATACTAATAATAATCAATTCATTAGTGATTTTTTATTGTGTTGTTAAGTCAAGTGACAGAATTTTGTCTGAACGGTGTTTCAATGTAATTTTATAGGGTGCAGCTATGTCATAGCAGTACAAAACCAATTAATGAAAAATGAAAGAACAGCTTAAAGTATGTGCCTTTTATGATGCTATAAGTGGCATAGTCTCAGCAGAGTAGCCAGCCTCGAAACCTTAGACGGCATATTTTTTGTTATTCAGTACTCCCTTCAAGAATAGAAGCAGAACTTACATAAGTTGTCCATTTTTGGAATGCTGGAAGCAGTGGAAATGAAACACATCAGACAGTTCCGCAAACCTGAGTAGCATTTCTTCTTTTGCGTAGTGTTCCCATAAGGGTCTCAGCAGAGAACCAAGAATGTGACTACTATCCCATGCTAGACGTGTGGGGCGTCCCCCCCCCCCCAACCTGTTTTGTGTTGTGAAGGCTTGCTTTCAGAGCAGTAGTAGTATTCTTTCCCTATATCTCCTGTAAGACTCCAATAGATCCGCAGTGTATGGAAAAGAAACAGTATGTGTGAGTAGTGTCATTTGAGTATTGAGTATATGTAAACATTTGACTACCATTTTGTCCCCTTTTATAACCCTATGAGAGGAGGACCGCATGGATAAAATAAACTGCTCCAACTCAGATCTGCCAAATATTCATTTAAATTTATTAATTTGGCTGACAACTTGATCCAAGGTGACTTGCAACCTTTGAGTATTAGTTACATTTGTTTTGTTTTTCCAATTGGAACACAGACAGGCGAAATGACTTGCTTATGGTCACATAGTGTCAGTAGCAGGATTTGAACCCAAAACCGTAGGGTTTGAAGCCCAAAACCCTAACCATTACACTACACTGTCTGCCAATATCCACTTTCTGTATGCTATATTCAAATTCTGCAAATTGTTGTGCAAGTTTTGGTTTCTTAGACTTTGTTTACACTGTGCTAATTCACTATGACAAGTTCTTCCCAGATGCCAAAAACACAGAAGCTGCATAAACACTCTCAAGTTTCAGAGGAAAATGATGCTGTTGATCTTTGGCAGAATCTACACCACCCGACCTAAGGAATTTTAGGAGCTTAAGAGCAAACTCTTGACCTGGCAACCCTGCCTTGGCATCTGTCTGTTAACTTTAAGTGGGTTTAATGTGCCACATATGCTGTGTTCAATTTTTTTAGTTAAGTGCAAATACTCTAAGGTCCTGTTCATAAAAGGAGAGCCGGCACTGCTTCAATGATGATCTAACTTTCTTAAGATGAAACCTACACCCAACGGTCTTCCATGTGACCATTCATAGCAAAGTAGATGATAGTTTTGAATTTAATGAGGGTGACAGGTGAGTGAGTGGTGAGGAAGTGTGGCCAAAAATGTGTTTTTTCTAACTGAACCCTCTCTGCCTCCAAAATTACGAGAGTTTATTTTTATTAGTTTACATCAATGCTCTGAAATTGCAAACGGTTCTTTTGGAATATCATACTTCATATGCTGAACCTATAATTGGTTTTCACAGAGGCAAGCTGGGTAGAAGGTTCAGAAGTTGGTGGGTGAGTAGGTTTCGTGATTTTTTTTTTTTTTCCATTTATTTTCAAATGATTCTGAAACACACTGCTTATAACTTTCCTATAAAGTTCCTGATCACTAACTTAAATCCATCCATCCATTATCCAACCCGTTATATCCTAACTACAGGGTCATGGGGGTCTGCTGGAGCCAATCCCAGCCAACACAGGGTGCAAGGTAGGAAACAAACCCCGGGCAAGGCGCCAGCCCACCACAACTAACTTAAATGCATCGTGTAATTTAATTATTTTAAAGAGGAAAATCAGGGTTTTATTTATAAAGTCCACATTTTCTGTTAGTGTGGCTTCAACTGACACACACGTAAAGGGGCTGAAATCTCATTACACAGACAGCTTTTATTAAAAAAGCCCCTCTCTAACAGGCAAACACTCAATTCAGGGTTGAATGAAGTACTCGAAGGGGAAAGAGAAGTCTGGGACTACTAGGGCCACCAACTCAAGATTAAAGGATTAATAACATTTATGTGTTAATGACAAATGGAGAACCAAATAAACTGCCTCTTTAGTCAGTCATTAGTGAGTCTGGGCCTAATACTAAAAGTGAAATGGGTGTTGCTACAGCTCCTTCTCTATCTTTCACTGTCTTCTCCTAGTGTTTTAATCTACAGTCATCCCTTAGCTATCGCGGGTGTTACATTTCAGAAGCCCCCCTCGAGAAAGGTGAAAATCCGTGAAGTAAAAACTATATGTTTGTATGGTTATTTTTATACATTTTAAGCCCATATGAACTCTCCCACACTCTTATAAACATTTCCCGCACAGTTATACAGCATAAACCCTTTGTATTCGCTTAGATATTAGGTAAGATTTGTTGAAATTATGCATGTAAACACACTGTTTATATACAGTAAAATCTAAATATTATGCGGTGTAGCTTTTCCCTTCCTTCAACATATCCAAAACTTTTACCTTTTCGGCAATCGTTAGCATCTTCTGTTGGCGCTTGGTCACGGCCCCTGAAGCAGTAGCAGGAGCAGATCGTTTTGGAGCAACAACGAAGGGCTTGACTATGCACAAAGTTAAACACAAAAGAGCACAAAAGTTAACTCTTTACACAGCGAAACACGTTGATGCTGAATGAGCGAGACGAGACTTGCTGGTTAACGCAGCAGAATTGAATTCGGCGCTCCGTCGCTGAGCCAATCAGCACATAGGAACTTAACTGCGTGCTCTGATTGGTTAGCTTCTCAGCCATCCGCCAATAGCGTCCCTTGTATGAAATCAACTGGGCAAACCAACTGAGGAAGCATATACAGGAAGTAAAAAGACACATTGTCTGCAGAAACCACGAAGCAGCGAAAAATCCGCGTTATATATTTAGATATGCTTACATTTAAAATCTGCGATAGAGTGAAGCTGCGAAAGTCGAAGCGCAATATATACGAGGGATTACTGTACTAAAATCCATCCATATTTGTAATCTAAAATGCACAAGACAGAAAGGTTAGAACGAAACCCTGTAATCTTTACATATTCTTCAAGGTCCAATTACAATGGTTATATTGGAGCCATTAAAAACAGTAAGGGAAAGATATAAAACCAAGCGCCCTTGATGTGTAAAAGAAAGTTCTGCATTTTGTCTTTCTATGCATTCATTCATTTTCTGAATCTGCTTTTTTCATTACAGGGTTTAGCAAACGGCAGTGGTGACAATGTGATGCCAGTCCAGTATAAGGCACATTTACACAATTCTTTTCATAGACTGAACCTTGTCTAGAAATCAAACCATGGTCCTGGGAGCTGTGAGGAATCAGTAGTGGTCACTGGGTTATAATGATGAGTTCATTTAAATGCCAATGTATGAAATGCAGCCACCTTGCAAGATCTGATGGCATGCTCCATTATTTGTAATATTTTTTATTTATTTAATCTAAGGAGTTTTGTTAACTTTCAGCATCCTAATGCTACACGTCAATGATATCTATCCAAACATCTCCATGTACCACCACGTAATGTCACAGTTGCTATTATTCCGGTATGAGCATAGCATGTGCTTCTTTCCTTAACTTTGCTAACTCAGAATGTAGGTGCTCTTCTAAGTATAATAAAGTAAAACATAACTTTTGATTGGAGGATCACCGCTTAAGTGCATACGTCAAATTATCTATCCATCCATTATCCAACCTGCTATATCCTAACCACAGGGTCTGCTGGAGCCAATCCAGCACAGGGCACAAGACAGGAACAAACCCTGGGCAGGGCCCAGCCCACCGCAGGGCACACACACACACCAAGCACACACTAGGGACAATTTAGAATCACCAATGCAGCTAACCTGCATGTCTTTGGAGTGCAGGAGGAAACCGGAGCACCCAGAGGAAACCCACACAGACATGGGGGGAACTTGCAAACTCCACGCAGAAAGGACCAGGGAAGTGAACCATGTCACCCATACGTCAAATTATATTTGTATGAAATACTTATGTTTGGGAAATCAATAGAAAATCGCTATAGAGCAGGTGGTCAGCATCCATTCATGTTCTTTTTATCTCATTTCATTATAATGGAAGCTGGAATATATCTAAGAAGCACTGGATCCCAGGCCTGTTCTCATCCATTACAAGGCACTCACTCATAAGGGGACAACTTTAAGATAACATATTTCAAGACAGTGACTTTTTATGAATTGCACCAAATTTTATTTCTCTGTATCCTTTGATTGAAATGGGTTGGCATAGTATGACCCCTCAGCTTATTAAAATTGCACAGAGGAGATACTTCATAGCATACCTATCATTTCTAGACACAAAGGCAGTTGTTACTATATGGTTACATAAAAAATAACTCTGTGACAAAAGAAATAATCAGGATTCCCTCAGATCTAAATTGCAATGGTTCACTTTAAAAGTGCTATATCTAGTGCTGGGTCACATGGTTTGACACATCTTTAAATAAATGTCTGTCTTGTGGAACTGGAGCACATTCTCCTATCTTGTGTTTCATTCAGATAGTGAGGATTCCCTTTCCACAATGCCAAGAAAATACTGTAATAACAGAGCAGACAGGGATCCCCTAAATCAGTCATGCCGAATAGCTTGGTTATTTTTAAAACAGTAACAACAAATTGAACACAGTGAAGGAAACAATGAGACTATGGAAGGGACAGAACTAAAAAAGCTCTGTGCTTACATGTTCTTCTCCCTGGTACCATAGAGTCGCATATCTTAAACTTGATCCTGGTGTGCCACTATGCTCATTGACAGATATTGTAGTATCAGAAGCTCATTCAAACCTTTAAAAGCTATAGCAACATTTGATTAGATGCCTTATTTCTTCACGCATTTTTGCCAGGTTCAGGAAACATCTGAATTTTGTTCCCATTAAGTAGTTCTGTTAGTAGTACATTTTCTTTTATCTTTCTCTTGTGATTTAATAACACATGCAGCTATTCCATAATTTGTAGGATTTTATCTCTTCATCATTTCTTTCCTGAGAATACATCCTGTAATGGAGAGCCGAGTCCCATGCCCGGTCGGGACGACCCTGCTGTATATGGTCTGGGGGAGCAGCCATGGACTTCTCAGTACCTCCCCCGGGACGCTTGGTGGCAGCCTCCCTGGTTGATGATGCCTCAGTTTCCTGCATGGTTTCATGGGAGATGGAGTTCTCCCCAACCCTGTGGGGACCTGGGATGGCCGCCAGGGGGCGAGGCAGAGATAGTTAAGCCCAGCTGGTTTAATCATCGGCCCCACACAGGAGTGCAATTGGGAACAGGTGAGCAAGCACCAGGAGCACTCCCGGGAGGGCCATAAAAGGAGCCAGCAACCACCACTCTGGGCCAGAATCGGGAGGAAGAGGTTGCCTGAGAGGAGTGGTGGTGCCAGCGGAAGGATTGCTGTGTTTAAAGTGAGGTGCTTTGGGACTGTATTATACCTGTGGGGTTCACGGGAAAGACGTGCCCCACAGGGGAAGAGTGTTTGAGACTGTGTTGGGCCTGTGGGACATGGGGAAGACGTGCTCCACGGCTGAAGAGAAAATAAAAAGATTTCTGTTCAATTTATACGTGCCTCAGTGTGAATCTGTGCTGGGTCGGGTGCTTATATAGCGCCTTATTCACAATCCATAATCTCCCTGGAGGACAAGTCCTGGTCTAGTTGGTAGAAGGCAGCACAGTATTGGATCAATAGGTTCTATTTCTAAATCTCTCTATTATAATAAGACTTTTTGGAAGATTTTTTCAAGTCCCGCGAATTGAGACCTTGGCCATGAGATTTTTTTCAAGTCACGCCTTTCTCTCAATCATTTTCAACCACGCACACGGTAATCTCACCTCTTGTTTGTGTGAATGCTTTTGACAGACTCATTTTCTGCTCTCTCAGGTCTTATAAATTTTAACGTTTTCTTCACTTTAAATTCCCAATTAAAGAAGAAATGTTATGTCCAAATCTTATTGAAGAATTTCATCACGAAGGGTTATCAACAGAAGAAATGAGTACATGGGCAATCCTAGCAGCGAGAAACATTGAAGTCAAACGAATTAATGCCAAAAATGTTAATCGGTTACATGATAAATTGGTTAAATGCGTATCAATAGACTATGCTCAAACAGTTGGAGGTGATCGTGCAGAAGATGAAAGCATCAACTTGCAATATCCCAAAGAATATCTACAACCATTAACACCGTCTGGCTTTCCACCGCACAAATTACTGTAGAAAGAGGGATGTATCCAAGAAAGGTAATGTAGTACATCTTCCGCGGATAACATTACACAACAAAGGAGATCGTGATATACCAGTTATATTAAAATGTTAACATTTTCCTGTTAAAATAGCTTTTCCAAAGACAATTAACAAATCTCAGAGCCAAACATTCGAAAAAGTAATTTTATTTAATAGAGAGAAAGAAACAAAATTCAATCACAGGCAGTTATACGTTGTGTTGTCACAATGAAAGTCCAAATACAGAATCAAAATTCAATGAGATATTGACAGAAATTGAATTAAAAAAATTGTTTTTAATGAAGCTTTACAGTAAAAATGTATGTTTAAAATGTGTTTGTGTGTTAATTTCAAAGCCAAACAGAATGAAATCGTATTATCAACAAATAACTCTAACACAACATGAAACATAATGTACTCTCAAATTGTTACGTTTTACTCTTTTTTACTATGGTTAATTACTCGCTGTAATGTAAAATAGTTCTATTATGCATGTGTAACAATTCCCATGAAAATAAAAATATATGTTTAAATTGTACAACCACATCCCCATACTCGAGCGACAGAACCTCAAAGAGGCTAGCGTGTAGCACAGGCCTGGGGGTTGGCGAGCGAAGCGAGCAGGGGGTAAAGCCCCCTAGTATTACTATAAGATAAACTGTCAAGACTCTGAAATTCTAGAAAGAAAGATTGAATTGTTGCTTACAACTCTTTCCCAGTCTGTACGTCTAGGCGCCATTTTGACATGGGCTCCTGCTCATGATATACTTTTAGTGTTTATGTATTTTGTTGGTCGTGTTGCTATTTTGCTTTTTCTTTTCCAGGTACCATAGGCATGTGTCTGATTCCAGTTTCTGAAGGGCTAGTTAGGCACAATATGCTCTTGTTAGCTCATCTGTAGGCTACAGGCTTTTTGTAGGAGTAAAGAGATACCTGCTGGAGTGCAACATCATTGTATTTCATTAAATATATTTGATTTTTCTCACTGACTTGAAAATGATCCTGCTACTCCTTGAATGCTGACATTTTTTGTTGGGGTGTAAACAAATCTACAAAATGTGATTCCAGTTTTAAAGAAATACAAAATGCTGACTGGTGGTGTCCTGTGTGTCTAATTAGGCTAAAACAATATTGAAATTTGATGGATCACTGAAGTGAGACTATTAGTTATAGTACATACAACTACTTCTACATTTTTTCTTGTTTTCATTTGATTTTAATAATTCGCTCCTTGCCTATAATTTGATTATGTAATGTTTCTAAACATGCTGAATTAAGACCATTACTGGAGCAATACAGTGGTGTGTGATCAAACTTACTGATCTGTACATAGATGGACTAAGTCCTTTATAATATTAACAGGGCCTGCTATGTACATGACCCATTTTAAATTGTCATTGTAAATGCACTGCTGCAGTGATATACCAGGGCACTGTTTGGGCAACTCAGATCTATTGTTCTTTTTGAGCATAACTGTCTTGAAATTCAGAGGAGCATCAATAACAAAGTTATACGCCTGACTTATTTGATGTCATTGTGCTTCACTAATTCACTCTGGAAAATTATTATAATGCCAGAAATGTGACCAGTAGCTCACTTCTTTAAGGAACCCTTGTCAGGGAGCAATGGAACAGTTTAACTAAATTCAACATAAAAATGGAAGCTCAAGCCACACCTTAATACAAATAACATATGCTTCACCATAAGAGTCTGATGACCTGGAAAAGGAAGGAGCAAATCTCACTCCAAACGGCATGTCAAGAGAAAAAGAGAAGTAGTATAAGTAGCAGTAGTAGTAGTAACATGTCACCTCTTTCTGACATCATGATTGACAAGAATGCCTTAAGATACATAACTTCAGTGTAAGTGAAACAAAACTCAAATTAGTTTACCTGACATTCTCCTCACTTCTGTTTCAATGCTCCAATTACTTGAAACCTTGTGGAAAAATTCCTGTCTGATCTGCCATGAGGTTCCATTCCAAAGCTGGGGAGAGCAAGAAATAGACAAAAATGATTTAATCAAGTGTGTTGCCATAAAGTTTAACACCTTTGGGAACTGGCGTAGTACTGGCACGCAAGATGCAGCAGCTCGGTGCTCTTCCTTTCAGTGCTTTGTTTGACTGCATATGTGCAACTATTCTTCATAATGACATTCTGCTTGGTTTTTCATCCAATTTCGTTGTACTAATGCAACGACAATAAATAAATTCAATAAACACCTGTTTTTTGTGTTTCTTTTCATCTTTAAAAGCTACTTTTAAACAAAGCCATAGTTGTTTCCCTAATCTTTTTTGTTTGTTATTACAGTGACCCTTCCTACAGTTCCTACGCTGTTTAGACCATTATGAGCTAGTTCATGCAGGGATATACAAAATCTAAGAGGAATGAAAATTGTAGTTAATGACATTCATATATTGTCAGAAAAAAGAAAGACAGCTTCCACAAAAGTGCAGCAGTATCAGAAACAGGTTTCTGTTTCCCCAAAAATTAAATCTGAGGTCACTTACTTGGCATAACCAAAAACTGGACTGCTTCTAAACTGGTCAAAACAAAAACTGTTAGTTAATTTTAATATCAGAATAACTGGAAAGAAATCAGTGGCTAAATGCAAATTAGCGGAGACTGAGTTACAGTGTTAACTAAATGATAAATTGAAACATACATACAAGCATACATTCGCTGTTCTACAAACCAACATTTTCTATCACAATGTCACGGAGAACAGAATATTATGCCAGAGGCTTTGGAACCAGTCCTAGTTGGGATGCCAGTGCATCACAGAACACATTAGCACCTCTATTCACATACAGAGTTAATAATAAATCTTACATGGGTGAGGAAGCTAAACTATTGACAGAAAGCCTTAATGGACACACAGACAGTAACCAGGATGAGAATCAAACCAGGAGTCAGACACGGCAGCAGTGGGACTAACTGCATCATCAGGGAAGAAAACGTGTAGTGTAATTTCATAAAAGTGAATATGCTGAGTTTAGATAATTTTCTATTGCAGGTTTTTGATGATCTGTATGACTCACTGATTGCAGGTATCCCTTTCCCCCCCACATCCAAAGGACATGCAGGTAGGTTTGATTAGTGGCTAATTCTAAGACAGTGTGTCCAAGTATGTCTTACGCTGGACAATCTACTGTTGGAAACCACCATGATCCTAATGTTACTATGATAGAATCCAGCTCTTTGAACCCCTAAAACTAATTTAAGCACTTCAGTAAATTTATGAACTAATAAGATTATTGGCAGGGTTTACTTTATAACATTGAGTCTTTTCAAGACCAAAATTGTTACAGACACAGGTTAACAATTAGTATAGTTACTGGAATATAATAAAAAAATCATTTTCATTCAAATTCATTCCGTTGGTTGATGTCAGGATACTAATAAAATGAAGCAAATGAGAGAATTAATTAACTATCAGTTATTCAATACTTGTTCAGCTCTGATGTTCATTTTGACAGCTTGGCATCTGCAGTTTATAAGTGAGAAAGCTTTGGACTGCGCGGCAGTTTGTCCTCCTGGACAGCTGCCTGTTTGGTACAATTGTTAGGAATAAGTAGGAGTATTAAATCTTATAGAAACAGATATCAGTGTGAGAGAAATAATAGTTTCAGGTTATTTGAAATAAGCTAAAAGAGTATAAAAGAATATCAGCAGGCTATTTAAAAATAGTAATAGTTTATTCTGAGAACCCATATATATGGTAGATATTAAGTTAATACAATCTGGCTGATATGATTAAAAGTTCTTTACTAGGAACTGGCATTCGGTGCTAATTTCAATCTTGCACCTAATGCTGATGTGTTAAGACTACACATGATGTTATATATATATATATATATAAAAAGCTGGACGAGACGAGACTTTTTAGCTTGGGATGAAATGTCCCACGAGACAAGACTTTGTGCCAAGAGATTTAACCATGCCCTGGGCCGGAAATAAAAGACAAAGAGTAGAAGACAAAGTAATACGTCATAAAAAATTTTAAAATGTTGGCGTGATACACATGCAGAGCAGGTTAGAGATAATGAAAGTACTAAAATTCCAAAGTCTCAAAAAATGAGAGTAAAGATCGCATTAGCACAAACAAATGGAAATTATTACTTGGTGAAATAACGGAACAGCAAAAAGAGATCAAATACATCGGTTGGATTTAAACTTTAAGTCAGAGACTTGTAAATTGTCTAATTTGTGTTGCCATCAGGGAAAAGTAGTGTTTCTTCCCAATGAAGAGACGTATCCGTGAGAATGAAAAGATTTGTTGTTAGGTGAAAGTGAAATCCACATATGCGAATGGCAGAGATGCAAAGTGACTGACACATAATGCAGGCTATGGGGGGTTGGTGAACAAATGAAGCAGGGGGCAAATCCCCCTAGTGTGTGTATATATATATCTATATATATATATACAGTATATATTTTTTTTTCATAGCATTCGTAGTCCGAGTCCCGATCTGATTGTATGGGTGGTTACCTACCAGGTAACGCATATGGTTGGTCTGCTGCCTGCAAACATCCACCACGGGCAGCCCACTCAGTTGCGAGAAGCAGATCATAGAATGCATATATATATATATACATATATATATATATCCATCCATCCATCCATCCTCTTCCGCTTATCCGAGGTCGGGTTGCAGGGGCAACAGCTTGAGCAGAGATGCCCAGACTTCCCTCTCCCCGGCCACTTCTCCCAGCTCTTCCAGGAGAATCCCAAGGCGTTCCCAGGCCAGCCGGGAGACATAGTCCCTCCAGCGTGTCCTGGGTCTTCCCCGGGGCCTCCTCCCGGTTGGATGTGCCCGGAACACCTCACCAGGGAGGCGTCCAGGAGGCATCCTGATCAGATGCCCGATCCACCTCATCTGACTCCTCTCAATGCGGAGGAGCAGCGGCTCTACTCTGAGCCCCTCCCGGATGACTGAGCTTCTCACCCTATCTTTAAGGGAAAGCCCAGACGCCCCGCGGAGGAAACTCATTTCAGCCACTTGTATTCGCTTGCATATATATAAAAAACACCAGGTGTTTTTCATGTAATCTTTGAGCTTATACCAGTTAAAGTTGATCATTTTTGAGGCATAGAATATGTGGTTAGAGGCTCTAGCATTGAACATGTCATGCTGACTATTTTGGATAAATCAATATGCTGAAAATCTCTCTAAATAGAAATCAAACATCAATTTTGTCTTTAAAATGTATTTATATTGCCAAAAAGGTGACCATTTTCATGTAGAAAGGGTGTGCATATGGGACAAAAGGAAAGTCAATGTATTGGAACAAACTAGCTGTCTAGTGGTGAGCACAAACACAATGCTTTTCAAATGACACCACTTGCCAGCATTTTTAAAAACACACACAAAACACAGCTAAATGACCACATGTTTACACAGGCACAGTGTCCAAGTAGTGAAGGAGCAGGATATGCAGTGGAAAGGAGTATGGTGGGCACTACCTGTTAGGGCACATTAAATGTCTGCCAGAAAAAGGCAATACAATAAAATGTATTATTATCATTATGATTATTTACTAGGAAATTAGATTTTCTGTTCGCTTCATTGTCCTGCGGCCTGGAGTCACTAAAATGACAACACCAATAGAATCTGCATGGGATTTACGGATGATACAAATTGTCTGTAATGTTAAACTCATTTTCACTGCAAGTTTGTGTTTTATAAATACTGACATTTCTGAGCATAAGCACATTTTATACATGAGGCCCCAGGAGATGAAACATAGCCAATGTGAAAGTCAAAAATCAAAACCAAAATGCTAATTCTAAATTATACTAGAAAACAAACAAAAAAAACAAAGCAGAGAATCACTAACCAGAACTTCCATAATAACAAAACAAATATCAGAGAGTTGTCAGGAATCCACAGTATTAAACAAAGAGATGGTGTGATGCCTTCGTAAAGAGCTTTGCGCTAATTACATCAGCTTCTGCAGGCATGGAATAGCAACCAGGGCTCACATCTTAGCAACAGAAAAACCAAAATGGCATCACAGAAAATATTTTTGACAATATTAAAACAAAACCAAATCAAAGATAAACAATAGAATAGAAATGAATTCTCCAGCATGAAAAAACTACCAAAACAAAACACCAAAAATTCCAAAAGTAAAAACAAAAATGCTAAGCAATTCCCAAAACGACTCCAATGATAACACACACAAGTATTTATCTGAGATTCAGGACAGCATGGTCTATAGATACGATACCATTTGTGCCACTGGTAGAAGGAAAACATTTCACATTTCATCACTTTAATGATGAACACCATCTTTATGTGTACCAGAAGCCATGACACAGGGGCAGATTAAGTGGGGGGCTAAGGTCCATATCCAAAATGAGTTAGAGATGGTGATCAAGCCTCATTGTAATGTTATTAATAATTATTATTTATTTATAAATTTTTCTAACAGATGCCTTTATCCAAAAAATTGACACACATACATCTGAGTAATAAGCATGACAGCCAATAGTTAACAAATGATAGAGCACACAAAACGGTAAAGCGGACAACAATTACCCTAATTTGCTCTGCATCTTGATAAACAAAGCAACTGTTAGTTTAAAAAGTGTGGAGATGGCATGAGGGATAACACTTTGTGAAGAGGTATGTTTTCAAAAAGCACCCTTTTGAAACTGAAAGAAGAGAGGAATCTGTAATTACAATCCAATTGATGACAGATTTCTAATTAATTGATGGTGTGGTGCTACCAAAAAGGAGAAACTGATTATGTGTTAAGGTCTGCAGCACTTGGGGTATTATCTGTTTTGAAAGAGATGCAGAGGGGTATTTGATAGTGGTTTCAGTTCAAGATTTAAAGAAGGAAACCTGTGATTCTTGCCTGTTCAGATGGATTATTGATTTGCAGAGAATAGAGATGACAAGAAGAGAGGAAGGACAGAGTAGCATTTTTTAGAAGGGAGGGTTGTTTCTAATTCTGCAGCTCCAGGCAGACAGAACAAAACATTAAGTTCATCAAAGCTGTAGATGTGAGGTATCAACTAGGAGAGAAACGAGAGAACAGCAGCATGATGAGACAAAGGGAAAAGGAAAGAATTGCAGCTTGTAGAGTCCTACAGAGACCTGGGAAAAGCAATCATAAAAGGAAAGATACAGAAAGGACTGAGGTACTACAGGACATAGAACAAAAAAATGAAAGGACATGTAAAGGGATGACAAGAAATAAGAGGAGAATGAAAAGTGAATAGAGAAGGAAATTAGAAAGTGGACAGGGACATGTAGAGAAATAAAAGGCAGAGAGTTAGGAATATCTCTATTGCATGTGAAAATGACATTTAGTTGAAGGTCTACAGAGTAGTAGAAGACACGTCGCTAAGGAAAGAAGGAAAATGAATAGAGGAGAAGAATGTAAGGAAACTGCATAAGATGGAAAAGGCAACAAAGGACTTGAAGGAGGGCATGATTTGACTCCAAAAGGGTAGCTTAGCCACTAGTCAATACCACCTGAAATGAACCAAAGATGTTTATATTTTGTTAGGAATTAAGTAAATCCACAGGTTTTTGGGGCAAAACAAAAAAAAACCAATTAGATACAGTATAATTTATTCAGAATACATCGAAATGTTGGTCTTACCCATCTCCCCTTGTAATATGTCTTCTGATGCAACTTAAAAACTACATTACCAACATCTTCTGAGCTAATCTTTATTACTTTCAATAATCACTGGGCATTTCTGTGATGGGTTGCACAGTGGTGCAGTGGTTTGTATACTTTCTGAACAGGTCTTCGGCCTTGATTCCTGCCTTTGGTCACATTCTTTGTGAAGTTTACCTAATCCCCCCTGCTTCTTTGTGAGGTTTCTTCCTTATACCAAGCTCAACTAGTCATGTTAACAAAAACTCCAGGTTTTATGTTACTTCAGCAAATTGTTATGAAGTTGCCACATGCTGAGTGAGGAAGAGACACTGGAAATTAGTTTTCTATTTTATAGTCATCTTTGAGGTGTGGTGATGAATTCAGCTCAATTTACTGCTGTACAACACAAGGTGCTATTATAAAATTATTACATAAATTTTACATTCATATATATTGAAACTCACTTGTTCCAGCTCCAGGTTTTAGGGTGCCTGGATACTCTCAGAAGTATTCAGCATAAGGCAGGAACCAAACAGTCACAAAGGGGAAAATTTAAGTCATCACTGGACGAGAGAAGAAACCAAAATATTGAGGAGATAAAACTCACACAACACAAAAACAACACAAATTGTCCATACAGCCTACTGGCTGAGTCAGGGTTTCTCAACTGTGAAGCAGAGGCATGAACAACTGCTTCACTTTGGAACCCCTCACTGTTTTATTATATTTAGACAATAAGACAATTAGACAAATTAACCCAGCCACAGTGGATGCACAAACCAGTGTGTTTCTTCGTGCCAGTCCCAAGCCCGGATAAATGGGGAGGGTTACATCAGGAAGGGCATCCAGTGTAAAATTTTGCTAAATCAATATGCAGACAACAATACAAATTTCCATACCGGATCGATCAAGCCCCAGGTTAACAACGACCGCCACCAGTACTGTTAGCCAACAGGGTGCTGGCAGAAATTGGACTACTGTTGGTCGAAGAAGAAAAAGAATAAGAAGGAATAGAAGAGGGGGATACGTGTCCGGAGGAAAGAGTAGAGGAGGAAGGTAAAAACAGTGGAACTGAGGGTAGAAACTTTGAATGTTGGCATTATGACTGGTAAGGGGAGAGAGTTAGCAGATATGATGGAGAGCAGGAAGGTTGATATATTGTGCATGCAAGAGACTAAATGGAAGGGGAGTAAGGCCAGGTGGATCAGAGGTGGATTCAAATTGTTCTATCATGGTGTGGATGGGAGGAGAAATGGGGTAGAGGTTATTCTGAAGGAACAGTATGTCAAGAGTGTTTTGGAGGTGAAAAGCGTGTCAGACAGAGTAATGATTATGAAGCTGGAAATTGGAGGTATGATGATGAATGTTGTTAGTGCATATGCCCCGCAAGTTGGGTGTGCAATGGGTGAGAAAGAACATTTTTGGAGTGAGTTGGATGAAGTGATGAACAGTGTACCCAAGGGACAGAAAGTGGTGATTGGAGTGGATTTCAATGGACATGTTGGTGAAGGGAACAGAGGAGACGAGGAGGTGATGGGTAGGTATGGTGTCAAGGGGAGGAATGAAGAAGGTTAGAGGATAGTGGATTTTGCCAAAAGGATGGACATGGCTGTAGTGAATATGTATTTTAAGAAGTGGGAGGAACATTGGGTTACGTACAAGAGTGAAGGAAGATGCACACAGGTAGATTACATCCTATGCTGAAGAGTCAATCTTAAGGAGACTGAAGACTGCAAAGTGGTGGCAGGGGAAAGTGTAGTTAAGCAGCATAGGATGGTGGTCTGTAGGATAACATTGAAGATCAAGAAGAGGAAGACAGTGAGGGCAGAGCTAAGGATCAAATGGTGGAAGTTGAAAAAGGAAGACTGCAAGGTTGAGTTTAGGGAGAAGGTGAGACAGGCACTTGGGTGGTAGTGAAGACAGTTGGGAAACTACAGCAGATGTAGTGAGGGTGACAGCAAGAAGGGTGCTTGGCGTGACATCTGGACAGAGGAAGGAGGAAAAGGATACCTGGTGGTGGAATAGGGAAGTACAGGAGAGTATACAGAGGAAGAGAATGGCAAAGAAGAAGTGGGATAGTCAGAGACATGCAGAAAGTAGACAAGAGTACAAGGAGATAAGGCGCAAGGTGAAGAGAGAGGTGGTGAAGGCTAAAGAAAAGGTGTATGATGAGTTGTATGAGAGGTTGGACACAAGGAGGGATAAAGGACCTGTACCGATTGGCTAGAAAGAGGGACTGAGCTGGGAAAGATGTGCAGCAGGTTAGGGTGATAAAGGATAAAGATGAAAATGTGCCCACAAGTGAGTAGAGTGTGTTGAGCAGATGGAAAGAGTACTTTGAGTGGCTGATAAATGAAGAGAATGAGACAGAGAGAGAGAAGAGGTTGGATTTTGTGGAGATAGTGAATCAGGAAGTGCAACGGATTAGCAAGGAGGAAGTGAGGACAGCTATGAAGAGGATGAAGAATGGAAAAGCCGTTGGTCCAGATGACATACCTGTGGAAGCATGGAGGAGTTTAGGAGGGATGGCAGTTGAGTTTTTAACCAGATTGTTTAATGGAATCTTAGAAAGTGAAAGGATGCCTAAGGAGTGGAGAAGAAGTGTACTGGTGCCGATATTTAAGAATAAGGGGGATGTGCAGGACTGCAGTAACTACAGGGGCATAAAATTGATGAGCCATGGCATGAAGTTATGGGAAAGAGTAGTGGATGCTCGGTTAAGAAGTGATGTGATGATTAGTGAACAGCAGTATAGTTTCATGCCAAGAATGAGCACCACAGATGCGATGTTTGCTCTGAGGATGTTGATGGAGAAGTTTAGAGAAGGCCAGAAGGAGTTGCATTGCGTCTTTGTGGACCTCGAGAAAGCATATGACAGGGTGCCTCGAGAGGAGTTGTGGTATTGTATGAGGAAGTCAGGAGTGACAGAGAAGTATGTAAGAGTTGTACAGGATATATACGAGGAAAGTGAGACCGTGGTGAGGTCTGCAGTAGGACTGACAGATGTTTTCAAGGTGGAGGTGGGATTACATCGGGATCAGCTCTTATCCCTTTCTTATTTGCAATGGTGATGGACAGGTTGACAGACGAGATTAGACAGGAGACCCCGTGGACTATGTTGTTTGCTGATGACATTGTGATCTGTAGCGATAGTAGGGAGCAGGTTGAGGAGACCCTGGAGAGGTGAAGATATAGAAGGAGAGTGGAGAGGAATGAAGGTCAGTAGGAACAAGACAAAATACATGTGTGTAAATGAGAGGGAGGTCAGTGGAATGGTGAGGATGCAAGGAGTAGAGTTGGTGAAGGCGGATTAGTTTAAATACTTGGGATCAACAGTACAGAGTAATGGGGATTGTGGAAGAGAGGTGAAAAAAAGAGTGTAGGCAGGGTGGAATAGGTGGAGAAGAGTGTCAGGAGTGATTTGTGACAGACGGATATCAGCAAGACGGTGGCACTGACCAGAAAGTAGGAGACAGAGCTGGAGGTGGTAGAGTTAAAGATGCTAAGATGTACACTGGGTATGATGAGGATGGATAGGATTAGAAATAAGTACATTAGAGGGTCAGCTCAAGATGGACGGTTGGGAGACAAAGTCAGAGAGGTGAGATTGCGCTGGTTTGGACATGTACAGAGGAGAGATGCTGGGTATATTGGGAGAAGGATGCTAAGGATAGAGCTGCCAGGCAAGAGAAACAGAGGAAGGCTTAAGAGAAGGTTTACAGATGTGGTGAGAGAGGACATGCAGGTGATGAGTGTAACAGAACAAGATGCAGAGGACAGAAAGATATGGAAGACGATCTGCTGTGGCGACCCCTAACGGGAGCAGCCAAAAGAGGAAGATGAAGAAGACAATTAGACAAATTGATGAAACAAAATAAGTAAACGAACCAGTTACAGAATGATTTGAACTATGTAAAGGTCTTGCCTTAAATAGTCTAAGTCAAATGTAAAGTATGGAGTGACCATCCTTTTATATGCAGTAAGAGGCCTTATTAATAGGAATCACCTAATAGTAGACTGAGGGGTACAGTTTTTGGGGACTCTGATAAAGAAAAGGTGTAACTGGGGAGATTTGTTAAAAAAAAAACTAATTACAATTACTTGTTTGGCTGACACCTTTATCCAGGGCAACTTACATTTATTATACAATTGGATACATTTCTTTTTTTTTTTTTCCAGGGTCTCACAGTGTCAGTGTCAGTAGTGGGATTTGAACCCACAACCTTCGGCATTGAAGTCCAAAGCCTTAACTACTACACATTTTTTGCAGGTTTTAAATACAGAGTTAAAGAGATGGAAGAACAATACAGTACATACAATGGTGTGTGCCAATGGAACCAAGAATAAAACCAGGAATGGAGATAAGTGTAACATACATTGCTGACACAGAGCATTAAATTAAAAACCCAGCCACTCAAACAGCACCACAACCACACTTATTTACAAACTCTTTCATACTTCCTCACAACAGTATAAACATTTCCCCCTAAAAATTCTACCCAACCCTACGCTGACTGTGGCTGCAGCAGTAAATGGTCTTTTAAACTTTTATAAGTTATTTATGGGAAAATCTATGGAATAAGCTTCTAGGGTCTGACATGTTTTCACAAAATAACAAAGATTTATAGTTCCCTTGGCCTCCTGCACTCCTGTCTAATTATAATGAAGCACAAGTAGAGACATCAATCATATACACAACAGACTGAAAAGTCTTACTATACCTGTCCCACATGGCAACACGCTGCTACCTTCTGCCAGACTGAAGTAACCACCACAGGGTCTTTATCTGATGTAGTTAAAAAGGTTGCTGGCTGCTGACATGGGGCTACGGCCTTTAAAGTTGTCTGTGTAGTTCCTTTCTAAATAAACAGTTGATGTTTCTTGCCCCCATCCTGAGCTCATATAATCCCATTCATGCCTACTGCAATCCTTGTTATTATGTATTTATATATCCAAAGAACTTGTCGATCCTATCTATCTGAATTCCTTTCAGATCTATTCATCTACTGTATGGGTATTATACATATATTACAAGGATGAGCATGTTAACCGAAAACTTATTAAGTGAGTTTGCGCTTTTAATGAACTAGCCTCCAGCACAACAGTTACATTCAGTAGTGGGAAAAAGGGCTTTTGAAGTTTACCAAACTTGTATTCAACTTTCTAATTTAATCCTTTTCACGCATAAAAAAAGAGTGAGCGACTTTCAGTACTGCATTTGTTATTTTTCATGTAACTAACTCAAAAAGCAAATCTGAGAAGGACGGATAAATTCTAACTGGCTGCTTGCCTGCTCTAATCCAGTGCTTCATCAGTTGCTGTGATGAGTGATGCATGTTCAAAACGGTACTTTGTGCTTGGCCAGCCTTCTTACTTCCAACAGTAGGTCAGTTGCAAATGATATTCATACATGTGAAGCTAACTTCACCGATGACTTGCCTTAATAAGGCCAGAAATACAGATCTGGGTCTTACTACACCATATGACTGTACTCAGTTTGTCATTTGGGGTTTCATGAGCTCTGGGGCATATTTTATAATAACAGCTGCAGCCAGGATAAATACAACTGTCTTTGATGGTATGGTTTGAATTTGGCTCAGATCCAGTGCTAGAAAATAGCTTTTCTGTTAGTGATTGTTATCCCGAGAATGTGCTGCCAGTCATTCATTGTTCTATTGTTAAAAAGGAGTCCAACTGATCTCACCTTTCAGCAGGAATTTCTTCTCTATGTGCCTGGAAAAATGTATTATTGTTGCTTTATCAATCCAAATTGCATTGTTAACTATGTGGCTAAACACACAGTTTTATAATATAGTCTTCATCCATCCATCCGTTATCCAACCCGCTATATCCTATCTACAGGGTCACAGGGGTCTGCTGGAGCCAATCCCAGCCAACACACGGCACAAGGCAGGAAACAAACCCCGGGCAGGGTGCCAGCCCACCGCAGAATATAGTCTTTATTTTAAAGTAAAAGAAATCTAACCTAATCACTGTTTTGTTGCTCAATAAATCTTGAAATTAGGAACTGGAATACAATTTCAATTAACTTCAGCAATATTAACACAACTGCAATGAATTAGCCTTTCAAAATTGGGGAATTTCATTTAGATCTTCAGTTAGGTCACCAGGAATGATATCAAAAAATAATTCTAAATTTAGAAATTCAAGTTTTAACAGCAAAGAAAAATATTTAGCTTCTATGTCATAAAAGGCTCTATTTAATTTTCTTTAAACTAAATGATAAATTAATACCATAAAAATCATTCAAATTGTAAAATTCAACAATAAAAATCCTTGTCTTTAAATAAAGTGTTTGAGAAATATATATATATATATATTTTTTTTTAACTGCTGTGGTATTCATAGTGAAAAATGTGTTTTGAACATTTTAAACATAGTATGACCTCTGTCCATTGTAAATATTGCCAAATTAATAATAATAATCAATAAAGAAAATGGTACAAATGCAAAAACAAAAAGTGGATGGACAAAATTTTTGTGTTTTGAAACAGAGAGCTACCGTAGCTGCATGTTGCAAACTGCCAAAATGACAAAAACTAAAGCTGAGCACAAACCTCTGTAGTCAGTCTCTTGTAGAGTATTATTCTGAGCCAGGAGTTAAATTTAGAGCATCACTGCAAACTGCATAAAAATACAAAAAAGGAGAGAGTGTGTAGGAGTGGAAGAGACATAAATATGATGAGGTTTATTAAAAGTATAAAACTGCTTTCTTTAAACATTCACCACAATAATTGTAAAATGATATGACCACTAAAAATGAGCCCAAAGTTGCCAGCACATATATCCTTTTTCACCTACATCTTCCATGTTCCAAAGTTCTCCCTGCTCTTTTTATTGTTAACAGTGCAAAAGTGTTCACAGCATCAACAACGAGTGTTACAAATAAGCAAGAGATTGATAGTACACAATAACATCTAAAAGGGCTGAGGTGCTGGTGTAGAAGAAACAGGAAAAAATAAATAAAATGGGTACCACCAATGCCAAAATACGCTTGGTTTTCAGGTACCCATCAATTAAGGTCCATAATTCAAAGCTCTACCATTCCCTTCATTTAACTTAAGAGTTCTTAGGGTATTGTAAACTGTGTAGACCAGAGATTCCCAAACTCGTTCCTGGAGACCCACTGTGGTTGCAGGTTTTTGTTCCAACCAGATTCCTAATCAGTGACAACAACAGATAACACTGAGCTCATTTAATTAGCTGGTATTGTTTCCCCTCTTCTCTTATACTACATTTAGAAAAGCAGAGCAGCATAATTTTTACATTTATAAGACATTTAGAAATATTGGATCTTTTTCAGAAATTGGACACTACTTGAAACAGCCTTCCCCTCGCCCAAACACTAACCTTAAGGTCAATAAAATAGGTCCCTGATTTTAAGTCACTATTTTAGGACTAAAATGATAACAGAAATGTGAAACCTACTTATATGCCTAATCTTAATTATTGTGAAATAACCAAGTGGCGTTTCTTTCTTTTAAATAACCTTTTAGCTTTTTCTTTCTGAACAAGAGCAGAAATATTTCTGCTTTTGCTATAGATTTAAAAGCTTAACTCTCTTTCATTATATTTTACCCTTTCTCTGTGCACTTCAGTGCGTCTTAATAATGACAATTCAAAACTAGCAGAGCAGACATCCAGGCAAACAACACTGAATCATGAAAGGCTGCAACTACTCTAGTGTCAAGCCCCACTAATTAATAAATAATGAGTTAATTAAACATTTAGAACATCTGGAAAAGTAGAATGAAAATCAAGATGAAAATGTTAAAAAGTGAGTAAAATACATTTCCCCATAGATCTGCTTAGTACATTTTAATATATATATTTTTTTTTTACCAAACTTAGTTTTCTACCGTATTTACTCGTGTACCACGCGCCCTCGTGTAAGACGCGCACCCTAATTTTTACAAAGAAAATCGCGAAAATCGTATTTCCCGTGTACAACGCACGTTGTGATTGTATAGGAAGCGTTTACAGAGAGAGCGCAAGTGTGCGAGCAAATGAGAGAGAGAGAGAGCGAGTGCGCAAGCAAGAGAGAGAGAGAGCGTGAGTGTGCGAGCAAGTGAGCGAGCCCAAGCAGAAGAAGTAAACATTATAGAATTACATTTCCTCGTGTATGACGCGCACCTCATTTTCTAATACTAATTTTCGGGGAAAAAAAAAATGTGCGCGTGGTATACGCGTAAACACAGTAATTTCTATACTATTCCCAAAACACAGAATCTTGGAAATAACAGTACACTTAATTAGCCCAGGAGTCAAATTAGAAACAGAAGCTGCTTGGAACAAAAACCTGCAGCCATAGTGGGTCCCCAGGAACAAGTTTTGGAATCCCTGGTGTAGACAGTATCTTTTAAAATATTAAAAGAAAAAAATCTATACATAATGTAAAACCAACACACATTTTTTAATAAATCAGTATACTGAAATGCAAAAGAACCTAATTAGATTAAGCAATAATAAGTACATACTGAAATTTTTTAAATTAACATTAAGCTATTAATGAATAAAAAGAGTTACATTTTACTTTTTTCAAATGTAATCTAAATGTTTAAAAGAAATTACCATATTCCAAAGACGTTATAACAAAATCCTTGGATGAATGTATCGATTTAACAGTCAGTGTACATCTCCATCGTCAACTATGGGCCATAATCAGTGGCTGAAAGAAAAAGATCACTGGTAAAAGTGGTCAGAACGGCCTTACAGGGTAAGGAGGTCTGCAATCTGTGAGCACCTTGTTGAAGAACTGTTGCTCCTCTGGATAACGAGGAACCATTTGAGTTAGCTTGTGCTTCTAGGTGAGAATGCCCCAGTGTATCTCCTGCATGAAATATATTGGCCTTGGTGTACTTGAAGAAGATGCAGAGCATGCCAGGCAGATTACATTTTTGGCTGTCCTTGGAATGCCTGTGAATATTTTACAAGGAAATTGAAAATAGTACTGAGTATTCTTAGGGAATTCTAATTTGACTAAGGTAGTCTGTTGCCACCTGAAACCCTCAGAAGGGAAAGCAGAAATGTAATGAAGAGCTTTGGTGGGCATACACATCCAGAAAAGTGGTTCTTTGACCTTGTGGCATTAACTAAATGTCTTTATCCTTCAATGCATACATACTTCCAAATAGGCAATGGAAAGACGAAACACGTGAATAGTAGGGAACCATTAGCAGATGGCTACTAAGACAAGTAACAAAACATCAGAACAAGAGTCTGGTCCAGTTGATAAGCCAGAATATAAGCAAATTCCTTTGTTTGTTGCTGAGATCTTGGCTCTTCAGATATGTTCAGGTAACTATTTGGAGAAAAAGTCTGCAGTTTGGATTGCTTGCTGAATTCCAGTAAGGCAGTACTCATAAGTGAACTCTTGTTTTGTTTTGTTGTTGCTCTTTTTATCATTCTACTTAAATATTCCTCTCCTAGGATTGTATTCTTGGTATGGTTTGGGGGCTCGTGTGCCTCATGATTCTTAAAGTGGTAGAAAGGCAGCCAGAAGCAGGTTGTGTTAACTCTTTTTTATCATCTTATTCTAATTGTTTCTACCAATAACGAAATAGTTGCTCTCTATTAGAAAATGATAGCAATTTTATAGGTTTATTTTAAAGAATATTGTAGTTCACTTCAAATGTATCTGTTTACATTTGTAAAAGATGTTGTCTTAGAGTTCAAAATCATTCTAATACACTATAGGCTTTGATGCCAATTAAAATGTCTTTTCTAGCGCAAGTCAAACACTTTTGCATGTGTACGTAAATGCAAGATAATCTATGAACAAATATAGAATATAAAGCATACAGTAATCTGCATATCTATTTAAAGCATAAATTGATTATTCATTGCCGATTATTACAATAGCAGGCATCTTGACTCTTCTTAATGCATCAGTAGTGTCCAACAGTACGAGTCAACGGTTTCAATAAAGAAATAAACCCATTAATTTCCTGAACTCAACTTTTTCCATTGCAGTATTAAAGGAAGAAAAGTATGAACCAGTCATCAACAGGTCACTACTAGCTCAATAAAAGTATACTGTACACTCATATTCACAACCATATCCAATCACCCCAGGCCAGTTTAAAGACACTAGCTATAGTAACTAAACAGGCCAATGTAAGAAAGAGGCGATGAACAGGCCAAGACTTGAACCTATGTCTCTGGAGCTATGAGGCTATAGCAGTAGCCATTATGAAATCATAAATATATACATAGAAGCAAGAAAAATTAACAGAAATAATCTATGATTAATGATCTACAAAATACACCCAGCATGTTGCCAGACCACCTGTAATTATGTAACAATGCCTTATGCTTTGTACTTTTAAACAAACAAACTTTCTTCTGGGATAATTCCACAAAGACAGACAGACAGACAGACAGAAAGAAAGAAAGAAAGCTCGCTCTTTGGAATGCTACCAGTGTTCAGTAAGACTTGTACACAACTAACAAATATGGTATATGGTGTTAAAAATACAAAACAAACAACAAATTTAAAAGTATAAGTACAAAAAGAAAAAAAAAACATTTGCAGTCCAGTAACTAACCTCAAAATCTACTCTGGTATTAAGTATATCAATATTTGCTGTGTAAATTTTATGTACTGAATGAACTTCTTGTGCCCCCTTTAGCAATCTTGCATGCAATGGAAAAACACCTGGCTGTTAGACTCATTCTATTTCCTGGTGATAGTTTAAAAGCATCAGTAATTTGAGATATGCATCATTACAGAGATAGAGATTGCTTATTTTCCGTTTCTACAGATGTCCAGTCAGGTACATGAAATATAGTACTGGTCGTTCATATACAATATGACAAAATAATTGCAAGAGAGTAAAAAATACAGAACACAACATTGCTGTTGGATGTTTAATGTATGTTATTATACAGGTTACTTATTCTAACTGTGATGAACATTATTGGGAAGACGAAATGCAGAGGGGTAAAAATTGTTCTTGAGCCTTGCGAGAGGTGCTAGCTTTGATATTAGTATACCTATGGCCTTACCTGAGTCTGGAAGACAGACTGAGCACAGAACTGCATCAGTCCCATTTCTGTAGCGTTTGGTATACTGTATACAATATTGATAATACTGTTGTGGGAAGAGTAGAGCCAGTGATATGTTGTGCCTGCTTCATCACCCTTTGTAATGATCCTTTTTTCCTGGGCTGTGGTGTTCTCATACCAGAATGTGATCCCTTAAGTCAGTGCACTCTCAATAGGGCTGTGGTACAAGTTTGTTTCCACATACCACACATCCTCAAGCATCTGAGGAATTAAAGGCACTGCAGTGTTTTTTTTCAATGATGGCAGTGGTGTTTTGCGCCCAGTTTAGTTCCTCTGAGATGTGGAGACCAAGAAATGAGAAACTATTCACTCTCTCCACCATGCCCAATCAATGCAGACTGCTGAGTTGTTCACCTGTCCTCTCCTGAAATCCTGAATCACTTCTTTAGTGTTGGTTATGTTCAAGGTGAGATTGTTGATGGTGCACCAGTAACTAGACTGTTAATCTCCTGATGGTATGCAGTCTCATTATTGTTTGTAATGAGGCTGATGACTGTGGTGGCATCAGCAAATGTAATTATATTAGTATCATAGTTGGTTGTATAGCCGTAAATGATTAGGGAGAACTGCTTTGGGGTCAGACAGTAGCTTTATGGGAGCCCCAGTGTTTACCATCAGTGGTGAAAATGTTTTTGTGCCAATCCTAACTACCTGCTTTCTAGCTGCTAAAAACTCCAATATCCAGTTACAGATTGAATTGGGCTGACACAGTTCCTTAGAGTTTTGCAAGCAGCTAAGAAGCCGTAAAGGTATCAAAAGCTGAACGGTAGTCAGTAGAATAGCATCCTAACATACTGTATGTGTTCTGACTATCCAGAAGAGCAGGGTGGAGAGTCTGTAATGCAACATCATCCACAGATCTTTTTGTCTAGTAAGCAAAATGCAGAGGGCTCCAGAAAGGCAGGAATAATGCTGTTGACGTATGACAACACAAGCTTTTCTAGACATTTCATGGCCACTCAGATCTCTGGGGTTTTTGCACACGGGAACAATGGAATACCTGTGGGATGGCTGCCTGTGTAAGAGATGAGCTGAAGATTTTAGTGAAAACTCCAGATGATTCTGAGGCACAGATATTTAGCACCTGCAGTTTTATCTGTCTGGTCCTACAGTTTTGCGAGGGAGGGTTACACCTCTGGAATGCTCGGTTACTTGAAGAGTGAATTCAGCTGGCTGACCTGGAGACCTGGTTGCTTTTTCCACATTGTGGCTTTCAAAGTGAGCATAGAAATGTTGAGATTGTCAGAAAGTGAGGCATCAGTAGTGAGGGTATCTTGTCCTAGAGCCTCTAATTTGTTAAAGCCAGCCAACCTTGACACATGCACCCTCAATTACCACAGTTGTACTACTGTTCGAGTATGGCATTATTGGCCCTTTTAGCTTGCCTAATTGCCCTTTCCATTGAATAACTTGAACAGTTCTTTATCACCACAGATAAAGGCCATTTTCTGTACTCTTAGTCTGTCACATATATCTCTGTTGAACCATTGGTTTTGGTTGGGTAAAACCTTAATTAGTCTTAATTATAGTTTGTCAAAGGCTCCATGTTCTCACTAATGTTTGAGGAATTAGCTACAGATAAGTCCCAGTCTGTAGTTTGAAAGCAGCCCTTTAATTGTTCCTCTGCCTCAGCTGACCACTATTGAACCTTTTTTTTTAACAGTGACTGGCTGTGCCTTTAATTTCTGTTCATAAACTGGCCACAGCACAATGGAAACATGGTCAGACTAGAGAAAGTGAGGCTTAAGACTTCCCCTGAACGCATCAGCAATATACCATCGATCCATTGTATTATTTTCTCATGTAGGACATGATATATGCTGATGGGAGAGATGAATTCAGTTTCCAATAGTTAAAATCTCCTGCAATGTTTAGGTCCACATTGGGAATTTGTTTTCGTGTTTGGTGATGATGTCAAACAGTTCATCCAAAGCACGATTCAAGGTTGCAATCTGTGGAATAAAAACCGCAGCAATTACAACTCCTGTAAATTCTCTTGGTAAATAAAATGGTCAACATTTAATATAAAACATTCCTTATTCTCTTGAGCAGGATTCAGATAATATAGTGACGTCTGTACACCATGTATTGTTAACAAACAGACATACTCCTCCTTTGCGTGGTTTACCTGCAGACATTCTGTCTCAGTCCAGTCTTTAAACGCTGAAATCTTCGATGGCGAGCTTTCATTTTGCAGTAGATTTCATCCGTTTTGTTCTTTATCGATTGTACATTAGCTAATATTATTACGGGAAGAGGCAGCCTTACCCCTCTCTTCCATTGCCACTGTTCCAGGCCACACGACCTGCCTTGTCTCCATTTGCTACCGGGTGGACGCAACTGCCAACTAACCCTCCAGGCTACAGTTATCTTTGAGTATTTTTGGAAAACTGGAAAGTTCGTCAGGCTGTTTAAATAAATCTTAAAACTTTACACGAATGTTCAAAAGTAACTGTCATATATACTTGACGTGTGCATACATTATTTCTGCATGCAAGACAAATAATAACAAACAAAACATTGAAATGCTAAATCTGGTTAGACAATGGTCAACATGTTGCTTTCGCATCAGTGCCACATATGATACGGTGAAAAACTTCTCTATGGCATTGAAAAATATTTTTGTTGCACCCAGTTTTTCTTAATTGTTAAGAAAGACTTCCACCTTGCTTCTTCCAGGTATGGTATTGAACTCTTATTAACTCAGGACTTTAGTATGAAAACGTCTCTGATGTAGTCAGGTAGTATTTTCAAATGGCAGGGCAAGCCATGGCTTATGTATAATATACCGTATTGTCAAAAATTATGTATACAAATGATGCATGAACCTTTCATTCCTACATTATTGAAATAGAAAAGGTATTTAATTCCATTTTTCAAACAACAGAAAAAAAATATTTGGACAAAATTTTTTCTCTTTCTTAGAAAAGGAAGGTATTATTAATTATTTTCTGGCCCCATTTTATAATTGTTAAACTATATCTTATGCTGCCTAACTTTTTCATTCAAGTCTTTACTTAATGTTCCTTTACTACAATTGTAATCAATCACAATGGCACAAAACAAATGAGCATATATGGACAAGAAATTCAACTTCAGTATGTTTTGTAATATCCCTTATAAATAATTTTAATTTCAAAGGCAGGTTATACTTTTGATTCACCAGATTTTAAGTGCTACCATTTTCTTATTTTATGAAGCAACTATGAAATGTTATTTATGACGCCAGAGTTGGATTCACTTTATGGAGTTATTTCTTGTTTTTTACGTACAGCTTTGAATAATTTAATGTTCAAGCTAGGAAGATCACATAACAACTCCAGGTCAAAGAAAAGCTGAAATCTGTCAACAAACTTGTTCTCCTTTTCCATACGGAATCTCATTGCCCAGAAGATGATAGTGTCATCATGACACAAGTGATTGAATGTAACAAGTAACTCCTCCAGAAATGGGTGGCTGTACACAACATCAGCTGCCATGATGTAGTCAAAATGAAAGGATGAACGAGGAAAATTCTTCTCCAGCTCCTTCCCCCAAGTGAGTTCCTTGACATTAGGGAAGTACTTACATCTGTTTTTGGTGTTGAAGGAAACGTTATACTGCAAATTACCCAACACATCTGGGAGGTCTGTTGCAGTGACATTAGCTCCTAGAAAACAGATATACAAGAAAAGTAAAAAAAAAAAAAAGTACTATGTAGTAAATAAATGTTCACAATCCAGCACTGCTTACTGCTTTATGCACAGATGACTCTATGGACACTGAACAAAATTGCAGAAACTGTGCACTAGCAAAGAGAAACAGTGGACACAAGTCGTGGACAGGGGTAGACTCACACTTCACGGGACAGTTGCTACTGGAAATAACACAAAAGTACAACTTTAGAAATTGCAACAGAATTCAGTCAGTACCTCTGTGACCCAGTCTCAGCAAAAACAGAATGTCATAAACTTCAAAAAACTGCATTTTATGACAAGGTTGCCATTCAGAAACCATGTGCTTCTGAGTCCTACTAACAAAACCACAGAACCTGTTGTGAGGAGCTCAAAACCTGGACCCCTGTGAAATAGAACAAAGTAATTTGGTGTGATAAATCATCTTTCACCACATTCACTTCATCCAGATGAGTTAACATTTAGAGAAAGCCAAAGGTTGTTGCCATCTTGTGCAAGTCATTGTGGAGCGGCAGAGCTTTGCACTAATGTCGGGCTAAGTAGTTAACATTGTCACCAGGAAGCACTCTGTTCACAATGTTCAGAAGCAGTATCTGCTCAGTTAAGGCGAGGAAAGACTGTGTCCGAGTGCTGTTATAATCTAGATGTTGTGGGTTTGTGGCTGGCCATTGGTGGTTACCAAATTACCTGAGAAGTGAGGTGGCTTCTGGTATATACAAAAACACTTAGTGTACCTGGGAGCCTGTACATTGTGGCAGGGGCATAGTTTGGTGTGGTATATTGCTATGCACAGTAAGGATGAAGTAGACAGCTCAACTGGCATCAACGGGAAGCACCAAGCTCTCAGTGTTCAGAAGCAGTGCTGCTCAGCTAAGGTTAGGAAGCCTTCTTTAACTCAAGCTGATAAAAAAAAAACTGCTTTTGGAGGCAGTTGCTACAGATTGCTAGACTTTAAATGTCATCTCAAACAAACTCTTGAGTTGAAATATGTTATCTCTTAAATGACTGCTATGCATTGATTTAAATTTTGTATCTTTACTGATTTGAACCTTGTATCTTTTAGATTATTTTTTAGACTCATAAAAAACAGATTGCATAGACATATTGCTGACATTTATTACCCTGGAGAAATTAGAATTAAAGGGTTCTTCAGCCTGAAAAGAAAACACTGATGTTTTGCAAACATGACAGTGGTTTTAAGATTATTGATGTAATCACTGTTAATTTCACGTGGAGCTGGGTCGTTCTTAGGGCATTGGGGGCCCTGGGCATAATTAGACTGTGGGGGCCCTAATGCGTGTAGTATTAGCTACAGTTCAGCCAGATTTGACCTGTTTCCACTGGGCACCGCGTGGAGGTATGTAGCTAAGCCCAGTGTGTGCAAAATGTGCAGTGCAGTGGTGCATATTTTTATAAATTTTAGAGCATTTTATTTATTTTTTTGTCACAATTAAAAAGTGTGTTTTTTATACTGTTTTCCATTTTTTTCTACCAAATTAAAACTTGGGCTAAAGAACATTCCAGAATAAAGCTCAAGAAACGAAATCAACTTTTCGCGCTTTAACACTTGAGAAATCTTTAATTAATGCCGAGTAATCAAGCGATTGGACGTCTCGCTCAATGGACATTAATGCTAAAGCATTCAGTCGTTCTTCTAACATGGCTGACCTGAGGTAATTCTTGATTATCTTTAGCTTAGAAAAGCTGCGTTCCCCAGCAGTGACAATAACTGGTATGTTGCTCGTTGCTTACTGCTGGTCGGTTTTGAAAGCAATCAGTAGGAGAATGCACCTTTTCAGCCACAACAAATTTCAGCAAAGCTCCCTTTTGTGTCTCAATAAAGGTTAGATCGTCTGCCTTTTTCTTTCGTTTAGCAGCACCAGATGGATAACTGTGTTTCATATTAATATGGTACGTGTGAAACTGCTAACGTTAATCAGATGCAGCTACGAGCAGAGTATGATAAGGCCAATGCCAAGGCAAAAAAGGGAAGAAGCGTTATACGTGACAGAAAAACACCCACGCTCACGATGCAACCGTGGTCTGGAACGGAATGGTCTCCTCTGACGAGAGAACTCTATTTATTGATTTTTGTGGGGGCGTGTCTTAACAGGGCTCCGCCTGCGCAGGGCAATGGCCATAGCAAACGCCCCAAGCCCCAGTTCCCTGTTGCAGCGTCCCTGCCCCGGGAAAGGGCAGTAAGCTTAGCATTAAACTTTGTAGTACAGATACGAAGCTTGCGTCGATCTTAAAAAAAAAAAAATGATGGGGACCCTTTTGTCTCGGGCCCCCGGACGACTGCCCTGCTCACCCATGCCTAAGAACAGCCTTGCGTGGAGCATGGCCTTTAAGTTTTGGAACTGCAGTGATAAAGCAGTAAGATCTAAGCTTTTGACACTTCTGCTAATCTTCAGTAGACTTTAAAGCAGGGGTTAATTATTGTTTAAGACTCTATATGGGTCATTCCATGTCAAATCAACCAATTTTTCAGAAATCTCACGCACTTCGATCTGAAAAAAATACCAGGTGTAACCTTGTTATCCAGGAGTTATTTTGATGTAAGGTCAACACTTTCCAAGATTCAGCCAACTATGTGAGGAAGGAGGAGTGTCAAACTTGACACAGCTTTATTTTTTCATCATTTTCACAGGGCCATATCTCATGAACTATTCCACCTAGCAGGCTCAAATTTTGCATACTGGTGCCTTTAAAGTATGTAATGAAATCAAAATGTTTTGTCCCGATGACACCACTTTGTAAGAGCAGACCTTCAAAAATGAAAAAAAAATGTTTTGCATTTTTTTCTAACCTTGTTTAGGCTTTCAGAAAGTATACTTCTAACTGATACAGCCTCCTGAAAATGTTTCCATGTTTAGATACCTGCAAAGGGCTTTTCAAAAGGTTATAAAAAAGAAGAAACTGCATCAGGGTTTCACCAGCAGACCTCTCAAATGTGAAACAATCATTTTGGGTGTAATGCATGGTGAAAACACCCAGACACTTTTAAAAAAATATTTTTCCTGTATCCTACATGATCCCTTCCTTCTCAAAAAACAAGTCTTACTTTTCTTATGTGAATCTTTCATTTTTATTTTCCATTTTAAATTCACCATTTGTCAGTAATGATAATCATCAATAACTTGTTTATAGGATTAATGGAAAAAAACTAAGAGCAACACATGAAAAATAGCTGTTTGATTTATCATTAAATACAACAGTAGTCTTTATGAAATGATAACATCTTGGTATTGCAGCAGCAGGAATGTGACCCATTTCATTTCTGTTTCAATTGAAGTACGGAGTGTAGGGCATCTTTATCTTTGAGTTTAAGATGGTACTGTCTCCCACTGACAATTGTAGGTTGCACTAAGCAAATATAGTCTCTAGGTGGCCAATGGAAAGACTGTGCAGGATAGTTTGGATGCATGAAACATATCAGGATGTCTGATTCCACTTCACTCTTGTCATGAATCATACCAATCCAACATTTTTCATCATACATGCACCCAACATAGCCTCCAGAAGGACACCAGTCTAATGTGAGTGACGTATCTGCTCCATCAAGAGTGTGATTATAAGAGGGCAGGATCTCTGCTGCTGCTTCAGTGGTGAATATTCAGACAATCAATTGACTGTCTTCACTAGATACCCAGCTGACTTTGAGTTTACAATCTTCTCCAAGGATGTGACAGTAGTATTCTCGAGTACCAGATACTCTTTTGCGCCATGAAGAATCACATTCTCTGTTCAGCAACCAGAGATAGGATATCATCATTTGATATGAAAAAAAGTTTGACTTTTTTGATAACTTACTGTTTATTGACACATGGCACATTCTGTCTATGTTTAGGGTGGAAAATAAACATGAAAGGTTTTCATAAGAAAAGTAAAGCTTGCATTTTGAGAAAGAAGGGACAATGTAGAATAAATAAAAAATATAAAAAAAAAATATCTGCACATTCCCACATGCCATTAGGGTGCTCTGAAAATGAAATCCAAAATTATTTTTTTAGATTTGAGAGGTCTGCTTTTCAAACCCTGATATTAGTTACTTTTTTGTTTATTGTTTTTTTAAGAAAGCCTATATAGTTACCTGAATAAGGAAAAAAAAAATCAAAAGTCTGTGTTGATTACAAATATGTGCTTTTGATGCCTAAACACAGCTAAGCCAAAAACTCAAATTAAATGTTAGTCAGTTTGAAGGAGCTGCTTTGACCATGCACAGTCATTGGGATCAAATGTTTTTATTTCGTCATAATTAATGTACCAGTGTGGAAAGTCTGAGCCTGCTCGGTGTTTTAGTTCTTGAACTACAGACTTGTGAAATTTTGATGAAAAAATGAGGCCAGATAAATTAGCCTGGTGTCTCCACACTTTTCCGAGTATGAAGTGTGTGGGCCATTGGTTGATATGACATGGAATGACCCATATAATACAACATATATTCAACATTTACAGTATATACACTGATCAGATCCAACATTAAAACCACTGACATGTGAAGTGAGTAACATTGATTATCTCATTACAGTGGCATATTAGGATATACTTGGCAGCAAGTGAACAGTCAGTTGTCCAAGGTGATGTGTTGAAAGCGAAAAAGATAGGCAAATGTAAGGATCAGAGAGACTTTGACAAGGGTCAAATTGTGATAGCTAGATGACAGCTAGATGAGTCAGAGTATCTCCAAAATGACAGGTCTTGTAGGGTGTTCCCGGTATGTAGTGGTTATTATCTACCAAAGGTGGTCCAAGTAAGGATAATCAGTGAACCCGTGACAGCATCAAGGCGCCTAAGGCTAACTAATGCATGTGGGGAGCGAAGGTTAGCCCGTCTGCTAGGATCCCACAGAAGAGCTACACAAGCATAAATTGCCTGAAAATGTTGTTGGCCATGAGAGAAAGGTGTCAGAATACACAGTGGAGCTTGCTGCATATAGGGCTGCTTAGCCATAGATGGGTCAGAATGTCCATGCTGACCTCTGCCCAAAGCACTTACAATAGACATGTGAACATCAGAACTGGACATGGAGCAATGGAAAAAGGTTGCCTGGACTGATGAATATCATTTTCTTTAAGATCATGTGGATGGCACTGTGCATGTGTGTCGTTTAAATTGGGTAAAAGACAGTAGCAGAATCCACTACAGGAAGAAGGCAAGCTGGCAGAGGCAGTGTGATGCTCAGGCCAATGTTCTGCAGGAAAAAAACTGGCTCCTCGCATTCATGTGGATGTCACTTTGACATGTACCACCTACCTAAACATTGCTGCAGACCCTGTACACCCTTCATAGCAATGGTCTTTCTGTGTGTATTATGTTTATGGTGTGAGAATACACGAATACAAGAATAATCTTGGGGAGTTACACACATCCTGCAATAATAAATATGGCACAAAGAGCAGGGTGAAGAGGAAGTAGTCATCTGAGTTTATAGTATCATTTCATGATAGTACATTTGCTGCAGTTGACAGGATTTTTGGGGGTAATCAGGGCTCATAGTTACTTTAAAATATAGTAAACTTGTCACAGTCAGCAGGATTTGCACAGTGGAGGGATGAAGTGTGATGTGGTGGGTGGCACAGTAAGATGGGTGCAGAGTAGACAGTTCAGCTGACATCACCAGGAAACGTTCCACTCACAGTGTTTAGATGCAGTATCTGGTCGGCCAAGGCTGGGAGTTGTTCTCTTAGTTCAAGCCGATAAGAGGCTGCTTCTGAGGGCTGCTGTAATCCAGACATTGTGGGCTCACAGCTAGCCACTGGCAGTTACCACAGTGCTAATCTACAAACTGAGATGGCTTGTCGTATGTGCGAGTCCACAATAAAAGAGTCTTTAAGTAAGACTAAATCTGCAAGTACGTATAACAGTTAAAGAATAAGATGTTTTTTAGAGGACTGTGTTCTTTTGTGAACTTAGAATACTACTACTAGAGGGTTACCCCTGCTCACTTCGCTCATCAACCCCCATGGCTGGCACTATGCCACTTCATGTCACTGTCACTCATATTGTGAAGAGGGGGGCTGAACGCACCCCAAGAAGACACAGTCACTCCTCTGAAACCCCCTCTAAAACGGACATACAATGGGAAACAAATACAGGTTTTTTTTGTTTTTTTTTTACCTCCTCTTTGTTCTTCTCTGTGCCGCGTGATCTGCATCTCACATTGCACTTTGAACATTTAAAAGCCTGTACAGCAGCTTTCCTACTCTTTGCCTTTTATTTTTGTCCACGTGTATGGTTAAGTGTCTTTGGACAAAGTCTTGTCTTGCGGCATGTGACTTCTTGATATTTTAGTTTATAATTTAAAAATGGAATAAGAATCTGAAAATCTAACATCACATTAAAGTTCGATAAAATCTGAAAAGAATGATACCAAAAATATATATGTAGGTTTTAAAATAAACCAGATTTAAATGCATGACAAAAAAGTGACATAAAAACTTCACATAAAATCGTTGCACTTTTAGGCATAGGGTTATATATATATATACACAGAGAGAGAGAGAGATATTTATAGTATTTTATGTTCAGTGTGATTTGTGAGTGAACTTGAATTCCGTTTTAAACTAATATAAGCAGTTCTTTTTGTATTTTAACTCCCACTTCCAGACTCCAAGAATAAAGCAGAACCATAAATAAAAATATACAGTGAATGAAATGTCTGAAAGAGCTATACTTAAACCTATAAACATAAAGAAGATTCAAGTTTAAAATACAATAAGGTATAATTGGACGCATTTTTGTCAGTGAACTTGTTTCAAATGAGCAAAAGGAAAAAGATCATTTAAAATGTTGCATACATTAAATGAATGAATGGATAAATCTAAAGAAACAAAAATATTTAAAATGAAATTGCAAAATAACATATTAACATAATTTTAATTAAAAGTATGTTTTGATAAAAAGTAAGCAGTATGTTATTTTGTACAAGTTTGCTCCATATCACTTACCAAGAATGCTGCAAACAATTGACACCAAGCCGGTCCCTGCTCCAATTTCAATCACATTTCTATCAGTGATGGTGTATTTTTCCTGATTGGTTTCCAAGAAATGGCAAAGCACCATAGCCTGTAACGTAAAATAGTTTCTATCTAAGGAATATTGGATTTTTCTCTGCCAAAAAAATTATTTCTCAACTGCCATCTTCAAAGTCATAAAAATAATTGATGCATACTTGGCAAAGGCAGTATTAGACGAGGTTGAATAAAATTAATGTGGACAAACCCAATTGATTTGTAAGGATGTAGACATTCCCGCCATGTGAAAGGCAAAGACTATGTGACTGGCCACAGCAGAATGTTCAGAGTAGAGCTCATCAGGTCTTTGGATTGAGAGAAAGTATTTCTCCCATTTGTTTCTGTAACCAAACTGGTGCCAAACGTCATGTTCTGAACTCTTTCACTCCTACACAGGAAAAGCCAAAGGGGAAATCCTGATGTTTGGAGAGCCCTAAATCTCCATGCGTAAACTCCTAGGTATATGCCCTGGAGAAATCTCTCCAGTGGTGCACAATACAGTGTCAAAATAACACAGTAAACAGAAGATACTGTATGAGTGGTAAATTGAAACTGACTGTCAAAGAACATGAGCAGTAAATGTTTCGTGTCCTAATGCCCACCTTAAAGGAATACTCCACCCAAAAAATATTCCAGTTTTTATGTTTCTTTTATACATCACTACTTTGTAGTAATGGCTGAGAAAATATTGTAATCTAAATTTTCATGGAGAAAGGACCACATTAAATAATATAAAAACATCCAAGAAAAAATCTCATGTTACTCATATCACATAATCCACACCTCAAGTCATCCAGATGTATGCTCACAACAGGCAAACCACATGCATTTCTTGCTAAAGTATTGTGAAATAAATACTTTCCAAAAATCAGAGGAGTGCACGCAGAGGAAACGCATTCACATTGTATCCAGATTTGAAGTTAAGTCATTGTCCCCTTCATTCATTGACCAAGAGTGCTGTCTTTGCCTGAATAACTCATTCCCTTCTGAACAGCAACATTTTGCTGTTGCATTTATATGTACTTTTTCTTGGTGACCCACTTGACTATAGTAACAGGCTCTTTTTTAGAGACAAGTTACACTTTAGTATCGTTCTGTGATGGTAGCTGTACATTTTGCTCTATGTCTACTGCTATGTGTTTAATTTTGTCTTTTAAGAATCAGGAACTGCTATCAACCATCATAAAGTCTTAGCTCAATAACTATTAGCACACTCTGTGAGTATCTTCCATTGTGAAATGTTATTTACAACCCTTCTTAACTGGGGCAACAGCTAGCCAAATTATCTTGAGGAACTCAAAAATCTCCTCTTGGTCCTCTGATCTTCTATACTACCCAAACAATGCTGTCACTGAGGAACAAGGTAGGCTAAGAATATATGGCTCAAAGGTTAAAAGGATTGACCTCACATATTAGTTAAGAAGAATTAGAATAAGTTACAAAATATCCACACTAAGGAACAGAGGACACTACAAAGTGTGGGATGGGACCCAGACTGGTATGTTTTGTAAACACGTCTCTTTCCTCCTCTTGTATGCATCTATTACTGGCTCCGTGTGTCTGTGATTAATCTGTTTTGTGTCTTCCCTAGAGTCTTTATGTTATATTTTTGGAATTTGTATATACATTACGCATTTCTTGTTGTCAATTTATTTTGTTATGGTGGTGATATCACCTCAGCGCTATTTAAATTATGCTTTTGGGTGCCTGTCTGCATTTTATATGTTGCTTGTGATTATTCTACTTACTGTTGGTCATGTAGCAGTGTGAGCCAACTTGTATCAGCTATATAAAGATCAAGTAACACAGCTGCTGATATCCTAGTAAGGGGCTGTCAGCCCTAAACTAGCATAGCGTAAGTTTCACATTTACTGTATGTGACTTCAGCATTTGCTTATTAATTTGGCTCTGGTGAATGGTTCAAACATCTTACAAAGGTTTACTTGACTTAGGCTACTCTATTGACAATGATTCTGCCTGCCCCCTTTACTTCTGTTTTATCTCCTGATCATTTTCTCAGTTTTCCAAGATTACATAGAACATGTGTCTATTCCATGGTGGTCTCTATATTGTTGTTTCTGCTCCAATTGGAAAAAAATGTCTTAGAGCAACTTTTTATGTTTTAGACAGAGAGAGAGAGAGAGAAAATGAGCCGGCATAAGTTGGACAGATGAACTGCCATTACTGAAGAATATAAAAGCAGCTACTGGTTACAAGCTGGATTGCACATGCATGATCATTCTGAACTTACTGAAGGCCACACCACAGCCCCGTAACAATCCGTAGATTCCTTGATTCTGATCTCACAGTCAGCAAAGTAATAGCCTTCCCATACAACAGTCGTGAGAACAGAAGGGGTGAAACGTCTCTTCATAATTTCTATTGCCATTTCTTCATCATCATCATAATCATCTTTGTTTTCTGAAACAAATAAAAAGCCAAAGATGACAAGTAAGCTCCTTTAGGGTAGGTTGTACTATATGAAAATTATTTCCTATGGAGTAAAGCTGTCAGAACTGAATTTATGGCAAACATTTTCTTCTACTTTATTTCACACAACTAGCTGTGCTACCCACCTAAGATGGGTTGAAATCTAAGTAATCAATGTTAATATTTGCAGTGCACAACGCAATACATATGTCTCTGTTATACGCATCTTGGTACGGGACTTGTAAAAGCAATGTTACTGCTTGCAATGCACCATCTATTAGAATGACAAATGCAATGCATTTTATTACCAAAAATATTTGTGAAGTGCCATTTTTTGGAATGACAGAGACATAGTAACTGGATAGACACACAGACATACATCCACTTATTCTTTAAATAAGATGGATAATTACTTATATGTTTGAAGATGTGACACATAAAATAATGCCTCCTGTCTTAAATTTGTTTTTAATTTCATTGATTCTGCATAAGCTCATTTTTTTACTTTTACACAGCAGACTCTTGGGTTAAAGTAAATCCCAACACACACTCTATATTGCATGTGGTGAATTTTGAATTTCATTCAGTATTTGTATGCTGTTCTCTGACTGTTGCCCACTTTGATATTACCTGGGGCTCAGTAAATCCTAAATGGGACAATTGTTTCTGGAAAGTGAAAGGACATAAAGTCCATATAATTACATATATTCATTATTTATCCATTTTCTTACCTGCTTATCACAGCCTGAGGCTTAGACAGATTACAAATACTGTATATACTGAGATATTTGAAAACAGATTACAAATGACATGTCTATCTCAATCACCACAGCAATTGCAAATTGAGGAGCATGGCACTGTTATTAAATGCTCCATTTATTTAATTACAATTTGGTAACCATACTTGTCAGGAGGATTTAATAAGCAAGCTACAAAACCCTGGTGTAATCTTGTTTGCTGACAAAAATAGCTTCAGGAATTATTAATAGGAGCACATGGAAGGGCTGGTGTTGTTGAAGGAATATAAAAAGTATAAATTATCTAAGTGTATAAAGTATAAACTTTAAAACAGAAGATACAGAACAACAAAGCACTGATTGGTACAAAAATGCTGTTATGAAATGGAAAAGTACATTATTCTGGTGACTTTGGCAAATTGTACTCAGAAATACAAGCTTAATTATGACATTTAATTTCTCTCTTTCTCTGCATAAACCACAGTGTACATTGAGCTTTAACAGATTTATTCTAAGCAACAGTTGAACTCCTGAATATTGCCAGGGACATATTTATTGAGCGTTGCCATCCTGATAAACTATCTTCATGTACAGTATGTAAATATTTTTACCTATGTCATTCTGTGGGTAACTGGAGTCTTCAACCATACACTACAATTGCCTTTGTCTTGTCTTTTAAAACAGATGTGCCTGCAGCCATGTTCATGATGTATACACCAAGAGTGATTTTCCTGCTACATGGAATGTAACCTATGGAGCTGGATGAATTCAATCAGCAATTTCTAGTTGTCATTGTTTTTCCAATTATATTCTGCATAATATGTAAAATGGAGGAGAATACAATGTACGCAGAGAGAAGGAATGAACATAGAAACTAACACAATGACACTAAATAAAAACATTCTTTCTAAACCAGATTAAACCAACAAAAAAAGACACTTAATCACTAACACTGACCAAAGAATTTCACTAAAGCAGTGAATCTGCTGTGTTCTTGTTCAGCTAATGTTTTCTTGGAAATCCATAATGTGGCTGGCTTAGACAAATGTTTCTCCCAGTGCCCCATGATGCTTTGCAAGGCCAGTTTGTGAGAGCTGGATCACGGTGTTGGATGGGACAAGCCCCCCCTCACCCAAGTATATAACATTGATTCCAGTGGGGGGAAAATTAGTGAAAAACTTGCAAGTACATTTAAACACAAAACATGCAAGCAGAAGAAAACCAGAAGTGTGTCAGGGTTTTTGTGTCTTAAAGGTAATGTCTTTTTGTATGGATTTGTATGTGACCTGTGTGGAATATGTGAGCCTACCCCTTTGACAGTATTACCCAGAGTCCTGTGCAGCCAAAGAAAGCAGAATGGCGTGAAAAATCCACATGCTTTAGCATTATGCTTATTTGGTATTAGCAGTGAATAAGCAAAAGTACTAAGGGAAAAAAACCTCTTATTTTAAGTTTGAAAGAGGTGAATACCAGCTATCCAATCTGTGGGGGGGAAGCCACAGTGACATCATGCTTCCTGTCTGGAATAACATTTATAGTTCTGATATTTAACTCTATTAATTTTATCTCAGGGAGGCACACTGGTTAGCACGGCTGCCTCACAGTGCAAGTCACACTTTTTCCCACTATAATCATTCCAGCATACAGTTGTGCTTGAAAGTTTGTGAACCCTTTAGACAAAAATATTATACTTGGTCATTTATTTATTGAGGAAAATGATCGAATATTACATATTTGTGAGTGGCAAAAGTATGTGAACCTCTAGGATTAGCAGTTAGTTTGAAGGTGAAATTAGAGTCAGGTGTTTTCAATCAATGGGATGACAGTCAGGTGTGAGTGGACACCCTGTGTTATTTAAAGAACAGGGATCTATCAAAGTCTGCTCTTCACAACACGTGTTTGTGGAAGTGTATCATGGCACAAACAATGGAGATTTCTGAGGACCTCAGAAAAAGAATTGTTGATGCTCATCAGGCTGGAAAAGGTTACAAAACCATCTCTAAAGAGTTTGGACTCCACCAATCCACTGTCAGACAGTTTGTGTACAAATGGAGGAAATTCAAGACCATTGTTACCCTCCCCAGAGTGGTCGACCAACAAAGATCACTCCAAGAGCAAGGCGTGTAATAGTCGGCGAGGTCATAAAGGACCCCAGGGTAACTTCTAAGCCACTGAAGGCCTCTCTCACATTGGCTAAAGTTCATGAGTCCACCATCAGGAGAACACTGAACAACAATGGTGTGCATGGCAGGGTTGCAAGGAGAAAGCCATTGCTCTCCAAAATAAACATTGCTGCTCGTCTGCAGTTTGCTAAAGATCACGCAGACAAACCAGAAGGCTATTGGAAGAAAGTTTTGTGGATGGATGAGACCAAAATAGAACTTTTCGGTTTAAATGAAAAGCATTATGTTTGGAGAAAGGAAAACACTGCATTCCAGCATAAGAACCTTATCCCATCTGTGAAACATGGTGGTGGTAGTATCATGGTTTGGGCCTGTTTTGCTGCATCTGGGCCAGGACGGCTTGCCTTCATTGATGGAACAATGAATTCTGAATTATATCAGAGAATTCTAAAGGAAAATGTCAAGACATCAGTCCATGAACTGAATCTCAAGAGAAGGTGGGTCATGCAGCAAGACAACGACCCTAAGCACACAAGTCGTTCTACCAAAGAATGGTTAAAGAAGAATAAAGTTAATGTTTTGGAATGGCAAAGTCAAAGTCCTGACGTTAATCCAATCGAAATGTTGTGGAAGGACCTGAAGCAAGCAGTTAATGTGAGGAAACCCACCAACATCCCAGAGTTGAAGCTGTTCTGTACCGAGGCATGGGCTACAATTCCTCCAAGCCGGGGTGCAGGAATGATCAAAAGTTACCGGAAACGTTTAGTTGCAGTTATTGCTGAAAAGGGGGGTCACACCAGATACTGAAAGCAAAGGTTCACATACTTTTGCCACTCACAAATATGTAATATTCGATCATTTTCCTCAATAAATAAATGACCAAGTATAATATTTTTGTCTCATTTGTTTAACTGGTTTCTCTTTATCTACTTTTAGGGCTTGAGTGAAAATCTGATGATATTTTAGGTCATATTTATGCAGAAATATAGAAAATTCTAAAGGGTTCACAAACTTTCAAGCACAACTGTAGGTGGCACATTTTTCACTAGCCATCAGGGACACTTAAAAGACCACTGCACCATTAAACTCCACTCAAAACTAGTTTAGTTTTTCTTTCCCCATTGGCTCTAAAACATTTTTGTTGAGTTAGGCAAAATTTCTGAACACTTCCATGATTTGCCTAACTAGAGGCAAAGCAAATTCAGTGGGGTTAACTGGTTGCAGTTAACCATTTTAACAACATATGCACAACCCATTAAATTGAAGCAGCCTGAGAAATGTAAGATGTACAAGAAGACAGACCAAATTTAGCCCGAGTTTCTCCAAGTCATCTAACTACATCGTATTAGATCAGAGTCAAACATTGATGAAATCATATAAAAAATCCATGTCTTAAACTGAAGACACTGAAATTGTACATAGTTCATTGTGTTTCAGTTCAATTTTACCTTTTCTTTGGGACTGCAGAACCAGACGCCTACTCACAAACCACAAGAAAGCCCAGAAACAGGTTAAGTGTAACAATTGTCTTTGGTTGAGCCCTGTGTCCTGAGAAATAAAAATGTATAATAGCTGCATAAATACTCAGTGACCATATAAATGACATTTCCTGAAATTAAAAAATAATTCAAATATCTTATTAAGATGCAAAGGTTTTTTATGTTTTTTTCAGAACTTAGGTAAAAAATGAACCTAATTCTAATGAAAGGTTAAATTAACCTTCCATTTGGAACCTTCTCTTGCATATTCAATCAAACTGGAAGATGATTACTATCAAACCAAAACGTACTAAGAAAGTATTTTTAGTTCACTTCAGGGTCTCCCACAGTAGTCTTGGAGGGATCCTGAAGAAAGTTAATGTTAATCTGTAATCAGGGGTCTTCTTTAGGAAATGTAGTTGGCTTTGCACACTGCCAAGATTTAAGGTTCCACTGTGAACCAAAAGTCGCATATGCCAGAAGTTACATACAGCAGGAAAAAAAATCTTGAAAAATGCTGGTCTAGTTTCCAGTTCTAGGATGAGATTAATGAAAATTACTTCAGGCATTAAAAGACTTAGGAGTCATGTTTCATATACAGTTACTACTTCTGTAATCTGTTTAGTACAAAATTAATTTTTAACAATAACTTTTTCTTTAAAATAACAATGGCTGCCTCATACATGTCAGATGCACACCTGACTGGTCTGAAAGTATGACAACATCTCTACTGTACATAATTAATTTCTCTCCTTTGAAGATGAGAGTATTTATCTTAGTCAAGTCATGTCTGTGATTCCAGTATTAAAACATGATCTGATAGCATTTTCTCCTTTCCTTGGGCTCTCTTAGACATGGTTTCATTTTGTTTTGTGAGCTGTGTGGCCTCTGTTCAGATTTCTTTCAGCATGCAGTACTAGCTTTGGAACCATCAAAGAATGTATTTTTAAATTGCCTGAATGTACAGCTTTAATAATGAAAAGGTTACCCTTTTCTGTCTTGAATGTTAAAAAAAATTAATTGCTTTGCTACATTCAGTGGCTTAATCTTTCAAAAGTGGGTCTTCACCTTTTCAGAATTATTTACACCTTCTGCCACATTTCATGGCAAAGGTAAACACTCATAGCCAGCAGATTTCCAATTATTAAGGACAGGGCATAACACATTTACAACCTGTCAGTTAGAATGTGCAGCAGTTCAACACATTCTGAACAGTATGCAAGAAGCAATGCACAATGGCTGCCAAGTGTTGTGGAAGCCGTGACAGACCAGGGTACAGATTCCTTACGTAACGGGGCAGAAGAGAATTTACGTTTACACGGCAGCAACAATGCCAAACTATGAAACACTGTATTCACTGCATGAAAAATACACCATGAGAACAATTTTTTTTTTCTTTTTAGTGTTCTTTATATGCCACCTTCACTGGGAAAACAAAAGAAAACAAGTACTTCAATTGGAACCTTTTTGCTCAGAACAATAACTTACACCACAAAGTATTTTTAGTAGAACTAGGGGGCTCTGCCCCCTGCTCGCTTTGCTCGCCAACCCCTGTGTTTGGTTAATCGAATATACAATTTTAAAAGCTTTTTTTTTTTCTTTGGAATTGTTTCAATTTCATTATCAGCACTTTAACTTTAAAGCTTCAGTGAAACAATATTTGGAATTACCTTTTATTTAAGATCGCACTGAATTTTGATTCTGTTTTTGGAGAATCATTGTGACAAAGAAAACGTATAACTGCCCATGAGTGAATATCGTTTCTTTTTCTCTAATAAATAATCCGACTTTTTCTAATGTTTGTCCCTGTGATTTGTTAATTGTCATAGCAAAAACTATTCTTACGGTAAACTAAACATTTTAATACGAATGGCATATCATGATCTCCTTTGGTGTCTAATGTTATTCTCAGAATATATACTACATTACCTTTCTTGTCGCCTGTTAAAATTTGCATCGCTTCTCCGTGATCATAAATATACACCTGATCAAATTGTGTTTTCTTTTAAATTAAACTTGTTGTAGCTTTAATTGTTGCGGGACCACAGATTCTCATAGCGTATGATCCATTATTGTGTAAATCTACGTTTTGTACATTGAATGATGCGAAGGCGAAAAGATTATTGTAGACTTGTACATTTTGCCTGTTGTGTTTGTGGAGTCTGCGGTGCGTTGACGCCCTGCCCTGGGTTTGTTCCTGACTTGTGCTCTGTGCTGGCTGGGATTGGCTCTAGCAGACCCCCCGTGACCCTGTTTACGGATATAGCGGGTTGGGAAATGACTGACTGTTTGTGGATATTACTTTCCCCAAACATCAAATCTTTTAATTCTCTTGGATACACCTCCTCATTGTGTAGAAACACTACTTTTCCCTGATGGCAACACGAATTAGACGATCTACAAGTCTCTGACTTAAACTTCAAAACCTTACAATATTTCCATACTTCTGACATATCACCTATGTCCATATATTCGATCTCTATTCACCTTTCCGTTATTTCACCGAGTAATAATTTCTCTTTTTTAGCGCTAATGCGATCTTTATCCTTTTTTGATACTTTAAAAATTTTCTGCTTTTATATTCTGTAACTTCCTCTGCATATGCATTGCGCCTATGATTTTTTGAGTCTTTTGAATTCTACTGTTTTCAATATCTCTAACCTGCTCTGCATGTGTTTCGCCCCCTCATTTTTGAACCTCTTTATGACGTGTTACTTTGTTTTCTACTCTTTGCCTTTTATTTCTAACCTCGCTTTGTCCTGCTATTTTTTCAATTACACCTGGTCCGTGATGATTAATTTCCTTTTGTTTGTGCTAATGCAATCTTTACTATCTGTTTTTTGATACTGTAGCGCAGCGTTTCTCAACCTTTAAGTATTTGCGACCCGAGTTTTCATAACAATTTTAATCGCGCCCCCCCTAACATTTTTTTGAAATGTAGATGCATATTTTATTATACCTACTTAACTTTTATCGACATTTATCTAACTCTATATTTATTGTTCTAGTATCAGAATGTAGTTTAAGTTAATTTGTTTTGGTTTCAACGGATGTTTTTTTTCATATTTTTGATTCTTGTTTTCTTTATTTCACATCTTCGCAACCCCCTAGGGGGACCCGCCCCACAGGTTGAGAACCACTGCTGTAGCGACCTCTGCGTCCGGCACGAAAGAGAAAAAAACAGACTGACGTAGTAAAGTCTCGCAAATGTTTTATTTGAACAATCGCCAACTTTGTAACCCCAAACACAACCTTCTAGCACCCTCTCCAACTCCTCATCCTCCAGGTCTCACCCCCCCCTTACTGCATCAATCAATACCCCACTGTCAGTCTTCCGTGCTGTACTCCGCCCTCCCTCAAATGGACCTAACAGTCACTTAAAAAAAAAAGGTTTCAGCCTGGCTGGGACGATACAATACTTTTGAATTTTACTACTTTCATATTCTTTCCCTTTCTCTGCATGTGTATCGCGCCATCGTTTTTTTTAAGCCTTTCGAATTCCACTGCTTTCATAATCTCTTATCTGCATTTTTTTCTCTCCCACGCTTTTCTCTGCGCTGCTCTTTCGTCTTTGCTTACTCGTTGACGTTTCATCTAGAACTTATTGTCCTGATACGCTTTAAATGAGCTGAGAGCACAGGATCTGTGTGTGCTACGTGCCTTTACATGACTGAGTGTTTTGCTGCACACCGTCGTATTTGATATTGGTTGTAAGTAGGGTGTGTCTTGCAAGAATCTCATGTTCTACATCCCCACGAGACAGTCCTGGGACACTCTCTTGGCACCAAGTCTCATGTTTATGGTCCCCGCAAGACACTCCGTGGCCAATCTCTTTCGTCTCACGGGTCTTTTAAGTGTCTTCCGAGAACTTCCGAGAAGATTACATCTCGTCTCCCAGGTTTTCCTTTCCAAGATTTTCTTTTATAATAGAGAGATTTCTTCAAATAAACTGGATATTATCTATATGAGAATATAGTGCAATAATTACTTAAATTCAATAGAGCACAGCACTATATATATCCTGTGTTGTGAACAAGTGCAATTTGGTTTAAACAAAGTAGAATTTTAGTTAGATGACCAGGGGATGACAGAACAAGAAACAGCTTAAGGAAAAGGATGGTCAGAGAAGTGGCGTTGGTTGTATCAAAAGATCAAAAAGTTAGCAACAAAACTAAAATGGAAATATAGTCAAGCGACAAAAAGTGAGAGGTCCTAACAGCATCATTCAAAGGAAATACATGGAAATTGTGCAGGGCTACAAGTACCTGAAGGTTTACATAAAGAACAAACTAGACTAGCCTGAGATCACAGTGGCACTGTACAAGAAGGGCCAGAGCAGAATGTGCTTGCTAAGGAGCCTCAGATCTTTTGATGTGTGCAGCAAACTTCTGCAAATGTTTTACTAGTCATGCTAGCCAGTGTATTGTTCTGCACCCTGGTCTCACGGGGAAGCAACATGAATTCAAAGGCACAATGCTTGAACAATCTTATCATTGCGAACCCTGCACACACTGGAAGCTATTATGGAAAAGAGGATAGTGGAAAAATCGAATACCATCATTAAATGTCTCCTCCAGGAGGCTCCCTCTCGGAGCACTTTTAGCCACAGGCTCATTCTACCTCAGTGTGCTAAGAAGCACCTCTGGGGGTCTTTCCTGCCCACTACTATCAGGAAATTCAATGATTCCACCCAATGTACTTGTTAAGTTTATTTTTTATTAATTTATTTAATTATTTATTTATCGATTGATTGATTAGATGTATTATCTGTTCTGTGAGTCTGTATTCTTGATTTTTATGTTTCTGCTGCTGTATGCATTTGAATTTCCCCATGGGATTTATCTAATCTAATCTAATCTAAAGACACTTTTGCCTAACTAGAAATAGTATTCAAAATTCTTCACAACCAGTTTGAATTCCAACACCAATGTCAACTCGAGGATGCATCACATTCACTAAAGAATAACAATCAATAAGTCAGTATCCAACAGCCATTGTTTAGTTTAAATCAAAGTCATTTAAAAAAGATGTAACATAAGAAAATAATGTTAAAAAAAATGTAGTCCTTAATTTAAAATGTTTCACTCATAGCATTTTGTACCATTCAACTTGATATCAAAAGTGTATATCTCAAAATCCCATTGCATACTGCAATATTTCTTATCAAATAAAACATATCTCTCTATTATAATAAAAAAAATCATGGGACAAGACGAGACTTTTTAGCCTGGGATGAGACGTGACTTTTTCAGAGAGATACTTTCATGTCCCACAAGACGAGACTTTGTGCCAAGAAATTTAACCATGCCTGTGACCAGAAATAAAAGACAAAGAGTAGATGACAAAGTAGAATGTCGTAAAGAATTCAAAACCGTTGGCGCGATACACATGCAGAGCAGGTTAGAGATAATGAAAGTACTAAAATTCAAAAGTCTCAAAGAAATGATAGTAAAGATCGCATTAAAATGAAATAACAGAACAGCAAATAGAGATTGAATATATTGTTCAGATTTAAACTCTAAGTCAGAGACTTGTAGATCGTCTAATTCGTGTTGCCATCATGGAAAAGAAGTGTTTCTTCCCAATGAAGAGGCGTATCTGCGAAAATTAAAAGATTTGTTGTTTGGTGAAAGTGAAATCCACATACGCGAGTGACAGAGATGCAAAGTGACTGGCGCGTAGCACATGCCGGGGGGGTTGGCAAGTAAAGCCAGCAGGGGGCAAAGTCCCCTAATCCATCACAAAACTGAAACGTCTTTTGCAAGCAATTTAATGTACTGATGAATATTCCAATTATTTTTCCATGAGATGGTTTATTTGGCTGCAAATGCTTAATTTTCACTTATAAATGATCCTTTTCATTTTTATCTATTATTTTCAAATCAAAGCAATAATTAGTTCTAATTTGATCCTCTAAACATAAGCCTCTCATTTAAAACCATTTAGGCAGTCAAACACAACTATACCTGTGGCTAACATTAGCTGAGATAAAGCAAAGAAATGTATGCTTGCTGTGAAAACCACTTATTTCAATCTGCAAAAAATTGATGATTAAATTGTTGGTACACAGACTGTATTTATACATGACATTTTAAGCAGTTTGTACAAGTAAAATTGCTATAAACTATGTCTTTTGAATACATGTAAATTCTCATTAAACCTACATCAGTAGTACAGGTGGCTTTTAAAATAATCTGCTTAGTTTTAACCTAAATTAAATAAACAAAAGCAATATTTATAAGAAACTGGTGAATTATACAGTATATGTACAACATTTAACAGATCGTGTGTCAGAAATCTAATAAATTACTGTATTAAAACAAGAGAAATAATAAGAGTAAGCTGCAGCTCGGATACAAACCATTGGAACCACAATAACCTAGTTGTTGCCACTTACACTTGCTCTGCTCCATACTTGTTTGCCATCTTTTCAAAGATTATAATTTAGAAATGCAAGATGTCTTATTTTGAGGTGAAAAAAGAAAATGTTTTGCAAAAGGCACCTTTAATGACTGAGATTGCACTCTGCTCAAGTGTGCTACAGGATGAAAATATGGTGGTCTATACATCACATATTACATCAGTGGCTCCTGAATTGCACGCAGGGTAGGCCAAATTTGATTGGAAATTTACAAAAATATGTGAAAAACATCAAAGCCAATATATCTAAAGAAATTATTTACAACAATTTGTCAAGTCAAGACCTAGCATGATTCTTGGGAATGTACTTCTGCTTTAGACAAAAGATTGTATCTTACTACGTATGCAAGACACCCTAACATTAATACAAGTAAATTAATCATAAAAGAGTCTGATAAATGAAGTCTATGCTTAAGTTAACTTGAAAGAAACACAGAGGATTGCTTGTCTGCTTGTTTATTTTATAAGGTTAGCAATTGATAAATGCTGAGAAACTGGACCGATTATAAAATAAATACTTGATTCAATGCAAGAAGCTGTTAAAACAGATGCCCACTAGCCCCACTAATGTACTGCACACTTAATCATTACTTCCCAGTTAGCGAATGGATGCATTTTCCCTAAGCAATAGGAGCAATATGTGACGATGGCAATGAAGCAGTACTGAAAACATGATGTACATGGAACATACGGTGAAATCCAGACTGTAATTTGTAAATTTTCTTTTCTGTGGTATTCCTGTGCTAGATATCATTAGGTTCCTGCATGTTTGGCTGACATTCTGTCAGATATCACTATCTTAGGGACTCCAATACTGTCTCATAAAGCTGTTTGTTCTTTATCTATAATACAGAAACCCCATTATGCAATTCTTGGCAAACACTCATACAGCCTTGTGGCTATGACTCCGAGTTTGCTTGAGCAGTTTGACACATTTTAATGTGCAACATAGACTGAAATCCTTTGCCTAACAGACATGAAATGCTTTAGGAAAATCATACAAAGAGAAGAATTTTTGACAGTGAAGTTCGTTTTAAGAAGACTGACATCAAATGCAAGAAAACCTGAAGAAAGTACACTTGTTATTTTAAAATGGCAGTGTCAGTCATACTCAGTCTTACCAGCTACTTTTGATAGCAGAAAACACACACAGACTAATCCCAAAGGTCTCCCTGTTGCTAGTAAGCATTCGGGGCTGTTAGGACAGGAACAGTGGTTACCTTGTGCTGATGAAAGCTTCCATGAGGATGCCATCCCAGCTATCAGTGATGCTTTGCTTTGATTATCTACAGTGAGAAAGCAAACAAAAATCAGCCGTTACAATGAAATGGAGTAAGACAGACAGTTTTAGTCTGAAAAGCCAATAGCAAAGTAAGTGAAGAAGTGAAGGCAAATAATGAATCCAAAGTGAATGCATTGAAAATAATGTAGAATGGAGATCACAAGGCCCCATCCTGAGGTACAACATCTTTTTACAACTTTTTATTTATCCACAATCCTCATTGTGAAGAAATATTTTCTAATATCTTGAACCCCAGTAGATGTTTAGATATCCTAATGAACCTTTTGGGTGTTAAGAACTGGAAAACCACAATGTTCTCATTTGTTTTCTGTTTGTAGGACCTAATGTTTAAAAGCTTCATCTTTATGTCTGTGTTTTTATTTAACATGTTTGTTTGAAAAGAGATTTTAATTTTTCAGTTTTTTCTTCAGTGGCATGATGCTGCCATTTTATAATTTTAATGGTTAATTGGTAACTAAGATACATTCTTTGGTTGCTAGAGACCATTACAACACCTTGCTTATAAAGTCCAGAGTTGCACTATTAGTCTTTTGCCCAAGGTTATGGATTTGAAATGTAAACCAATATTGGTTGAGTATTTTTGGTTCTGATTATCTGGTAATGTCTCATAACTTTTCATGTCTCAATTCGATTCTCAGTCTTAGTGATCTGGTTCCAGTTGAATTATTGGTATCTTTTTAATGACTCCTGGCAAGTCTTGTTTGTCTACAAAAATGCTTAAGCCCTCTGGTTTTAGCAATCCACAGTCTATATAGAAACCTGTGTGTTACAGTTTCTGTCCTCAAAAAACTGCCACATCTCCTTTTGTCAGAAGGCTATTCGAAGAGAGTAGATGGAAATTTAAAGGCAGATAGAAAACACTGAGCCTCTTTGAGTACTCACGTCTGGCATAATATTTGGCATCGTACTCTGCCCTTAAAGTGTGTTTAACTGGCTTGCTAATTTCTGTATGCAAATTGCATCAAATCAATAGATAAGTCATTGGTTTTAAAGGGAAAAAGAGTTAGGAAATAGTAACTGGATCTAAAAACCAGAGAGATCATTGGCTAAATAAATATCTGGTGATGACCAATGAGAGAGTGTGCTGCAGGAAAGGCCTTAAATATGGTTTAAAGCTGAAAAAGATAATTTAGAGCACACATAAAAAATGAAAAGGGCAGTAAAGTGTTTCATTGTTTTCCATTGTAACTTCAGGGACCCAAATTCAATATGAGTGGGTTTTCTACAGCTACTCCAGCATTTTCCTATATCCCACTAGCAGTGGTTATGGGTATGTCAATAAATGTGTTTTATGCCACTCTGGTGTATCATTAGAGAGTGGTCCCTGCTATGAGAGTACAGTAATGCTGCTAGGACAGGCCCCAGATTCCCATTATCCTTTGAAGAAATAAGTTGAAAAGGCGTACTTGCATAGACAAATGAACTTACCTTTATGCAGTTTATGTCACAACTCCTATTGATTAGACCGGTTAATTTTACAGGTCAAACCATATTAAATTAAAGAAGATGCAATTTGCCTTTTAAAATCAGTTGGAGAATTAATGTTTACAAAATCCAATTTTTTTTTTTTTTTTATATTAGGAAAGAGTAGCCACTTTTTTTCTAGAGGTGACTGCTTTTGCTTTTAACCTATGCTGCGCTGAAAAACTTACAATAACCAGTGATTTATCTGCTTTGTAGGAATGAATACATTTAGAAAACTAAGCAGCTCATCTATGCACTAAACAGTGTCTTAATCGCTTTTTAGCTTTCATTTGAAACTGAAAGACTCCCTTAAGCAACTGATGGGTCTTGGTTTATTTATAAAATGTTACTTGAGATACAGTGATAGGAAAGTGCTCATTCAACATTACCAAATGAACATTTCTAACATCTGATTTGAACATGCCTGCTTTCAGTTTGTCTTACATTCTCTGCTAATAAATTAACATACCTGAAGATATGCTGAACTGTTTATTACTTTTTCCCCATTCTGCGATGGTTCTCACTGCAGTGTCTTGATTGCTATCCACACAGGTTTAACGGTTGTGCCAACCCAGAAGTGCATGACTTAAGTTAACAGATCTTGACAGCTGCACTGTGACACATCTAGGCCACACTGCAATATATTTACAGCTTGGACAGATCATAAAATCTAACTGAAAGACAACACATAAGAAGAACATTTAGACAATTACACCATCGTTCCAGAGGCTGGAATTTCACACATTAGAAGAGGATTAATTAAAGTTCCATTCATTGCATCATAGTTCTGGAGTCTACTCCAGTAAAAAAAAATATATAAACAAGACCTGAAATATTGTTTTATTATTTTATATGAAAAAAGTGGCTTGAACAGATTGGTAGTGCATCAATTAGATACCAAATGCGCTCCTCGTGACTTATTTTACTTCTACATAGAGTACACAGAAATTGAACATTTCACTTGCTTAAATGCCTTTTTTCTTGTAATTTTTAAAATACACAGTTTGAAGTAGTAGTGGCAGAGTGGAATAGTGGTTAGCCCTGCTCTCCATTAGCTCGAGTTCCGAGTTACATCACAGCCAGGTCACTACCAGTGTGAGGTTTACATGTTCTCCACATGCCTCTCACATTCTGCAGATGTGTTTTAAATTGGTGACTACAAGTGATTATGAGAGTGTGTGTATGTCTATGTCTGTCCAGTGATGAAGTAGCATCCAGCCTAGCACTGGTTCCTGCTTTACGCTCAGTATTCTGGGATAGTTTCACCTCCCCTTGACACGCACTGGAAAAAGTAGGTTCAGACAATGGATGAAAAGTGTGAAGTTGTGCTGTTCTTTTTAAACATTACTTTCATTATTAATACTGGAAATTAAATATAGAAGTACATTTCAGTATAATTATGCTCCTACCAACATACAAGGTCCAGTTCACCCTACCTGCTCATGAGGACTGATTTGAAAGCAAAAGGAAAGCCACTGGTGAAAAGATGAAAAACTTAGAGATGCCTCAAGCATGTTCTTCTCTGCTTTAAGGAGGGAATCAGAAGCGTCTAGAAAAAAAATGACACACAGGAGGGAGACAGAAGCTGCAGGGAGTCTGTGCAGCACAGAACAGTAAAGACCAAGTATCAGAGTGCTGCTTCTTCCAGTTACATGACGAAGGAGCACTTTAATGGAGGAGAAGGAAGAGTAAATGTCAGTTCAGTTCCAGCTGTCAAAAGGAAAGAAAACTTTGTCGGGCAAGTATAAAATAAGAGACTACTTTTTTGTTGATCATAGAAACTTGGAAATATGTTTTGGGATGAGCTTGAGCTAAAAAGATGACTTAAATGTCCTCTGTGGGCACATTTAAGGAGGACTGATCTCTTGTAACTGATCGAGATAAACGCTTCAATATGCCTATCAGCATCCCTGATATTTACGATTAAAATTTCATTGAAAGACTTTGTGTTTTAGTTGGTGAAAAACCCCACCTGGTCCCTAGAATTATTAAATGCACAGATATACACACAACAATGTAGCATCAAATACACTTTGTAGTAGAAAGAGATGCTCCCAGAAGCAGCAGTCCGATTTGTGTGAAAATGGGCAAGAATCAGCACATCCTAGTAAGTAAATAGATTGGTTTGCACATATATTATCAGTCATTTGTATTGCTGCTGCTGCACACCAACAATTTGGTTCAGTGGCCTTATAAATAATTAAATAATATATATTGGGAAAAAATGCTATTTTTTTATGCAGTGGCATGTTTCAACATATCAACATGACAAAGGGAAAGTACTGTTCTTGATGGTTGCAAGAGGGTCTCACTTCCATTCAAAGGTCAGTCAGTCAGTCATTGTCCAACCCGCTATATCCAAACACAGGGTCACGGGGATCTGCTGGAGCCAATCCCAGCCAGCACAGGGTGCAAGGCAGGAACGAATCCTGGGCAGGGCGCCAGCCCACCGCAGGACACACACACTAGGGACAATTTAGGATCGCCAATGCATCTAACCTGCATGTCTTTGGACTGTGGGAGGAAACCCATGCAGACACGGGGAGAACATGCAAACTCCACACAGGGAGGACCTGGGAAGAAAACCCATTCAAAGGTGTCTATGTTAATCTTCCAGTAGTGTTGCTTTGATCTTATCTTTTGATATGTAGTCACATTGCATATATCAATTCATTTTATCATCTACATTAACACAGTATATTGCCCTCTATAAACGGCAGGTAATGATTTAGGTGAGTGACTAACATGACTACTATGGGCATTATGGCATCACTGACTGTGTGTCGACTGGTGTTAGGTTTGAGCATACTAGGCTACAGTGTTAGCATTAGTTCTCTGTCAATTATGAGTACTGCTTTTCAATTGATGCTGATGCCTCTGCAGTTATATGTGCAAACAATGCAGCGGTGGTGCAATCCAGACATCATTCCTCCTTAGGAAGTGTGTTTTCAAGTTAAGATCCACACTGGAATAGCAGTACTTGCTGATCATGGCACTGGACAGTAGCAATGTAATGCATGTTGGTCAGGCACGCAAGAAATAATTTCATTGTACACATCAATAAACTTGATCTTAAAACGGCATAACGCTTGGATAGCGCATATCAGAGCGTAGAACACTACTGCCCATTATAGCCAGTCATTTCTGTTAGTAGTTGCATCTCACAATAATTTATCTAGGAGGTCAAGCCCCCCAGTAAATGATTTTAGTGGCAAACGCACAATCCAACAAGACCATGACTGGCACAACACTACTATGATGTTCTGTAAATATTTACAATCATCTATGGCTAATTGTGTTTTAGACATACCTTTGAAAGAGATGCATGAGATATTGTGTAACACCAACTACATACTACTGCCTACATGCAGGAGGAGCTGATGACACAATATGGCATCAGTGTGACTTTCTAAAGCAATTCATAGCTTCTGGCATCACCCACATTGAGGGTTTTTCCCATTTTTTTTAATGACCCCCCCCTACATGGAGTCTTACCTAGATTAATATATTGGTGCTTAGGTCTGATTCTGTAATTATTTATTACTTCACATCTTAAAATGATCAGTATGCCAATTTTCATATAATTAGGCTAAGAGTACTGGGCACAATCTTTTTCTTCGTTAGAGAATGGAAATATCGTATGTTGTAGCTTTTACCAGTGAACAAGTAAGACTCCAGTCTTCAAAACATTCTACAGGTAGCTTCCTTTCTAATTTAAATAGTTTAATATTTAATAATAATTCTTAATAGTTTAATTTTTAATAATAATTCTTATCTTTTTTCCTATCATCATAAACTGTGTGCTGTTCTAATATTTAAAACATCTATCTACTTAAAAATGGAAAAAGTTTTTCACTTAACCACTTACGGCAAAGCTCTTTAAGCTAAAAATCCCTGAACTCTGGCAATATATCAGACTTGCCTTTATAAAATGGATGATGGGATACATAGTGGAAAGATTAATTTAATCCCAGGATTCAACAGTATTTGCTGGAATTATTTCAAAATAAGTCAAGTCTAGAGGCAGCTGCTGTTGGCTAATCAAATCTGACAGACATGGCTGATGTCCGTTGGCTTTTTAGTTGATGTAGTATTAGACATTTGCACTGCAGGACAAAAAAATGAGAATGTTACTAACATTTTTTTAATTAAATAAAAATAAATTATCATTAGAATAGCAATTTACACAGCATGGTTCATACAGATTGTTTTCTTCTTCAATAGTTTACTCGAGACGCAAAAAATTTTAAAAAAGGATGAGCCAAAGAATGTAATAACAGTTTAATCATATAATGATTATTTTACATTGATTTGATATTTCCATTTGACATTAAAATATGAGCACTTAATGGTTTCTATCCTGCATAAGCTAACCCCTTGGTAAACTCTATGTTTCTCCTCAAGTCAAAAACACACAGGTTAATGTGCATGTTTAAACTGTCTAATAGAGATAAAGAGACCACAACTTGGTCCACATATCTGCCCTGAATTACTTTGTTGCCAGTTAGGCTATGGCTCCCAATAAGCCTAATTTGGATTTAGCAGATCAGTAAATTAATAGACGGGTTTAACAAAAGACCACCTTGCATGAAGATGGGGCCTGAGTTGCATTGAAAGCTTGCATATTGTAATCTTTTTAGTCATTTTGCTTGACTTCTCACTACAACAGATGAGATTTTTTTTATTAAAAAAAACACCCCACATTTCCTATAAATACCATCCCTAAGTCTCTTTATTTGTGATAACGTAGATGCAGACACACTTATATAAAAGTAAATGGTGCTTAAGGTATATTTTTACAATTCAATTGCTACACTATTTGTCCTGGTGAGGGCTGCATGATAGCAAATGAAGTAAGGTGAACCAGACTTCTCTTTCTTCTATGGATTCATTATTTAAACAGAAATAGTTGCTTTTAATTTTAAAGAGAGCATGCTGTGTTTATTATGTAACTGTAAACCGAGATTCAAATAAAACAAGGGACACTGTATATACAAATGGTATAGAAGAATGGCTCTATTTTGATTACAAAGTTGCACATACACAGTACATTAGTAAAAAGTATTTTGCTTTCTATGCTCATAAAATACCTGTTCTTATTACTATAATGTAAAATGCGTACTGCAGAGTTGAAGTGTGATGTATTAAAATATCCTCATCTAGAAGCAGATTTTGCTAAACTTAAAACAAATATCAGAAACAAAAAACAGAGACTATTAAGTTAATGTTTATTTAGGTCAATTTCATGGCTCCAGTTCATGTATTTCATAGACTTATGGAAAATACAAAAGTATACATACACATTTATCCTCCTGTGGAGATGAAAGGCAGAACTTGATCCCTAAACATATCAATCATATGAAATTAAGTTTATGTTGAATGATGAATAAAAAGGATTCATAAGTTTAAAAACATACAGGAGAGTCCACACATCATACAATCTAATAAAAGTCTGCACAATCAAAACTGTTTACAAATGTACGAAGTACAGGAAAAAAAATCAAACTGATTTTAAGTTTTTCTTTTTTTTTGTCCTCTACCTCTTCTTGCTTTACCTCTTTGGTTGGTGAAAACCGGTTTTGCAGAGACTAAATGAAGTTCACGATCTTCATCTGTATCATCACTGGAACTGCTGCTGACTGTTTTGGGGGTATCATGGACTATGTTCATATTATTGTGTCTTTTGGTTGTTACTGAATCTCCTCTAATAAATGAAGAACCTTGAGGATTCTTCACAGGTTCAGATACTTGTCCCTTACAGTTATCCACAGCTACATCTTGAGAAGAAGAAACTAGGAAACCACCACCAAACAATGTATTTTCTTCAGGATTTATGATCTTTTCATTCATGAGATTTAAAGATGATTTTTTCTCCTTTGTTTTTCTCTCTTTTTTTTTGACTTCAGTTTTGCTGTGACATTCTATGATGGCAGACTTATTTGCCTTCTCTGTTTGCTCATAACCCTCCTCCTCCTCCTCCTCCTCATCATCAACCTTGCCTTCCCATTTTTTTCTTTTAAGGCAAGTGACTGCTCGGCGCAAACGTTGACTTTTAATAGCTTGCTTCTCATGCTGTTCCAGCCTAAAGAAAGAGTCAATGCGCAGCTGGGTCTGAAATTTAAAAAAAATATATTAAATACAAATTGAATGTCCAGTGGACCAAGACCAAAATCAGACTGGATCAACAAGCCTGTATGTTAGAAAAATGAAAAATTGGAAAAGCATCATATAATGGCCACAAAAAATTATTCTCTCAAATGAAAAAATGATACCTCAATAACAGACAACCAGGAAAGACTATTTTCAGGTTATCTGATTTTTTTTAAGGTAATATGATTTATATACAGTATATATTAAATAATATAGCTGTGTACCTTACACAACAAAATTATTTATTAACATTTAATTTCAGCACACACATGTAAAATATGTGGCCTATAAAAGATAACATGACAAATTATGACATAGTTGTCATAATTTGGGGCTGAAGCCTATGCTGGAAATTTAAAGGAGGAAAGGAAGGGACCAAGCCTAGTCAGGATGCAAGTCCACCCCAGAGTCCACTCAGGCATACATTAACACTCACTTGGGGTCTATTTAGAATGACCAATTTTCCTAATATGCATATCTATATTAAACCCATTTAAAATGTATAAAAATGCAATACCAAACAAATGGGTTAAAATAATTACAGATCAGTAGAGAACAGCAATAAAATGCATTCCACGACACACCATTACATCCTATTCCAACAGCATAAGGCACCTTTACTTCTTTTATGCTGAAAATAAAAAGATGTGTGATGACATAATTCAAGTTTTTTAAAATTCTCAAAGAATTTAACATCCTTGACATTAATCCTGAGCATGACTTGGGCTTGGAACTCTTTGTAACTAGTTTCCCCAGCCCGAGTCCCACTTGGGGTGACATGTAATGATCCACTTTCACAGTTTTAAGCTTGAATAACTCTTGTGATGGCATTCTGCTGTCATCTAGTGGATAAAATAAACTGCAAAAATCTATAAATATATTTCTATACGTTTTGCCATTCCTAAGTAACTCATCAATATTCATGAGTGGGGCAGGGTCTTAAAACCAAAACATAGAGGCGTATAAAAAAGAAGTTGTAAAGCCAGTTTTAGAACAAACTGAAACATTAGTTGAATCAGTTGATAGTGATGACAGTGTGAATTGGTCATTAGACACTCACTGATAGTGAAACTGAAGCATATGGCACTATACAACCAAACCGGCAAGATATATCTAGTGAACTCTGTTGCTTGAAGGTTCACTGTACAAGTAGGTGCGTGGCAAAAAGACAAACTAATTGCGATTAAGATACCCCCACAACATCATTTACAATGCAGCAACTGTTGTTTGTGTCAGGGGAAATGGTCCTAAGCATTGTGTTGTGGTCGCCTACAATAACACAACAGGTGCATTAATCATGCAGTTCAGGTACTGACGTTCTACCCTCTCATGCACAAGCAACAGGAAAAAACATTTTAAGTTTGCGATTAAACACGCTTTTACTGTCCCAATGGCAATATTGATCTGTACGTTGGTGACGGTTTCAAAACATCACACAAAGCATGTCTACTAAATCTGCATTACCTTTCCTACTGTACTTATGTTGACTATTTGATATGTACATGTTTCTGTTACTTGTAATAACTTTTTTTTGATGGGGGGGGAATTCAAATTTGACTCATGTTTCCCAGGGGTAAAACGCAACACTACGGAGGTTAAAAAAGCTAATGCAGCAGAACTCTTAATTTAATAGTGAATTAAGTACTCAAGGATAGCAGTTATGGTTCAGTGCGGTTACTGTATTTCAGACAGAAACCAGGAAGCACTTTATACAAAATATCATGGGAATCTAGTACAAACCACTGAGTCTCGTAGTTGAAGTGGAAACCTTTTAAAAATCTTTTAAATATACACAGATATAAGATTGGTATAACTTGAATATTAGCTAGGCAAATGAGCTTGATATACTGAATAGTCACTTACAGCATATTATACTTCTGCCTTAATTTTCAAACTCATTCCAGTTGAGTTAAATTGTCATAGTATAAAAAGATTACAGTGATCCCTCGCTATATCGTGCTTCGACTTTCGCGGCTTTACTCCATCGTGGATTTTAAATGTAAGCATATCTAAATATATATCACAGATTTTTCGCTGGTTTGCGGATTTCTGCGGACAATGGGTCTTTTAATTTATGGTACATGCTTCCTCAGTTTGTTTGCCCAGTTGATTTCATACAAGGGACGCTATTGGCGGATGGCTGAGAAGCTACCCAATCAGAGCATGTATTACATATTAAATAAAACTCCTCAATGATATAAGATATGCTTCCCGCGCGGTGCTTCGCACACTTAAAAGCTCTAACAGCCCGTATTGATTTTTGATTGTTTGCTTTTCTCTGTCTCTCTCACTCTTTCTGACATTCTCTGCTCCTGACGGAGGGGGTGTGAGCAGAGGGGCTGTTTGCACAGTGGCTGTTTGCTTAGAAGATACGGACGCGCCTGTAAAAAATGCTGAAAGACTACCTTCACATTGATCCCTTCATTGCAGCCGCTTTATCGCGGTGCTTCCCATACTTAAAAGCCCAACAGCCCTATTGATTTTTGATTGTTTACTTTTCTCTCTCTCTCTGACCTTCTCTGCTACGCACACTCCTTTGAAGAGGAAGATAGGTTTGCATTCTTTTAATTGTGAGAAAGAACTGTCATCTCTGTCTTGTCATGGAGCACAGTTTAAACTTTTGACTAAAGGGTGTTATTTCATGTCTAGAGGGCTCTAATAATGTTAAAAAACATATTTAGAAGGTCGTAAATAGGTTTTCTATGCTCTAACTGCGGAAATATTAGATTTATACATAAAGAATCCTACTTCGTGGAAATTCATTTATCTGTCTGGAGCGGATTAACTGCGATAAACGAGGGTTTACTGTATAACTGTGCGGAGAATATTTATAAACAATGTGGGAGAGTTTCTAAGGGCTTAAAATATCTAAAAATAACCATACAAACATATGGTTTCTACTTCGTGGATTTTCACCTATCGCGGGGGGTTCTGGAACGCAACCCCCGCGATCGAGGAGGGATTACTGTAAATATAAATAAATAAATAAAAACAGCAACACAGGGTCCACTTTTATATACTTTTACATACAGTATCTGTTATGGTGGATGTCAGAACTTCTATTTATTATACAATAAGCCTTAGTCGTTTATGTTTAGAAATTATGTAGGGCAATTAAGTACTTATTAGGTAACAATTATTATCTGTATTTGAAATAAAACAATGCTACATTCTTCATTAAATTTCCTATTCTATGTTCAAACAAATAAAACCGTGGTAATCCTGAGAAAGCCTGTGTGCAGTCCTTGTGCTAGTAATAAGCTACTATAAATAGTGTGTTTAAATATAAAAGATAATGCCTGACTGAATACCATACCAACAAACTATACATGAGAATCTCTGAACAAAAACTAACAAGAAATTAAAACTGTGCTTTAAGATAAAGGTAGGCAGTGTAACACCTCAAATAAAGTTTTGAAAGGGATGTCTAATAACACAAAAATGTCTTTTTGTTCTACCTTTAAATCTAAGCCTATTTACAGGTAAAGGATACACAGAGTGTGAATTTTATTACAAACCTGATGAGCATTGAGCTGTTTCATCACAGGCAACAAAATGTCATCTGTTTTTTTCCCACTCCAGCCAAATCGACTCCCACAAAATTTGAAAATAATATTAAGGAAATATTTAAAATGTATAAAAAAATATGTTGCAAAACACAGTACTGCTTCACATGCACCTTTTCAATTATTTAATTTCACTTAAAATCTTCCATGCATATTACATTAAATACCTAGTCAAATTAACAATATTGTTTCATCAGTTTAAAAATTTAGCAAAGAAGTTATTATTTTAATAAAATAAAAAACAGGTTAAGTAGAAAGTTGCAAATAACCTTGACTTGGGAATTTTGCAGTTCAAGAAACAGTTTATTTTTATTACATAGAGCAGCTATTAAAGCAATGCTTAAAAGCTTAAAAACACAAAGAAAAAAATCCAGTTAAGCAAGAAAAGTTAATAAGGTTTAATATTTATAACATAATGTGAAGTAGGAGTCACATTTTTACAAGTACCATAAAGCTATTAAAATGCCATGTTATTTTTTGATTTTATAAACATGTCTGCAACATTTAAGATACAACCCATAAGAGTGTATTAATAATGTTTCTACAGTCCAAAACTGAAATGCTGAATTTAAAGGTAAATTACTTTCAATTTTTGCTGCAACACTTGTGAATAAATATTCATTAAAACATTAATAGATCATGTTGTATAGCCTGGATTTACAAATCTTATCACATTCTAAGAGAAGGGAAAAGGTGACTTGGTGCTAGAGCACACTTCTCATGCTCAACCTCTGATATTATGGCACGTTCAATGCTATTGGATACTGTAAAATGAATTAAAAAGTTAAAGTATAACAACATGGATATGAATTGGACATGGCCAGTGGGTTTTTACAAACTGTTCATAGACTTTTTACGCATTGGTTTTGGGCCTAAATTTTACTTCCTGGGCAATTTATTTTTAGTGACCGCACCTGCATTTTATACCACCCTAGGCCCAAGTACCACCTGCTAGATACATTTATAGAAAAATCTATTTTGTATTTTTTTTAAATAAGTAAACATTAATATACTGTTCCTAGATTTTGGGGGATTAAATTGGAAAATACACGACAAACTATGCTTCTCTCTCTGTGCAAGGTTGGACTGAAGAGATTATGCAAAATTTCGTCATGAGCTAGCTATCATACAGCAGTAGTTTAAGTGAAATGGGAGAATCACGTATCTTGGGAAAAAAAATGCTTGATTTCATCCTTGCTGATTCTTGGTATACTAGGAAATGGAAAGAACTGAAATGACAAAGAATATCTAGAAATAAAGATAAGTTGCAAGATATGGATGGATAAAGTTTAAAAGCAATCTATTTCAGGATGTACCTTTTAAACACAAATGTCAACAATAAACATGCTAATTATTGCAAGTAAGACATTATAACATGCACATCTATTTCAAGAAGCAATGTCAAAAGAACATACAAAGAAAGTAACAAAAAGAAAGGAATAAACTGAACAACCCAAGAAACAGAGAAGAGAACATACAATAAAAAGCACATATGTTGAACAAGAGAAGTGAGCTATAAAATGGGATCTCAAGGCATTTATGAAACCAGGAATGCTCTCTGGATATATTAATAAGGCAAATACATGTTGAGAAAGAAATCGATTAAGATACACCTGACAAACTAAAATGAAGAAATACAGGGAAATACCAAATAATCAATACATATTGCCTACACTACAGAGGTTACAAATATCTGAACACCAATTGAAGCATAAGATACAGTGTTGCATGCAGATATACTGTACATATAAAAAAAGACCGAGGTCAAAGAGAACTAGGGAAACAGGATGACTTGAACGTGCACTCATGTATTGCATAATGAGGTTTCATATTTCAAGTATATAGACTGCAAATATATTGCATAAAATACATACAAGTATTATAATCTGTTTATTTAATTAAAATGCCATACTGAAAATGTGTTTACTTCACTCTCTTTTGGGCTAAAAATACATACATAAACATTTTGTAAGTGCTTGTGTGCCAAAATTATGTGAATTAAATTAGGGGAGTAAACCTAAATACTACAGACAAAATCTGATAATGCATTTGTCATTCTGAATAAACAGTTTCAACTCAAAAAATATATTGAGTCAAAATGGCCTATCTAGTAATTTACAGTTTATTCAGATCTTTTCAATTACTGCACAGTTTTTGTGTAGATTTAATTTTAAATGGATAAACCTGCCATTTTTGGCCATAAATATATACTCAATAACCTATAATGACATAATGAAAATGTGTTTTCAGTAAGGTTTGCAAATGTATTTAAAATCAAACAGAGATGCGTACATTGATGGGAAAAAATAAAAAAAATTAATCAATTTAAAATTAAACATACAACACATTAAAAGTATACAGAAAGTTGAGGAGTCTGAAATATTTCTGAATCCACTGTAAGCTGAAATTCAGTGTACACCAATGCAGGCACTATAATAGAACCTGGGACCCTGCTCCTCACAGTTTTAGAGCAGAACCCTGCAGAAGATGGGGAAAAACTACATCATCAGTAAGAAAATTCAGTAACATAACACTGGATGATTGCAACACAAGTCCAGGAACAAGCATGCAACAAGCCTGCAACACAGTATATGATAAAATGACCTGGGTGAAAATTGGTAGAAGAGCTATATTTAGATTTTTTCCCTTTCCTAGCAACCCTAGAGGTTTTGGATCAAGTTCATTTTAAATGTATAAGCATAGAACACATTAATTCCCATACCACAGATTTCGAACTTCAATCAAATGATGCACAACTTCCTAAAATTATAAACATAAGCAAAACGACAGAACCTTTACCCATAATACCCTCCAAATTCTTGAATGAACTGACTGCTAATATTAGAAATGTCCCTATGCCCACAGCTTTTTAAATCGTGCCTGAAGCCGCACCTTTTGCTTTACCATACTCTGCTCTATTGCATGCTGTTAGATCTGTTGGTACAGCTGTTCATCTATATTCTTTAATGACTTAGGCAAGAAGTGTAAATGCGTGTTCCTAAGTCAGTACAGTACTACTCTTTCTCTTATCATGTACTTTTGTAGTACTTGGAACGAATTACCGAGTTAGACCTGGCACTACATCTTATCATGTCTCCAAAATCATGAGTCTAAGCTGCACCATAGTAAAATATAAAGCATCTAGGGAAAGACCTGAATCAGATAAACCTTACCTTCTCTTCTCTAATCCTCTGCTGGTCCAATGTGTTTATCTTCTCTGTGTAACCAGGGTTTTGCATTTGTCCACTCCATTGCTAGCTTGCATTAGTTTAATGCTTTTATTATGTACTAGTAATTATTATTTCCACCATCAGCAGCTTTAAAAGAGATAAGTACATCTTCATGCCTGTATATACATGACTCACTATGTTTTTGTTTTTAACTAAGTATTTGTAAATGTGTACAGCATACCGAGTGATTGGAAATTATACCATGTAAAAGTGTGTGTATATTACATATATACAGCAATGTCTTTCTATGTAGGGAGCTACAGTATATATAAGACATCAATGAAAATATTCTCAAAATACAACCATAAAACACACAAAATGCAACGAATATTTCAGCAAATGATTAAAATATATATTACATAGACTGTAAAATAAAGGATATTCTTTTATTAGGTCCAAATCAGGTGTACCCCATGAAAAATCAGCATGACAATCATCAACTACTGGTTTCAAATATGCTACTTGCACAGCAGTATTGGGAAAATATGGAGGAACCTTCAAATGCCGGAGTTTCTTTTTCACTCGAGTGTCATTGGGATTTTCTCTTATCTTTTTGTTCTCCTGAGCTTCAGCAAACCACTTGCTAATCAGAAGAAAAAGAAACTTAGCTACAATACAATAATACTTTTTTATTTGTTTTATCAGTGTTTATATTAATAGTGCAGGATATGTGGCAATTTTCTGCACAGTATCTGTTTTGTGCAATAAATTCAAGTTTTACCTAATTTCCTTATGAAATTAGCAAATACTGTATACTTTATTAAATGCATTTGACAGCAGTGTCCAAACAAACAACGTCAAGGCTATCTGCTCAAGAATCCCTGTTTATTTTAAGTAAATCATTTTTCAGTTAATACCTTTATTTTCATTATAATCCATCGATAACAGATATTCAACAACAACAATTATTTATATAGCTCATTTTCATACAAACAATGTAGCTCAAAGTGCTTTACATGATGAAGAAACAGAAAAAAAAACCAAATCAAATAATTAAAATTAGGGAACACTAATTAACATAAACTAAAAGTATGGTCCGATGGCCAGGAAGGACAGAAAAAAACAACTCCAGAAAAAAATAAAATCTGCAGGGGTTCCAGGCCATGAGACCTCACTAGACATTCAACTTAAGAAAGCTGTAAAGTTCACCTAAATTCTACATGTGTTGGTTCCTCAGTACAAGATGACACAGATTAGATGATTTGATTAGAACTTGGATATTTGACAGTAAGCACTTTGAAATGATACACAAGTTAATAAGAGAAACTTAATCAATGGCATATAATTTTTATCAGGTTGCTATAAATAAAATGAATAAATCACTTACGAGAATTTAATTAGAGGTTCTATTCCTGGTCCTGGAAACTCATTTAAAATCTCCATGCCAGTGACATATCCAACACCAGGAATTCCTTCAGTGTAGTCACTACCCAGCAAATAAGCCAGATTAATTAGTTTACTTCGGTTTAAACCTACAGAATCCAATAAAAAAAGATTTTTTTTTTTTTTTAACATGACACTTATGTGGTCTTATTTATACATGAGTTCAAACAGTAAATACAAACTCCTATTACATTTTATTGCCGTAGCAGAAGAGTATTTGAAAGAGATACTACAGTATATATTTTTTCCTTTTTTTTTGAACAAATGACCTTTGACATTATCAAACAATCTTTTATATGGTGTAGTAAATTAAATGTTGTGTTGGAAAGTATTTGCAAAAGGAAATTCCAAAAATTACTTGTACAATGTACAATGTTTCAGCAGTATAGCTTTCACACAAATTATAAAGACTGCATCTCCAAAACCTTCTCTCTCCAGCTTTCTGTTTATTTTTTTTAGTGAGGAAGTAACTTAACTACTATTTGTCTTTCACTCTTTTTAAAAGCGAGTTAAATATTGAACAATGCTAAATCAGGAATCAACAGTCAACACTATTTTAAGTGAACAATGTTATAAAAAGGGTTATACCTACAGAATATGCTTCACACTGTATTTTCATCCTTTCATGAATTAACTACTGCACTGATGTTTGTTCAAGTCTGGTGCACTTTAAACCTCCAAATAAGCAACAAAAGCAAAGCATTATAAATCAAAATGGTCACTAATATGTGACCCGAGTCTGTACTTTTCACTGAATTCATACAACTTGTTTTGTCACAGAAAATTTCACATTCTATTAACCTAGTTTCTAATTGGCAACTTTCAATATAAGTAATAAAATGTGGCAAACAAATGACTTTGTTCATATTTACCACATGACTAAATTATACTATAGCAAAATAGATATACAGCACAATATCACTGCTGTGTCTAATAATTTTGAGTTGTGTAAGCATATGCTCAAAATTCACAAATGTTTTTCTTTCAAAGTTCTAAATGGATATGCCCAGTTTTGGGAACTTCCAAGCCGTGGTTTGGCTGTTGCTGATATCACATTTTAAACTTCTGATCTTTAAAAGCCTGCAAACTCTGCATAGTTATAATTCAAGTATAATTTTAAATTTAGGGTCCACAAAATTTTTGCCATAGACACAAAACGTATCCATAAACGCTCAAACATTTTACTGATATAGAAATATTTTTCTGTTGAAAAAAATGAAGGGTTAAACTATATGAATGGTTTAACTAATCAATTTTCACATCTTTTTCCTAAAAATACATACACAAAGCTTTGTAGCTCTGTTCTGCCGGCACTTGCCTTTCCAATACTCCCTGTAATATTTCATTCAGCTGTTCAACCTTTTTGAAAAAAGAAAAAAGAAAAACAAATCACAGATATGGCACAAAACAATTTTATTTAACAGCTGAATATTCTGTAAAATATACTTCAAAAAAGTAAATGAAACTGTTGTAATTAATGGCAGATTTTTTTGTTCAAAGCAAGTAGAGGAAAAAAATACGGAATTATTCAAAGATGAGGAAAAATTATGGAATTACCTGGTAATTTGCATTTCTAAAACAAATACCTGCACAAGTCTAAATAGGATAATTAATCTATACTTAAAGCTGCTGCACCTGGCTGACTGACAGGAAAGTGATTAATCACAAATCCGTATTGGCCAAGGAGATGATGCTGGAACTTTTGTTTGGTGCCATTTCAATGACACATATAACGGTGACTGTCTGAAGAAAACAAGCACATTTCCACACACACTGCTAATATGAGGTTGCATGTCAGGTAAAGGACCAGGGGAGATGGCAAACTTTACCTCAACAGTAAATGCATTGGTGTACATGGACATTTTAGACACTTTTCTCATTCAATCAATCAAAACTAGGTTTGGTGATAATTAAGTCATTTTCCAGGATGATAATGCATTTTGCCACAGAGCAAAGAGGGTTAAAACCTTTCTTCAGGAAAGGCTTATCAACTCAATAATATGGCCAGCAAACAGTTCAACAGGAAAACGAAAAAAAGAAAAAAGGACCATGACAAAGCTCCATCCTGCAAAGCTGCTGTACAAGAAAGGTGGAATCTGATTGATGAACAATATTATTTTACATCAGTGAGGTCCATGCCAGGAAGAATTCAAGCTGGCATAAATTTTTCTTCTACTTGGTCTGAACAAAAAATGTACCATTAATTATAACAATTTCATTTTTGATGTATGTTTTATAGTGCCAGAATTTTCTGCTATTAAATAAAATTAGTTTTGTGTCACAACTGTGATTTGTTTTTATCAAAGTAAAACAGCAAAACATCCTCTAAGAGGTGGCGATTCCAATATTTTGCCAGGGGGTGTAGAATCCCACATCATCTTTAAATCTTCTGTTAGATCAGCCTTTTTTCAAACAGTTGGTGAGGTATAAGAAATGAATGATGCATGGTGGCAGAGTGATTAGCACTGATACCACAGATATTCAAAGGCACAGCTGTGTCACAATCAGTGTGGAGTATTCTGATTCTCTCCATATTCAGTTGGGTTTTTTGGGTACTTCAGTTCGTCCCAAACATGCCCAAGACTTGCATGTTAAGTTAAACAGCAAATTTGCCTGGCTTCACTCATGGGTTTGTGCTTATGTATACTGTGTGATGAGCTGTGCTCTACCTTTTACCCAAAACAGCTTCTTGCAATGTAATAGAAAAAACAAGTTAAGAAAATGGAGGGATGACTAAATTCGAAAGACACTAGGCCAAATCAAATTACTTGAATGAAGGAAGAACAGTGATAAAAAATATTTTACCAAATTTAAAAGAAAAAAAAATAACAGCACAAGGAAAATATATTTTATAACAACAAACTGCACAGTTCAGGGTTACATAGAGTCAGTGTCTAATAACAGCAATGGATGCTTGGCATAAACCAGCTCAGGAAGGGATGCAAGTCATTGTGCACACAACCACACTTATTCATTAACAGTCAACTTAGAGGCAGTACTTTACTATTACACTTGCATTTGCAGGAAGAAATTCACAATATCTGGGGGAAGAGGGGGTCAAGAGGAACATGAGCAGAGCTCCCATAGACAGTGCTGTGTCTAGTCTCTGGAGCTGTTGGGCAGCAGCTCTTCTTAATTTTTTTCTTTTGGCGAGGCAAAACCAGTTTTCATATCAGGTTTCCCTCTTTATAAGCGCAGCAAATCAAAGACAAGGTCAGCTTCATTTTACAAGTTAACCTTAGGGTAGAAAACTGTAAATGGAGTGTTCAGTTCTTATCAAAAAATGGAGATTTTTTTTTGTTATACTGTTAAAACCTTAAAACTGGAACCAGTGTAGTAATTTGTGATGTTAATATTACTCCACCAGAGTTTGTTGACTATTGCCATTTGCTTAAAGCAGTACAATTTCATATAAGAAATACTAGTCTTGTTTTCTGGGCACTGAAAAGTAAATCAAAATTTTTATTTGCCCGATTCTGATTTAAAAAACAAGTGACTAAAAAGTCTACTAAAAAAAATAAACCCTATTTATCATTTTACCACCTACATGCACTAAAAAATTCACACACACTTTGCAAGTTTTAAAACATTAAAAACAATCAATAATAATAATAACAAAAACAACAACTAGCATTTTAAAGTGAAGTACAAAAAAAAGAACAAACAAAATATTGTTTCCCACCACTGTGCATTTCAGTTCAATGAAACTAATGTAGGTGCAACTTACAATTCTTTCTCAGTGATGAGGTCCTTACAGAAAAATGTAGCATTTAATTACACTTGCATTTACAGCATCCGTGGGGCAGGTTCTCCATTATAGCTTTCAGAATTAATAGGCATACACTGGCAAAGACACAGGAGTCTTTCCTTTGGTGGTGCTATTGGGGACAATAAATCATAAGTAGGCATGAGCAAACCCTGTAGAGTTCGCTTCACTGAGAGTTCTTTAAAACTGTGGAAATATTTAGAAAATTCACTGAACTCAAGGAAATGCAATAAGTCAATGGGGAAGCAGGAACTGAATGGGTTTTGAGTGGATTATAATGGTGCAATGGTCTTTTAAGTTTTAATGAGGGCTAAGGAAGCAACTGCCAACTATGTGGGACCAATCGCTGTGGCCAAAAATGTGACCAGAGCTGTGAGACAGCAAAGCTAATCACTGTTCCACTATGCCCCAAAAACAAAAGGCAAAAGCCAGAATAATTATAAATAACATGAACAAATGGGCAATGACTAACAATAAGTTTATATATATATATATATATATATATATATATATATATATAAAAACAAAAATAGATATCACTGTGTCCAGGGCATGTCATTCAGCATTTCTGAAGTGCTGTTCCACATGGCCACCACTTCTTTTTTGCTTTTTGGGGCATGCATGTATATACTGTACCACAAATAGGCATGCCCCAAGGAGATTGGATTCGCCAATAAGTATGCAGTGGAGAATGCTTATAGTATACATGCATGAAAGTTCATGCCAGGTGTGAAAAGTTCTGTGTACGCGCAATCAGGAATTTACATCCCCATCCAATATGGCTACTACAGCTCTGTGATGTCAAGTGGGCCTCACAAAGCATTACAGGGCACTGGAAAAAACATTCACCTAAGATGGCCGCATGGTGGATTTTCAGAAAATAACTTGGCAAAGAAGGTCACTAGCAAACCCAGAAAATTTGCAAAAACAGTTTGGTTAATTTTGCCAATCAACCTTAATCATAAGTAGTATGGTTCCAGTAATCTGGTGCTGCTGATGCATGAACTCATGCACTCAGATTCTTCTGGCCAAACTGAGAGTAAATGAAATTCAAATTTTTACTAAAAGCTGGTAAAACGTATCAGATGAAATCTGAACTCTACCAACTCAATAATTATGTGAAAGAAATCTAATTATGTACTAACAACAAACTTTCATCATTTTCTGAACAACTATATTTTAATTATTAATTAATCTCACTGTTAATAAACCCAGTATTCACTAGTGAAACTACTACTTGCTCCTACATTTGAGAAGTTTGATACCTAGCTGGTTCTGAAGATCAACAAGCTGATAATTCTCCACATATTTGTTTTGGTTAAAGAAGTTCTTGTAAACATTTCGTGCTCCAAACAACCAAATATCACTGTCATCTGTTATAGTACCACTGGTCTGATCAGTAATATCCAAAAAGGCACACTGTGCTTCTGCTTCCATTGGTGCCACAATAAAAGGAATTCCAAAAAGTCGCAAAAGTTCCTGCAATTCAGAAAAATAGTTAATAATTAAAAGTGAAAAAAAAGATCAACTTTTTTGATTTTTATGTAAAAATATACATAGAGTACAGCATTCAGAAATCTTAACAGATTTCTATATTTTGTTTTAAAATATAAAAAAAGTAAATATTTAAAATCAAAATATCAACAACACAGAGCGATGGTTTCTTACAGTCCACATTTGTTAACTGTATATTCAGATATATTAGCACATTAAAGATCTACAGTATATGCAGTCTGGGTTAGGCAAACAAGATAATGTCTAGCTTAAATGGGTTAGACAAAGGAAACTTTAAGAAATTAAAAATCAATGGAAAAAATAATATTCAAATAAATGTACGTTAGTTTATGTAACAAAGAAATATCACGAGCAACATACTTTAAACTAAAATACTAAATGAAGAAAGCCAAATAGAAAGCAGCTGAAACTGAAAACACTTCTTCACTGAACTCATTTTTTATGCAATTTTCTAGTGGCACATTTCTGAAAAACGTTGTGTTCATTTTTAAATGGAGTAAAATGGATTTCTGTTTTACTGAACATCCAGTCTGGTGGCAGAGGGATGTTTTAGTCTTTATCCTGAAATACAGTATGTCCAGTGCCTCTTTACATTTTATTGTTATACAAGTGTTTCTTAAACTTTTTTTTTTGTCACAACCAAATCTTGCCCATCATAGTATCTTCTTGACCCAGTCCACAACAACCATCAGATCGAACAATATTTCCCCATGTAGAATCATTGCAGAAAGTCATGGTGGGGTCCCCCTTGGTGATTCATCACTGTTAGACACCCCTTGTGGGGTATTCATTGGAGAATAACCACCAAAAGTTATAAGCGGGGTGGTTTGTTTAGTCCCCTTGGACAACTGCTTCAGACAGTCATAGCTTGGCAATTGCGTAACCTGCCCATGGTGACCCATCTCAACACACTTTGCAAACTGTATGCTATACTTTCCTACTGAAGATACAACAGTGACTCACCACCCTGCAAGTCCCAAAAGGTGACAACCTGCAACCTATAGTTTAAAAAAATATTATATTATACAACATTAAATCACAGTGGATTTTTGACACTGATTAACAGAATAGGAACAGTTAATGCCAAAATCAAAACAGATCTCTACAATGTGGCCTAAACTGATTACAAATATAAAACAACACATAATTAATATAACACACCTAAATCTTTGTTGGTGAAGCCATTTGGTTTTAAAAGACACACAATGAGTTAAATGGAGATCAACTGTCTGTAGTCAAGAGGGTTTGAACTGACTGTAGTATAAAAAAAAGGTTCTACTGTCTGATGAAAATAAAATTGAGCTTTTTGGCCATTAGACCACTGCATGTTCAACAGCACACCATCCTCACTTTGAAGCATGGCGGTGGCAGCATCATGCTTTGGAGATGCTTCTCTGCAGGCTTGTGAGGGTGGAGGGTCAATTAATTCAGAGAAAAGCAAGGAAACCCAAAAAACAAAATGATACAGGAATAACTTAAAAAGAACAGTTAATGTCCAGCAGTGATCAAGTCAGAGTCCAGATCTCAATCCAACTGAGAATTTGAAAAGTCCATTCACACACAGTCCTCACGACACAGTTTTGTAAAGTTGAAAGAAGAAAAATGGCACCATCCATATGTGCAATGCTGAAAGTGATTTATCCATACAAAACCATAGCCAGAATTGCTATCAAACATGAATCTACTAAATATTGACCTGAAGGACGCAAATACTTATGTGATCACTTATTTTGTGTATGTGTAATTAATTTAGACCTCTTTACAGGGATCAGTTTTTACTTGGATTAGCATAAAACGAATCTTTAAAGTCAATGTTAAAAAAACAAATTTGAATCCACTGTCATTTAATGTTGTGTAACAAAAAATATAAAAGCTTCCAAGGGAGTGAATTCCTTTTTCAAACAGCGGACAATCTCTTGTCTCTAGTAAGTCATGGGTATCTTCCACTCCACCTACCAAACTGCCCCTGGCTGTCAGTTCAAAGACAATGGCATTCCATTCAAACTGTTGTACAGCAGTAAACCTGTACAGTTTCTCAAGGACACTGACAAATTTCTGTCAGAGTGCGGGGAGTCTTTGGAGTTCGAGATAAAACATTGTCATTTAGAAGACATTCTGGAACTAGGTTCACAAAAAAGGTCCTCATCTGGGGTTATATACATTTCTCATGACAGGATATCAGTAAGATCAATCACAACAAACTGGTGTCCATGACTTCTGTAATGTATCAATACGCCTCAAACTGAAATTAACTCTACAACTTTGTCTACCATTTTTTACATGGCTCATTAACATGTGGAGCAGTCCTGCAGTGGGGCTTTTGTGACTGCATTTGTGTAGGAGCTTTTTTTTTTTTTTTTTTTTTTTAAATAGTTTCATTTTCATGATTTGAAAATCAAAGAGTATAACAGGACCATGCCCAGTCTTAAAGTTTAAATATGGGATTAAAATTATATGTTACTGGAAATTAATTATGTTTGAAGTTGTGCCATAACTCAAGCAAAATGTGATCATACCACAAATAAGCCTCAATTAAGGTTTCAGGATTTACTGTTTAAAAAAAAACAAATTCTTTTAAAGCATCAGTATAGCAGTTATTTGTCTCTGTGCAGTGTAACATGTTAAGAACCTTTGATACACTGCGAAAATGACGTTTGAATATGAAGAATTCCAAGGTCTTATGCTGAAGTATGCAATATCAAGAGAAAAATAGCTCAGTTAAGCCACCTCTTTCACCAGATTTTCCCCTGGGTACAAATAAAGTTCTATATATCTTTGCTTGTTCCAAGGTCAAGTTATTTTAGTAAACCACATGCACATATGAATAACCACTTTACTGATGATTTTCTAAGTGTTATTAACATAAAAAGACGCCTTTGTTAATGTCTTATTAGAAATACATGCATGTTTGCAGTACCTAAACTAAAGAGTTAACCGAGATTCTCAATGTTGACAAAGAATATGCATGCTCACTTAATGACACACAATATAAACAAGTTATAAAATGTATGCATGCCATAACATTCAGGTGCATTCAGGGACTTACTTAACACATTTTTTTATTTATTTATCATTATAACATTTTTGTTTATTAAATTCTTTTGTAACAATAAGTTATAACCATATAATATATGCATTTATATGAATTAGTTGACTACATTAAATACATGTTTTGTAATACCACTTTACAATATAATGTATTTTAAAATGTAGCCCAAATATGCTTGTGATGGCCGAACAGTTTTCACAGATAGCAGAATCAAATCAAATGATGTAAAAATGGCACTCCTGTACAAGGAATGAACAAACATACTATTTCAATACATTTCTCCTACTGTGATACTTTTATGAACGTGGAAAAACCTCTGTTAATGATGTTTCTTTTAACACTGTGTACTAAAAAAATATTTTATGATACCCAATAATATCATCACATATATTCACCTTAATAAACAAGTAGTGCAAACAACTAAATCTTTAAAGCCAGTGTAAAGTGTTCAACACATACAGTACAGGCCAAAAGTTTGGACACACCTCCTCATTCAATGTGTTTTCTTTATTTTCATGACCATTTACAGCACTCCATCCCTCTCCTTCTTGGTCAATTAGCCCTTACACAGCCTGGAGGTGTGTTTGGGGTCATTGTCCTGTTGAAAAATAAATGATCGTCCAACTAACCTGACTTCTGCACAACACAACTGCTGGTCCCAACCCCATTGATAAAGCAAGACATTCCACTAAATAACCCTGATAAGGCACACCTGTGAAGTGAAAACCATTTCAGGTGACTACCTGTTGAAGCTCATCGAGAGAATGCCAACAGTGTGCAAAGCAGTATTCAGAGCAAAGGGTGGCTATTTTGAAGAAACTAGAATATAAAACATGTTTTCAGTTATTTCACCTTTGTTTGTTAAGTACATAACTCCACATGTGTTCATTCATAGTTTTGATGCCTTCAGTCATGAAAATAAAGAAAACACATTGAATGAGGAGGTGTGTCCAAACTTTTGGCCTGTACTGTAATCCAAAGTTTCTAAGAGTTTATTTTTAAGTCAATTCTTGATGAAATCCCTCACTTGCATTCCTTGCCCATAAATTAATAATCCTGCAGCTTGTGTCAAGGTTACACATTATTCTGTTATCTTTTCACTTTTCCATTAAGCTGCCATGTCATCATATTCCTTATTTCCAGGTATAGACATTTTAATGCACTGGCAAGGTGACACAGTGGTGATATCCACATCTCTAGGAAACTGAATATGAATCTCCAGGCTGGCTAGTGTTTATATAGAATTTGCATGGTTTCCTCATGCCAATATGGGTAATTTGCTGGGCATGGTAATTTTGCCTTCAACATTCAAAACGTTTACATGTTAAGTGGTGACTTTAAAATGGTCTAGTGTGATTGACTGTGGCAATGTGCATTAATTTGCCCTGCAATACAGACACACCCCCATGTATGGTTAATATTTTAATACCTTTTTATACAGTAACTCACAGAGAAGCATCTGTAAGATTAGTGTGTAGTAACAATTTAGATTCTTATGTATTTCATTAAAAGAGCTACTAATAATAAGGAGTTAAGCAAAGCTCAAATGTATCTGCTTTGAATCATTTGTAAAATACTTTAAAATAACACTTCTTTACCTGACTTTCCAGATACATCTGGCCTGTAACAGTTTTAGCAACACGTTCCTGTTGTTGTTTCTGCTGTTGTAAGTTGCTTTGCTGCATAGACAGGTTCCTTTCAAGAACTTCAAGCTCCTCCTTTAAAATAAAACAAAAAATAACATAATCCACAACACACAGTATATATAATTTTTATCTCATTTATTTTAGTTGTCATTTCATAAATTCACACATTTACGTTAATCAAAAAGAACTTACGTAAGTGATGAATGTAATCTATGTTTTAGATTACTAATCATTAGACATCATATTATATATTCTCTAGTGTCACAATTGTTACAAGTATTACTCAGCCATCACTGAGAGTATTGTGACCTCCTCCATCACGGTTTGGTTTCCTTCGACCTCCTCTCTTTCTAAGAGTCAGTTACAGCAGGTGATTTGTTCAGCTGAGAAAATCATTGGCTATTGTCTCCCAACATTAAAAGATATGTTTATCACCAGAGCAAAAAAGAGCAGAAAGATTGCAGCCGACTCCACCCACTCCAGTACCTCTGTCAATTAAATTGCCATCACAGAGGAAGTACGGGTCTATTGCAACCCAAACTACACACCATCTCTACAGTTTCTTTCCTCAAATATTCAGATCCTAAATAAACTTACATACAGTATGGTTATTTCCAACTGTTTTTTGCAACATATAACTAACTGAGCTGTTTGTCGATTCATAAATACTTCATACTTGCTCAACTTGTACTATCTGATATTATTTTGTATAGTTTTTCCATTTATATCCGAGGGTACTACTGAAGCTTCTATATGTCATTGTTCACAAAAATGTTGTATTTGTATAGTGGTTTGCATAATGTCAGGTAAGTGATGGGTTGAAATTGTGTATGTATTCCATGTTTTGCATCTAACCAAAGTCAATTCTGATATGTTTCACATGCTAGCAATAAAGTGATTCTGATAGGATAAATTTCTCTGTACGCAATAATTCAAATATTCACAAAAACAGGAAAAATCTTTGATAGTAAAATTGCTGTTTCTTTACTCTTCTATAGATGTAAGACAACTGAAGAGATTAACTAAACATTAATGCATGAACTAATCTTCACAATTGATGTTCACTACCATCTATGTTTAGGTTTTGAAATCTTACAATTTTAAATAAAATGGAGAAAATATCAGGTAAAAAACTACTCTCATGTTGTGCAATTTGATGTAAAAAAATCTGGATCCTCTCATCGATACATTATTGGTAAATACTGAAGAGCTTAGATCCTACTATATAAAGATGTATTTATTTCGAGATTTGTTGGTTTCATCTTAAAAAACTGCAATAAGAAAATGAAAAGTTGAAGACTTTACAGCTCATTATTAAGTCCTTTTGTTATTGAAAGGTTAAAATCTTCACTTAATCTCAACAAAGTATGTAACTATTAAAAGGCAAAGCAATAATTAGATGCTGTAGTCAAAACAATAACCTCTATTAAATATTTTATTAAAACCATATGAATATGGTGGTACAGCGGTTCATGCTACTGTCTCATTAGGTCCATGGTCCTGACTTTAGTCCTTAGCCTTGTATGTTATTGGTACATTTAAATGAGTAGTGTGCATGTGCGCATGCACCAGAGCATACCCTGAAATGGACCGCTGTCTCATTTATGAGTGGTTCCTACAAAACATCAACTCTGAAATGGAAAATGAGGTTCAGAAAGTACACGATGAGCTGTTACAGGTTGTAAAAACATTGGTTTTCATTGGTTTGGGGGAGAAATGTTGACTGATTAAAATACATTATCGCTGCTGCCTCATACGGAGGAATATTTCGGACAAAATTAAATATGCAAATAACTAAAAGTACTGTGAAAGGTGATAAGAAATAAGGAAAAAAAGAGTACAAAAAGTGACCGTAAATAAATAAGTTTTTATTGAAGATTTAATTTTTTCTGTAATATTCCACCAAACACAAAATTAAATATGTCTTGAATTTAAAACCGTCAATTTCACTCATCTAAGTTAAGATGACAGTCTGTAGCGCATTTTGTACTTTAATTGGTGAATCATTGGTACTCTGGACTTGAACCTTCAGCTATCAAATTTCACACTAATAGCAGATACTTCAGATGCAGGCTCCTAATGATGAATTTGCAGTTTATAGAATTAAAAGTAGCCACTTCACAAAGTAATTCTGGGCAACAGTCACAACTTTGAGCATGTGCAGGAACAGCAGGATTCTCAATTCAAGCAAAGCACATATGTTCACTCTGCCCTTTCAATTTTGACTAATGAAACTTACAGTTTTAAATTCAAGCCAAATTTCATGTTGTGGAATATTACAGACAAATAGCTGAATAAATAGCTTAGCAACAACAACAAAAAAAAAAAAAAAAAAAAGGGAAAAATTTTGAAACACTTTTTATTTATGCTCACATTTCATGCTCTTTTTTGCCCCCATTTATTATCACTATTCATTTGTGTATTTATTTGAGTACTTATTTCATTTTGTTTGAAATACTTCTCTATTGTCAAATATCATGTGTTCATATTCTAAGCCTAAGCACTAACTGTTTGGAGGTTGCGTGTGTTTCTATCTTTGGGGTTGGGAGGGGTGTTCTCCCCCACCTTCCACCCCAAGTACTTCAGATTTCCAATATTCAAAAATGAATTGTGATAATTTAACTTGTAACTTTAAATTGGCTTGATCGGCTCAATTTTACTGAGTGTAAATGCATGAGTGTAAATTGAAATCTGTAGGTGGGGTTTACCATAAGAACAGTGCTTCCAGAAGAGATATGGACACCCATGATGCTAAAATAGGCTAAAAAGGTACAGAAAATGGATGGATACACAACTAATGTTGCAGCTACATAATTTTAATGAAATCCATTTAAAAATGACAATATCTTCTGCATTATAAAGATTATACCACATTACCAGAGTTATATCTTCCCAAGCCGGCTTGTCTTCTTTTTCCTTATCCCTTTCTGAGTCATTCTGCATGTTCACATTCACTTCCTCATCACAATTCTCATCTGATGTGGATGGCATGGTTTCTGGTTTAGAAATAATCAGATGTGAAGGCATACTTGAAGAAGGTGCAGACTCACAATGTAATTCTGGTGCTTTATATGCCTCTTCTGAGAGCTGAACAGTTGGTTCAGAGGAAGAAGATTCTTCAGATACTTCAATGAAGCTTTCTGCATTGGAAAGAAACAGTTTAAACATATGAATAACTTCTTAAATTAAATCAGAGACCAAAGAGGTAATTTACCCAAAATTTAACATGTCTGGTAATAGATTAATTAATTAGATACTGTACAAGCAATTTATCCAAAACAGATATGTGTGTGTGTACTGTATATATACAGTGTGTATATATATATATATATATATATGTGTGTGTGTGTGTGTGTGTGTGTGTGTGTGTGTGTATAGCTAGAGATCTACAAAGGGAGAAAATGCAAACCGTATCATGGACCTTCGCTTCCATATATTTGTGTGTGCCTCTGTCTGTGTCTGTCCAGTTACTATGTCTCTGTCATTCCAAAAGATGCCACATCACAAACATTTTTAGTAATAAAATGCAATGCATTTGTCATTGATTAGATTTCAACTAGACATAGACAGGTAGCATAGCTAGTAGACTTTCAAACTGTACAAAGTAATACAGTTAAAGTATGACAGTGACACTCCATATTAAGACCTTTCTGCAAAAGTAACACTTTGTCTACATATTATATATATATATATATGAATTGTGATATAGTGATAGATCAGATTATGCATACATTGTTGTGGAGGGGAGCGCAGCACATCTGTAAACCAGTTACAACAGGTCTGGATTGGTTTCAGCATGTAGTATTGTTGTAATTACCATTTGAGTTAGACGTGTGCATAATCATTTGGCACAATGTCGCAGTTCGAACAACATGCTACGAGGTGTGGCAGTAAAGTAATGAGACTGATTTTTTATTTACCAAAGTTTTTATTTTTTTTCAAACATCAATGTTATCCCCTTCAAAGTAGATCCCTTGGGCAGCTACACACCGATGGAGACGTTGTTCTCACTGTTGGTAGCAGCGCTGGAAGTCTTCAAACGGTATGGTCTTCAGCATGTCCGTTACACTCTTTTGGATGTTTTCTAAAGTCCCGAAATGACGTCCTTTGAGGACATTTTTCAGTTTAGGAAAAAGGAAAAAGTCACACGGACTGAGGTCAGGTGAATAAGGGGGCTGGGGAACCACAGGAATGCGTTTTTTCGATTGTCCTTCTGCTCAATTGTGAGGTTTTTCGGCACCATTTTGGCACAGACCTTTCACATGTGCAAATGTTCAGTCAAAATTTGATGAACGGTAAATCTGTTCAAATTTAATTGTTCACTCAACATTCTTAATGTTAAACGACGGTCTGATCTCACAAGAGTGTTCACACGTTCGATGTTTTCATTGGTTTTCGAAGTTGAAGGCCACCCTGAAAAAGTTGAGCTCGGGATAAAGAATGTTCCCCATAGGCCTGTTTTAACTTTTCAAACGTCACATTTGCCGATTCTCCAAGCTTAACACAAAATTTAATGGCACAACGTTGCTCCAAATTCTGCTGTTCCATTTTGCGTGACGCACAACCAAAAACACAACTTTGCTAATAGCAGTCACAAAAATCACGTAATTAACGGAAGGAGTTGAAACTCGCACTGAGCTATGGGAGGGTACTGATACACGTGCTCTATCAAGGACAACAGCGCAGCGTTGCCAGATCACTTGCAGTGTTGCCAGTCTCATTACTTTTCTGCCACACCTCGTACATCAGCTTCATGTGCAAATTGGGGAAATCAGCTTCAGATACACTAGCGGCACTTGCAACAGCATTGCAAGTATACATACAAACACACACACATTTTCTTTGATGATACAGCTAAGAGAAAACATTTTGGTTGATATTCATGAAAATTTTATTATTACCTTCTGAATCACTCTGTTCAGTTTCTGCGTCCATGTCCACATTTTTTGTATAAACTAAATCTTGCTTTAATGTTTGTGAGGAAAGAGAGACCATAATATTTTCTTTTTTTAGATTTTCAGGAATATCTGCATTACATGAGTGATCTGATGTAGAAAGTAATTTAATATGATCATTAATTTTTTGACTCAATTTTGCAGGTGATAATACTGTGGTATCCTTGATGGTCTTGGTGGAATGTGAATTAGGTGATGCTTCAGAGCTTGTTTTTAAAATATCCTCACTTGGTACACTTTCCAAATTTATGGCAAACTCTTTTTCAGAAGAGTGCTTTGGTTCAGATTGAAAGCTGCTTTTAGTTGTTTCATTTATCTCTGGATATGTCATCACTCCTTTTGGAAATGGATCATCTTCAAAGACTGTTAGTGATTTTTTTCTTTTTTCATGCATTATTTCCACAATTACTTTTTTATCCTCATTTGAGCTACAAATGGAACCTACTTTCTTCAACTCTGGTTGATTACTTGGGCAGTGTAAATCAGGTATTTCTTCTTCATTATCACTTAGAGCTTTCTGAATGGCCAAGAGTGTTCTTGGTGACAGAGCCTCCTTATTATGATTATGTGACATACAAACACTTTCCTTTTTTGATTCTGTTTCAGTGCCCTCTATTTTAAAGTCTTCATCTGAATAACTATCTTCCATAGCTGATTGTATGGCCAACAAGGTTCTTGGGGAAGGTGGGGCTCCTAATGTTTCCAAATTATTTTCATCCTTCAATTCTGACGTAGTCACTTTTTCTGCATGGCTAGTGTATGTAGAATCACTCAGAAGACCTTGAGTAACGGGGCTCCAGAGAGGCATTTGTTTTTTATTAAAAGTGCCACATAATGTGGAAGTACTAGCTTTAGAATGCACCGTTTCATTTTCCTTGGCAATCTCCTCAGTTTTCTTTGTTCCTGGAAAAAAGTAACATTTATGGTATATTATGTATTTCTATAATTTCAAAATCTTACTGCCAAAGTATCAAAACAGAATGTTAAAATTAAATAAGTCTTCACAATCTTATTTAATAAATATTACTTTAAATTCTGAGACAACTGAAGCATAAAGATGAATTCTAGATATATTGAATGCAAAAAAATTCTTAAATTCTAAAATATCTAAGATGCACTTTTAAAATTGCAAGTAAGAAGGTACAAGTTAAGATTTAGAAGATGCAACCTGCTATTTAGAAGAACTCCTTGAAGTTCAGTGGATTAGAAAATACAGGTAAGTATTCAATAAATAAAATCTTGTTTCTCTTATACACCATCCATTATTTTTTTTAGCTTTACATGTACAAACCTTTATATTTAGGAATTACCTTTTATAAGAATGTAATGTGATGTATCTTCAGAAACGAGCCTTCGTGTTTCCATATTACTTTCATGGACTCCATCCAAGCCAAACTCATTCTGGATGAGGCCTGAGGTCTGGTGGTTCATTTCCTTTTCAACATTCTCTATTCGCTGGTTTAAATTATTTCTTTTCAGTAAGCCAGCCAACTGATACTGTGAAAAGTCTGACGATTTCTATTAAAAGAAGATATTTCATATTTCCAAGTATATTTTTTAAATTTTAAAAGCTTTATTTTAACATCTTTCTTTTTATTAATAATCAATATGAGGTACATTTTTATTCAATCAGCCACTGAGTCATACATTCAATTAATATAACTAATTCATATCAATAATGCAATTACAGTACAGTATATATTGATTAATATTAATCAAAAGTGCAGTCTTAACAAATGTTACCTGCTCTGCAGATATATAGAAAGAATGATAATTCATTATGTGTGGCATGTGAAGAATCAACTTATTCTCTTCCTTATCTGTTTATTATACTATGTCACAACAAGTATCTAAAAATGATAAAATGGATCTAGTCAACTTTTCTTAAGAGTAACTCAATCTTAAAAAATATAGGTACCTCTGGGGGTGCTTCAAGTAATGTTCTTCGCCTCTTACTGAACTCCTTCATATCCTTAAGAATTTCATGTTTTATTTCTGCAGGCAGAGTGGCAAATTCCTCTGAGTCAATATCTACAGAGTTAGGATCTTCAAAAAATTGTTCCTAATCAGGTACACAGTAGAAAACAAAGTGTTAACCTAAAGTACCTGCCAGCACTGTCAAAGGAAAATAAATGTAAATGAAAATAAATTAGGGCGGCACGGTGGCGCAGTGGTAGTGCTGCTGCCTCGCAGTTAGGAGACCCAGGTTCACTTCCCGGGTCCTCCCTGCGTGGAGTTTGCATGTTCTCCCCGTGTCTGCATGGGTTTCCACCGGGCGCTCCGGTTTGCTCCCACTGTCCAAAGACATGCAGGTTAGGTGGACTGGCGATTCTAAATTGGCCCTAGTGTGGGTGTTTGTGTGTGTCCTGCGGTGGGTTGGCACCCTGCCAGGGATTGGTTCCTGCCCTGTGTTGGCTAGGATTGGCTCCAGCGGACCCCCGTGACCCTGTGTTCGGATTCAGCGAGTTGGAGGATGGATGGATGGATACTTCCCTGTTCAATTCAGTTGTACAAATTTTCTATATAATCTCATTTAGGACAGTAGTTGATACTGATTAGATGTGACGGGGCAAAAAATTTATTCACACATTTAAGAACAAGAGGAATTCACTTTTGGATTGTTAAATTGACAGAAGGAGGAGTTGATCAAATGAAAGAAAACCTTGACATCAACAAGCAGGTAGCCTATAAATGTAAAATAATTTGGAATCAGTCAATCAATCATTTTCTAACCCACCCCTTTCCTGAACAAGGTCACTGAGTGCTGGAATCCATCCCAGCTAGCACAGGGCACAAAGCAGCAACAATTCCCTATATAGGGCACAAGTCCATCACAGGGCGAACACACGCACACACTAGGGCCAATTTAGTGTTGCCAATTCAACTAACCTGCATGTCTTTGGACTGTGGGAGAAAACTGGAGCACCTGGAGGAAACCCACAGAGACACTTGGAGAACAAACTCCATGCAGGAAAGACCTGGGACGCAAACCCTGGTCTCCTTACTGCAAGGCAGCAGCGCTACCACTGCACCAATGCTCCTCCTCTTGGGAAATCAAGGAAGTTTAATTTAGGACAGCATGCCCAAGAAGATGTTTCCAATGGCTTAATTAATGGCAGTTTCTAAGCACATATTAGTGAAAACAGAATTATTTTATATTGTTCAGTTTTAAGATCAATAATTAATCAAGAATCACAACAGCAGCTGATCCAATTACATAATTGATCTTAAATGCTCCTAAGCAAAAGAACTGCAACCAAGGGATTTCAAAGTTAACTTTTATTGTATTAGAAAATACCTGAAAATTTTTTCTGTTCATAGACATCTCTTCCCAATCTCTTTCTGCTTCTTCTTCATAACTGTTGGAAAGCAACAGTGTAGCAGTTTTCAAGTTAATAATAAAAACATAACATTTGCTTAATTCAATTCAGATTCACAGGAGACTGAAGCAGCTATGCACAGGGCACAAACACACTTGAATGGCCAACCTGGAACCAACAATCACCCTAAGAATCATGTCTTGGAGTTGGGGGAGGAAAAGTCATAATGCAAAGAGAAAAAAACACACACACACACACACACACGCACGCACGCAGACTCCACTTTTTTCAGAAGTAGGATTCAGAAATCAGTGATGCAGCAACATGCTGCCTATGTGAAAAATATTTGATTATACAGTATTCCAAATAAAAAGCCTAATAAATAAAATTCACTAGAATATTAAGATGCAAGAGAAACCATGAAAGGTTTAACCCATTCGTTTACCTTCTAAAACGACTTGACTGTGTTCTTAGAAAAAACGGAAAATCAACAGTTTTGGAAATGTCTGCTGTAGCAGAATGTGAGCAAGCCATGGAATTAAATTATTAGGTTTAATTAACAGCAAGAATCGGCATCTCGTTAAGAAAGTGACTGGAGTAAAATTGGTTGGAGTTTGACACCCCAATTTAGCCAGTTATCTGTTAAGTTTGTTTCATGTGTAATTTCTGTTTGGTTGGCATTTAATGAAGAAAAGAGTAAATTCAGAGCACTGAATCCTTAAAAACAGGGCTATTAAAATGAAGGGAAAAAGAATTTAATTAGCAGTGAAAACTGGTCACTGATTAGGAAAAGGGTTAGAATGAAAACCTGTAGCCACTGTGACCCTCCAGGCCCGGAGTTCAAGACACCTGCTTTAAATACTATTCCAGATTAACAGAAGAAAAATAAACAACGCTTATGTTCTGTTTTGAACAGTTGTTAATATGACAAATTTAAAATATGATCTGTCACGCAAAATCCCTATGAACATTATCAGCTCATACTTCATAACTTCAATTAATGATAACATTGTTAATAAGACCCCAGAAATAAAAGTCATCATTCAAATATAATATTGTAGTGTCTAACCCCACTTCTCATTGTGAATACTTAGCAATTTGAATTAAATAATAGAAGTTATAAGCTAGGCTTTATTCAAGGTCTTGTACTTCTCTGGTTCACATCATTCAAGTCTGAAGTGAATGCTTATCAGATGAGCAATAAGGAAACTTCCCACTCCCCAGGCCTGTGACTTCTAAACTACAACTTGGATGAACTCCTTCCTCAGCCTTGCTCTGCTCCATTACAACAAAAGTGAGTTTAGATAGATAGATAGATAGATAGATAGATAGATAGATAGATAGATAGATAGA
>JANRMT010028174.1:145806916-145821006 GCA_026402145.1 Polypterus bichir lapradei
AGATAGATAGATAGATAGATAGATAGATAGATAGATAGATAGATAGACAGATAGATAGACAGATAGATAGATAGATACTTTATTAATCCCAAGGGGAAATTCACATAATCCAGCAGCAGTATACTGATACAAAGAAACAATATTAAATTAAATAGTAATAAAAATGAAAAAAAAAACATCACAACACTAAGTACTTTCTTAACATCATCTTAAGATTGTTTGTTAATTAACTAGTGTCCTGAAAACCATTCTTAACCAAAGTAATACGCAAACTTATTCATGAATTAACAACTAACCCAGCCATGTAGTTATTCACAAAGAGCACTTCAATCGAATCTTACCTGCAGTTTTGCCAGAGACTGCTCATCATGGCACAAGAATATTCACTGACATCTCAGTCTGGATAGCGTTGTAGTAAATGTCACTCTTAAACTTTTGAAACACATACGATCTGCAAATTTCATGACTTTTTTATTTTATCTGTTAGAGCACCAACAGTCCAACAAAGGGTGGGTGGGACACGTTACACGAACCGGAATATTAAGTCAACATTACAACTGTGTTGAACTTTATCAAATATGTTGACTTAACCAAACAATTTCGTACGTTAATCAACGAGTAAGGTAACAAATTATGGTAATTCATCTGAAGTGTTGATGTCAGCTGTCCAAAGAACATTAACCTTGAATCAGTGATGCCATTCAAGACAACTGAACCATCCAAGAAGTCAAGACTTTCGGACGTTGTGCATTGATTGGATGGTAACTATCATTTTCTCTGCATATGTTGTTGTGTGACAAGGTAAAAAGGTATTGAAGTCTTTGTTTAAATTATTATACTACAATTTCATTGAATTTTGTGATTATACTGAGTTAGTCTGTTTATCTCAGGGATCTAAGTTAAATTTATAAGTTATGAGACTGTTTTGTTAAGATTAGGATTTTGTTGTCATCATTGCCATTGGCTGCTTGTTTGCCTGAAGGATTACAGATCTGCCCTTTCAAAACTATGTTCACAGTGCAGCTCAATTCTAATTTTTTCACTCACACGTGATAAAGGTCATTTACACGTAATCACAATCTATTTATATTTTTATACATTAATGACAGCAATAATCTTCTCTCATGACTGTGTCTCCTTTCATCCACCCTTAAATTAAAATCTATAAATTCTTTCTACCTCTCTTTTGGAGCCAAAACCCCACTTGTCAATATCCCAGTTAAATTATTCCCATTGTCCAAATTTTTATACAATTTATTTTTTTGAAATCCAATCTTTTCAGAAATTGTGAACAGCAAAAGACACATTGAATCACTTCTGTCTGTGATACTAAATCCAATACAGACATATGGAACTTGAATGTGACCTGTTTTTGAATGCTTGACTTGGAATTGTCTGGTGTGAGGGATGGCCGGGATGTCATCAGCTGGGAAAGACCAGGTGAGATATACAAAGGACATACACAGGACATTATTTCCCATGTACCACCAGATGGCAGCACCATGGTTTCCCACAGGGCATCATGGGTACTTAGACACAGCACTTTTGTGTTTTGTGGGTGATGCAAGGGAGTGCTGTGGGGACTAACAAGCCCTATCTTGTTGGACTCAGGCCTAACCCAGAAATGCTCCCAGACCACAATTATGGGATACCGGAAGTATTCCTAGGTTGCACATAACAGGAACTGCCTGCCACTGCTCTTAGGATCCAGTGTTGGGAGAAAGGAGGACAGTTTGATGGGAGGAGTGGAGGGGCAAGAAGAAGAATGAAGACAGACAATCACAGAGTGCTGTATATTGTGGTGCTTGGCTGTACTTGTATTATAGGAAATGCTTATAAAAGAAGAATTTCCCACAATAAAAAAAAACTTCTCTTGTTCATTTTACACTTGTGTCTGAGCCTGTCTATGTCAGGTGTTTGGGGAGCTGGAGAACACCCTGGTGGCCACACTGGGTATTTATACTCCCCAACTGGACGTCCTGAAGTTCAACCCCTTGGGGCAGCCTAACATAGTCCGGCATTGCAATAGTGGGCTGTTTGTGACACACAGCATCTGTCACCAGGCAGTATGGCCAGATTATGATGTGCTTCCGCATGGAAATGACACACCATAAATGTGTAGTCTAAATAAACAAAAACTGCTCTGCTGTAAGGTGAATTCTTCAGCATACAAGCAACAACAAAAATCTAACATGCTTAGATTTAGATACATGCACAAAAATCCAAAGTTCTGTCAAATACTGCACAGGAAAAAAAACTAGTATTTGTAAACAAGTTCTGACCAATACTGCACAAACATCAGAAAAAATAAAACAATTGTGAAATTATATTGAGGAAACTTCAAGTTGTGTGACAGAAGCACAAGTCTATCCACAGCATCTAGTTTCAGAGCAGCACAGTCACACATTACATTTCCTTCAATGTTAATTTGTTCAAGCAGATTTTGTTTTTGCCTGAAACCTACAGGGCTCCATATTTCTGGTGAACTGACCACGCAGCCTATGTGCTCGCTTTGTGCATGCGCAGCAGTCTATCCAGTTAAGATACATGAGACAGTGAATGCAGGGACTCTCAAGGAGTGTTTTTGGCAAAGTGAGTTACATACTTGAGAATTTCAGCTTGCAAATCGTTAAAACAACAATTGAGATATTATATATTATCATAGATGACACATATCGCAAACTCCTAATGCCAAAATTATATTTACCAATCATTTACCAATAGTCAGATTAACAACAACACACATACCTCTACCGGTTTGTCTTCCCATTTTTCACACAAACACTGAATATTCATAGTTGCAACCCTAATACTTTCTCTTCCTCACACCTCTTACTCACAACATCTCCTTCATCTCAACTCCCACCAAACTGGGAACCCCACACTGCATTAGGTCTAAAACTATCACATACTGGGTTGTCAAAGCTTTCTCTTTTCTTTATATTGGTTGCCTTGGAGCAGAATTAAGACAAAATGTCCTCCCTGATGCCAAATATCTTGAGTCACCTTTTATGACTGCAAAAGGAACCTTATTCTAATCTTAGGTCACAGGTGAAATTCTATCCCCAGGTCACTGAGTATAAGCATATTTCCTATAAATATAGGAAGGCAATGATTTATAAAACTCTGGTCTTGTTACTTTGAACAGTACTACATTGTTCCTAGTAAAGTGAATTTTGATGCTGTATTTGAATGGTGGTCAGTTAAAAGGCAGTTATAACAGGAAGCCAAATACTTGCTGCTGCACACAATTTCTCACAAAAATCTAAGAATCATGCAGGTTTCCTAAAGATTGTCCAGTGTTTCTCTTAGTTTAAACACATTAAGTCAAGTTGTCTGGCAACCCTTAATTTCCCCAGTATGGACACATGCAGATTTGTGCATGTGTGTATGTTTGTTGCTGCTGGACAAACAATGCTACCAAGCATATGCTGAAGCTATCTGTAAACATTTGCATTATGCAGTCATTTCTGAAAATAGATGCTCTACTGGCTGATGAGGAACCAAAGTAACAGAGTGACTTGCAAGAAAGGCATTCTAGAATTTAAAGCACCAAAGTATTCAAGAGTGTGGTCATAATTCAATCATTAATTACTGTATTTCTGCAAAACGGCTTTTTTTCAAAATCAGATGAAGCATTTTGGGCATGTTCCTTCAAATATAATGCTAATTCAGATCTGGTGTAAAAAATTTACAATGTCCAGATGAATACGAATAAAGCAAATATTTTTTGACTACAATATTGATTTCAGTTTTTGATTTTTAATACATTTGCAAACGGTTCTGAAAACATGTTTTCACTTTGTCATTATGCGTTCATGAGTGCAGAATGAGGAGAAAAATGGCAAAGTTATCAACTTAAAATCAAAACTACAACAAAAATAAGTGTGCAGAAAATGAAGGGTTTTGAATACTTTCTGAATTCACAATATATCAGAACCTATGCCATTAATATAAACAAAACAAAAAAAAAAAAAAAAAAAAAGCAATGGTTCAAGGGCAAACCCTTTACAGACTCCACTGATGACCTTACCCATCTTATTTGTGCTAGTTATCCCTGGCCGATTTAACAGCTTGAATTTAAACATTGTAAGTTAACTCTCGTACCAAATGCTTCTAATTTCAAAATTTATCTCTGGTACAGAACCATATCAAATGCTTTTTGAAAGTCCAAGTAAATTATGTCATAAACTTTACTTTTATCTACTGCTTTAGCCCATTGTATAAAAATGTCTTGTTCTATAATTACTTACCATGCACCCGGAAAATTTCTGTCACCAAAACTTATCTACAATGTTATCAATGGCAATTTTTCTTGTGTTGGCTAGAAACCGAATGCAAAGGCAGTTATGATAACTACTATAACATGAAAATAGAAAACAGAATGTGAAGTCTGTTCCCAAGAAGGCACTTAATCTATTACAGACCCAACACCTAAAGGTAGGTTTCAAGGTCAGACCTTAATTCCAAAAACAGATAAAAATGCAGAGGGTTCCAGCTGATATGCAAAGTAAAACAAAGATGTATCATTGTCAGTTATGATAAATAAGAATACTTAAAATATGTTTTCATACACAGAAAATACAGGGAAAAAGATACAGTAATTAGACACATCAACAGGCAGCTACACTGAAAACTGAATCTCCCAAAGTAAAGACAAGAATTATAATAACTACGTAACACACCTACTTGCTTTTGTTTATTGATTTTACCTGTTACGTTCCTTGTCTTGCAATGGAGGTAAATTGTAAGTATCATCCACTTCTTCTCTTCGAATACTAGAAATGCTAGGCAGAACATCTTGACTGAAAAAAAGATTAAAGTTAAAATCAAAGTACACATAAATTACTATAGTGTACAGTAAGTCTCATAACTGGTTAAAAGAACAAAGAACACATTAATACTGCAATTTGAAGCATGCCAGATATGCTTTTTAAAACATTTTCACATAGCAGCACATTTTAACTGAACCATGTACCATGTGTATAGAAATTTATTTGGCTTTTGTAAATGTCAATATATATTCCCCTATAACAGCAGAATCAAGCAACTCATAATATTGACTACTTTTTATTGATCAAACTCTGATGGGTAGGATTGTTATGCAATAGGGGCAACCCTGGAGATATGATATTGTATGTAAGGATCAGCACTAAAATATTGTGTTGCGCAGAATCAGACAATCTTCCCATGCACATGCAATAGAAAGAGCATGTTCATTATGTGTTATGTACATTATATGACTTACTTGTTAGGTGGAATGCATAATAATGTGTAAGTGCTATTAAAGGAAACAGCTCTTTTGGGATTAAATCAGTTTAAATAGAGAGCGGGGGATAGGAACATGTGAACTGAGAATGCCCTGTGGGTCTAACCATTGTACAAATATGAATTCTGTTGCTGTTAGAAGCCTGTTTATAATCCCATATTTACAAAGACCACGTTGAAAAGACAAAAGGAAAATATGCAAGTTTATGTGCCACAAAACCAGTTTAAGTCAAAGTGGCTGTGGTGGCTACAGGGGATCCAGAGTGTCATCATATTTGATGATTTTTATAACATTAGCACAAAAATGGGTTGGAAATGCTACAAGGTTCAGTTTACAAACATTACTTGTTTCAGTCGATGTCTAGAAATGGAAGAACAAGTAAACCAGTAAACGTGTCACATCCTAACAGGGCTCATTTTGTAAAATAGCCGGATAACTCCCCAGAAGACCACCCATGGCTTACAAATGCTGGATTAGGATCAGCCTGAAGATGATTTGGGGTACTGTATATGGCAAATGATGATTCTGGTTTTAATATGAGGCACAATTATGTGTTAATATTAATTTTTGAACCAAAAAAAAAAAAAAAAGGGTGTCCCATGAAATATTCCCTGTACAGAGGCACTAGCAATAAGAAGTAAACAATTTTTATGAGACTACATAATATCTGTGATAAAGATTAAATATGACACCGTGATTTTGCTTTAAGGACAGAGTGCCTTGTATGGTGTGTTGCTTTACTGCTGCCCAGATGGGAGAACTCTTTAAACACATGTATATTTTTTTGGCAAGAGCAAGGGTAGATCCAACGGTCACTGTCCATATAGAATAAATGGGTATATGTAAAGATGGACTTCCAGATCTGCATTGTGAGTTTAAAAAGTTAGTTGAGAAGAACTAACAAGTGATCATCTCAGATGTTTTGCCTCTGTGTCAGGAAAGATAAGATTGAAAAGTTTAACATGTGGCTCAGATCTTGGTGTAGTCTAATGGGACAAAGCTTTGTAGGACATTGGGGATGCTTCTGGCCATAGGCTTTTTAATATTCCTGCCTAAATTATCAGTGATTTTCTCCAAAGTGACATGGAAAAGTGCCAGTAGTGGCAGAATATCACACAATTGAACATGTCTGTATTCTATTATACACAAATTTTTGGTAAGACACTTGTGTTGTAACTGTTCCTTTACTGCATCTGTTGGATTAATCCTCCTGTATTAGATATTTCTGGCACTTCAGAATTCGGACTATACACATTCAACATAGCTGAATAAAATGAGCAAAGATGCTGCAAAAGAAAAATGCTGCAAAGAAAGAGAAAATGAAATCAAAATGGAAGAAGTGATCAAGCCATCTGGCTTCCCTTGGTGACTAAATAATCCACCTTGTTCACCTTGAACATCACTTGGACTGACCAGGGCCGGCCTTAGGCATGTGCAAACTGTGCACCTGCACAGGCCCGCCACGCCAACATATATTGATTATAAAACAGAAAGAGAAAATAATGACACAGCTGACAGCTGAAGCGAAGCTAGTGCAAGTGGGTGAGTCGTCTTACAAGTTAATGTTTCACTTAGTTTTAATAAAGTATTAGTGTTAGCGCAATAGTCATAGTGAATATCTGGTCGGATAGAGGACACAAGACATTCGCATATCCATTCTAAGCAAAATGAAGAGATTTCGAGTACACAAATCTGGTTATTCGAAACGAAAGAGAAAGGCGGCTCAGGAGGCTTTCATTGCGTCACAGGAAGGAGCAATCCTGAACTTTATCATAAGTTAAACGCTTGTGTCACGAGCACGAGGCGGCTATGCAGTGTCCGCAACGGACGTGGCCATCCGCTGTGCATAAGATACCAAATTGACATTGGCGGGCGAGGGGCCACCACAAGTCTACAGCCGCCCCTGTACTGACAATCTGCTTATAATACTCATTTAATATGTCATGAAACCTACTCATGCTACATCATTTTATCAGTTGCCCATACTGCTTAGATTGTCACATACAGTACTTAATAATCTGACATTTATCACTGAGCATGTATTGTTTATATTTTTTATTCTACAGTACCATCATTGCATGTTAAAGAATTAACAACAATTGGCCATACAGTGTTCAGGTATAATGATAATAAATTAAAAAGCATTTAGGAATTAACAGAAGGAACAAAAAGGGATGGTTGTGGACAATTCTGGGTGGACATCAATAAATTGTGCACTCTCAAAGGAGATGCTCTCCCAATTTAATTATGAACTACACTGTAAATCTGAGCTATCCAGGTTCAGTTTGCTATAAGCCCTTTTAACAAAATTCAGAAGTGACACATCATACAGCAAGCTAACTTGGCAGCAACAGATATAGGTAATGTTAGCTTGTTCAGGTTCAACATGCTTTATGTCAGCATGTTGTAATACAGAATAAACAAGGTAAATTAACTCTAATCTTATAAACTGTGTATGTAATTCAGTGTGAAATATAGTCAAAGATGGTCCTGAAAGCTAGATGTTACAGATAAATGATAAAGGAACAAGGGGCCACATATAGTTCAGACTATGGTTAACCAAAACAAAAAAATATTAGAAATGGGAAATTTTATGCCATTATGGTTAATGAAAGTTAGTATGCATGTAAACATAGTCACTATAAACTTGAAGAATTATGTAATGTATGAACATATGGTATTGTATGTGTTTTTAAACTTTATGCTCATATAATAAGTTAGATGAAAAATAATCACATCGCATTTATAGCAAGTTGTATACACTAATTGGGAACAAGTGCTGTAGTACAGCCATGTTCAATTAAGAAGGGAGCTGGTGCACAGATACCCATCAGTGCAATCTCTTGCACATTAACTCGAAAACAAATACTTGACCATTGTCAACTGGACATCAAAGCTTTTCCAGTTAAAAAGGTTTTGCACTGCACCAATTTTAAAATAACTCATCAGATTCAAAGCAAAAACATACATGCTATTACATATAACAAAATTTGGTTCTTTGTTTGCTTTTCATGGTTTGGATCCATTTTCTTTATCCATGTTTCATCAGTGGGAAAGCTGTGGAATCTGAGGTAAAGATGTTTCTGTATAGAATTTGAACACAGAGTGACATGACAGGACTACTTGTTTTGGACAACTGGTAGAGTGTTTACCCCACAAGCATGCCTCATCTATACTAATAAAAGGCAAAGCCCTCACTGACTGACTGACTCACTCATCACTAATTCTCCAACTTCCCGTGTAGGTAGAAGGCTGAAATTTGGCAGGCTCATTCCTTACAGCTTACTTACAAAAGTTGGGCAGGTTTCATTTAGAAATTCTACGCGTAATGGTCATAACTGGAACTTATTTTTTTCCATATACTGTAATAGACTGCAGCTCGATGGCCGTGGGAAGCGAAGTTGCGTGTCGCATCATCATGCCTCCCACGTAATCACGTGAACTGACTGTGAACACAGAACGTAGAAAACAAGGAAGAGCTCCAAAAAGCGCTGAAGAAAAAACGCATTCAAGCATATTCATAAGTGCAGCTACTGCGGAAACAAAGCACGGTGTAAACCGTAAGTTTAAATTAAGTTTATAGACACGCTCCCGCTGCCGTTTGTCAAGCCTAAGACGAATACGATATTCGCGAGATACAAGTTTAATGAGAAGAAACGAGGTATAAACGAGACTTTGGATCACTTTGTAACGTAGTTAAAATTGCTGTAGCGAGAAACTTTTAAGTGCCGGGTCTTAGCTAACATTAAATAAAGCCGTAGACATCACAACATCACACAAGAGAGCAGCTCACGTGAACTGACTGAACGCAGTACGAGTGATCACTTCCATGAATCAAACCTGTTCAAAAAATGCATTACACAATTGACAAGGCAGGAAAAGAATATGCTCCGAGCTGAGCTCCACAGCTAACGCGGTCTTGCGGAAGCAACTTCGTCACACTGCCACCAAATACTCACAGAAAATTCCACAAGTTAATACACACGCTGTCTCTAGAGTTTCTCCACACTCTGAATGTATTCCTCGCATCCCCGTTATACCCTCTGATCTCCCATTTCAATTCAAATGCCTCCAATTTCCAGTAAGGCTCTGCTTCGCGATGACAAGTAATAAGTCTCAGGGACAGACCCTACAAAAGGTTGCCATTGATTTGAGGCAAGATTGCTTGTCTCCTGGACAACTATACGTTGCAACCTCAAGAGTAAGCTCGCACAGCTTGGTCATATTACAACCGGAGTGCTGAACTGACAACGTGCTATACAAACAGAACTATAACAATCTGTAATAAATCTTGGTCTCATCAGACCAGAGAATCTTATTTCTCACCATCTCAGAGTCCTTCAGGTGTCTGATGAGACCAAGATAGAACTTTTTGGCCTTAATTCTAAGCGGTATGTGTGGAGACAACCAGGCACTGCTCATCACTTGTCCAATAAAGTCCCCACAGTCAAGCATGGCGGTGGCAGCATCATGCTGTGGGGGTGTTTTTCATCTGCAGGGACAGGATGACTGGTTGCAATCGAGGGAAAGATGAATGCGGCCAAGTACAGGGATATCCTGGACAAAAACCTTCTCCAGAGTGCTAAGGACCTCAGACTGGGCCGAAGGTTTACCTTCCAACAAGACAATGACCCTAAGCACACAGCTAAAATAACGAAGAAGTGGCTTCACAACAACTCTTGACTGTTCTTGAATGGCCCAGCCAGAGCCCTGACTTAAACCCAATTGAGCATCTCTGGAGAGACCTAAAAATGGCTGTCCACCAACGTTTACCATCCAACCTGACAGAACTGGAGAGGATCTGCAAGGAGGAATGGCAGAGGATCCCCAAATCCAGGTGTGAAAAACTTGTTGCATCTTTCCCAAGAAGACTCATGGCTGTATTAGCTCAAAGGGGTGCTTCTACTAAATACTGAGCAAAGGGTCTGAATACTTAGGACCATGTGATATTTCAGTTTTTCTTTTTTAGTAAATCTGCAACAATTTCAAAAATTCTTTTTTTTGTCTGTCAATATGGGGTGCTGTGTGTACATTAATGAGGGAAAAAATTAATTTAAATGATTTTAGCAAATGGCTGCAATATAACAAAGAGTGATAAATTTAAGGGGGTCTGAATACTTTCCGTACCCACTGTATATATATATGTATATGACAGCAACACTCATAACAGTGACAAAACAATTACATTGACAATCATGTTACGTTATTTTTAAAATATTTCCTTTTCATTACTTCTTTAACACACTACTTCTCTGCTGCGAAGTGCGGGTATTTTGCTAGTCTATACTAATAAAAGGCAAAGCCCTCACTGACTGACTGACTCACTCATCACTAATTCTCCAACTTCCCATGTAGGTAGAAGGCTGAAATTTGGCAGGCTCATTCCTTACAGGTTACTTACAAAAGTTAAGCAGGTTTCATTTCGAAATTCTACGTGTAACGGTCATAACGGTCGACAACATCCGCCATGTTAAACTTTCTTATTTATGGCCCCATCTTCAAGAAATTTGGTAGGCGGCTTCCCTGCAATAACCGAAACCGATGTACGTACTTATTTCGGTGGTATGACGCCACTGTCAGCCACCATATTGAACTTTCCAATGGTCTTTGTTACCTATGGGCCCATCTTCAAGAAATTTGGTACGCGGGTTCCCAACGCTAACTGAATCCTACTTACGTACATATATACGTCCATAGCCTGCAGCTCGGTCGCCGTGTGAGGCGGCGTTGGGTCCCCTATCCCCACGCCTCCCACGTTGTTGGCTGTCTGCCTATATAAGGCCATCCGTCGCTACAGTCTCTTCATTCTGTTCCTTGCTTCGCCATGGTATTGACGTCTCCCTGCTGATAACTGCAGCCTTTTTATTTAATCCACGGCTTCTCCGCTGTTTTACTGTTTGTTTATTACGATTATAGTTATTGTGTAGGTATTTTAGACTTACTTTACATTGTTCAGGTACCCATTTCCTTTATCATTCCAATCATACCCCCATTAACATGTCTATTGAGGTGATCACCATCGATCAAAGAACTGTCACTTACCGAGTGGTTTCCATGCTCGGAGATGGCGCCTGCCTTTTCCATTCTCTGTGTTACATATTGCACGGCCATATCAGGCTCACTCTTCATATCCGGAGGAACATTGTGTCTTATGTATTGAATGACTGGGACAGGTTCAAGGTGTGGACTGATGATGGTACAGGAGATAATTATACTACACAGGAGCACTATAAGAGTGAAATGCTTAAGCCCTTCACCTATGGTTCTGCATGTGAGTTTATGGCTGCCGCTGAATTGTTCGGTTGTCGCTTTCAAGTGTACCGAAATGGCCAAATATTTTACTCCTTTGGGCAACCACCAATGCCTCTTAAACATCTTAGATTCACAGGTGTCGATTTGAGTAGTGAACACTTTGATGTTTATGAATGTTTAAACTCTCAAAAGCTGGATGCGAAGTTATCGATGAAACCGGTTGTATGCTTACAACGCTTAACAGATGCCGATTGTCACTTCAACACAACAATTCCAGCAAATACTAACGTAATTGAAACAAACCATGAAGCTGAAACCGATTATGACAGCATGCAAACTATCTCAATTAATGACAGCTGGGAAAGATCTGCAAGTCTTTACCACAACACAAGCCATCCATCTCCTCCTCCAATTTAGCAACCTTGAACTTGAGGTGCTGGATTCGTTGACATCTCCCACATATGCAGGCCTCTTGGAAGCAAGCTTTGTGAAAGCAAGCTTCTAAAAAGTCCAGTATTATACGTCATATGTTGTATTGGTCTAATTTTAAAAACTTGTTTGGATGACTTTTAACCACTTTTAAAATTAAATAAAAACTAATGAGTTTAAAGGAACTACAGCTCATTTTCAATAACTTAGAGAGGTCCAGTGATTTCTGTAAATACAAAAGCCTCACATGCATATGCTGCCTGCTGAAGTCTCTTTACTTCTACAATACTTTTTCTTACTCTTGTTCAGTTTCCTAAGAGACAGTGTCTGTTTTTTTCTTCTTAATTTCTAGCCCAAAAAACTATCAATACAATAAAATGTACCCTTTACTCTCACCTTTTTCCTAACGTAAATAGTCATCACCATGCATATGATGTACTGTATATGGTTTAACCAGCATTATTTTTTAATCCTTTACTGCATTTCTTAGTGTGAAATTTTCTGATTTATGTACAACTAGCATATGATACAAAGCTGGTTACTTAATTATTTTGGGTCAGATTGCTACACACTGCCTGCTACTCCTATCACCAATTCACCCACGTGCTGTGCTGTTGAGCTGAACACACAACTTTCACTAACAATATTCCTTGCTCCTGGGCTGCTGAAAGAAAGTACTTCTAAAAGGGAAAAAGTTGTACTAGTACTATTGTGGAAGCTTTGGTTGATGCTATCTACTCTCTGCTGATGGGGAACTAGAGAAATTGAACAGTGATTAAGAAAAGAATTTAGAATTACAGGATGTCACAAAAAACAGCATCTCTCTCTCCCTATATACATATATATATATATATATATATATATATAAAAATATATATTGTGGTACATGGCCGGCCGTTCATCCTGGCCAATACACCCAGGCCGCCAGATGGAGACCTCCTTGCAGCATGGAGATGCCCCGAATGCCAGCAGGGAATTATGGACAGTTTACTTTTAATGCACAGCCCTGCTGGATACCATGGGGGCCGCCAGGAGTCGCTGCAGGGAGGCCCAGGGAGTATTTTCCCTACACCCCGGAAGTACATCCCAGTCACATGGACAGAAGAAATGACGTGCTTCCAGGATGAAGAAAAGGAGTTTTTACCTGACCCGGAAGTGATAAAGTGTCACATGGACTGAGGGACAAACACTTCCGGGTCAAGGACTATAAAGGACTCTGGGAAATCCCAGATGGACGAGCTGAGTTGGGAGGCAGGGTGGCTAAGCGTCTGGGAGTGGAGGATTGTGATTTGATTATTGTTTAGTGATTGGAGTATTGATTTATTGAGAATTGTGGAGAGAAGCGTGCTTTGTGCACAATTATTATTATAATAAATAATAATTCTGGACTTTTACCTGGTGTCTGACGAGTGGTCTGAGGGTTCAAGGGAGCAAGAAAGCCCTTAATCTGTCACTATATATATATATATATATATATATATATATATAAGAAATTAGGGAATCCGTTTACCGGGAGCCCGGGATTCCCAGACATTTTTCATTCCCGTAAATTGCTGTAATTCCCGGGAAACCGGGAATGGCCAAGTTCGCATATATAGCGTGTAAAAGTGTAAAAATCAATCAAGAAATAACAGAGTTATAGTTGAAAACTGAAGACTTCATTGACGTCTGTCAGACAACAGCTTTGAACAGCAACTTGAAATTGCAATGCGTCAGTCTGTTGCATCCTCATTATCTGTGCCAAGAAACTTGCCATCACAGAATGATGACAAGAAACTGGATGCATCAGTAACAGCTGAAATGGCGGTGTTTCACAGCAACGGCAAGCGAGGGCGTTGTTTAGAACAAGTGTATCTGTATCTGATGACTGTGCTGCCTACTTCAGTGGAGGCAAAGTGTGCTTTCTCAGCAGCTGGCGTATTCTGCACGAAGTACTCTTTCGCCTGGACGACCGCACGCTGGACAAGTTATGCTTTCTACGCTCTTATTACCGCAACTAACTAGATCGTGGTGCCCACAGTTTTTCGGCTTGCGAGCTACTTTTAAAATAACCAGGTCGAAATGATCTACCTACATTAAAAAGTGTGTGTGTGTACAGTACAGGCCAAAAGTTTGGACACACCTCCTCATTCAATGTGTT
>JANRMT010028174.1:145821406-145835307 GCA_026402145.1 Polypterus bichir lapradei
TCCACATTTTCCTTCTTTGGAATAGCAATGATAGATTGACAGATCAGTCAAACGCACTTCGGTTGTGACACTGTGAGAGAAAAAAATCCTCTTCTAATTACACATAAAGCCCATACCCTCCCCAAACAATTTTTTTAAAATTCTTTCTTTAGTCGATATAAATTGGAAGGCTAACTAGATCACAGCCGGAGTTTTGCAGTAGCTCGCGCATTTGATCGTGCGTGCGGGGTGATCAGTGTCTTAGAAGAAAAGAGATCTCAGACTGGCTGCCCTGTATGTCAATCAAGTGGCAAATGCCATAGGGAGGATATATGATAGACTTGCATTCAAAAAAAAATTTTTTAAAACGTTACACGATCTACCTGCACTACCTTTGCGATCGACGCATTGGGCACCCCTGAACTAGATAACATGTACTTATATGACAGCATGAACTGCTTGTAGATAAGGTTAGTCTTTTATTGGTGTCAACATACTGCAGTAGTTTTATTAAAAATAAGTGTCGGTCGTTCTAAAACCGTTCACATGTGAGATGCCCATGCACTGTGTCATCCCAGGAAGCCCGGGATTCCCGGGAATGACATGCAGGATTCCCGAATTCCCAGGAATGGATAAATGCGTCCGGGAATGGATTCCCTATAAGAAATGCAAATCTGACTCATCAACAAGAACACTATTTCCCCATTAATTAAAATGCTGAAATTGGGCAGGATGGTACATCTAGGGCAGTAGGTATCTGCTAAGAAAGACATCTTAATATATCAATATTTATGGGAACCCCCAGGACAAATACCAGTCTATAGTTCTATGGACAGGCTGATTAATAGCATGGTAACTAACAGGCTGAAGTACCTCTATACATTTTTTCAGTAAAAAAAAAAATTCAAACTCCAGTCCATAGCACACATTCTGACAGAAAAATACCCTTTGTTGGTCAGTATTTAAACTGAATCCTAGTCAGGGATAACCTCAAATCTTTAAGCGGAAATAACACTATGAAACCACTGTTTGAGTTCTGTTTGTTATCTGGGGTTTGTGTGAGAGTTTACAATCCTAGATGGAGACCAATTATTTGTATGAAGCTATAGGGAGTTTAAGAAGAATCATGCAGTTGATGACAGGAAGATTTCTCTTGACACCAACATTTTGATAAAGAGCCAAAAATGTTGCCCAATCCATTTCTGGAGTTTTGCAAGGAATTATATCAGATTTTATTTTTTCCTCTGCTTTTTTATGTTGCTCCTATACACACAAAATGAATAAACAAATGAATACTAATGCATTTGTAATTTCAACAATTTCTGGCGGAGAAGTGATGCATTTTCTGAAACAAGTGCAGGGGTGCCAATATTTTTGGCCATAACTGGAACAGAGATTGTGTCTACTCACCTTTTGTCACCCAAAGTTGCTTTAATGGCTTGTCTTTTCAGAAATGTTTTGAGTAGTTTTTCTGATGTCTGCCTAGACTCTTTTGCTGCATCCTCCTTTCTCTGCCTTCTAATAGCCTAGAACAATTTACAAAAAAAAATGAATCATTACAAACATATTAATTTGTACATTTTTTATTAATCTTTTTAAATGCAGTCTCTGACATTGTTGTTCAGGGAAGGAGGTCGTGGATTACATAAAGTATAAAAAGTCCCAATACACTCTAAAGGTATTATATTTCCTAGCTGGTTTTGCAGCATCTGGGAGTTCTCCATTTGAAGCTACTACTAAAGATCTGTCCAGCTCAGCATGTTTAAACCTTGTCTCACTTTAGGAAAGCTAGATACTAAAGTGGAGTGAAATAGAACAGCCATTTCCATTTAGAAACATATTTACTGTTTTTCAGATATAAATACCTACTTTTACTCTTCTGAATAACAATGTCAGGAAACAGAATCATTTATACTGTAATGTGCTTTATGTGTGAAGAGCTGGAACATCCATTGCATTTTTCTTCAGCAGGATGGCTAGAATGATGCAATACATTACTTTAAATCTGGATGGCCTTCGTATCAAGATGAGCAATAAAGCAGATCAAATGCTTGACTGGCAGAGACAGGTAGGCTGCTGAGCTTGGGAACAAGTGTTTATTACCTACTAAAAATATAAGAGTGTGAAGAAAGACATATTTTAAGAGAAACAAAAGGATGGCCTGCCTTGGGTGTGCAGTACAATTCCAGTTTTATGCACTCTTTTGGAATACAAAAACTCAAGATTTTGAAGAAACCACCAAAACAATGAAAATGTTCACCAACAAATATTAAATGCTTTATTAATAATAATAATTTTATTTACATAATGCCTTTTTGTAAAATAAACACCAAGAGGACAAAATGTGCAATTAATCTCATATGGCAATTGACAAATGCATTATATTTTCACCTTCTGTTAACTTAGAAACCAATTTGCCTATCTCTAGAAAATCAAGAGTTGGAATGAAATTATGGATTGATTATAACTGGAAATTAATTAAGCAGAATTACAGTTTTTACTTTGTAAAATTAAAAGAAAAATGTTTGTATAATCTAAAGATTTATCTTTTTAGTAAGAAGGCTAAAATAACATTTCTGCCTTCATGCATTACTAAGAAAGGCCATTAGGTGTCATTCTAAAGAATAAGTATAAACAAGAAGAATACAGTGAAAAGACCCACAACTCACAAACCTATAATAAAGATTCACGGGTGGAGTATTATTAGTACAGCTTAAGTTTTTTTAAACATTTCAGTGAAGCAGATAATACTCACTACCATACTTACCAGTGTTTGTAGTTTAAGCAGAGGTGCATCTCCATCAAAAACAAATATAGGTTTTATTTTGAAAAAAAGGAGCTTGCAAAGCCGATTGAATAAAGTGAGCAAGTGAGCATGCTGAACAGCATTTCCTTCACGGTCTCTGATGCCTTTCACAGCTTGGTTCAACCAAATGCTAATATCTATTCAAAATGTTAAGGCTCTTCTTGAAATGAAATGTGTCCATGAGAAAAATATGACAGGTTTCTAATAACTAGAAATTTGTATAGCTTGAATATACACATTCAAAAGATATACTGTATTAGAGAAGGAAAGGAAAAAAAACAGAAAAACTTCAGAATTGACATCTTTTCATTCTAAAATGCATCCATTATTTTAAAACTTTGACTTACAGCCCAGAGTTCACTTAAGTCCTTGTGTATCTATATATAACCCCTTAAGTTACAGGCCAAATGAACCAAGCACTCTTTAGTAAAATTAATGCAATTGTTGTAAGAAATTATTACAGTAAAAAACAAATTAGTGAGTATATAATTTAATGAACAAAGAATAGCTTCAGAATCAACAGGATACCAACAGCAAGTATCCTCCCTTCCAGAGTCTCTGGGTTTATTGACCTTCCTGTGCTTTCAAGAAGTTTCCACAAGCCTTGGACTCCCATTACCGTTCAAAATTCCTGAGAAAATCCAGAAGCCTGTGGTTTTATTCCATCAAATTACAACTTCTGATTAAAAAGGAAAAAAAAAAACATTTCTAAATTTGGGTTTAATGCTTCTTTTTAACTTAATAATAAATACTTTAAGATAGCTGAGAAAAATAAAATAACACATGAAAATAAGATTACTAAAAATGATTTTCATATACATGTTAACATTTTTATGAAAACTAGAGAGATGTAAAAAAAAAAATTAACATTATTACAAAATAATTCCTAAAACAACTATTTTTTTAATATTAGAAGGTGGTCAAGCTCCACATACTTCTAAGTATGACATGACAGCATGGCAATCAAAATAATACTGCATAGACAGAATTATTCAGAAAAAAGGGGCAGGCTAAAAATGAAAAATTAAAAGATTACTTAATATGAAGATTGACCACATACTAAAAATGATATTTTGGTTAATACAGAGGCACAAAATTTGGAGGCGCAAACATCAGAAAGATATTATTACAGATAACTTTAAAATAACATCAGCTCTGAGGGTTTCAGAGCCCTGAAGATGTGCTTATTAAGTTAACAGCTGTCTCTGAAATGGCCTTGAGTGTGAATATACTGTATGTGCAGATGTGCCAGTGATGAACTGGCATTCCATCTATAGCCTGTTTTGCTGGTACCAAGGTAGACTCCAGCCCTGTCATTATGAACTGGATTAAAGAATGTATGAATATCATTTTAGTGTGCATTTTTTAAATACACAAAATTAAAAATGTGAGGAGGTTTCCACACTATGATTGGACATGTAAGTAAGCATTGCACTTCATTCTAAACTGTACATGACATAATATTACTACATCAGATAAAAATGTGATCACATGTACTGGTAAAAGATAATATTGGCTGTTTGTTTAGTGAAACCATTCACTAATTAGAAATGCATGACTGAGCTCTGAATCACATACTACTCTCCCAAATTTCTTACAAATCTTAGAAACCAGTTGTATGTACAAAGCAAGACCACTTCATCTATTCAGCACCAAAAAATAGTAAAAAAATGGTTAACTGGTTTCAAAGATACTGCATGTATGCCACGGCATACCCAAACGGAGAGAAAAATACTAAATTATTGACAGGTAAGACTTGTAACTTATGAAAAGAACAAGGGAATACTATTTGACTCTTCAGTGCCAGCAAGAAAACCATTCAAACACAAATAGGATGCTGGGTTATAAGTTCTACCATTAATAAACTAGATTATGTTTACAATTATCATACTCTTCAAAGAATCTGAAATCCATATTAGTCTTAGAATTTCTCAGTTTTTTTGTGGGTCTTCTGTTGTGGCATTCTGTACCACCACCATCACCTGATCAAAGGCCAGTGCAACCACTTATGATGTTTGAATGAAAGCTGATACTCCAACTTGCCATGAGACCAGCTGTGCTGATTCATCTAAGATGCAGCCTTAAATTAATAAAAACACAACACTGCTTAAGAACATTTATATTAGGCAGAATACCCAGTGGGAACCTCTACAAATTTAACTTTCTCTGTACACCCTGGCTAACAGCCCTTATGAACTGGTTTAGAGACTTAAAAAAACAATTCTCGACTTAATTATACAGTATATCTATCGTATATTAAGTGTGCATTATTTATTTTTTGTATACTATTTATGCATTATTTTTCTTACATAATTTTAATTTGTTTTCTTTGCATGTAACTACTTTGTTAAAATCTTGCAAAGCAATGAGCTACATTGTTTGTATGAAAATATGCTATAGAAATAGATGTTGTTGCTGTTGTTCTAGACTGGACTCACATATGGGAGTATATTATGCTTAAACTTTGTGATGCACTTGTAAACTGCACTTGAAAGCTCACATATGGAATACTGTGTTCAGCACTGTCTTCTTATTAAATGGAGGATGCAGTGCTGGATAGAAGTCCACATAACAAGTATGAGACTTATTCTAAAACTAACCAGCATAAATTAACAGACACAAGGCAGGTGAGGCAATAAAAAGGAACTACAACAAGAGTTCATTCATTATTCAACAAGACCATAATACAAAACCAACATTGCTCTTGAAAAGTTAGAAAAGATGAAAGTGAATTCTTCAAATTGCACAGTGTTCTAACTTAAAATCTGATCGAAACGATTTCTGCACACAATTGTTACCCAAGTAAGATGTAACAGCTGGGGGAGGAAAGAGGAAATACAAAATACCTAAAGTTGTAATCTCTGCTATTGGGACAGCTATCATATATTGAACGCCTAAGGGCTACAGGGGTAAATACTTTCAAATATAGTTTTTTGTTTTGGATTAAATATTTACTTTATCATAAAATTTGTAATCGCTTTTAATATTAATGTCAAATATAACTCGTTAGCCATGAAAAAACACTCAGTTCTTATTTGTTGTAACTTTCACGGGAATAGAGATCTGTATAACAGAGTACAACTGGGGTGACCAGATTTTCAAAGTCCCAAACGGTGACACTTAGAACATCACTTTATAGGTCACCTGATGAAGAAGAGATGCTACACTGTTTTTTGTTTATATTTACTTTGCCTGGATGTCTTGTACAACTCAGTCATCGTTACTCTGGGATTAAGAAATACATTAAACAAATTAACACTACATCTCCAAACAGTATTATACTACTAATATAACGTTCCCTTGGATAATAAAAACTTGTTTTATCAGTGAAATATTACACCTTTGGGTTAAACAATTTACATTCATAACTAATATTATTTTTTGTAAATTTTAAAAAACAGGAAGCAGGTCTGAATAAGAAAATTCTACTATAATTATTAAACTATTCAATAATTCTTTACACAATCAGCGCACCCGAGCGCTCACACTTAATTCAGAGTCGCCAACAATACTTAAGTCAACAAAGCATCACGAATCAGATGAAACATTATGGAAGACAACAACAAACTGTACAACAATACGAATGTCATGATGTAATTCAAAATTATTCCAGTTAGAAATTTACCAAGCGCTGTGCACAAGTTCCGCCACCAGAACCTCGGGGTTCTTTAAACACTCGACAGCTCCATGACGCGCACTGGTTGCACCATTGATAATGCGCCGTCTCGATACGCATCGTTCTTTACAAAGGTTCCGTCTGCTCGATTAATGCCCAGTTGAACTCGGTGACAGCAGCATAGAAGAAATAAGACTATCCACCAAAACACAACAAAAAGCAAAGGAGTACAAAGTGTCCGAATAAAAAACCGATGTATGCCTAGGTAAATCGTAATTGACGAATTGGGGTGCCGATAAATAAGTATAGCATATTTAAAAACAAGTTTAAATCAATTTCACATATTTTAACTTGTCTCAAACATTTTGGTTTCCTTTGCAGGCTTTTCGTGTATTAAACCATAAATAATTAACCTCAGAAATGCCCGATAAAACAATGGTACTGGACGGTGGTTTGGCAACCGATTTAGAGGCAGCTGGCTTTAAGCTACAGGTAAGCTTTTCTTATTCACTGTTAGCGCTAATTTAAAAAAATGGCAAGAATTGCTGCACGTTAAAAATCAGAAGTTACAAGGTAGAACACTCTAAAATTAAAATGTGGCACATTTCCAATGACATCGGATTTTTTTTTATTTTAATATTACACATATTTGATATTTGTTTTCAGGAAATATTACAAGACATTTTTTAAAACAACTTGCTATATTTTATAATTGGTTTTCAGTTTTTTGAAGGGTTAAGAAACCCTTCCAAAACTTTTGAGAAAATTGTAGATCAGCAATAGTAAATGTTGAAGAAGGAATTGTATAAAATGACTGCATGCAAATAACAGTAGTACAAAGTAAAAATCTGCATAATAGTCATTTTGTTAAAAAAAAAAAAAGCAATGTTTTATTTTAACTATAGTACAGCTAACATTTTGCCATGTGCAATATGCATATGTACTGTATGTATACTATAGCTCATTTATTCAGTATTGCTTGATGGCAAACATGGAAAAGTAACAACAAATAATGCATCACCAAACTTTATTACCCTTAAACTTGGTAAATTTCTTACATACAAGTTAATTGTTTTTAAAAGTGTATTTGTATACAATATTCTTATTTTTCCTTCACTTTGAAAAAACATAAAAAAATGCAATAAATAACTCCAGAAATAATACAGGGTCAATTGGGATGGCTTTGGGCCATGCAAAAAATAGGATCTGTGAAGCAGCAACGCTAACTACTGCACTACTATGCAGTCATTAAACACACACATACCCACACACACTGTGCCTTCCAAAGGTGTTGAGATAATCAATATTTTCTAGCCAACATAATTTTAGGGTCATGAAGAGACAGAGGCCATCCTGCATTGGCTTCAAAGTAAGATGAAGCCAAGTAGTTCAAAATGGTTTGTATGTACAGCAACTGTACATTAGATTAATTGGCAAATCCAGGCATTGTGATTGGACGTATGCATGTGCCTTGTCTGATATTGGTTTCTGTCTTGTGGCCTAATGCTGCCCCATGTAGCCCTGAATTTGGATACAAGTGGGCTGTGGAAGGTAGTCTAAAATATATTGTGCCATGTGTTTAGCTTTTACTTCTAGATGCAGTGGGTTCTGAGATGTGAAGTTCTGGCAGCGACACTGGACAAATGATGAATTTACAAATTTGGCTGTTTAAGTGCAAAATTAGCTTTATTGATCAAAATGACCATGTCATTGGGAAGTGTTAAAACAAAATAATACATGGGATATGGTGAACACACTATTATGGTTTTCCAGCTTTACTTTCCTTTATTTTTCCATGTAAAAATCAAAGATGCCTCAGCTCAGAAATGAATACTTGGAATGTGTAAAGCACTTTTAGTAGATTTAGCACATAGATAGATTTAGTAATTAGAGGCATACTCTTTACTTACAGTGACTTTCAGTTCAGCATTTCCTGTACCTATTGGTCAAGTCCATTCTTTGGCTTGGAGATAATTTGGCCTGTATTTTTTTACAGAAATGTTTTTAAATCATTGGTGTTTTTTTCCTTTTAGTCTTTCTTGGATTAAATGTTTACTTCAGGTTACAATATTTTAGCCAAGAGATTCTTGGCATATACAGTACGTAGCCATTATCCAAGATCGTGATGTGTTTTTGGAACTTTGTACAAGTGTTTCTTAGAGTGAGTTTTATAGGACAACCAGTCCTAGGAAGAATAGCAAAGGTTTTGAGTTCCTTGAAAATAATCTGTCTGAATTTTGGATTGATAGATATTAAAGTCTTTTAGGATCCTTTGCTATCCTTGTGATCATTGACAATTCTTTTTCTGATATGGTTCAATATTTATTTATTTGTTTATTTATATACATAAAAAAACATTTCTCAGACTCATCTCATTCATTGGAACATAGTATATCATTCTCAGACGTGCAAAAAGTTTTGTAATTTGAACTGACTGTTTTTGAGAATGTTCTTTGTTTTCAACAAAGGACGTGAATGGTGGAATCTGCATTTTCAACGAAGATGTGAAGAAGTACACATTTCTTGTTATGTTGTTTATTTGACAGAATTCTCTTTATGTGTTATGAGGATTTATGAGTGACATAATGTTATACTGGCTAGTGCTGCCATTTACCCAACCACCAGCAACTGACTTTGTATTCTCAAGCATGCATTTTTTGCTGCCAGTTTTCCATTTATACAAAAATATAAACACATGTACCATGAAATCTAAGTTGATTTGTGTACCAGAATAAGGATAATGAATAACGCTTACTCTTTGATAAATAGCTAGAAGCATTGTGTAGTAATTTTTCATTTTTTCAGTTCACTTTTATTTTTCATCTGACAATACAGTTTTATTAAGACACCTGTCTCCACTGGATTTCTGTTCTTTTTGATCAATTCCTCTAAACATTTTATACACAGTGCCAAAGATGGCAGAAATTCTACAAGGTATCTACTCATTATCCATCCATCCATCCATTATCCAACCCGCTATATCCTAACTACAGGGTCATGGTGGTCTGCTGGAGCCAATCCCAGCCAACACAGGGTGCAAGACGGAAAACAAACCCTAGGCAGGGCGCTAGTTCACCGCAGGGCACACACACACACACACACACACACACACACACACTAGGAACAATTTAGAATCGCCAATGCAACTAACCTGCATGTCTTTGGACTGTGGGAGGAACCCAGAATACCCGGAGAAAACCCACGCAGACACAGGGAGAACATGCAAACTCCACACAGGGAGGATCTCCACTCATTAGAGCATGTGAATTTAGCATATGTTGTGGATTTTCTGTTTGGTCTTCCTAGATTCATAACAGATTTGATGGTTTAGCATTATTTGCTTGCTTTTTAAAAGGGAGATCCTTTATGGAGTGCAAGAATACTTTACACTCACCCTCAAGCAATTAAAGAAGTACACCACAGGTAAGCAATGCACATATATTGTTTTGAAATTTGATGTTACCACTGTATAAAGAGATGTTTAGACTCTTACTCGTCAATCATGGCTATTTAGCTCATTGAATCAGTAAAAAAATAACAGAGTAACAATTTTAAAATATATCATGCAGAAATGCAAGAAGTAATACTTCTCTGAGTAAAGTGAATTAATTGAAAATATAGTGCTTTGTTTATAAATGATTTTGCATTATTGGCATAATAAATTGAGTTATGCTTATAATCTGAATATTTCTATATGAGTACAAATCCACAGTACAGTATGGATGAAAAAGAAAAGTCACATCCTAATGTGTTTTATGAAAATTTCAATGACCATATTTTGAATTTCCGCATGTTATGACATTTTCGACATTTCATAGTTTGCTTTAAGATGCATCAATTTTTACTGTGGTTTGTCTTCTATTTTAATGACAAAGATGGCTACAGGTTTTCAAAACTTCTTTACAGTATTTACATGTATTCTTAGTAATATTTATAGTAAGGAAATAAACTTATATTCACTTTATTTTTAACTATTTAATTGCATCTTCAATTTCCTTATGCTCATAAGGAACAAGTTTGTTACAGAATAATCCTGCACAGCCAGCCAGCCTGCCACCCCTCAGCTTTTAAAAACCCTCACTTGGATACATCAATATAATTGCCACATTTTCACTAATGATAAACAGCAGTATTTTCAGTAGTTTTATGATTTTCGTAGTTGTTTGTTTTGATATTTTTAAGATGCAGTGTATTAATATTTAAAGAGTTACTAGATATCCAAAGAGATCTTCCTAGAAATCCAGCTCACAAAATATCAAAGATTTACTTTAAAAAAAAAAAAAAAAAAAGAACTGTACAGTTTTTTTTTGTTGTATTAATACGAAGATTTGTAATAATAAAATTTTACAGTCACCTTCTGTATGGAGTTTGTGTGTTTTCTTTTGATACTCTAGATGTCTCCCAAATTTAGAACTTGAACGTGTTAGTTTGATTTGCAAATTCAATTTTCCTAGGTGTAACCATGAGAGCACCCACTGATGAACTTTAGTCCAGACCAAGGTTGGGTCCTCCCTGGAGGTTGATACAGCTAGTTTTGGTCATGAACCGATATGACTCAGTTATAATAAAAGTAGATTCAGAAATGATGACATTTTCCTGGAATGTAAGCTTATTCTGATTGGACTGTGATTAACACAGACTCTCTTAATTGTCCCTTCGTACGTTATTACTTGTTTAATTATATTGAATCAAAGCTGCTGTTAACCAAGCATACAAAAATGAATTCAAGAGGGAATTGTAATATGGGATTGCTTTTTAATTAGGTATATTAACAGTACTATAACAGTACTATTATGTGTGAATTTAAAGCGAGAAGCACCGTTTAAATAAACAACACATTGTACATTGTTCTGTTAATCAACAAATGAAGACTCATGAAAAATTTCAAAGTAAGGACAAATTCCACCATGGAATTATTCTCTGATTAAGTGCTCAATTGTAGTACTGTCAATACCTGCAGCCAAGAGTGGGCTTCCAGGAACCAATTTTTATGCTCATGACCTTCATGACCTATTGTACCTTCTCCTAGTTAACCTTTGGGAATAGACCTGAATGATTTTCAGGCTGTTTTTTCTAATGTTTGCATATATAGCATAAGATTCAGTAATACTGTCAGTAGTTATCTCCTGCTCCCTCCTTAGTTCTTAGATAGCTGCAACCTATTGTGGTTACAACTTGCCGAAGCCAAAGCATAGATGGCATGCCGGTCCTTTACAGCACATCTTTGCTCACATTAGAGTTACAATCATTGTGACTGTATGTCCCTTGTTCTGTTTAAGGAAATCAGAGTCACTGGAGGAAAACAGTTAAACTTTGAGGAGAACATGCAAACTCCACACAGGGTGCACCCAAGTTTGGAAGTGAAACAGGACAAAGGTTATTCAGTTCAATTCCTAAATTATGGTTTTGTAAGGTAGCTGCCCATTATTATTCATATTGTGATTTTTTTTTTCTCCTTTTTTGTGTACATGTACCTTATAGATTTCTTCAAAGTGGTGCTGACATTATCACAACAGCAACATATCAGGCAAGTATTGAGGGTTTTGTGAAGTATCAGGGACTAAGTATGGAGCAAGCCAAGACAGTTATGATGTCTGCAGTGCAAATCGCTAAAGATGCAATACAAGATTTCTTGCCCTTTTGTCAAAAATCAGGTACTTGAGCATTTTATTTTACATTCTACAGTGTCAAGTGTAAATGCATATATAGACAATTATAAAATTGACACTAAGAAAGAAAAATTTAAAAAAGCACTTAGCAAATGATTAAGATGTGAGATAGAAATGATAAACACTGGTATAGTTTATGATTATGATTGTTTACTCCTTTTCAGGGCTTAAAAGGCGAATTACATCTATACAGTAATACAATGGTATTCATTAAACTGCTATACTTTTAATTAGAATGCCTAATTGACAATAACTTGTTTTAATTTGCACAACACAATGGTGCATTGGGTACCTCTGCTGCCTCACAGTTCCCTGGGTTTTAATGTCTACTAACATGTCTGTTTGAATTTTTTTTTTCTCATGTATACATTGTTTTCTACTCATGTCCCAAAGACATTTATTTAAGGTTAACTGGAGACTGTAAATTAACGTTATTTAAGTGTAGCTATTTGTGTGAGTTTGATAGAATGCCATCTTGTCAATGACTGCCTTAGTGAGTTAACCTCTGGGTTCACATAAACCATTGATAAAACATGTTTGGACATAGGTGGATGATCACTTTCTGTGTGGGTTTGATATTAATTAATGTAAAATGTATATTTAATTTTATAGGAAGAATGAAACCCTTAGTAGCTGGCTCAGTTGGTCCTTATGGTGCATTCCTACACGATGGATCAGAGTTTACAGGGGCATATGAGGAACAAATTAGTCAAGAGGTACTCAGGTTTTTTCAACATAAGCAATTTTTTCTTCTTTTAATGTAAAACAATGGGATTTTTTTAGTATATCTAATGCTGCCGTATTTGATCTTACACATTCATTACAAATTGGAGAAGTATTATAACCTAAACTGTCCATTGAAAATAAATGGATTTAAATTATGTTGTTCATTACTACTTTTTGTTTGTCAGTGGCAGGATTTTTTAGCATTCGTAGTTACTCGATTATTTAAATTAATCTGATAAAATGTTAAAACAATAAAGGATATACTGTCTGTTGCTCTTTTTTGTCAGAAAGAATCCAAAAGAAAAGGCACAGTAACAAAAAATAGGTTATAAAGAGGTATGTTCCATAATGTAAAAATTGTCCATTTGAAAAAGTACCAATTTTAAATTAGTAAACTTCTAATACTAAAGTAACACAAAGATGCTAATAGTAATGTAATGCACAAGAAAAAAATACCACATTTCAAATCCTTCTAGGATCAACCCTAGTGTGCTCCTGCCCTCGGGCACCACTAGAGATTTTAAAACACCAGCACAAACAGTGATTAGAAAGAAATCCCAATGTCATTTTTGATATAGGCTATGACAGCATTAGTATGTATATTATATAATAACTAGCCGACGCCCGCCTTGGCATACGGCGGTGTAAGAATAGGAACAGAAAACGGTGAGAAAGGAATTCAGAAATCAAGAAGAAAGAAATACTTCTTGAAAGACGTAGTTGTGAATTGGTGTTTGGTAGTCCTAAGGAGGAGTATGAATCGAGAAAAGCGGCGTGTAGGTGTATGTAAGGCCACAGGCAGCGTGGGGAAGGGTTTGGAAGAGGAGGAATAGGAATCAAGAAATGCCATGTCGGCTGCCTGTGGGTGGCACCGGTTTTGAAGAGGAAGCAGGACGAACCAGAAGAGAAATATATATATACTAGCAGAATACCCGCGCTTCGCAGCGGAGAAATACTGTGTTAAAGAAGTTATGAAAAAGAAAAGGAAAAATTTAAAAAATAACGTAACTTGATTGTTAATGTAATTGTTTTGTCATTGATATGAGTGTTGTTGTCATATCTATCTATATATATATATATATATATATATATATATATATATATA
>JANRMT010028174.1:145845307-145856773 GCA_026402145.1 Polypterus bichir lapradei
AAATATGAACATGCTGCATAAGAAAACCTGGAAATATAAATAAAATTTGTTCTTTTCAGCAATAAGAAATCAAATCATTCAGTTGTCTTTGTTCATATGTCATTTTATCAGAGCTTGACGCCTGGCATCTTATTTTGGCAACAAGTTCGTTTATGTTTGGTGTGAGGTTCTGTGTTGTGGAGATTCTCAGGATGGACTGCAGGTGCTCATCAGTGAGGCAACTCCTGTGTGCTGTTTTGTTAGTCTTCATCACTGAGAAGAGCTTCTCACACAGATATGTGCTACCAAACATGCACAAGGTTCGAGCTGGATGTAGACGGAGCTGGAGCATTTCTGCAGGAATGGAGTGAATAAACTGTGCGGGCCCTGCAGTATCGTACTTTGCCTTCAGTGTGCCATTACACTGCAGCTCAATCACCCAAATCTGAATCTGCACAGGTGCAGTTTCCACATCGACGGCAAATGGGTTGCGAAACAACTCAAAATTATTTTTTTGTTCTTCAAAGTCACCAAAGCGCCATGCGAACTCAGTGCGCTCAGTTTATCAGCAAAGTGCGTATTTGGGAACACCGTTGTGCCGACTTGGTTCAACATTACTTGGCAACAGGGAAAGTGGGGCAAGTTGCACTGGTGCATTTGTGTCTCCCATAAAAGCAGCTTCACTTGAAATCACTTTGTGATTGTGCACGGGTAAAAACGTCTGCTGAAGTGTCAGATTCTTCTTTAACTCTTCTGCTTTCTGTATCTTCTGCATTGCATTCAGGTCTTTCAGGTTATCCTGATGTTTTGTCTCATAGTGCTGTCTTACATTAAATTCTGTAATTACAGCCACATTAGCTCCACAAATGAGACACACGGGTTTACCGGCAATGTCAGTAAACATATACTCAGCCTCCCATCGGTTTTTATTTATTTATTTTTTTTATTTTTTTATTTATTTTTTTTTTATTAATTTTATTACAATCCATGCAAAGCAATCAAGTTTTTACAAAGAGAAAAATTAAGAACAAATCGATCCCCACCCCTGAGAGAGAGAGCAAGCCAAACGGCGTTAAATTTAAGGCTTGGAGACATACCTAAATTAATAAATTCTCTGTGCCTTTTGAACTTATTTTAAAATATTACTGATTAGATCCTGCCATGTTTTGAAAAAAGTCTGTCTCCCATCGGTTTTTAAAGGCTCTATTTTCAGAATCAACTTTTCTCTTCGGCATCGTGTGGGCTAGCTTTGCAATAACTTGCAGCATCATAAGCTAGACTTGATTAACGCGGTAAGTGTTCGGCAAGGCAGCTGAAGCGCTGCATTATGGGATCTGCAGTCTATTGTGTTACCAGCGCTTCATATCCCCGGACCATTAATAACAATAATATATAAAATGATCTTGCGGGCCGGATATAATTACACGCTGGGCCGGATGTGGCCCGCGGGCCTTGAGTTTGACACATATGGACTAAATACAACTTGAAAAGATATATTTTTTCGAATGTGATTGCGCAATTCAGATCGAGTTGACGCGCACCGACGCATCGAGCCCGCGTGCTATTTGTGGTTTCAATAAGTCACCCTCCCCTCGCTCTTACTTTTTTACCGTTCATCTAATGAATACACTGAGTATGGCTTTACCAAAACAATCATTGATGGCGAATAGTCTTTTCAAATGAAATTTGCCTCCGATTAGTCCCAGCAACATGCTTTCTTTCGACTCTTACATTTTTGTAGCTGTGATGTGTGCATGAATGTAATCGATGCACCAGGAAATCATGCACTGACAAAAGTTCCCCTTTGCTTGGAATTGAAAGAGTGATTAAATGCGTTATTTTTTTAACGCGTTATGGAGTACATGCATCGAAGCTTCTCAGCTGTGCTTGTGCTAAGAAAAGGAAATATTTTTAAAATAACATAACATGATTGTGAAAGTAATAGTTTTGTGACCGTTATGAGTGTTGCTGTCATCAAGAATTTGATCATCATTATTTCTTGCAATTAGGTTTGTATTTGGAGGATGTGTTTATGTAATGTTAGCTAAGACCTGGCACTTAAAAGTTTCTTGCTACAGCAATTTTAACTCCGGTACAAAGTGATCCAAAGTGTCGTTTATACCTCGTGTCTTCTCAGTAAACTTGTATCTCGCAAAAACCGTCATTTGCCGTAGGCATGATAAACGGCAGCGGGAGTGTGTCTATAAACTTAATGTAAACTTATGGTTCACGCCATGCTTTGTTTCCGCAGTAGCTGTACTTATGAATATGCATTGGCCTCACTCACTGAGTGCAAGGGAAAAAAATAAAATGTAGTCTATAAGTTATTAAAAGTAAAACATTAACGTTTTGTTCAGTTTCTTGCTACAGCAATTTTAACTCCGTTACAAAGTGATCCAAAGTCTCGTTTATACCTCGTGTCTTCTCAGTAAACTTGTATCTCGCGAAAACCGTCATTTGCCGTAGGCATGACAAACGGCAGCGGGAGTGTGTCTATAAACTTAATATAAACTTACGGTTCACACCGTGCTTTGTTTCCGCAGTAGCTGTACATATGAATATGCTTGTATTCATGAATACGCTTGTATGCATCACTTGCTTCATAATCTTTTTCTGCCTTCTCAATTGTGAAAAGGCATTTTTTGCTGTTTGCAGGTCTTCCTTGTTCTCTACGTACTTACGTAGGAGGCGTGATGATGTCACACGAAACTCCGCCCCCACGGCCATCCAGCTCAACTCCATTACATTATATGGAGAAAAATAACCTCCAGTTATGACCATTACGCGTAGAATTTCGAAATGAAACCTGCCCAACTTTTGTAAGGAAGCTGTAAGGAATGAGCCTGCCAAATTTCAGCCTTCTACCTACACGGGAACTTGGAGAATTAGTGATGAGTGAGTGAGTGATTCAGTGAGTGAGTCAGTCAGTCAGTGAGGGCTTTGCCTTTTATTAGTATAGATTAGTTGAAGCCATACATTGTGGAGTCAACTCTCCACAGCATTTGCCTGACCATTTTTTTTTTTTTTTTTTTTTGATAGGTGAATCTATGTAAATGCATTTATTGAAAGATGCATTAGTAACACTAGGTAATGTTATTTAGACATCCAAAACATCATAGGTGCAATAGACTGCATTTATGTGTAAGTAATGATATCTCCAACCCCATTAGAGGCTGAGTATGTAAACTAAAAATCATTCACAGTATCGATGCATTGGCCAATCCTTTTCAATGACAATTACATGAGTAGCCATTCGCATTGTGCAATCAGACTTTCTGATGAGAGCATACCCATTTAGCAGGAGTTATATTTGGGAAATGCAACAGTGATATACATTTTAGCTTCATCTGGTTGCTAATGTGCAATAAGTATTTGCATATAAATGTACTGTTGTAGTAATTCTAAAGTATGTTCTTATGTATAATTTTTATTTGCTTCAAAATGCGCTTCATATTGCTACTAAATATATGTACTCATTTATTTTAAGTGTTTTAAGATGTTCGCAAAATAATGCATTTATGGTCAAACTGAAAATTTTTTTAAATTCAGATATTAATTATAACATGCACAATCTCATAAACCATAATGTACTTGGGCATCTGTCAGCTATGGTATGCCACGTAGCCTGTCTTGCTTTCTTCATAGCAGTCACATTTCCTGTTTGTGTTATTATAGATTGGGGTTCAAACTCCGATCCTGGAGGGCCACAGTTGCTGTGGGTTTTGTTTTCTGCCACTTTCTTAATCAATGAACAATTTCTGCTGTTAATTTACTTGTTTTCCCCTCATTTTAATTGCCTTGTGTTTTTAGATTCAGTCTTCTGACTTGCTTTTATTTTTCTTAAATAGCAGACAAACAAAAATAAAATGTGAAGTGAGTCAACAAAAGACCAGCCAAGTCAGAGGCTCAAATTCCAACCAATTTCAATCTAACTAGTTTCTTAAAAGCCAGTTCTTGTTGTTAATTAACCTGTATTTTAATCCCATTGAATTTTTGTGCTCTCATTTTGCCACAAGACATTTCCAAAAAAAAAAAAGAGCACCGTTAAAATGTTTTCTGGACCTACATACATATATTGTATGATAAACACAGGCTTAGCTGTTCATGTGATGGCTCATTTTGTATCTCATTATTTGACTTGTAATTAAGGAAAAAAACAATTAAGGAGTCTGAGTCTTAAATAGCAAGTCAGTTGCAACTGAGGCAAAAGAACTTAACTAGCAGTAAAAACTGGTCACTAATCAAGAAAATGATTAGAATGAAAACTTGCTGCCACAATGGGGTTCGAGTTGGACCCCCTGTTATAGATCAAGTATTATTTTTTGATTTACAGTGGAAAAGAACACTTTTGTGTATAACATCATCTTCTATTTTATGACAATTAAATACATCTCTAAACTTTTTCAAGCTGTCCAATATTGTGCCATATATCACGTTAATTTCACACTTAAAGTGTTAGGTATTTGATCTGCAGATAATGGACTTTCCTCTGTGCTTTTTAAGCCCTAATAGATGTAACAGACAATTGGTTCTTGTTGGTTGGTTAAATATCATGAGAGCGTGTATAAATGTAGATTACAAAAAAGTTGTCTTGCTTTAACAAGAAACACTTTGCATAAGTGGAATCATTTAAGCCTTAATTGTATAACAAGGTTTATTTCAGTAAGGCTTACTCAGCTAAGTTTTGATTTTATAAGCATATTTCATTACATACTCTAAGCACATTATTGGGTGTAATGCTGAAATAGTTGTAGCCTTTTAGCATGCAGTGTTGTTTGCCAGGGTGTATGCTCTGCTCTTGTTAGATTGTATCCTAATAATGACATTTAAGGAGCAAACCACACAGGAAGAAGACAAATTAACTGAAAAACAACTAAAGAAAATGAACCATTTAAAGCTATATCAAAAACACAAAAAAATCTACATTTCTTATCAATGGAAAAACACACTGCTATGGCTTTCTAAATGCAGAATAGAAAAAAAGACCAGCTAATTAAATAGGATCAATTAGAAGTAAAGGGACTGAGTTTGCAAACCGCTGCTCGAATCCACTTGTCCTTATGTAATGTTAGGATTAATTTGCAAAAACATATTCAATGTATATGAGACTGGATGTTATCTTTTAATATGTTTTGTGAACCCAGGAATTCAAAAACTGGCATCGACAACAGATCCAGTGTTTAGTATCAGCAGGAGTTGATTTACTTGCAATGGAAACAATTCCTAGCCAGAAAGAAGCAGAAGCGTTAGTGGATCTGCTAAAAGAGTTTCCTGATACCAGAGCTTGGCTGTCATATTCATGCAAGGTAATGTTTGTTGTTGTCACTCTTATTATTTTATTTTTGATTGTAGACATATTTCTATAGCTGCGTGGTTATTTGTTCATTAAAAATTCAAAACCAAATTTTTTTTTAGTATGTAATGTAAACAAAACTAGTTAATTGTAACTGTGTTATTCTGATGATTCTCTTAATTCTAGTTACTGTGTATTTGAACTTTATTAGGATGGTTGGTGCTGCTATCTTTATAGTTTCAAAGATGTGGACCTAAATATTGCATAGTTTCTGATTTATGAATAATATTTTGCAAGTATATACTCTGTGATCATCTGTGGTGACTGTGTGCAGAGGGTACAGACCTATAAATACCTGGGAGTGCAGCTGGACTGTCAATACTGATACTCTGTGCAAGAGATGACAGAGCCGACTATACTTCCATAGAAGGTTGGCGTCCTTCAACATCTGCAATAAGATGCTGCAGATGTTCTATCAGACGGTTGTGGCGAGTGCCCTCTTCTACGCGGTGGTGTGCTGGGGAGGCAGCATAAAGAAGAGGGACGCCTCACGCCTGGACAAACTGGTGAGGAAGGCAGGCTCTATTGTAGGCATGGTGCTGGACAGTTTGACATCCGTGGCAGAGTGATGGGCACTGAGCAGACTCTTGTCAATCATGGAGAATCCACTGCATCCACAGAACAGGATCATCTCCAGACAGAGGAGCGGCTTCAGCGATTGACTGCTGTCACTGTCCTGCTCCACTGACAGACTGAGGAGATCGTTCCTCCCCCACACTATGCGACTCTTCAATTCCGCCCGGGGGGTGTAACGTTAACACTATACAAGATTATTGACTGTTATACCTGCCTTGCACTCTCCACCTTGCATTTTTTAACTTGCACTGCGCTTTTATTGTTCTTTAATTAATATTGTTTTTATCAGTATGCTGCTGCTGGAGTATGTGAATTTCCCCTTGGGGATTAATAAAGTATCTATCTATCTATCTTAGATTCCTCGACATTGTTTATGAGGATGCTTAGTGTTTGTATTGTTCTGCAAAATGGTTTCTTTCTGTAACAATTATTTCAGCTAGTTTGTCTTGTATAATAGGCAGTCTTAATTTAATAGGCAGTTTAAAATCGTCAGTTTTTCTTCCTTAATAATGACATAACTGGTTCCTGGAATCCCTATAGATTAATGCTATCAACTAAAAAACTGCTCTTTTGACCTTGCAGAAGTGACATAAAATCAGCTACATTTTTTTTTCCTAGTGTTTTCTGGTGCCATTGATAGCCACATCATTGTTAATTTTTTCTTTTAAGTGTTTTCATTTTTCTACCAACAATATAAGTCTGCTGAATTGCATACACATCCAATATTGTATGACAGCTACTAACCAATGCTGTCATATTCATTAACCATATACAGGCTTCTTGCAGATGAATTTTGAATACAGTATTTAATCTTTTACAGATCTATTCGGAATTGAAATCAATGCACCTGTATTTTTTATGACCACATACACTGGTTGTGAATAGAAGGCAGGAAAAATAAAATGTGATTTTAAAAAATTAATAGGAGGGCAAGAATGTCTCAGCTACAGCAAACAGTTGCAGAACTAAAGAAAATTCATCCTAAGCATTTACATTTTTAAAACAAACTGTCAAGTTTGTTTAATAGTTGGAAATTAAATAAATTAAATGTTCTGGGTCCATATTATCGATCAAATATGAGTTTTGTATTAATATTGCACTGCTTTCATGAGATTCAAATCTGAATTCACAATAAATAAATAAAACTCAATCTTCTTAATTGTCAATTCGTGTCAAACTAACAGGAAGTCTCAAACACTGATGCACTTATTATTTATTTCAGGATGAGCAGTGCATTTCCCATGGTGAAAGATTTTCTGATGCTGTGAAAGTAGCAAGCCGATCAAAGCAGCTAATAGCTATTGGTCTAAACTGCTGCTCACCAGCTTCTGTCAGTCCACTCCTGGCTTCAGCTGTAAAGCCTCCTGATTTAGTTTGGATTGTGTACCCAAACAGTGGAGAGGAATGGGATGTTGACATTGGGTAAGACTGGCTTAATTTAAGGATGATCTCTTTAGTATTTATATAGTTCGCTTTAAAATGCATTCTGGTATGTTTTTTCTAGGATAAACAACCTTTACATATCTTAGAAATCTGTCAAGAATACATAATTAGCAGTTAACAATCTCATTATGTGTGTTTTCTCACCTATTTAGAAAGTTCTGCTGTTGTCCGTGTTTTACTTTCCAAGTTTGCTATCTATTTTTTTCATAGTCTGTTCCATTACTTGTAAACATCATTAATCACTTGCATTTGTTGTAACTATCATTTGTTTTTGCAATATCAAAAATCTTACAGTAAACTCATCCAACAGAAGTTCAGTTGCATTCTCTGTTCCCTGATATGAAGCCTGAAACCAACAGATATTTTAGCAGTATTTTCTACGGAAATGAGAGAGTTCATTGGAGAATGTGCAGCATTTTTATCAAATACACAAAATCAAAGAATGGATAATAAAATGTACTTCATTTCAAAAGATTTATTTAAAGACTTTCTTTTTTATTTTAAAGATGGAAATCTGAGAAAAGACCGCATTCTATTGCTGATTTGAGCTTAGAATGGGAAAAACAGGGAGCTGGATTGATTGGTATGTAATGTTTTATCCAATGGTATTATACATTTTGTGGTAAAACATATTCAGTGTATGTGGGAGCGCTTAAGGTTTTAAAAAAAAAACAAAAACCAGTGGGCCCAGGCGCTGAGGGAGTTGTAAGTGCACACAGTCGCATGGACGAGCAGCCCTAGAGTGTTGATGGGGGAACTGGCAGAGTTTGTGTCAATGTGCAGATGTGTGCAGTTCAGTTGATATCCTGATTAGTGCTCTCATGGACACCAGGCATTGGTTCATGTTCCAGCCAGGAGGCCAATTTAACAGAAGAGCAAGAGGATAGGTGGCAGTCTACCTGGGCTATGGTGTCTGCATAGATACTCCTAGGGCAGGCTGGGAATTGTATTCCCATTAGTCAGCCCTCCTGGGTTTCCATCAGTGCTGCCAGGGGAAGGTGCAGGGACAGCCCGTCCCTATTTTAAGGAACTTCCACCTGACCCGGAAGTGCTTCCAACTTGTATTTTGGTAACACCAGAAGTACTCCCAGGTCTGTCATAAAAGGAGCAGCTCAACCTCATTCAGGTGATTCGGAGCTGGACAACACTTACTTGGAGGAGTGAGAGTAGAAGGAAGGAAAGAAAGGGAGAGAGGGAAGGAGGAATTGTGCTTGTATTTGTGAATAACATGTGAAGGTATTTGTTACAATAAATTATTATTTGAACCCGGGATTTGTGGTAGTGCCATTTTGTTTAGGGCTTGAGGTTTCAGTGGTGCACCCTACTGGTCATATTGCTTTAAGGTGTGTGGCTAAGCACCAGTGCCCTGTTGAAGTATAAAAAGTGCTTGAGTAGGACTAAAAAAGAGATTTAAGAGAAAAATCGTCAAGTAGGAGATCCAAAGAAAGAACAAGAGAGATTTCCAGAAAGACGGCAAGAAAGATGGGTCCAGAGGTTAATTGGAAAGTAAAGCGAGAGAAAACAAAGAGGCAGGATTGGAAGAAAGCGGCTGGGAAGTGGCCCCGAGGGGAGCGAGCAGATGGCACTCATTGTGCATTGTCACTCCATCAAGGAAGCAGGAGTGACAAACCTCTCGGAGTAGTCTCCCACTGAACACCAAGGGGTGGTTGTGGGAGAAAGGAGTAGGCCTTGTGGAATTCCCCACTGTAGGCCTTGGGGTGGTGGTTGGGTACGCAAACAAGATTTTAAGAGATGACTGCACTTGACAGTGGATGTCTCCTCATACTGAGGAGACCTGATAGGGTGAGCAGAGGAGAAGTCAGACTGTACAGAGGAGCACAGAAGCTCAAATTGGCTGCAATGAATACATCCTGACAACAATTTTAAGCTTAATTTACTATTGGGCTATTTATTAATTATGTGCTTTTAACTTGCACTGAACACTGTTGTAAAGATTTTATAATTTTTTTGAGACTTTTGCGCTGCACTTTGTTTTGGAACACTTTTGATAATAATAATGCATTGCTCACTTTGCACCTACCTTTGCTGTGCCATGTGTCTTCATTGCCCAATCCATCTCCGTTTATGACTGTCGATGTCCTGGGCTAAAGGTCAAGTATGCCAGCTCCAGGCAACCTGTGCAATACAACATTAGCATAAAAAGTTTTCAGATCACTCTTCAGATTAGTTGTCAAACTGATCATATCTGTTGCTTTTGTACCAATTGCAAAAACCTAAAAACAGTTAAGAAAAGGGTAAATCATTCAGTCCAACAGTTCTCAGTATTAAACAATAATTAGGGTACTACTTTCAAACATATTGGTAGTCCACTGGCTCTATATGTTTACATTATTTTGTGTGACAATTGTAAAACATTTCTGCAAAATCTACATATTTTGCACAAGTGTTACCTTTGTTAAAAGTTAGTTACTTAATACTTAGCTGCTATTATTTTTACTACCCTAATAATTTTAAATTCTGTTGCCTTGTCTGCTCCTGATCTCTAGTACTGTAATAACATTGGGCAATAATACTATAATGACAATTATTGAGTATTTTAAATTCCTCAATAACAATTTGGGGCAAGTCATTTCTGGGATATTTTGTTTTTAGTCAAGAGTGCATGGGCCTGATGTTTCTTATTTACTAGAAGAAGTACCCATTGTTGCTCAGGTATAAATAAATAGGAGAAAAACTCTTTTGGAAATTCAGCATGGCTAAACACAACCTATGATTAGACAAAAAGACACACTCTAATCCAGCAAGACAATGTAATTGTTCTCCAGATTAGTTAAGAAGAAAACATTGTGCATCTTCTTCTTCTTCTTCTTCTTTTGGCTGCTCCCGTTAGGGGTCGCCACAGCGGATCATCTTCTTCCATATCTTTCTGTCCTCTGCATCTTGTTCTGTTACACTCATCACCTGCAAGCTTTATAATGCTTTTATCCAATCTGCTTAAATACTTAAATTCTGTTAACAACACCAATATTGTGTATCGCTCCATACAATATTGGATCAGGTGGAAACATGTAGGAATTCAGGGACACGTGCATCTAAACATTAATCAGATGTTACATAAACTCAGTAGAATCTTTTGTCAGAGATGGTTACCATATGGTTAAATGTCTAGACAAATCCACACAGCTGTTTTTTCAAAATACTGTAGATACAGAAGATACTCACACCCATTCATTTTCTGAACACTTTATTGTGTTGTAGGTTTAATTTGAAATGGATACATTCGATTGTAAAGAAATTAGCAAACCTTTCTAAATATGTCATTATCAGTTACTGAATGTAGGCAAAAATGGCTAATATATCAATTTAACATTAAATCTACAATACAATAAAATGGGCAGAAACTGATCGGGTGTGAATACTTTCTGAATCCACTGTATGTTTAACTCTTTTGTCATTTTTTTTTTTTAAAGTCACCTTAGTTTGTTCTGTTACAATCAGTGGCACATAAGAGTGATGTAGCTTATTTACAACTGTGGTGGCTGAAAGAAGGCGGCTTAACAAAACCTGGAATAGTTTGGGGTGCCAACACGGCCCTCCCTGATTACTAACAAGTCCAAAAACAAAACACAACACTCAATGGCGTGAAAACAATAAATAAATAAAGACAAGTGCTATGTAGCCATGTGGCCTCTATCCGTTCAGCTGTGCTATTAGGTCCTTTAAACTTGGAGCTTCTCTCTCTAGGTCTTCAATGACGCCTCCTTCCAGATAGTTGTCCCTTTGAAGCTCTGCGACCGGAAGGAGCGGGATTAGTTGCTCTCTCTAGGCGGTTTCTCAAGACTGTAGAGCGGGGTGCCCACACTTTTTCGGCTTGCGAGCTACTTTTAAAATGACCAGGTCAAAATGATCTACCTACGTTAAAAATGATTATTTATATATATATATCTATACTAATAAACGGCAAAGCCCTCACTCACTCACTCACTCACTCACTCACTGACTGACTGACTGACTGACTGACTGACTGACTGACTGACTGACTGACTCATCACTAATTCTCCAACTTCCCGTGTAGGTAGAAGGCTGAAATTTGGCAGGCTCATTCCTTACAGCTTCCTTACAAAAGTTGGGCAGGTTTCATTTCGAAATTCTAG
>JANRMT010028174.1:145856873-145899523 GCA_026402145.1 Polypterus bichir lapradei
TATATATATATATATATATATATATATATATATATATATATCTCTTCTCAGAAGTTCAAAAGAGACTTGCCATGGAGCGTCTCGTGGGGACCGTAAACATGAGACTTGGTGCCAAGAGACTGTCCCAGGGCCGTCTCGCGGGGACGTGGAACATGAGATTCTTGAAAGACACGCCCTACTTACAAAAGATATCATACAAGAATATAAGAACACACCCATCAAAAAACAGTCAGTTGCAGTAAAAGTACGTAGTGCACACAGATCATGTGCTCTCAACACATATAAAGCGTATAAGGACAATACGGAGAATAGAGACCCAAAGGCGTTGGAGAGAAAAAAAGGCAGATAATAGATTATGAAAGCAGTGGAATTCAAAAGGCTCAAACAAACGATGGCACGATACACATGCAGAGAAAGGTAAAGAATATGAAAGCAGTAAAATTAGAAAGTATTGTAGCGTCCCAGCCAGGTTGAGGCCTTTTTGGTTTTAAGTGACTGTTCGGCCCGATTTGAGGGAGGGCGGAGTACAACACAGAAGACTGATAGCGGAGTATTGATTGATGCGGTAAAGGGGGGGGGGGGGCGAGATGCGGGGAATGAGGGATTGGAAACGGTGCTAGAAAGTTGTGTTTGGGGTTACGAAGTCATCGATTGTTCAAGTAAAACTTTTGTGACACTTTATCATGTCAGTCGGTACAGTATCAAAGAAAAGATAGAAAAGATCGCATTACCGAAAAACAAAAGGTGATTAATCATCAGAACCAGGTGTCATTGAAAAAAGAGCAGGACAAATCGACATCAGAAATAAAAGGCAAAGAGAAGACAACAATGTAATTTCGCATTCGCATCATTCAATGCACAAAACGTGGATTTACACAATAATGGACCGTACGCTATGAGAATCTGTGGTCCCGGAACAGTTAAAGCAATGACAAGTTGAATTTCAAAGAATACACAGTTCGGTCAGGTGGATATTTATGATCACAGAGAAGCAATGCAAATTTTAACAGACAAAAAGAAAGGTAATGTATATATTCCACAAATAACATTACACACCAAAGGAGATCATGATATGCCATTCGTATTAAAATGTTTACAGTTTACTGTGAGAATAGCTTTTGCTATGACAATCAATAAATCACAGGGACAAACATTAGAAAAAGTCGAATTATTTATTAGAGAAACAGAAACAATATTCACTCATGGGCAGTTATACGTTGCGTTGTCACAATGTGTCTTCAAAAAAAATATTGTTTTAATGAAGCTTTTAAGTAAAAGTGCAAATAATGAAATTGAAACAATTCCAAAGAAAAAATTAAAATTGTATGATATCCGATTAACCAAACACAGGGGTTGGCGAGCAGGTGGTGAAGCCCCCTAGTACATATATAATATAAAATATAGACACATACTGAGTATCAGAGGTGGGTAGAACGAGTTACATTTTACTTGAGTACATTTGTGAAACGCTACTCTTACTCTGCTACATTGGGCAGCACTCGAATTATTACTTTTTTTCCATTAGATAAAGTCTGACAGACAATTTTCAATCTGCTCTGTGTAGCGTATGCTGTCAAGTTGCACACACGCCTTCCATTGCGTCTCCAGCTCTGACGCAAGGTTTTGGAGGTTCCCCAAATCAAGGCGCTGCAGCTTTGAGGACAGATGTTGCATTTTTCGTTTGAAAGCACTAACTGAGCTAATCATATTGATCATGGTTTTCTCTTATCCTTGCAGATGTAAATTAAGCTCATTCAGCATGTTGGTCAGATTAAAAAAAAATGCCAAGTCTAGCGGCCATTGATCGTTATTAAGTTGCTTGTATTCTGCATGTTTAATGACAAGGAGAAACTCCTTTTTCTCTGGCCAGGGGTCTTGAAATCTCAGCAGGAATTTCTCCCTAGCTGTCTGCCTCAATGATGGCATCTTTTATCATCTCTCCATTTTGGAAGGACTTCTTATGCTTAATGTTCGAGTGACTCACCTGGAACGATGCTTCGGTGTGTCTGCCTTTGCTTTTGAATTCAGCCGAGTGAAAAATGACGGCTGTCCGATTAACTGCGACTTTAGTTCCCTCTCCTTTCTTTTTCTCAGATCGCTTTTCGGAAGGAAGTCAGTTTCGTAGTTTTTATGAACAGTTCGAAAGTGCCTTTCCACATTTTCCTTCTTTGAAATAGCAATGATAGATTGACAGATCAGACAAATGCACTTAGATTGTAAGAGAAAAAAATCCTCTTCCAATTCCACATCCAGCCCATACCCTCCCCAAACAATTTTTTTTTTTTTAAAATCCCTTCTTTAGTCGATATAAATTGTAAGGCTAACTAGATCACAGAAGGAGTTTTCCAATAGCTTGCGCTCTGGTGTATACATAGGATATAGCGGGTTGGATAATGACTAACACAGGGTCACGGGGTTCTGCTGGAGCCAATCTCAGCCAACACAGGGCACAAGGCAGGAAACAAACCCCGGGCAGGGCGCCAGCCCACCGCAGGGCGCACACCCACACACCAAGCACACATTTAGGATCACCAATGCACCTAACCTGCATGTCTTTGGACTGTGGGAGGAAACCCACGCAGACACGGGGAGAACATGCAAACTTCACGCAGGTAGGACCCGGGAAACAAACCCAGGTCTCCTTACTGCGAGGCAGCAGCATTACCACTGCGCCACCGTGCCACCCTGTATACATAGTTTTACTGACTAATATAATAAGGGCATGTTTATTAAAGAACTGTGAGAAAAAAAGGGTAACAGTAGAAACCCACTGTCTGTAAGGCACATATGTTGGCTTGTCCAATTGTCATCTACTGTCCCGTACCACTCAATCTCTTTTATACCTCCCACACCTTTCTTTTGCAGTAGAGTTCCCTTTGTTTTTTGCTTTCATCTTACAGCAGCTATCCTCCTGAGCCAGCTCATTTTGTCTCAGACAGTGAGACGTGCTAGCTTTTTACGGTCACACTTTGCCGCAACCCATAATCAGTTTTGGAGTTAAAGGCAAAGTTACCTTTGCTGTAGGAACACCAGAGTAGAACTCTGCCCAGCTTCCCCAACACCTATTTCATTAGCCTTACAGGGCGTCCCAGCAGGTGCCTGTATTGTTCGAGTAACAGCACACTCCCACACATTTCCTTACTAGAAATTAAAGCACTACTGTCTGTCATTTGTCACCCTCTGTCTCTTCCTTAACAAAGGATGTAGTAATTGAGGCAATGGCCATTGCGTCATAGGGGAACATTACATATGTCCAACCATGCTGTCTTCTTCCATAAAGGAGCCTCACAATATTCATACCTTACACCACCCTCTGTGTTTTAGCAGTGCTTACCAGGTAAGGTGAATGCTGCGGACAGTATACACCATTCTAGGCCATTGTCTTGCTGTTATCCTATGTCACATATTTCAACATAACAATTCTAAGCCAATTCCACTTATTGAGCCTTTGACTTTTCACATTTACAGCTATTAAATGGTGCATACAATAACAATTGCAAACTGAAAATGAATTTGTCATTATTTTTTATGTTTGGGAAATCCTCAGACTCTAAGAATAAACAAACAATGGAAATTAATAAATGAAATCAATAGTTTTTACCGTCAGTAACAGGATAATATGCATTTTATAATTCAATGGTAAATTAAAAGAACAAATACACTGTTGATTGATTTACTATACTTTAGTGGTAAGAACACATTTTTCATACTAGATGGCACTACAGGAGAAAAGTGTACACTACAGGTGAGCATGTAATGCAGAATGCTGACTGAGCAGCAGCAGCAATGCAAATATTCAATTAATGAATGTAATCTACCGAACTGTAAAACAGAAATAACAGGCAATACAATTATGCAGTTGACTGAGTTGATGATTAACCAGTGTTCTGCAGTATCATGGGTGCTTCAACATTTTAAGTAAAACAAGAAGAATTTTTCTGACAGATACACAACATTTTAGCACTTATTAATGTATTTTAATTACTACCAAACATTTGCCTGGACTCTTAATACTGCTTATAGAATGGAGAATGAAACTGCACATATTTAAGATGTAGTGACATAAGCAAATATTGAAATAATACATAACATTCTCAACATCACTTCATTAAATTAAGAGACGCAGGAAACAAGCCTGAACAGCCCACACGTATTCTCAGACTCATACGGGGTCAATTTAGAATTGCCAGGATCACCTAACATCCACGTCTTTGGTATGTAAGAGGAAAACTGGAGCATCCAAAGAAAAACCCTCGTGGACTTTGGGAGAATGTGCAAACTACAATCAAACCATGACTTTGGAGGTTTAAGGCAGCAACACTTACCTTTGTGCCGCATAAGTTTAATTTCTTTAAATGTGTAACATTTATTAATCCTGTTAATGTAATGACATCTAACATTTATCCTTTTAACATTTTAAGTTTTATTTACTTACAGTAATTTTCATTGATTAAGTTACTAAATTCTCTGCCAACCCATCTCTTTGATATGCTGTAGCTGTCTCCAGGCAAGAGAAAAATAAATGCTTAATCATAGTAAGGTAATCAGTAGGTTTCCTGTCATCTATTTCAGATAAAGTGAGCACTCTTTTACAATATCTATATAAATAAAATTGTAAGCTGTTTGTATATCAATCACATAAAAACGGCTGAACCAGTTTTCGTGAAATTTTGCATGTGCATTGTCATTTGTTCAACTTAAAATATAGGTTATTTGGTTTATCGAGAAGAAGGGGTCTTAATGGGAGTGGGGGCAACCCAAAAACCATTGCCAGCGCAATTCCCATCTAGGGGCAGGAGGGTACCGGGACTGATAGGACAAACATTTCTACCAGCCATAGCAAGATCTCATCAGCTTTTTCTTCACAACTAAACTGGATAACAGTTTCATTCAGTGCATTTACATGCACACATATAATCAGATTAAAGGAGAATAGCCCAATTAAGGCAAAAACATGGTTTCTTAATAATCCACGTTTACATTCACAAGTAATCTTATGAAGTTCTCCTTTGTCAAAACGCTCCAGCATCATTAAACTGCACATAAAAGAGTTAAACATCATCGTTGGCCACCGTGAATCGGAAAATAAGCATTGCTGGTAGCAAATTCTTTTCTGCCTGGCTGTGCAATTGAGCCCTGCAATGGATCAGATGCATATGCTTCTTGCCTTGCACTCAGTGCTGCTAGAGTAGTAATAATGCAGGTATTTTTACTTAAATAAGTATTGTGTTAGGTTACTTATTTCTTTAAAAAGCAATTGGACTATGTAATGTGCTTTACTTTTAACATGTTACCATACTGCTCTCGATATTGTGTTTGTTGTGTTTAGCACTGTACATTCAGCTCATCAACAGAAATTTAGCGATTTCTGAAATACTGTGCAGGTTATTTTGGCAAGGAAAAGGAATAATGCGAACATTTGCCTCTGGAAATGTATTTTGTGGAGACTTCTACCTGCAGTTGTTGAATGCAAGTTTGAAGCAAAAATATGTGAATGCTGACAGAGTGCAGTGAACATGCACAGACTACAAAATCCTTAACAGCAACCTGGTTGAGGGGTTTACATGGCCCCATAATTGGATTAGATGTGGAGAAATCTACTTCTGTTAATCCGGTTTCTCAGAGGCCAATAACCCAATTTCTCCAGTCGGAATAAGAGTTTACATGGCATTTCAGAAATCAAGTTTCTGGGAATAATCGGGTTATGGAAGATCACGTAAACGTGATAATTGTAAAACTGCTATGTTGAATTTCCAAAACAAAGTTTTCCCCATTTATTTATACTCTGGTAACACTAAAATCAAGGAAACATTTGAAAAATGCAAAAGCCAAAACAATATCAATATACATTATAAAGTCAAAGAATGGAGACTCTGCGAAAAAATTCTAAAAACTATTTAGGAATTTCTGATGTCCCCTTCCCCCTAATAATGCACAGGAGCCATTAAAAGATCTAAAATATGTTTCAAAGCTACCTACAGGATACAAATTAAAAAATCTTAATGCTCAAACTCTTTTCAGATATACAAATATAGTTGCATCCTTTTTGCAATTTCCATTTAATAATCTTGACCAAAGAAAAATAAATAAAATGTCATGGATGTAAAGGTGACCTTATAGCCCATCTCTCTCATATTTGCTGCCCGAGATTAATGTATTAACATCTGATCGCTTTTTTCATTATAAACTACAAAAAAAAGTTTTTACTTTGTTCTACTTTTGATATGGAACACCTATGATTATGTATTAAAATTGTATTTTAAAATATATCATGGATGTAATCAAAAGAATGTTGTGGCAGACAGACTAATAAATTTTCACTAGTTATTTGAATCAAAATGTAAATTCTGTACAAATTATTAAAATACTACTAAAAGCTTACCATTTAAAAAGTGCCATTCCCATTATCTAAGTTGGAATAGAACATGAATATTTTGGTTTCAATGAAAAATATAAAACAACATATTAAAATTGGCATCTGTGCATTGCATGTTAATGACCACAGGACTATAATAATCAGTAAAAAGATGAGAGATTTAGGTTTTGCAGGAGTAATTTCTCGAAATGTTAACGACCTTCTACAAATTTGGTTAGTCCACAAGAAAAAAAATCTTCCCTGAACTACTGGCTCTATTCTGTTGTAGGAAAGAGGCTGAATTGATCACTCAATTAATTAGCTAATTATTAGTTTTGCCTTTGGAAATGCTAGCAATAAAAACAATTAACAAGACGTCTACCTCGAGATGCCAAATTAATCTAGGTTGAGTGAAGCCAGAACCATGAATATTATATATATATATACACTAACAAAATACCCGCGCTTCGCAGCGGCAAAGTACTGCCTTAAAATTTTTATTAAGAAGAAAAGTAAACCTTTTTAAACTGAGGGAAAATATACAAATAATTATTTGTTAAGGATCTCTTTGTATGTCATGTTGTCAGTTCGGCCCTCCGGTTGTAATATGACCAAGCTGTGTGCTGAGCTTACTCTTGAGCATGTAACTTACAGTTGGCCATGTGAAAAGCAATCTTGCCTCAAATCTCACAGCTTGGACTGCTGCTGTCATAATCGGTTTGAGTTTCATGGTTTGTTTCAATTACGTTAGTATTTGCAGGACTTGTTGTATTGAAGTGACATTCGGCATCTGTCAAGCACTGTAAGCATACAACCGGTTTCATCGATAACTTCGCATCCAGCTTTTGAGAGTTTAAACATTCATAAATATCAAAGTGTCCACTACGCAAATCGTCACCTGTGAATCTAAGATGTTTAAGAGGCATTGGCGGTTGTCCAAAAGGTGTAAAATATTTGGCCATTTTGGTACACTTGAAAGCGACAACCGAACAATTCAGTGGTAGCCATCAACTCACATGCAGAACCATAGGTGAAGGGCTTAAGCATTTCACTCTTATAGTGCTCCTGTGTAGTATAATTATCTCCTGTGCCGTCATCAGTCCACACCTTGAACCTGTCCCAGTCATTCAATACATAAGACACAATGTTCCTCCGGATATCAAGAGTGTGCCTGATATGGCCGTGCAATATGTAACACAGAGAATGGAAAAGGCAGGTGCCATCTCTGGGCATGGAAACCACTCGGTAAGTGACAGTTCTTTGATCGATGGTGATCACCTCGATAGACATGTTAATGGAGGTATGGTTGGAACAATAAAGGAAATGGGTACCTGAGCAATGTAAACCAAGTCTAAAATACCTATTCAATAACTATAATCGTAATAAACAAACAATAAAACAGCAGAATATCCGTGGATTGAATAAAAAGGCTGCAGTTATCAGCAGGGAGACGTGAATACCGTGGCGAAGCAAGGAAGGGAATGAAGAGACCGGAGCGACGGACAGCCTTATATAGGTAGGCAGCTAACAATGTGGGAGGTGTGGGGATGGGGGACCCAATGCCACCTCACACGGCAACCGAGCTGCAGGCTATGGACGTATATATGTACATAAGTAGGATTCAGTTAGCGTTGGGAACTCGCGTACCAAATTTCTTGAAGATGGGCCCATAGGTAACAAAGACCGTTGGAAAGTTCAATATAGTGGCCGATGGTGGCGTCATACCACCGAAATAAGTACGTACATCGGTTTCGGTTAGCGCAGGGAAGCCGCCTACCAAATTTCGTGAAGATGGGGCCATAAATAAGAAAGTTTAACATGGTGGACGTTGTCGACTGTTATGACCGTTACACGTAGAATTTCGAAATGAAACCTGCTTAACTGTTGTAAATAACCTGTAAGGAATAAGCCTGCCAAATTTCAGCCTTCTACCTACACGGGAAGTTGGAGAATTAGTGATGAGTGAGTCAGTCAAGTCAATCAGTGAGGGCTTTGCCTTTTATTAGTATAGATATATATACACACACACAATTTGTAAATGAGGTTCATAAATCAGCAAAAGTCTACATTAAAACACTTTCAATTCCTCTCTGTGGTTCGGATGTGGGACTAGACTTACTTTCAACAAATAACCCAAACATACTTATTGCAATAAACAAAATAATACAATTTATCCCTAACATAAGGATAAAGAGAAGATGGAAATATGTAAGAATATAGAGATATGTATGTATATGTGTATGTATATTGATATAGACAAAGGACAATAACAAGACGAAACATAAAATTTACAATGCTTGGTTGAATTTTTCTGTCCTATAGAAAAAGGCACACAGCTTCTGAATTCTGATCTCTCAATTCATGCAGTTAAGATGAATAAGTTCTTTACCTAGTTATGAAGTTTCTCTATTGTCTGCACCATGGAGTTCAGTTGCTCACAGATGGTCTGCACTGGCTTACATTCCCCCAGCACAGAGTTTTTGTGTGTGCATGTGTTTGAGATGGTGTTCTGCACTTTCTTACTGGATTTAGAAAGAAACTTATAACAACTAGAACATATATTTTACAAAGTTATTACCTTTCAGTTACAGTGACACTAGTACCATAATATATTAGCTGGCTTTGCCCCAAAATCTAATTTACAATTAATAGTTCTCAGAATTAAAGTAGGTTTACTTATGGTTCTGGCGTAGGCAAGGCTTTATTTGTTTCCTGGTCATCTTTATCTGGCACATGGAGGAAGTTTTAAGTACATTGTCTTTTTCTTTGTTTTAGGAGCTTGTTCCCTTTTAGTTGTGGGCTGTACTGCAGTTTCTCTTCAGGGGTTTTACACACAGTGCCCTAACTTGCTACAAAAGTTACACCTGCTGGGTCAGCTGATAATTAGTCGACTACCGTCATTGGTATGGTGAGCATGAGGCTCTATATATGGTCTCTCTCTGCTTGTGCACTTGCTAATCTACAGCAAGGTTTAGACAAATGGTACCCACATCCAACTCCAGTACAGACTTGTCTTCCAGCCTTTAATGTCCAGCACACTTGCCCTTTGAAGTAAAAGGTTTGCCGCAGGCTCTGCCAAAGAGCCCAGCTATGGACAGCCAAAATTATGGCCTGGTTGAGATCATTGAGCTTGATGAGGCGAGCCTAGATCTGGGTTTTGCAAAAGTTTTTAAAGGAAGGAATAGAAGTCTTGTGATTGGTTTCTTGGTCCACATAAGCCCATTCTTTTTTGGTTGATGATTGAAACAAAGTTTTCTCCATCAATGTTACCCATCCTTGAGTTATGCCATGTCCCTGAACAAGTATTTAGATGGTGCTTCACAGAGCCATCTCTGGGATGTCACTGAGTATCACAGAGGTCCAGTCAGGATAAAACGGACATTAAGACTGTATGGCAGTAGCTTGCTGTGCCAATGACATGTATTCCAGGAAGATCAGAATTTATAATGCCAGCCTGTCCTACACTCTGAGCATTCTTATTTCAGTTTTACGTAAAAAATAGCATCACATTTTCAAACTTCAAAGATAAAATGTATTTATTTTTTAAATCACTAATTAAAAAATATACACACACCACATAAGTGCAACGTTTTATGACTTCACTATTGTCTAAAGCAGTCCTTGTGTTTCAATGCATGGTAATAGAGAAAAAGAAGACACGTACAGTTTGAATGCAAGACAAAAGTGAGCCATTATTGTAAACCTAGTGGAAGCAAGATATAAAAGCAGCTGCAAAAGTCACCTTTGTGATTCATTTCATTAGGGTATGAGCAGTGACATTTCAAATAGTGCCATTGTTTTCTACAATAATAGACTTTGGTTTTGTAGTAGTCATGCATACTATTGTGTACTACAGGGTGCTGTATGAGGAATGTTAAAGTTCTGAGGAGTATTCCATGTTTTATAGTGCAACATTATGTGTTTTACTTCATCTTTTCTTGCCTGGTACTGTGCATTTCATTAAATATTTTGTTTTATTTAGAAATAATCTGTACAGTATACAAGGTGTATTCTGTTTCTAAGTAAATATAACAAAAACAATACTGTATATACTCCCAGAAAAAAAAAAAAAAAACTAAGATTAAAGGGAAAACAAAATAGTCTACAATCTCCATATCTGATAATCAAGCAGTTCAAAAACACTAAAGTAAAGAAGTCTTGTTACTAAAAGCTATTATAGTATAATTATAAAAATGTGTCAGTTAATATGAATTTAAAACAAAAATAGTTACAACACAAGAAGTGAAGACGCTTTCTATTTTGTTTCCCCTCTCCTAGGCGGATGTTGCCGAATCACTCCCTTGGACATTGCGGAGTTAAGGCAAAGAATACACCAGCGTCATATTTGAAGATTTGAAGACAATTTAGTGTTTAAATGTGCCAATACTGAAATAACAAAAATTAAATAAATTATAAATATTCACTAGAAAGTAAACTTCTATAAAGACACAGTTTCAATTTGAATCTTGAAATTAAACTCCATTTATTCTACCACTAAAAGGCAGAACATACAGACATAGTATACATGCATTTCTGTTTTATTACACTATACCAAATAAAATGTCTTAAGAACTTCACCAATTGTCATTATCCATTACAGTCACCTTTTCTGTTGGTTTGTCATTTTAATTTGTGCTAATTAAAAAGTGCACAAAACAATCTACTTTTTTTTTAATTTTAACAGCTACTGTATATAATTTATTTGTAAATCAGTGTACAGTGTAGAGTTTTTAACAGGTGAATAGAGTGATTGTTCCTTTCCTTTCTTTCTAGGAAAGAGTCACCCTTAATGCAAGTAACTTATCCAAATTGTGAATCCTATTAAAGGCACAAGTGTCCCTGCCAATAGGAATCCTGAGATAGATATAGTGTGACTCAGGCATGTGGCCTTTACTGTTTCCACAGGTCACAAAAAAGAAAAAGAAAAAAAAAACATTTTATTAAATACCTGACTATTCCACCTAACAAGACAAAAGAGAAAACATCAAATACTACATTGACAATTTTAAAGGCTGAACATTTGTTAAACACTTACATTGGACTCTGTTCCCCCTTCCAGGTTACATATAATGTACATGATGAACTACAGTTAGCATTCTTAGTCTGTATTATCTTCCTCCATTTCACTTTCTGGGGATCCACCACACCCATACTCATAACTATTAGATAATCTCTTCCAACCAGATTCTTTCTGGAGTCCACCACTGTGTGATCTCCCCAACCGTCCATGGTGTTTACCAGATGCTTTTTCTTCCCTTCTCTCAGATATGCTGGTCATCACACGATCACCTCCAGGAGTGTGAAAATCATGTCGCAGATTCTCAATATTTAACGCCCAAGGACCAAGCTTTTGCCAGTTTACTCTTTGAAAAGCTATAATGCAGTGCAAGTTTCCACCAACCTAAAAAAAAAAAAAAAATTATGGAAACTTTAACCCTTTAAAAGGATTACTTGCTCTTAAACATTAAAAAGTGACAGATAACAAATGTACAGTAAGTGGTGGAAATTTAAATTCTTTGTAAGACTAATGATGTAAATTGTAATGCGCAAAAAGATTTCAGCCATTTTGAGAACTTAAATCATATAGTGAAGTTTTCCGCACATCTTGTAAAGAAAACACTCATGGTAGGATTCCACTAGAAAAACAAAGCAATATAGATTTTAAGAATGAGTTAAGACCTTCACATCCTTATGGTTTACTGGGTCATTATTGTCATGTATTAATGATCAGAGGTTTCCATATAAGCAATACTTAGTATTCTAACATTACAGTACTTGCACAGAATAAGGTAAGTGCTACAACTTGTTTTTGAGACATGGGTCCATGGAAGAGTTGTTAATTTCATTTTTTATAAGAACATTTTTCTTTTTTCTTATATTTGCAGTATCTGTTGCTCTTTAGTTATATTTTGCAACGGCTGTAGACCCCATTATTGAGCTACATTGCAGCAGTAAAGTGTGTTTAATGACCAAAACATTGAGCCCAATCAACTTTGGTCCAGTGCTGCTGGTCCTCTTTTGGGTGTTCCTCTACTTCCCACATAATTCACAGTGTATTAGCCTTGCATTCTCCCATTCACAAAGAAACCCGAGATGGATTTCATTAACTGTATATGCTACACACATGTACCTTCAGAATTAAGTCTTCTTTTATGACTTCGTAAATCTTTTTTGTGCATTTAAATCAGTATAGAATAACTAGACATCACTGTCTGAAATATTACATTGTAATGTATTCTAATTAACAAGAGAAAGCTTTACCTTCTTTGTTTTTCGGTGCTGCAAACCTCTCTCTGTGTGACGAATGTCTAAGTATTCTGGATTCTGGGTATTAAGATCAATTACTATATCTGCCCACCTAGACAAAAAAGAAATAACTAAGTAAATGAAAAAAATGTAATTTAATGCAGTATATTTACAGATACATTCAAAATTTTGTTTCATAAACTGAGTGTTTCTCTTACACACAAAAAAGCATTTACACTGTGTCATCAACAATGGATTGTAATTGTTTGCTTAATGGCTTCACACTCTTTTCTTGGACCATGGTGGGGTGCTTATTTTATTTCTCACCATTTAGACCAGTAAACTGGTATTAGTGATAGCCATTGTAAGTAAGTATTCTATAATTTAATAACTTGAATGAGTTTTCTTGCTAACATGTAAGATCATTTTAAAGGAAGTCTGCATCTTGTATGAGACACTGTGGTCTAAAAATATTTTCATTTTTAAACTGTGTATCTTAACAGCTCCAACTCCTTTTAGTCCTAAAACTAGATTGGGTTAGTTCAATAAATGGATATATGAGATCACCAAGGAACTACTAAATATTTTGGTGTGCTTTTTATCAATCTGTCCAGACTAAAAAGACTTGCAGTACTCAGGCAGGCTGAGGTATCTTTAGCTTGTGAAATGGTATGTTAAAGTAGACTGACGGCTATGATCAAATCGACTAGGTTTCACATTTGTACATAGTAGGATCCTCTTATACATTGTTTTGATAACTGAGTTGTTCATTTAGTTACCGTGATACCCTATTATTTAGAACTTCATATTAGATAAGTTACTATGTGTTTTCTAATATAAAAAATGGCTTTATTTGACAATATTATATCTTGTATCAAGTAAGCCAATAGGCCTTGGGTTTTATACCTTATTTATCTTTCCAGCATTGTTTCCATTTGAGAATGCATGGATGCACTTTATTTTAATTTTAATTAAAGGATTTAATAAGAAAAATGTCACATTTAAAGAACTACAGTAGGAGTTCACAAGATCCTTCCAACACAACGTGCCAAAAAATCAAAATATGTTATTGGAACAAATTAAGGTTTTTGACAATGATCTTCAATAATTAAGAAGATCCAAGAAAATTCCCATTAGCTCAATTTAACTCATAGTACACATGTAATCAAGTAGCTATGGCACTGAAATTGAAACTATACAGTTGTTGGTTTAACCTTCACTTTCATACGAAGCATATATACAAATTTTGCATCAGTACGGCAGTACATTAGAAATACCACTCTTACTGTCATTACGTTGACATTTTCGTATTTACCTGTTTTAGTCACATAATAATTTTTGTTGTTGAAAAAAATTTAACTCTTTTGACTTGTTTTCTTCCCCCAGAGGTAAACAAAAGGCTAAGGAGGTAACTTTTGTGTGATCCGAATGTAAAAAATACATCAGCATTTGTAAAGATACCTGGGCTGGTGCCACATAAAAACATTTGCTGGATCTATAACATGTTAGAAATTCCAAATACATTGGCTTCATAACAGAATCTGAAATATGGATGTGCACAAAGTTTTTAACCTGGAAGTGGTTGTGCTTAGTGAGAACAATCCCACATTACTCCACAAATAAAAAGGTAAACAATTCTGAAGCTGTGGCAGAACCATAGCCAAATAAAGACCATTTCATAGTACAATCTAGTCAGCTGGTACCTTTTAATGTTAATTTGTACTTTATATTTTCTTCACAATTATAATGCAAAATGGACAAAACAATGTATTTTGGTTTTGTATATGTAAAAATCAAGAGGTTAAAAGTGTGATACTTTTCCATTCTTTACAATTGAGATGTGCCAATTTCTGAAAGCTGTACACCACAAAAGACACTGAACTTGTGTTGCCTAATACAGAGTTGCAGAGTGTTAGAGTATATCCTGACACTAAGAGTAGCATGGTTAACAAAGGCAAATCAATAATAACATTTTTAAAAAGCTCCAAGATAGACTGATGTCCTGTCCATGCCCATTTCCTGCCTTGCAACCAGTGCTACCAAGATAGACTCTGACACTGTGCAATCCTGAATTGGTTTAAGCAGGTATAAGAATGTTATGTTATGTTACACTGTTTAAAAAACTGTCAAGATTGCAGAGTACAGTTAAAATAAATCTCAGATGACATACATAGTGAACAATATACAATATTACACAGAATATGTTCTCCATGAGAATTGAGAGTAATAATGACAAATTGTTGAGAATAAACTAATAAAAAAATATAATCAAATTCATTTTACTTTTTCCACAAAGACATACTTTTTGCAGTGAATTGCCGGATGTTTTCTGCTTGGCTCTCCAATAAGAATCCAATGCTCCATTTCATTATAAGGAAGAAGACTTCTAAAACAAAAACACCTTCACATTAGTAGAATGTACCAGTATACAGTACTTCTGTTAAACAAAATCTGAAATTTTACACTTCAGTCTGCCTCACGTACACAACTGATGACACCATGCTGGACTATTTCCTAACCCCAAATATAAACCTTTTGTAAAATGAGCATCAAGACTGTTTCTGAAATGTGGAGGTGGCTTTCAGCTCCTCCAAGCTTAGATTCCAGTAAAGCTTGAAGATCTCAATTTATGACTGTTTCTCTATGAAACAAGTATATTGTAATCCATCAGTACAGTATATGGAATGTTGGAACATTTTTGTTGACATCATTCAGTTCTCTGCTAGAATATCTATTGTAATCAATAATGTCAGTCTACAAAAAAGACAATATTTCAGACTTTAAAAATTCAATGAGATCATCTGGCCAATTTAACAGAAAGTATCTGTTAAATGACGTACCTTATCACTTTCAGGGCGAATGTTGACTTTTGTCAAAAGGGAGGGTTGATGGTGATTATCAACTGTGATGGTGGCAACACCTGCCATTTATGTTTTAGTTGGACTCTCTTTGCTAGAAGGAAAGTTAGAATCTCGCTCAAACTAATGAAGCTCTCTTGCTCGAGTGAGTAGCAAGGAGGAAATGGCAAAAATGGCATCGATATCTGGCGAGATATCAAAGCGAATACATAAAGCAAAATACTCTGTGGATGTTGCTTTGCATATTATCACTAAATTGTGATCGAAAACAAATGTAAGGTACCAGTGATTCACCGCCAGCTGATTGTGGTGATGAACAGGTTCATGTACCTGATGAGCCTACGGCAATGTTCGCCTGGGAGGACTGCCACTTACAGTGACGAGATACAAACCAGATTGCAATACACTGTGACCGTGACTGGCCCTGCCACACAAAGACAGCCTGGCTGCTGACCTGCCGCTTATTTCCGCCGAACTGGTAGCTACAGCATGCAGCAATAGATATTATGTTGATTAATGTGTGAAACAATTGCTTTGTGTGCTTTTCAGAAAATTGTGTTTTTTGGAAAAAATATTCAGCCCTCAGAGAGTTATATAATGAATGTAACTCCAAATCACTTCAGAACAATAACTATAAGCAATGACCGCATCATAACAGACAGATTGTGACCATATTATGCATTTATTTGTCCAGCATGACTGTTGCTTAGCTAGAGGTCCAGCTGTTGGAGGAGAATCTTGCATGTTTGACTGTATTCTCCACTAGCAACATAATATTAATGTTAATATTTACTAAATATTTGCCATTCAGTTCAGTAATCAAGTGCAACTGTTATACCACTTTTTGTACATAGTTCACACAAGCATATACTCTATATATTTTATTTACAGTATATTTCTTTAGTTGAAAGAAATTTTTCACTCTTAGGTTGGTGTTAAATCCAAAGGACTGTTTAATAAAATGCTGTACGCTTTTTAACTTTAAGAACAAAAAACATTCCAGTTAACAAATAAAAAAATAACTGCAATAGTGACAGTCCACTATTTAAATGAAAAGAAGGTGCATTTTTGCTCTGACAAGTTTGGTTCATTAAAATGTAATATAGTAAATAAAATTATTTAAAAATAAAATTAACTGTCTAAAAAATCATAAACTGATAATATGAACAAACCTGTATGCTTTAGCGGCTTTTAGAGGAGTAGCTTCAAATCCCACAGGACAAAAATAGTGATTTTGACAGTGATAAATAAATGCCATTGAATCATCTTTTAGTCCTTGTGTTAATTTCATCAAGGCTCCTTCAGCTGTTAAAAGGGAAAAAAAAAATCACAATCAATATTTGAAGTATGAACGGATGCTTGCTCTAGAATTGCTAACAGCCAAACATCCAATGACACTGCATCTTTCTCTCATATTTGTTTGTTATACAACAAAAAAAACCTCTGGAATACGCATTGGTAGAAGGCACATTTCTAGGGTTTTATTGAAGGGCCTTGCATCAAACTGTAGCTCTCATTTACTTCTCATATTTTCATTGTTTGTTCTTTTACTTCATTTAAAACATAAATATGTCAAAATTGATGTTTTTAGACTGAAATTATATTTTTCTTGTAACTGACAATATTTGCCTTTTACTACTTCATGATGGTTCCTTGCTAATTTTATCTAAGGTAAATTGCATTTCTTCTGTGTGAACTCTACAGTCCCCAAGACTTACTAATACCACGCAAATATATGAATTGGCTAATTTATGTCAATAGTAACAGATGGCACATAACCCAAAGCCAGTCGGCACCAGTGAAAACAATGCATCATGTAGTAGCTGTTTCCTCACAATGCTTTTACTTTTATCTGACATTCTAAGGCACAGGAGGATTGGCGATGAGTTGCTGAAATGCAGCTGGGAGGCAGCTTATCCAGCCTCATTTACTTTTTTGGAGAGAATATAAAAATGTTTCTCTTTTCGTCAAGCTGTTTTGGTTTTGCACTGCTTTTATGTGACTTTGCCTTCACAAAAGTTGAACAATGACTGATGCTTTCACTCTTTCTCACAACAACACTGTAGTACATTCCAAAGCACAAACTCTGACAAGAGTACCACTGGAGAGGAAGATCTCCACCTTTGTCTGTAAAAAAGCAAAAATAGGGTACATCTTAATGGTTTTACACCATATAAAAACTAATGGAACTTTCTGAGGCTAAGATTCAGAGATGTGATTTATAATGCTCTTATTACTGTTACAAGTTGAATGATATGCTTAAGACAGAGGATTTTAGGCTTATCTGTGATGCAGGCATAAAAGCAAGATGAAGTATTTAATGCAGCTAGAAATGTATACAAAGCTTTAAAATCCCCTTTTTATTATAGGTGACTTTGGGATTGTCATTTTTTTGGACAATCGCATATGAAAATATGGTAATTTACTTAAGGGGAAAATTAAATGTTTAAATCTGATGTATATTTTGCTAAAACACAAGAACATCTCAAAACATACATTCATTCTGTAGCTGTAAACTTTTGTCAGGTTCAGCAGTAAGTTCTTGTGCAGCAAATACTGTATATAATACTTCTACAACACTTCTGCAAAGCTAATAATTATAAGAGTAACATGTAATTTTTATATTTTCAGCTGTAAAATGAAAATAAAGTTACCAATTCATTCATTTTCTGTAAATTGGTTTGATCAAAGAGACACTTACATAGAACAAAATCCTAGCCAAGCCACAGTGTGCAAGAAAGCAACCCTTGATGAAACAGCAAAGTATACTCGTACACACTGTTAATACCAAGTCAATTTAGAATCATGAAGTAACATGTATATCTTTTAAATGTGTGAGAAAAAACTGAAGTAGCCAGAAAAAAAGTGAATATTTTTCACAAATAAAATACCAGCAACTGAACTCTAAAGCTGTCAAGCTGAATTATTAACCAGTGAGGCACTGTATCCAATTATTAACATCATAGAAAAATCAAATTGAATGTCTAAACTCATTGACTTTCTTGTCAGTCAATTTTTTTAAGATAAATATAGTTAATATATTTATGCAAGAGGAGCAACATGAATGGCAAACCGTGGGGTGTCCCAGTTGATCAGTGTAGAAGTGAAGGTAGTGAACAAACCTCCCAGGCATTCTGGTAGTGCCGTACTGGCGTATGGGATGACAGAGTTCTGGCTGTATGTGTCCCAGAGGATACCAGTCAAGGCAAGCAGGACAGGATTCAAGAGAGGTGGTCACAACTATCAGCGTCTCCGCCAATTAGAAGACTTCAGGGATGAGCTGGAGAGACATGTGTTGAAGGACGTGCAGGAGGCTGGTTGAGGAGGAATTTACTGCTGATATGGTTTTACCTGAAATTGAGAGACTGTTTTATCTGGATTTTGGAATTGGTTTTATCCTCCAAGTTACTCTGGATTTTATGGATTATTTATTGATGCACCACACTTTTTGGACACTTTGTTGTTTTAAATAAAAGCACTGAACACTTCGCACCAACAATTTGTTGACTGTGCATGTCCTCATTTGCCCATCTCATCTCGGTTTACAACTATCGATGTTTCTGAGTTAAAGATGCTGTAACCAACTAGGGAAAGTAGAGCTGACCCAAACCTTTACAGTACCTCTCTCTTCTAATTCTGCAATATTTTTGTAAAGTTACAACTACTTTTTGTCTACTGATGATGTAGCTGTAAATCAACTGGACACAGTCCCCTATCTTTAAATACCTAAAGCTGAGACTACATTTTCTGATTACTTTGTAGGGGATTATCAGAGAGTTCATGTGTAAAAATTATTTAAAAACACAAGGAAACCCTATGTACAGGAAATATTTTAATCTCTTCAGCTGACGGATTTTAGCTGAGAGGCCTTAGTCTGAAAAGTCTTGTCATGCTGAACAGAAGTTAGAAACAAAAGCTTTTGACTCCCATGGGCATCAAACTTGAGCTTGTATGATAATGATTTAGTTCCATTTTCTGTGTTTTGAGAAATCATTCGCCCCGCTAACTGATCTTGGATGTGAAGGGTGTTGGGGACTGGCTGCCCTTTATTAAACTCCCCCCCCCAAAGACAGGTCAGCTCAGCTCAGATCATTTGCTGTTTATGGAAGAATATGTACACTTTCATGGAGATTGCTATCTGCTGCTCTTTAGCTGCTGGTAACTTTACAGGGAGCTCGGTCTCCAAAAAGAATGTTTTTTTCCTTTTATTTTTCAATTATGAATATACAATCTGTCTCTAAGTACTGAACCTCCTGATGCAACTTAACGATGGCTCCAGTCAGCAAAGCAGCCTGCTGATAGAGGTCCCTAAGGTTGAATATGTAGGGTATAAAATGGACAGTAAGGTAAGAATTTACAGGTAACAGTTGTACATCTGGTTTTGACATTTCTTTCTATTAACCATTAAGAAAAAAATCCAAGAGGTTAGCGGATACCTTTTGAGTTAGGTGCCTGTCAAAAGTGATTTCATAAAACAACAACGTACCCTAGCTAAACCACATTAACATTTCCCTCTGAGAATAACAATGATAATAACGGAATTTGACCTTCTAACCTTGATTAAACTTTTTTGTTTAACTTGGTTTAACTTGTATAGTTTCAGTTACAGCCACCTCACCCACACCTCATTAGCTACAGAACAGCCTTACTTCCCACTTCAGTCTATAAGCCTATAAATTACGTCTCGACCCAATTACTTTCTGGAAATGCTATTTCAGACTGAAATTTCTCAATCAGTCCTTTCTTTTTCAGGTATACTTTTTATTTGTGGGTCCATGCTTGTGTTATAATCATGTTCCAGGATTTACTGAAAAAAAAAAACTTAAAACCTTACTTAAACTTCAGTTTCTGAAAGCATTACTGATGTGTTTCCAACACATTTTCTGTTTCTGAGTGTATTCTGCCTCTTTCTACCCTTTTTTTTTTAAACTTAAAAATATTTTCATCTGTCATGTAGTTTTCTTTTGAGCAAACTTGTTGCCTTACTTTCCCCTTCCCCCTTTATGTTACCAATCTTACAGTATTATAATTTGATCCATCTGGAGATGGGTACCAAGAATGTTATACAGTCACTTAATATTTGTCAATGGCACCTAAACTTTTGCAAACTGAATTTTCATTGAAGTCTTATGCTTTTACTTTAACTACTGAACTTTTCTCTCTGTTAAACCCTATTCAGACACATACTGTTGTTTTTAAATATTGCAAGTCCAGGGCAATTTTGAATGTGGTTGGCAGGAATTTTAATACTTCTTTTGTATCCTTCTTTTTGCCCTTTAATAACAACATATTTAACATAAACAAATTATAAACTGAAAATAACAGGATACCTATTGACTTAAAAGAGGCTGTGTGAATCTGCAACTGTTCATTACTTTAAAAAAAAAAAAAAAAAAAAAAACAACACACATAAAAACAAATTATATTTTTATGCTTATTGGATAGTCTGCATTATTTAGTTCTACATAATTTGTAATTCAAGCAAAAGAAAATTTTAATTCCATTTAAAGTAAACATAAGAAAATATACTGCAGTTGTTACAGATTTGCCAATCAAACATAAGAACAAAAAGCCAAAAGCCTTACCTGTTTCTCCAGCGGTTTTATTCTTTCCATGTGGTTTGTATAAGATATATGAACACCCTCGAACTCGAAAATTATCATTGATTTGCCTGAACCACCTATTTGAAAAAAGGTTTTAAAAATAGAAAACTTAAAACAAACACTTATGACACAATAACATCCATTTGCAAATTAATTGTATTCTCTTATAAACAAGACAGGCTATCCATACACATGACTATGGTAATCATAATTTGAAAACTACTAAAAATACCAATCCAAAGATAGTCAATGCTTATACATTATACACTCCTCTTTATCATGATATAGGACGTTTAGATGGGCTTATCCAAAGGTAATTCCTACACATGAAAAAAGGATAAAGGTTATTTCCACACTGAAGCAGAAATAAGAAGAAGGCTGATGAACGCTAGACAGCCAAAACATTGTGTCTTTAATCTACTTTTCCTTTTCAGCATGGAAATAACCTTTAAACGTTTTTTTTTCTCTGAAAATGCATTCTGACACAGCTCTACATGACTAATAGAAATTTATATACAATTTCAGATATTTCTAGTATAATTAAAAATGAAAAAATAAAGAATGATTGAAACTTTGTTTTTGGTTTATTTACTTTTTTAAATATTTACAGTATCAAATGTCTTTACAAAATACATAGCATACAAAACATCAAATACCCAACTGTCAAATACAAATACTAATACAAGTTTGTCTCATATTGTTTGGATTTCACTATTTATTGCCTCTGCATTTATGAAAATATCTTGTATATGAATTTCTTGCAATCAGTTTTTTATTAATAGTCAAAACATTTGTAATTTTTTTGTAAATAAAAACCCATGTAATTCCATTGATACTGCAGTTGTTCACAAAGAGAATGTTCGCTATCCTACAAAATTTTTTTAAATCCATGCCACAACATCTCTCTATTATATAAAAAAATCCTGGGACGAGACAAGACTTTTTCAGATAATTTCAAGTCCCGCAAGACGAGACTTTGTGCCAAGAGATTTAACCACACTTGGGGCCAGAAATAAAAGACAAAGAGTAGAAGAGAAAGTAGAACGTCGGAAAAGTTCAAAAAAGTTGGCGCGATACACATACAGAGCAGGTTAGAGATTATGAAAATACTAAAATTTGAAAGTCTCAAAAATGATAGTAAAGATCGCATTAGCACAAACAAATGGAAATTATTACTCAGTGAAATAACGGAACAGCGAAAATACATTGAATACATGGACATAGGTGATATGACAGAAGTATGTAGATACTGTTCGGCTTTAAAGTTTAAGTTGGTGACTTGTAGATCATCTAATTCGTGTTGCCATCAGGGAAAAGTAGTGTTTCTTCTCAATGAAGAGGTGTATCTGCGAGAATTAAAAGATTTGTTGTTTGGTGAAAGTGAAATCTATATATACACAAGCGGCAGAGACGTGAAGTAGCTGGCACGTAGCACAGGCTGGGGGGTTGGCAAGTGAAGCGAGCAGGGGGCAAAGCCCCCTAGTATACTTAAATTAATAACCAGAGCTTGTATTATATATCCTTGATAAGCAAATCCTCCATTACTGTGGAGCATTACAAGGTTAACATTTGAAAAGCTAATTAATACGAGGCAACTATTTTTGATAATAATTAAACCTGGATTAGGTGCTAGGAAAAACATTTTTACTCTAAACTATTCATCATAACAAATATTTTCCATTCAAACTTAAAAGGCTGAAGTTACCAATTAAATTAATGTTGGCAATTAGTACAAATGAAACTAGTTGCCAAACTTTAAACACAGTGGTGCAGACTTTGCAAATCCAGGCTTTGTGGACTGTGCCGGAATGTGAAATAAAAATAATTTAATATAATTTATGTTGAAATATACAAATAATCAATGTAGTTTACTTTTTTGCAATACTATAGCTTAATTTGATAAACAAACATGTTCTTAATTATGAACATTGTTTATAGAAATAATTCACTTTCTAAATGCTGGCTATTTCTGCCCATATATTGTATAAAGCACTACCTCATTAATGTTGCATTTCCAGTAAATGGTCCAAACTTAATTTCTTCAAAAGGTGGTTGAAATCCTAATATATGTAAAGCTTCCTCTTGGGTAATAGGTGAAAGACTGAAATCAAAATCAAACGAAAAAATAAAATCAGAGATTTATATTTATATATTTGAAAAGTACATTCTAATACATTTTGGAACATGAATTTCATTTTTAAAAATGAAGCCTGGAGAAGTTCACCCCAGATACCACAGATCCCTGCAGCCTTCTCTACCCTCAGCTGTTTCACTACCTGCGGGATTCGGTGGTTCCCAGCTAATTGGAGGATCAGCCATAAGAAACATGCACCCAGAGATTTAAAATGAATTAAAATGATTCCAGATAAAACTCAGTCCTGCTGGAACCACATTAAAGCTTCCCAAACATCTTAAACAAGATGAAAACATGGGAGTTTGAAGAACTTGGGTACTCATCATACGTAGACCAAAAGGTGTTTGATGCCTTTTATAGCATTAAACCTAGATCCTGGTCTCAAAATGTGATTTAGAGATGATGGGTCAAAAAGGCAGCATAAAGACAACAGTGAAAATGCTATGCTTAACAAAAATAATGACCTTCCCTAAAATAAAACAATCCTACATAAAAAAGTACTTTAGAGTTTTAGTGCTTTAAAATAAAAACACCACGGAGAACTAAACATTAGCACAAGATTTGTTATAGAATTATTCTGAATTCTTTTTTGCATGACACTGTAAAACATGTGGAAGGGGTATGGAATTGTTCACCTTGACCAGAGATATTATGAGGAGGTGGGAGGAATATTTTAAGGGTCTCTTAAACCCAGCTGACACACCCTCCTCTAAGAAGGTAGTGCTACATGCATTTGGTGGAGTTTGGTATACTGCTGGAAAAACAGATATGAATGAGGTATGATGTCTTAACTTTAATTTCACTTGTAATGGGGATTACTTTAAACATCCCTACCTCCCTGCTCCAAGAGTGCTGTACAGGAAATTCCAGCAGGAAACTAGTGATGATATCCCACATGAAGTCTTGTACTGAGGACGGCTGATGCAGTACCTGAGAATACAGAAGATGTTAATTACAACAGAATGAATACATAATTTGGCCATACTGTAGTTCAGCAAGACGTATTGTTATATTATTATACAATATGTATCAACAAACAAAGCAATGAAAACTGACACTGGGCTGTAAAAGTGCTGTCAATGCAGCCATTCTTCAGAGAAGTTATGTCTGAGTGTAGGTTTTTGTGAATTACGGAATATCTGCATTTTACCAATAATGAAGACTTTGATAACAATACCAATCCAGCACCCAAAATAAAGAAAATTTGGGAGATATACCAGGCGATTGCAGTAAAATTTTGGAGTGTTTACATTCCGGACCGCGACATAACCATCAATGAAAGCCTCATGGCTTATAAGGGCAGACTGTCATAGATACAGTACATCACATTAAAAAGAGCAAGATTTGGCATAAAGCTTTACGAGTTTTGTGAATCTAAAATGGGATACATTTGGAATTTGGTTCTGTACACAGGGAAAGGGACAATGTTTGATCCGAAATACAATCAGTACAGAGTTGCTACATCATCGGTGCAGACCTTGACAGATGCTCTGCTGGATCAAGGTTACTGTGTAACCATGGACAATTTTTATACTTCGCAAGAGCTATTTGACATCTTGCTGCAAAGAAAGACTAATGCATATGGAACAGTGCATCCTAACCATCATGACATGCCTGAAGACTTTGGTGGAGCTAAATTACAGCGAGGTGCACTAGTAGCTTGGCAAAAGGGTAAAGTGCTGGTGCTGAAATGTAAAGACAAGAAATATTTTTGTCTTCTTAGCATTGTACATAATGCAGCTACAGTCACTGTACAGGCAAAAGGCAAAAAGCAGGATACAAAGCCTTGTGCTGTGATCGACTACAATAGCACGATGGGCGGTGTAGATAGTGTGGATCAAGAATTGACTTTCTATCCCATTATGCGGGGGCAATGAAGGAAATACTATAAAAAGATATTTTGTCATTTGGTGAAACAGTGCATTTGGAATGCATTTGTGTTACGCAAACAAAAAGCGTGCAAGACTGTAACTCTCGCATACTTTACATGCCAGCTTGTAGAACAAATCATTGCCGCACATCTGCCATCCACACTATTGCTAAAGAGACGCGATTGACACAGCACATCACGGATCAATCCAGAGCATTATATTGGTAAACATACTATTGATAATATACCAACAACAGAAATTAACAGAAACCAACTTGTACCTGTACAGTGTGCTGTTCAAAAACTGATGAACATGGAAAGAAACTCCGAAAAGTAACACGCTATTATTATCCAGACTGTGACGTTGGATTGTGTCTTTCACTGTGCTTTAAGATTAACCACACAAAAGGACTCATTTTGAGATTATATACTGTTTTGGCATCATTAGTAGTATTATTATTACAGTTATTATTATTTTGATTATTATTGTTCATTCATATTATTTTTATTCATCATTACTATTGTTATTTGTAGCATTATTATAATTTTGAGATTTAAAAAATGTAATTTTTTCATATCAAAAAATGCAATACTTTTTATGTTTTTTTGGAATAAAATGCAACACTAATATAAAAGAAGGCGCAAACATAAGTGTTGAGATGCAACTGTTTGTATGCACGGCTTATTACACAAAATGAGAACATGCTTTGCCCCATTATTCATTAAAATAGTAACCCAACAATATGTTATAATAAAAAAAAAAAATTAAAAAACACAACATATTACTGTCAAATGTGTCCCATCTATTCATGCCATTTTTAACCAGGTCCCAATATCATTACGCAGATCAATATATTAATTGGCATGCAATTTTATTCCATATAATGCCTATTAAGAAATTCAAAACTATCGTGCAAATGTTAAATTAATTTAAAAAAAGATACATAAGTAACACAATTTAAAGTTTTTTGCCTTGTAAAACTACAGTGAAATTCTGAGTTTCAAATTCCAAATTCTTGTACACCAGGGGATAGGACTGAAAGGCAAGGATTGTGTCTACTTCTAAACATATGCAGTATCAGTGATGCATCCATTTTAAAATAATAAATCATATTTAATTTTAGATGTGTCATCTATCATCATAATAAAAAGAAATATTATTATGCTTTTTGTACAAGACAAAACACCAAATGTCTTAAACATAACTTATTACTGATTTAATAAAATAGAAACAAATCATATTAGGAAAGTTCAAAAGCAGGTATTCAACCTAAAGAAGACTGTGTATGGCATATTTTATTAGTTAACTGGACCACTACTCAAACATTTACGTTTATCTCCTTGGAGGAAAAAAACAAAAAAAAAACCCAACAGCTCATAACAAAGAATAAAATCTTAATAGGTTTACTATGTAATACAATGTTGTTTGTTGTTAAAAAGTATTTAACGCTTGTACAAATCATGTCTGACTGTAAATAGTATGTCAGGTCAGTCAGGGTCAGGTTGGGGAGCATGCACTGGTGTTGCGCATTGCTGCACCCACCACACAAAGCAGCTCAGTATCCTGGTTGGCAACCCCCCAGGCAGACACGCGGTCCATCCCCCAGAAATGACCATCTATCTGCTGCAGCCAGGTGTTACGTCAGCATCCCCTTAGCCTGTTCCAGCCGCTCGGGCCCTCAACGATGAGGATCCCGTGAGCCGGATCACCCTCAAGGAACCATGGCATATGGCCGTAAGGGCCGTAACTGATGCTCCCTCACAATGCAGGTAATGTGCCTCATTTGGGCAATTGTGTTGAATGAGCAGTTGCTCACAAAGTCAAACCAGTGTTACTCAAGGATTTTCTGAAGAAACACAGTACCCAAAGGTGTCCAGTCTTTGTCTCAGGTCACTGCATAGTGTCCATGTCTCACAGCCACATAGCAAAACAGGAAGCACCAGGACTCTAAAGACTAGGACCTTCGTCCATTGCATAGAGATTGGGAGCGCCACACACTCCTTTCCAGCTACCTCATGACCCTCCATGCTCTCCTAATCCATCTACTGATTTAATAGGAACAGTCACCAGAGTCATGAATGTCACTCCAGAGGTAAATAAACCTGTCAACAAGGTCAACATTCTTTCCGCAGACAGACACACTGCCAATGGCTATGCCTAAGAGGTCATTAAAGGCCTGGATCTTGGTTTTTATCCAAGACACTCGTAGAATTCAAACAGTCAGACTCCTTGCTCAGTCTCTAAAGAGCCCCGATCAGAGCCTCCATGGACTGCACGAAGGTCACAGCATCATCTGCGAAGTCAAGATCAGTGAATCATTCTTCATCAACAGATGCCCCACAGCTGCTGGACCCCATGACCCTGCAAGCATTGAGGACAGTAGGGGCAAGAACACATCTCTGATGAACCCCAGTATCAACTAGAAAAAAACACAGAGGTTCTGCCTCCACTCTGCACAGCACTCACAGTACCATTGTACAGGCCAGCCATGATATCCAGCAACTCTGGGGGGATCCTGTGAAATCTCAGGATGTCCCACAGGGCAGCTCGATCCCCTGATCCCCAATCAACTGAGTCAAACATATTATAAAAATCGACAAAGGCTGCAAAGAAATTTTATCACTATTTGTGTTTGCGCTCCATGAGAACCCTCAGTGCCAGGATGCAGTCCATGGTAGACCTTAGGCATGAAACCAGACTGCTCTGGTTATTGGCAGGTGAGCAAGTGGATACAGATCCTACTGAGGATGACCTTGGCAAGGACCTTATCCGGCACTGCGAGCAGTGTTATCCCACTATAGTTGCCGCAATCAAAGCGATCACCTTTCCCTTTCCAGATAGGGACAAGAAGTCCTGTTTTCCAGTCAGTTGGGATGATACCCATATCCCAAATGGAAGCAAAGATTGCTTGCAATGCAAGAAGGACTGCCTTACCACCAGCCTGGAGAAGTTCACCCCAGATACCACAGATCCCTGCAGATTTCCCTACCCTCAGCTGTTTCAACACTTGTGCAATCTCAGTGAGACTGGGTGGTTTACAGAATAGTATAAATATAAAAAAAATACCATCTTCTGATATCCAGCACTTTTCTTTGTTTTACTTCTTCTACAGACAAATGCTGAGTAAACTCCTGAAAATTCCTGTGTTTCTCAGATGCATTCATCTTTTTAGAACCAGTCTTCTTCACACTGCCTATAAAACAAATAATTTTGATATGTCAGTCAGTCATTATCCAACCTGCTATATCCTAACACAGGGTCACAGGGGTCTGCTGGAGCCAATCCCAGCCAGCACAAGGCGCAAGGCAGGAACAAATCCTGGGCAGGGCGCTAGCCCACTGCAGGACACACACACACCCCAAGCACACACTAGGGACAATTTAGGATCGCCAATGCACCTAAACTGCATGTCTTTGGACTGTGGGAGGAAACCCATGCAGATACGGGGAGAACATGCAAACTCCACGCAGGGAGAACCCGAGAAGCGAACCCAGGTCTCCTTATTGCGAGGCAGCAGCGCTACCACTGCGCCATCGTGCTGCCCTTAATTTTGATATTTTGTACAGAAATGATTCAAGCAAGTTAAAATTTAAAAATACATGTAAAATAAATCTCAGTGCCAATCAACATTACAGTCTTTATTACATACAATAATTATTTATGATGAATACATCAATTTGAGACTTCTCTTTTTGCTCCATTCTGGTTTGAATAATATTGCCGAAAGTATACATAATATGGAATTTACACTTAAACCTGTGAGCATATATTTTGCAACCATGACATACTTAAATATACTGCACTTGGTAAAGCAGTTTTGAAAATGATATGTTTAAGGAACAGAGAAAAATGAAAAAATAAATACACATTTCTATAGTTAAATCTTGCAGCACTGTGTGTTTTGAGACATACTCTTCTAATTTACAGTAACATCCTTTTATGACTCGGCGTTAATTAAAAAGAGATATAGCACCACACCTGCAATGTTCTAATTTAGAATCACCTATTAACCTGCTACAGTCATATCTGAGACCCGGGACAGACACCAGAGTACTCTGAGGACAACCATGAGGACATGGATGGAACATACAGACTGTATACAGTTTTATGCAACTAAATAAAATAATCAGAAAATTAAAATAAACCTATATATATCCTGTATGCGCAAGGACAAAAGTGTGCTTACATTTTTAAAACAGCTTTGCAAAAACACCAGCTGACACAATTACAAAGCCCTTTATTGTAGATATTCACAGTTATGACACAAAATGCTTATAAGCAAAATTTCAGTCTTTGTGGGTGATTAATCAAAGAATTTTTCATTTCTTATAGGAATGTAAATTTGGCACACCTGATACCAACTGCTTACAATTTTCACATAAGACTGGGAGATATAACTAATTCCAATTTAAAAGAACATCTGATATTATAAAATACATTCCTTGATACCATACATTATTGGATGACATAAAAAAATGATGATTGTTTTCATTTCATAAATAAAACTTTAACTTTGAAGAAATATACTACATCTGCATTTTTTAAATATTAACCACAAGAGCTATCGCAAATAATCTAGTTAATCTTCCCAAGAAAAATCAAACCCAATACGTTAGAACCAAAATGCTGCCTGAATTCAAATGAACATTCAAACTATCTTATGAGGCAAAGTACACTTATCTATAATAATGCAATAAACGTGGTAGTTTCAATTATGAAGGTACAACTACCATTATGTTTCTGTTTAATAAACTTTTGTTGGAAATGTAAAAGTTGAAAGGATTATCACTGGGAGTATTTGGGAAGGTTTTTTATGTCCATTCACACATCATTTGATCTGTTGCAATTGAACATACCTTTTAAAAATGAGGAATAGGAAACCAATTCAAAATGTCTAACTGCATTTAAAGTTTTTAGAATTTGAGCATGGATCCTATGTCCAACCCGGTACTAGCACGGTGTACCTAATAAAGTGGCCGGCGAGTGTAAATCATGTGAAAATGCACCTCATGAAATATTATTCTGTTTTAATATATGTGGAAAAATCAAGATTTAAACCTAATTTAAACTGTATTTTTAGATAAAGGTGATGTAATCTGGAAAAAAAACATGATAAAAATTGGATTTTGCAGTAATGTATTCATCAAAAAAATTAACAGATCTCCCCACAGCATCACAATAGGATTCAGAACCAGGCTTTGACTTGGCCATTCCAGAATCCTCCATTTCTTTCTTTTCACCCATGCCTTGGTGGTTTTAATGGTATGATTGAAGCTCAGAATTCTATCCAATTATGGTTAACCTTGAGTCAGGATTGGGATGATTATAATTTTTTAAACAAAAGAACTGAAATCATAATTTTTATTACATAGCAAAACAGAATGAGGATAATATACTAGAAAAGGCTAAAGATTAAACATATTTCTACAGCCTAAATTAAGTAATGCTAAACCCAAACATTATGGAATTAAGTCTACCTGCATGTCATCTGCCTACCCTCCATTTAAATCCACATTTCAGGTTCAACTGGCTCTGGGTACCTGCTGTGCACATGAGACTTGGGACACATTATACTATGAAATGTAGCTCTGTTCTGTTTTTGCATTAGACTCACCATTTGCCCCTGAAAATAAATCTACAAATCCCTAAGAAATCACAATCCTCACATATAACTTTATTTAAACTTATCTTGAAAATACTAGAGACAGGATTGCAATCAAAGCACTGCAATTGTAATGTCAAAGCAAAGCCTACCTGTTCTGCTTTTCTTTCTTGTCAGCACAGCATCAAAATCTGTTGTATCTATTTCCCAGGCAAGCATGGGCTTAACATGCCTAACGGACATATCTTCTAAGTCAGTCTCTGCTTTACAGGTTACACTGGAGATGCCCTCATTGCAGTTTGATACAGGCACTTCAACAAAAGGTGAGGCTCCGTCGTGTGTTCTTCCTGGATTTTCTGCTGAAGTGCAAGGTGATTTATATATTGATGCAGCTTGATTAAGAAGGGCGTAGTCTGAACAGACAGTGTAAAACTTTTCCCTTGAGTGTGTCACGGGGCAGGTCCAGGGATGCTGTCGATCATTGGAACCTCTTCTGCGAACAGCTGAAGCATCGTTACTAACTGAATTCAACAAACTGTGTTCAACATCTCTGCTGGGATTCCTTGTATCAGTAGTCTGATTGCCACTGTCTGTGTTATTTGCTCCTTGAATTTCTGCAGTGTTAGGCATTGAATGTAACTTGGATAAGAAGAGGAACGTCTGCTTATAAGGTTGTTATTCCAACTTTGTTACAGACAAACAGCACATACGAAAACCTGCAGAATGCAAGAAAACAAATGTTTACCATTACAGAACAAGTAAAATTATAAATAAACAAAAATTAAAAATCTAATTTTTCTCCAAAATATCAAATCACTGGTGATTCCTAGGGCCTCATTTAAAATGTTTAATCAATAACTCCCAAAGTGATTAATATATATAAAAAGTAAACATTTATTCCAAGTTAAAAACTAAACAATTTTCAAAAAGTCAGAATCAGAAATAAAATAGAATATTATATAAATAGTAGTGCCTGCAGCATTCATTGTACAAATTGCTACATATAGTAAAATTCTGATAGCCCTACATCAACTGGACAAAGAAAATGTTTCCATAATGTTTAACATTTTAATTTGGAAAACTAGAAACTTTTTACATACAATATATATCATCAAAATCATGACTTATTTCAAAACATAACATACGTTATTATTAAATTGTGCAACATCTTGTAGTGAATGATTTTTATCAATAATGATGAATCCATCCATCCATCCATTTTCCAACCCGCTGAATCCGAACACAGGGTCATGGGGGTCTGCTGGAGCCAATCCCAGCCAACACTGGGCACAAGGCAGGAACCAATCCCAGGCAGGGTGCCAACCCACCACAGGACACACACAAACACACCCACACACCAAGCACACACTAGGGCAAATTTAGAATCGCCAAACCACCTAGCCTGCATGTCTTTGGACTGTGGGAGGAAACCGGAGCACCTGGAGGAAACCCACGCAGACACAGGGAGTACATGCAAACTCCACGCAGGGAAGACCTGGGAAGCGAGCTCAGGTTTCCTAACTGCGAGGCAGCAGCGCTACCACTGCGCCACCATGCCGCCCTATAATGATGAATGTTAAGTGTAATTAAAAGCAAGTTGTAATTATGAGTGTTTTACATTATCCTGTATAAGGCAAGCATCAGCTGTCCTTAATATAGTTAGGTAGATTCTTATTGTAAAAATATGTCTAACCACAATACAGTATATATACATATGCGTGCACACACACACAAAGTAAATTTAGAGTCTGAGATTAACTTGATATGCACTTATTTTGGGATGTCGAAGGAAAGCTATTGTACCTAGAGAAAACATCAGCCACAGAGAGAATGTGCAGACTTCACACAGAGATAACTAGGCAAAAGATTGGTACCAAGGATGCTGGATCAGTGAAGCAGTTACTATAACCACTGCACCTCCAACCACTTAACTCTGTACTACTACTGTTTACAGCTCATCATAGATCTTGCAATTACTTCAAAGATTCCATATTGAAAAGGTTCTCTGGTTGACAAAAAGGGGCTAAAACGATAGGATATAAGTGGAAGGTGTGGATAGGCTTCAACATTTAATGCATTGACTAGTACTTAGTATATGAAAGTGAAAAGTAAATCACTGAATGTGGATAACAAGAGTCCATGTTACTTTTTAAAATGTTGACCAAAACTACAGAAAGAATGTTATTTACAAATCAAAAAATAATATATACAGTAGGGGAACAAAACAGTCACTGATTTAAGTCCTGTTTGTTTAAGCAACTGTGGTTTTATTCTGAAAACAGAGAAATGAACTGTTTAGTAAAGACATGTGAATTCCAAGTTTTGAAGGGATTTGAGACAATTCTTTTGGCCATTCAGCATAATGGCCAGGGGCATGCTGAATAATTATTCACCAAATTTTAAATGCTATGCACCTTCAGCTCAATACAAGTACAAGGCTGTCATGTCTTTTTAGCAACACTGTACTGCAAGATATCATAATAAACAGGACAATATAACTAACCTATTTTCTCCGTTCTTATTTCTTATTACAGCACTAATATCATTCACTTTTCCTAGCTTAAAAATGCAATGATACTTAAATTGCTCGCGTTCTGTCTTACACAATCGCAATTTGGAAAAAGACAAAAAAAAAAAAACTTCACAGTAAACCGTCACACCAGTAATTTTGGTTTGGATTAAAAAAAGAAGGTCCCTGTGCTCTACGGCCCTATCACAAAAACCCAAGGTACCGAAACGCAGAGAGAACAGGTTGGTATCAGGTGAGAAAAACTGGTCTTGCTATCGCGACGCTGTCAATACGCACCTTTACGGCTCCGCAGGCAGGTATTTATCGAAACACTATACGGTATTTCTTTCAGCACCGCCCTCCCCTCTAACGTACATTCGAGCGGTCTCTCTTCCTGGTGCGCTGCGCTTTTGGCTGTACCATTCTACAAAATAGGGGTTTCCATTTTTACAAAATATATAGGATAAGAAAAAAATATATTTTTTTAAATCCTATATATTATATAAAACAGTAAAACGAATCGTATCTAGTGAGTAGAAAGGATGTAAGGAAAAGCAGTATCTGTACTGAAATGCTTCACCCTGATCACCAAATTCAGCGCCGGCCATGGAGGCGGGATTACTTCGCGTAGCCAATCAACGAGAAATCTGTCAGAAACACGTGTTGTTTTTTTCAATTGTCCCGGCTTGGCTTGTTGCCCTAGATACGACTAATTGCTTCCGCGGGTTGCTTTAAGTGCATGACGGGAAGTGTATGTGGAGAGTTGTATAGGCGCTAAAAGCATCGGGGTACCTGAATTGTATGTATGTATGAATGTGTGTATGTATGTATTTTACTCTATTGGTTCCAAACGTCTATTTCTTGCATAATATTTACATGATTCGTCTTACACCCCGTATTATGGCGCAAGTGGTTCTTTCATACATTTTTGCATATATAGAAAGTCATTAGATTAAGGACCATCAAACTCTAATAACATATAAATGTGACACTGAATGGGAAGTCTGTTTGACTGATATGGAGCTCTAGCACTGGGCTTATGTTCACTGACTGTCGTGGAACTACTTCTCTCCTGCTGACACTCCTTGTGCCAGGCATACTACTTACACAAATCTGGCAACTCAAAAACTAGATACATATTAGGGCTACGTAAAAGAAAAAAAAACGAGTCATATTAAAGAGAAAAACAAATGTGTTTTGTGATTGAAGTTAAACTTTCGACTTTAGTTGAGTTAGACTCAAGGCAAGGGGCATATGCAAATAGACTGGGGATGCCTAGATGAGCAGTTAGCATATTTTGGAACCGCCTGGATGACGCTTCCATTCGTGGTGAGTCCAGCTCCTACCACTGAGAAAACTTCCCCATTACATTCTTAAAAGTAGTTCTAAGATGTGTTATGATGTTGGAAGTAATGATTTTGACAGGCATACTGTACACCCATGCAGAACTAATTTAGAATTGATAAATATCTTAACACACATCTCTCTGTGTGGGATGTCTGCTGAAAGTAATTATCTTCTTAGTTAGATTGAGTCCACTGGAGAGAGCATAACATTTTTAGCACCTGATTATTGCACTTCTCCGTACCTTGTGCCAAATGTATATCCAGCTACAACCACTGTAAAGAACTCACTGCTTAGACAGAATATAGGAATGGCAATTGAATTGTTCAGCAATCTTTAGTGAATTGTGACTGGATTTCCATTCATGCATTTTTGAAGCATTTTTTTTATTATTTCTGAGACTGAGAGCAAGGCTGTCTCAGTTGAGTGTTATGCCATCGCTGTTATTGAAAGTATGATACAGTCATTGGCTCGTCATGGGACACATTTTACATTAAAAATATATATTTAAAATTAAACTTTTTCCTTTTTTTGCATATGCAAAGAAATGTAAGAATTTGAAGAGCTGACATGAATTCCAAAATAATATGGTAAGTTTGTTAACAGAGAGCTTTAAAATATTAAACTATTGCACTACACAAAGACTGTAGTCAATAAGGTAAGTTGTTATGCTGTGACATGACATTTTCAAATCCACATAATCCAATTCAGGGTGGCAGAATCTATCACTGGTTTAAAGGTAGGAATCCACCCTAGGTGGGGGACCAACACTCACACACACACACACACACTTACTATGGGACAGTTTAGAGGATGTGGGAGTAATAGTGGAGAGTCAGCAGATGAAAAAATACACTAACACAGGGAGAATGTGCAAACTCCACATAGACAACAACCAAGCACACAATGTAATTCCAGAGTGCTATATTTGTGAGGCTGCAGTGCTAACCAGTGTGTCACTAAGCCTCAGGCTAGGTTAGAAAGATGAAAATCTGAAACAGCAGAAAATAATCTGCTTTTGTCAAAAATGAAATGTTGGAGCAAGCAAAAAGCGGCACAACACGATAAACATGTTAACACAGTAAAGCTTCATTTAACTCCAGCAGAACTCCAGCAGAATCTTGATTGTGAAATGTGAAATGTTTCATGGCATTTGAATTTGCAAGGTATTTTTCAAATCGTCTATTCATTTACTAACCTTGATTTCAAATGTTTGGCCATGTTGGTGTAGTACCTACTGTACATTTACAACACTGGGCACAAGGCTGAATCTGTCTATGAATGTGAATGTGAGCACACAGACTTAGGTTAGACTCATACACCTGTATATGGTCATTTCAGGTCAATTTAAGGCTTTTTAACATACAAAGGTGAAACAACCTAAAGGTGCCACCCATAATTTTTGATGATATTGACTAGACCCATCTACCTAAAACTTTTACACTAGGAAAATTTTGAGTGATTACACTCAACATGTAAAAAAGGAGGTTCATAGACCAGGCATAGTATACCACTTTGTGCCCCAACAATACTTCTCCTTGTGTTGTGTAAGAAGATGTGCACAGGCTTGGACCTTAACATTCCAGACATTGTTACCTATTATCATTCTATCAGATAGATAGATAGATACATACATACATACATACATGCATGTTTAATCCCAATGGAAATTGTAAAGTTATAGCGGCAGACATAAGAAGACTCAACTGTACTCATAACAAAAATGATCATATACATAAAAATGTTAACAAAGTAAAAATATACATATAACAAGAATTATCTCTAAGTATATTAAGTAGATATCAATCAATCAACCTTTACTGTAATACATGTAATACTTAGTACAGTGTACAAGTATAGTGAAGTACGTATTTGATTGCCCACCATGCAGAACACAACTATTGACTGACAATTATTTCTCCAATTAACAGTACAGTAGTGCAATAATACAGAATAATAGATGCTATAGTACTGAGTATAAAATACTGTGCAATAGCTAACAATATGCAGCCTGGACAAGTAAGGAGATAGAATAGGGCAGTGCGATAAAGTGACAAGTAGTAAATGAGAAGTTGTAATCACTGTAACAGTTTACTGATACAGTTCTGAAATTCAGTAATAATGATGAAGTGCAGTCCAGATAAACTAAAACAGTGCATTTAGTTTGTAGGTCAAAGTAGATAGCTTGCAGATAAATGTAATACTAAGTGCAAGAACTGTAATTTAAGTGACATTGCAAAATAATGTAGAACACAATGCTGATAATATTTCAGTGCAAAATAATGTGACATACAGTAAATATATATAGCACTACATGGTTAGATAATTGATTCAGTGGAGGTAAATTGAAAATTTCTAAGTGTACATTTTTGGCTGATAGTGTCTATACTGCCAGTCGATACATGTTCAGCAGTCTTGTTGCCTGGGGATAAAACTGTCTATGAACTGTGTTGTGTGTATGTAGATGGCCAGTCTTTTTCCAGCAGTAGAGAAAGAGAACAGGTCCACAATAGGATTGCTAGAATCCTTCTTGATCTGTCTTCCCTTTCCAAGACTGCATGTATTGTAGATACTTTGAATTTCAGGAAACTGTGTGCAAGTAATTTTCTGTGCTGTTTTAGTAATGACTTGTAGTGCTTTAGGGTCAGGTGCTGAGCAGCTGCCAACCAGGATGTAATACATCCTGTGAAAACTGACTTCACAGCTGACCTGTTGAAACAGGTCAGTACTGAAGGGGACATATGTGCCTTTCTCAGATGATTAAGGACGCTTAGGCATTGGTTCTGATACAAATGGAAGCATGTGATCCTTTCTGTTTCCTAAAGTCAGTGATCATCTCCTTTGTTTTGCTGATGTTGAAACTAAGGTTATTGTCCTGGCACCACTATGCCAGTAGTCTCATTTACTGGCTTATGTTGTCTAATTTATATCTGTGATCAGGCCACAACTAGTTAGAGATGTATCTGGCTATACAGTCATGTGTAAACAGGGATTACAGCAATGGTTAAGCACGCTGCTCAATGGAGTGCCTTTGTAAAGAGTCATGGTGGAGGAGCTGATTTTGCCGTCTGAGCACGTTGGGGTCTGCCAACAACCAATCCAGTTGCAGAGGGTAGCTTTGACACCCAGATCTAACAGTTTACTAATGAGTTTAAATGGTATGACTAGGTCAAGTGCAGAGTTGTAATGTCCATACTGCCTGGCATAACAGTTTTTGTTTTCCAAGTGAGACAGGGTAGACTGAAGTGAAATTGCTATGGCGTCCCCTGTGGATTTGTTATTACAGTATGCAAATTGCAAGGGGAGGGGTCCAAATTATATATGATGATATCTTTGATATGTCCTAGTACCAGCTTCTAGGTATTTACTAAATGTTAAGTGATTAGAATTCCACATACTTATCAGTTATGATTTCACAGTACAGGATGTCTGTCATAGACACAGTATATTGCACATAATGTCATTGTCTGCTAAAAATGTCTGTCTGTTGGACCAGCTCTATACCAATCAGCACACAGGGAACAATACCACCTTAGTCATGGGGTCACTCATGACAGAGCCTAAAGGCTGAAAGTGGAAACAACCTCACATAACACTCCTTGGAGCAATGCAGTAATCTCAGAGTGTTACTGAATGTGCTTCTCATGTAAGGGGTGAGACTCATCGTACAGAATAGTAGGCAGCTTTCTGAGTGACTTTTGTTCTACCACTTCCTACAATGAGTCCAGCCTAACTACCAAGATTGAACTAACCATTTTAATCAGTTATTTTATTCTGTTGGCATCATCTGCACTAATGCCATCTTCCCAGCACAATACTGTATACACAAATTACACTGGCCACATACAGTAAAAGTACATTACTGTAACAGTGATTGACAGAGATCAATTAGTTACAACAAAACATCATAAACGTCCATCATACATTTTTCAAACCTTTTACTGTTTAAGTGCCCAGGAGGATTGACTGGTATCCCAGCCAGAATCACAAAGGATTTCTTACCTGGCCTGGAAACCATAATTGGAAGGATGGACATTACCCAGACAGGATGCCTTATAATTCCCATCCTGACTGGGATGCTGGAAGGATGAGTAGACTAAGGAGAGCTGGAAGCCGAGAGAAGTTCATCCTCCCAATGTAATAGGTGGCAGTGTTTCTCACCAATAGTTCCAGTTTGGACACCTGCAGGGCTGCATGGGAATCAGAGTTTGGAAGTGCAGTCCTGTAGGAATCCTTGGGGAACAACAGAGGGCACTGCTGGGGGATGACCTCCCTGGTTTCTGTATGACCCAGAAGTGCTTCCAACAAGGCATGATATGCCACCCATAGACATATATAGGTAGACACTGCATTCACTGTGTTGCCCAGTCGACACGATACGTCAGCGCGTATTTTGCAAGTGGCAAAAGTGCCATTTAAACTAATACAGGTAGACGTGGAAACTGGGTTTTCTGATGAAAAAACAATAACGTTTTAAACAGTATCGTTTACATACAACAGATTTTGGCAAATTGTTTAAATGCAATTATTTATATCCATTTATACACTAATAATGTCAATTATTAAATAGTAATAATAATAATATTAATTATTATTATTAAATAATTCCTCCCATATAAGTAACATTTCTCGGACTGCCTTCTTCCATCTCTGAAACATTTCTAGACTTCGTCCTGTTCTTACGCAACACAGTACTGAAGTATTGGTTAATGCCCGAGTCACCTCACATATAGATTATTGTAATGCTATTCTATCTGGCATCCCACAAAAACGTATCCATCGCTTACAATTTATTCAAAATTCTGCTGCCAGGATAATAACCTGCTGTTCTAAATCCACTGAACATACTATACCTATTCTCTCTCAACTTCAGTGGCTCCCTGTTAACTACAGAATACAATACTAAATACCGCTCTTAACATTTAAAGCTCTCCACAACCTCACTGATCTCCTACAGACTGACACTCATCTCACTCACTCTGATTCTCATCTGCAGCTGTACTTTCTGTACCACACATCAAACTCTATGCTATGGGAGCTTGAGCGTCTCTCATAGTGCTCCTCAACTCGGGAATTCTCTCTCATATACATCAGCTTGATTCAATAACACATTTTAAAACGGTCCTCAAAACTTATCTTTTCAAACTGGCATACCAATTGTGAATTTTGCACTGTTACTGCCAGTTATCTTTGTTTGTTTGCTAATTATTGCTTTTTGACTTATCATTCTGTTGTTTTAATTTTACTAATGTTGTTTTATTTTATTGTAAGGTGACCTTGAGTGCTAAGAGAACAAAACGGGATTTTCTAATGGCCAAATATAACCAAAACAATTGTTCAGCCTTACCTATGAAATGTAATCCCCTGGGATCTGGTTTGGAGGGTACAGCGGTTTGTACAATCCCAAGCAGTACATGCGTGAGGCATCTTTATCCATTACTTCACTCCACAGCAGTGCCACTCGCAATATGGCAGCGACATTGACATACAATGCTGCTGGTTATGCGGCGTCTAGTAATTCTATGTCTATGGTGCCACCTGTAGTACTCCCAGGTCCAGCATAAAAGAAGTCTGCTTCCATACTTCCGGTGAGTTGGAGTTGGGTGGAAGAGGGCAAAGGTCACTGGAGGAGAGAAGTAGAGGATGAAGAGAAGCAGCATTTAAAATATGTGTATTGACTGTGTATTGTTATAATTTTGAGATAAGTGGATTAAAAGTCCTTTACTTTGAAGCAGAGTTGTGTTGGGTCATGAATGTCTGGGGTTTGGGAGCTGAGTGGCGCCCACTACTGTTCACAACTGGTTCTGGGGTTTGGAGCCAAATCCAGCAGCGTCAAACATAAACCAAAGAATTACTGTGGAAAATATGCCTTTCCATTGCAGGGCACATTCTGAGTGAATAAGAATCAACCTTGAAGACTCCACATGCAAATGGTCTGGCCTACAATCACAACTGGATCTCTGTCTGGTCTAGTAAATCAGAAATGTTAACCTCAGCACTACTGTATTGCTCATAAATAGCACAAGATTACATATTACAGATTATACATTAACATTTTAACAGATAATTAACGAATACCACTGAAGGGTGGCGATTTGGCCACTCAGTCCTTCTGTGAGCGTGACAGCTTGAAGGAAGACGTCACCAGTAAGGTCTGTTTCTCTAAATCTTCATTCAGCACAGATAATTTTAATTCACTTACATAGTCTAAAATATGGAAATGATGTGGAGATTAAGATGTTTCTTTTTTATATGTGGCGTGAACACTATTCAAGAAGAACGCATTATTTGCTGGTTGATGGCTGGCAGAGTGACTTTTTAATGAGGGGCAGTTCAAGCGCGTGCCTCCCTCAGAGGATTATGGGTCGGGCGGGAGAGACAGGCACTTCAGAGCGCTTAGATTGCCGAAGAGTTTTCGGGTTCATTCGACTCGAGGAGGCTTTCTGAAATTAAATTGTAAGGTACTATCCACTATTGAAATATATTTTTTTTATGTATACCTTTCTCCAATTTGATAGACCAATTGGTTTGTTGCCATGTTTTGGGGTTGGGTGCCGATTTAGCAAGCCGAAACAGTCCCAAGCGTGCTGCCCTCTACGTGCTCTTTTTAACCAAGATGCGTGAAAAACATTTGTTCTTTGTTTTTCAAAGAAATGCTCATTCCACTGGAGTGGCAGATCAAGTCCTCTTTGAACCCTTTCTCATTGTTACCCCACATATACTGTAACTCGTTCTCCTCTAGTCGCGCACACACTCCGTCATCCCCGAGTTTCCAGTAAACTGCAGGACAGGTGGTGACCGAGGGACGGCGGTTGGGCAGCATCTGTGGCAGCTGGAGAACTGAAAACAGTGTGTCGGAGCGTCAGAAAAAAATCGCTTTGGCGTTTTGTAATAGTGACCGCATCAATAGTTCTGATGATACTGAAGCATACGAAGGTGATGGTTTTGCATAAACGGTAAACACCACTGAATGGATGTTCTTTGAAAACAGCTTCGGATAACTTTCAAAGCTGCCGGCAGATGTATCGGGTACGGATGGTCCCTTGCAGGAGTCTGTTCATAAGTTACGGCTGTCAGATGCAGTTGTGCCTGACCTGAATAAACATGCAGAGAAACTCGTCCAGAACCACACAATGAAACACAATTCCCTGGGTTTATTTGGTTTAATACAAGTGGCAACGAGTTGTTGTATTGTTTGTAATAATTAAAAAACCTGCATTTGAAATGTGCCGATCAACAAACTCTTTCCGTGAAACATCATATGGACCATCCTAAATATGGATTACTAGTGGAAAACGTTTCAACAGGCGTTTGCATTTTGTCGACAACCTACCTGTCATTTCGTAGTGAGAAATTCTTTTTAGAAAATAGAGCCCTATACTTTACATACATGAGTGCTGTTGTTGACAAGCCTCAAACTGTACAATCATTAACTTAGACTAATATGTGAATAGTGAACAGCTGCTGTTTATTGGTAGCTGGACAAAGTGAATAGTTCGAGTATGAAACTGATGAAAAGGTAAACCTACTGAGGTGTTTATTTTTATTTTCTTTTAATCTATTTCAATCAATTTTTACTGTTTTCATATTTTCCTTTTTTATCTTAACAGCAAAAATACATCATATAGTGAAAATAACTCTTGCCATAATAATGTTTTAAAACATTTTTCCTCCTCCTCTACTTCCCTGGCTCTTTCTCTCTCAAAACAGATGGCTCAGACTCTTTGCTTTTAATATTTCACATTTTGCACTGAGCTCTTATGGCTATCAAGTATAATTCTAAACTTTGTCTTTGCACTTTTGTTACTCTCTCTTTTTCTGTCTCTCTCTTGTTCATAATCTCTTACACTGTTTTTGCTCCCGTCCACACATCTCTTATATACTCGCATACTACGTTTCCGGCGCCGCATCCGAGTGGCAGCCTTTCCAGCAGCTCCGTGTATGACTTTATCTTTTTACCTTTTTATCTATTTTTTTTCTCTATTTCTCTATTTCACTGATCACTTCTACCACTTTCTTTTATGTGGAATTGCTCCCTGGATATTTTATTTTTTGTGAATTTCCCCTTGGGATTAATAAAGTATCTATCTATCTATCTATCTATCTATCTATCTATCTATCTATCTAT
>JANRMT010028174.1:145899533-145916200 GCA_026402145.1 Polypterus bichir lapradei
CTATCTATCTATCTATCTATCTATCTATCTATCTATCTATCTATCTACTATTTGCCTGTCTTGTGTAGACTTTTACATTACATATTAGTTTTTTCTGTGGTTTCTTCAGAACACTATTGGTTTTATGGCATGAACAGTGGTACAAGCCCTGGCCCTCCCTCTCTCCTAAATCTACTCCTGTGCATAATGATGCTATCAAGACAACACCAACTTCTGTAGTAGTCAGAAAGGTTTTTAAGAAAAGATCACACATTTAGTCTGCAGTTACTGTAATGTCATAATAATTAATCATACTACCTAAGAAAGGCTGTAATGAGTATCACCCGTGATGATGTCTAGAGGACTTGACAGCAAGAAAGTTTCTGTAGGTAAATCTGCAATTAGAAAAGTTCTCATTGTTATGTCAGTCCTTAAATTGTGTTTAAATATCAGTTGTGAAAGCTCTGTGTGTATTTTGTTATGTTTAAGTGATATAATGTACATAGGTGCAGAGATAACTGTTCTTTAATTTATTCTTAGATACATGCATTTTAATTGCAAATTCGCCTCAAAGAACTTTCATCCATCCATCCATCATCCAACCTGCTATATCCTAACTACAGGGTCACAGGGGTCTGCTGGAGCCAATCCCAGGGCGCAAGGCAGGAAACAAACCCCGAGCAGGGTTCAGGCACACACACACCAAGCACACACTAGGGACAATTTAGAATCGCCAATGCAACTAACCCGCATGTCTTTGGGAGAAAACCAGAGTACCCAGAGGAAACCCACACAGACACGGGGAGAACATGCAAACTCCACGCAGGGAGGACCCGGGAAGCGAACCCAGGTCTCCTTACTCCGAGGCAGCAGCACTACCCACTGCGCCACTGCGCTGCCCCCTCAAATAGCCTGTTAAAGATATTTATTATTATTATTATTCAAAGTATTTTCAGGGATAGTTCCATCGCTACCACCTATATTGGGCAGTTTTATGTTGTGTGTACATGTGTATATTATTATTATTATTTATAATTACCTTTACTGCAATTTGCATGTGTTTAGTTTAGTTTGCCATTAATTTGTTCTGTTGTATTAAACAAAGACATTTGTGTTTTTTTGATGTCCATTGTTTATGCATTTATTTTGGAATGCTGTTTTTTTGGGGGGTTTGTCTTGCCTAGGGCTCCACATGGGCTTGGATCAGCACTGATAGCAATGCACAACAATTTTTTTGAAAAGTCTTGCTTCCTGAAAGTGTTTGCTGATTGTGACAGGTACCTACTGGGTATGCACAAATATAGTTTTGATTTTATGGTATCATGTAGGAACTCTGAGAAATAGACATTTATATGTTTACTGACAATAACGTATTTAGTCACGTTTATGTTTCGCATAAGCTATTAAATTCATCAGAATTAAAAGTGTTTTGCTCCTGATCTTCTTTTGTATTCAATGTCTGGTGCATCACGTTGCAGTATCCAACAGTAGTCAATCAATCAATCAATCAACATTTATTTATATAGCACATTTTCATACAAAAAAATGTAGCTCAAAGTGCTTTACAAAATGAAGAATAGAAAAATAGAAGACACAATAAAAAATAAACATAAGTCAACATTAATTAACATAGAATAAGTAAGGTCCGATGGCCAGGGTGGACAGAAAAAACAAAAAAAAAAAACTCCAAGTCAGCAAGCATTGATGGATTCCAGTTGCCCTGGTATCGTTTCTCCATCGTAATAATGTCCCAGTGAAACCTTTCACCGTGTTCGTCACTGACAGCACCGAGATTTGCGGGGAAGTCCAAGTGTGAGTGGAGGAAATGAATCTTGAGTGACATGTTGCACGTCATTGTCTTGTATGCTTTGAGAAGTTTGTCTACCAGCTGAATGTAGTTTGGGGCTCTGAAATTGCCCAGAAAATTGTCAACAGCATCTTTGAAGGTTTTCCAGGCAATTTTTTCTGGCCCAAGTAATAGATATTCAAACCGCTTGTCACTCATAACATGTCTGATCGGGGGGCCAACAAAAATGCCCTCTTTGATCTTGGTGTCAGTTATTCTTGGGAACATCTGTCTTAAATAACAAAAACCTTCGCCTTCCTTGTTTAGTGCTTTCACGAATTTCTTCATGAGTCCCAGTTTTATGTGAAGAGAAAGCAAAAATATCTTTACCGGGTCAACAAGCGATTCATGTGCCACATTTTTCTGTCCTGGAACTAACTTTTTTATGGAGTGGCCAGTTCTGTCGAGAATAGTGCGACTGTTTGGCACGGCTGTCCTATTCACAGATGAAACAACAGTACTTTGTATAGCTGAGCTGCAGTCCTAGTAACAGAGCAATGACTTTAAGATCTCCACAGATATTCCAGTTGTACCTGCTATACTGGATGTGCTTCAGCAACAGTTCCATATTCTCATACATTTCTTTCATGTGTGCTGCATAGCCAACAGGTACTGAAGAATAAATGTTGCCATTGTGCAGCAGAACAGCTTTCAGGCTTAACATTGACGAATCAATGAAGAGACACCACTCTTCCGGGTTGTGATCACAACCCAAGGCTGAGAACAATCCTTCAATGTCACAACAGAAACAGAGACTGTCGACTTGTGTAAAAAATTTGGTTATATCATGATTTCGGCCTCGAAACACAGACATTTTCTTTCCTGGTGACAGCAAACACCATTCCTGCAGTCTCGAACCCAGCAACTCGGCTTTTGCTTTTGACAGACCCAAATCTCTGACCAAATCGTTCAATTTGGACTATGTTATCAGATGTGGATCTCCTAATGAGCAAGGTTCAAAGTCCGGGTCAATGTCATTGTCAGTACCCTGCATTGCAGTTTCTTCATCTGGTTCATCTAAGGTCCAATCCACTGGTGGTTTTGGAATTGCAAGGCTGTCATCATGTGGCATGGGTCTCATTGCTGAAGGCAGATTAGGATATTCAATTGACTTCTTGTTTTCGGCAGAGAAACCAGACACATTAGTCAAACAGAAGTAACAGTCCGTCACATGGTCTTTCTGTTCTCACAATATCAACATAACAGCAAACGGTATCGTGTTTCGAGTGCCTCTGAGCCAGGCTCTCAGACTGACAGCACATGTCGCACAGCAAATGTGAGACACCCATTCCTTGTCTTGATCACCAATTTTGCATCCGAAATACAGATGATAAGCTTTCTTCACAAGAACAGTCATCCAACGTCTCTGAGGCACAAGTGTATTTTCGCCACAGATATAGCAGAATGTATCGCGGCTGTTACGACATTGACGAGACATATCGCCCAACACCAAAACGTCTATAGCATCAAGCTTACTTACTGTTATATTGCTACAGATACTATACTGATACGATACATACACACTGACTATCTATATAAACCAAATGAGCAGGATTGGTGTATGCAAGCTACCTTCATAGCATGGTGAGACAGCGTCAAGCTTGTTCAGACCTACCCAGGATATCAACTTCCACAGAACAGCTTCCAACTTGGCCTGATTCCATGCCTGGACATGCCCAGGCTGCACAAACCGTTGTTGATAAGTCACTTACGGGAGCGAAAATGTTTGGATACAAATATAAGAAAAAATCATGATAAAACTGAAACGGTATGTGATGGGTAAATTTTGATGTGATATTCATGATCAGCACCCAATAATCTATAAGAAACACTCAATAGTGTTCAAGAAGCTAAATCTTTGTTGTGCAGTGTAGTCAGTAATTGTAATTGTTTATTCATCATATGGTTAATGCATTTATCAACTTTCTACGAAGATCGCATTTTAACAGTTAACATAACATCAAATACTATACAGTACTATACTGCTGAAGTATTGAATGTTCAGTGAAAATAAATGATAAAGCTGGAATCAGCAAAATGTTCTTATAGACACTGCCAAGTGAATACATCTCTTGTAAAAGAGCCACAAGTACTGTTCAGATAGAGAAAAAGAGAGAGCAGCAGCAACGAGTACCAAAGTGGATCAAGGTAAATTTCTGTAATTTGTAGCTGATAACACTGTGTCAGCTAAATTCTGTCTTCATTATTTTGCGTGCCCAGTTTAATAATTAAATTTCACAAGATCTTGTGTCCATAGTATAATAACTTGTACGCACAGCGTATCAATCTTGCAACCAAAAGACAATATTTTGTGTGCCCAAATACAGGTCTTATTCACACAAGATAACTGCTTATACGCACAAGACAAATACTTATTTCCATGACACGCCAACTTAATTGTTCCCACAAGATAAAGAAACACCATTTTTCAAGACTGTGTGGGCTCCTTGAAAACCTATGTAATTTCTAACTAAGCTTATCCGCAACCCTGGAAAGATCTTATTTTTTAAAATTTGAGTATCATACCAGACACAAGAGAGTATCAGACATATTACTTGTTGGATACAATAAGCTAACCAGAAAAGTTATTCGAATGACTTCAGAAGCAATAATTAGTTTGGAACGGTAACCCAGTAGGTGAGATTTCTAAACAGGATTATGAACAGTCAGGCTCATGCCAATAATGTCGTAAACTATATTTCACAGAGCCATAGCTTGTGTGTGTGTGTCATACTCTATTGTAGGAAGTGGACATGCCTGATATTTTTACGTCCTTCTCTTTTTATCTTGTTATTCTATTTTAATAGGGTATGAAAATGCTTTTATTGCTGCATTAAATGAGGCCAAATACTTCTACTCATTTTACATCCATTGTGTTCTGCCGCTCTACCTTATTGACAACATTCGATCCACACAACCACATTTATTCTCCCTGAGTCAGTTTTGAAATAGCAATTCATTTAACACATACATTTTTGCAATGTTATTCACTTTATAATTCATAAATCACTTACTGTCATCTATTTTGTGCTCAACCTTTGTTTACAAGTGATTCATTTACTCATTACATTAGAGTCAAGGCACATGTTTTTGAGCATGTAGATATAAAATCCAGGGTGACACAAAGAATGTACACAGTCTCTACACAGACAGTGGCTGGTAGCAGGATTTAAACTTAGGATTCTTAATTTTCATTTAAATAACATTTTAATAACCACTGTTGAAGTGGGCCATAGGAGGCAACGCTGCAAAATAGTGCCATCTTCAGACAGACACACATTTAGCATGCTACATAGATGGCAAGTGAAAACAGTTCTCCCTGAGCACAAGTATTAAAGCTGAAAAGGAAAATTGGACAATTGATCTGGCTTTGCCTGATTTAACAAGTCAAAAGCTAACATTTCCAAACTTCCTGATAGTCTCAAAAATGTGCATATTTTTGAGAAGACTGGCTGAAAACTTCCACAAGTGTTCTGACAACTTCAAGACGTCTGCAGCATACTTTTCTTTGTTAAAACCAAGAAACATGGCCTGCGATTCACACGGATCAATTTCATTCAGAGATGGCATGCATCCAAAGCTTTGACTTTTTAAAAAATGAGATTTGGAAATGCAGCATTTTGAGCTCACCACACACACCAGTGCAGGAACCTATACAAGTCTGTCTTTTGCACTGATGAGAACCTAATGCGGTACATGCTTGTTGCCCCAAACTTGCAGACTCACATTTGCTATGGATTGTAAAGAACAGTTCTCTCAAATTAATTAATAATTGGGTATAATGTTTAAGAATTGTAGTATCTATTTACAGTTTCAATATAACTTGTATCTGTTCTCCTTTGATTTGGCAAGTACGCCTGAGTTTTGGAACTGCAAAATGGAGGAGTAAAAACCCTTGAAAACCCTATAATATTCCAAGTTGTTAGGAATCCCTTTGACACTTTTTTCTGAATTTGAATTTAGTTGTTTACACTGTCAGTGACAATTAAACTGGTTATAGCCCATCATTTAGTATGAAAATCTAATGCTTGAGATAAATGACTGTTTTGTCAAAACTTAATTCTGCCAATAATGCACATGTAAATTTAATGGAGCTAAACGGAAAATCTGAAAGCCAGCACAAGTCAATTCATATTTATGTTTACACAGTACAATGAAATTCTTATAAATCCACATGAAAGTGGAAAAGATTACATTAAAAGAATAGTACTATATGAAGCTCTCACCCACTACATAATTGTTTATTTCAAGTTGCCCAGCTCCTTGTCAACTTAAGTATTTCTGTTTTATACCCTCCCTAAGGTGATAATTTGCTTTGAAGAGCCTTCCTTTCTGTATCACTGTTGCTTTTACCTTGTACTATTTCAGATCTATATTCATTGTATGGAGTTTTTAGTATGTCTTGTATTTTCCTTATCATATTAATGTTTTATTTAACTGTTTCATGTTACATCATATTTTTTCATTTACAACTGTATATTTGACATTTGCCTAATATTTCTGAGATGTGTCACAAAATTTGCAAAATAGTCCAGTGCTGTAAACTTCTTAAAACAGAGTTGTATGTGAGAAGTCCTTGTTTATTTCATTATCACGTTTGAACTTTTTAAATATAACAAATATAGGGAGAAGTTTGAATTCTGCATTTTTAAGGTATGATAACTGTTTATAGTTTATTTTAAGAGAGAGATAAAGATAAATCTTTAATGTCACTGTCACTTTTACAAAGGAACAACGAAATTGAAGGTGCTGTTGACTCAGTGTGAGGCATAAGAATTAAAAAACAAGAAAAGAACAGTAATGAGTGCATTACAAATATATACAAATTACAATTTTCATATACATATTTCACTGGTTAAATGTACAAATTGCACTTGTTGACTTAAGGTCTATATTGTACATTTAGAGAATGATATGGAGCAGTTTTATTCTGAGTTCAGGGCCATGATTGCTTTTAGATAAAAGCTGTTTTTAAGATGGTTTGTCCTGGTTTTCATTGCTCTGTATCTCTTGCCCGATGGCAAACGCTGGAAGAGGCAATGACTGGGAAGTGATGAATCCTGTGAAATGTCTATTGCTTTTTTACGGCATTGGGAGGTGTAGATTTGTTCCAGAGTGGAGAGGGTACAGCCAATTGTTCTCTCTGCTGTCCCGATGACCCTGTGGAGCGCTTTCCTTTCTGAGGAAGTGCAGCTGCTGTACCACACACACAGTCCGTACGCGAGCACACTCTCGATGGAACAGTGATAAAAGGCAAGGAGCAGATTTTTGGGGAGATGGTTCTTTCTGAGGATTCTCAGAAAATACAGTCTCTACTGTGCCTTCTTCAGCAGCTCCTTGGTGTTGGCGCTCCAGGTCAGATCTTCCTCTAGCTCAATGCCCAGAAACCTGAACACCGATACCCTCCCCACATAGGCACCGCCAATGATGAGTGGCTGGATGTCAGTTTTGTTTTTTCTAAAGTTAATAACAAGCTCCTTCGTTTTTGTGGTGTTGAGGAGCAGGTTATTGACTCGGCACCACTCTGACAGCTGCTCTACTTCATCCCTGTATGCCAGCTCACCCTCCTTGCCTGAGACGACCACTGACATGTCATCCGCCAACTTTATGATCTTGTTGCTATGGTGAGTGGGGACACAGTCATATGTGTAGAGGGTGTAGAGGAGCGGGCTAAGCACACAACCCAGTGGCGTCCTGGTGTTGAGGCTGAGAGCAGTGGAGGTGTGGGGACCCAGCCTGACCCTCTGGGAGTGACCAGACAGGCAGTCCAGTATCCAACTGCAGGTGAATGATGGAAGTCCCAGATCTGCCAATTTGGACACCAGTCACCAGTGTGAGAGGATGGTGTCTGACGTAACTCCTCTGCTGCTCCAGGTGGGTCAGGGCAGCATGAAGGGCTGTAGCCACAGCATCCTCTGTGGATCTCTTTGCTTTATAAGCAAATTTAAATGGGTCCAGGTCTACTGGCAGACATGACTCCACACTGTTTCTCAAAGCACTTCATAATGACAGATGTGAGTGCCACTGGGCGGGAGTCATTCATACTGTTTGTGATGGATTTTTTCAGCAGCGGAACAATGATGGAGAACTTAAGGCAGGATGGGACAGTGGCCTGGGACAAGGACTGGTTGAAAATTCCAGCCAGGTGATCCACACAGTCTTTCAGCGCCCGTCCAGCCGCCCCGTCATGTCCTGTAGCCTTCCTCGGGTTCACCTTCCTCATCACCCGCCTCACTTCACACTCTTCCCCCGTGAGTGTGTTGCTTTTGTGAACAGGTGGCTGTGATGGAACTGCTGTCGGTGTCACCTCAAAACGGCAAAGAAGATATTTAACTCCTCTGTCAGAGAAGCGTCTCCCTCAGCGGCCGAGGAGTTGCTGGATTTGTAGCTGGTGATGTGCTGGACACCCTGCCACACCTGCCTGGTGTTGTTGCTCCTCAGATGGTCCTCTATCCTCCTTCTGTATACTGCCTTGGCCTCTTGGATACCTCTCTTCAGGTTCGCTCTGGCTGAGGGTGTAGACCCTGTGACCCTGAGTGCCCCATCCCCAGACCTGAAAGCAGTATTCCTGGCTTTCAGCAGACTCTGGACCTCCCTCGTCATCCAGGGCTTCCTGTTAGGATAAATCCTTATACGTCTGTCCCTGGTGACATTTTCTGTACAGAACCTGATATAATCCAGGACTGCTGTCGTATGGCTCTCCAGGTCCTGGTGATTGAAAACCTACCAGTCGGTTCTCTGACAGCATTCCTGTAACTGTTGGGAGGCCTCCCCAGGCCATATGGTAACAGTCCTGGTCATAATGGGAGCTTGTCTCCTGAGGGGAGTATATGCAGGGATCAGAAGCAGGGACGTATGATCAGACTGGCCAAAGTGTGCTAGGGGTTTAGCCCTATAGGCCTGTCTGATGTTTGTGTACAGCTTGTCCAGTATTTTTACTCCTCTGGTTGCACACTTTATACGTTCATGGAATTTGGAGAGAACTGTTTTGAGATCTGCATGATTAAAGTACCCAGAAGTGATGTGAACAACCTCAGGATACTTGCTTTGTTTGCTGCTGATGGTGTCATGCAAAAGCCCCAGAGCCGAGCTAGCATTAGCATCAGGTGCTATGTACACACCAATTTTTTTTACTGCTGTGTCTCCAAGAAATATTTAATTTCTTCATAATCTTAAATATTTTAGTTATTTGTGATGAGATTTTTTTCCATAGTATAGTTTGCTGTCATTGTCCATGCACATTACTTGTAGGTCATTGCTTCTATTGATTTCAAAAATGCAATTACAGCAGCCCAGGTGAGCAGAGAGCTGAGGAGACTTCATGCCAGCAAAGCAGCGGGTCAAGATGGAGTATCGCCATGACTGCTGAAGGCCTGTGTGCTGGAGCTGGGGAGTCCTCTACAGCGCATCTTCAACCTGAGCCTGGAGTCCCTAGGCTTTGGAAAACATCTTGCATCTCCCCAGTCCCAAAGGTATCACGTCCTATTGAGCTGAATGAATTCCGGCCTGTCGCCCTGACGTCACATGTGATGAGGACCATGGAATGGCTGCTGCTTCACCACCTGAGGCCACAGGTCCGCCACGCCCTCGACCCTCTGCAGTTCACATACCAGGAGAAGTTGGGAGTGGAGGATGGCTTCATCTATATGCTACACCGATCCCTCTCCCACTTGGACAGAGGCAGTGGTGTTGTAAGAATTATGTTTCTGAACTTCTCTAGCGCCTTCAACACTATCCAACCACTGCTCCTTAGGGACAAGCTGACAGAGATGGGAGTAGATTCATACATGGTGGCATGGATCGTGGACTATCTTACAGACAGACCTCAGTATGTGCATCTCAGCAACTGCAGGTCTGACATTGTAGTCAGCAACACAGGAGCGCCGCAGGGGACTGTGCTTTCTTTGGTCCTGTTCAGCCTATATACATCGGACTTCCAATACGACTCGGCGTCACAACTCGGAGTCCTGCCACGTGCAAAAGTTTGCAGACGACACTGCTATTGTGGGCTGCATCAGGAGTGGGCAGAAGGAGGAGTATAGGAACCTAATCAAGGACTTTGTTAAATGGTGCGACTCAAACCACTTACACCTAAACACCAGAAAAACCAAGGAGCTGGTGGTGGATTTTAGGAGGCCAAGTCCCCTCATGGACCCTGTGATCATCAGAAGTGACTGTGTGCAGAGGGTACAGACCTATAAATACCTGGGAGTGCAGCTGGATGATAAATTGGATTGGACTGCCAATACTGATGCTCTATGCAAGAGAGGACAGAGCCGACTATACTTCCTTAGAAGACTGGCGTCCTTCAACATCTGCCATAAGATTCTGCAGATGTTCTATCAGACGGTTGTGGCGAGTGCCCTCTTCTACGCGGTGGTGTGCTGGGGAGGCAGCATAAAGGAGAAGGACGCCTCACGCCTGGACAAACTGGTGAGGCTCTATTGTAGGCACGGAGCTAGACAGTTTGACATCCATGGCAGAGCGACGGGCGCTGAGCAGGCTCCTGTCAATCATGGAGAATCCAGTGCATCCACTGAACAGGATCATCTCCACACAGAGGAGCAGCTTCAGCGACAGACTGCTGTCACTGTTCTGCTCCACTGACAGACTGAGGAGATCGTTCCTCCCCCACACTATACGACTCTTGAATTCCACCTGGAGGGGTAAACGTTAACATTATACAAAGTTATTGTCTGTTTTACCTGCATTTTTATCAATCTTTAATTTAATATTGTTTTTTATCAGTATGCTGCTGTTGGAGTATGTGAATTTCCCCTTGGGATTAATAAAGTACCTATCTATCTATCTAAACAGATTTTCATTATATGTTTTGATACTCCCACAACCCAAAACTCACCATCTGTGACATCCACTTTTAATTTAAGCTGTGTTGGAACATGAGAGCATTATTCACAGATGACATATTGTGGTTAGCTTTAGGAAATATATTCATTTTATAATATGGAAAATTATTTCTTTGCGTTTTAAATATAAATACAGTATTTGCTGTGTTGTAAGATCACATGCCTCACAGATATTGACAGTCAGATTTCTTCATAATGCAGTGCGAGCTGGGACATGCAGTCCTGTCCCTTATATTATTTACCTACAGAATATACCAGTAAGAGTGAGTTTTCTTGCCACATTCAAAAGGTACACAGGTTTGATTAATTATTGACCTTAAAGTGAGCTAGTGTGGTGGCATAAATGGGTTTGCTTAGTGGTGAACTAGCAACAAAGCCAGGATGGGTTCTGGCCTTGAGCCTGTTGTTTAACTAGACTGAGTATATTTGTTAATTATTAAAATGTCTTTCCAGAACAGTTTCTCACTTATGTTCTTGATGAAAATGTTTATTACTGGCATACTGCTCTTGGTTTAAATAAAAGATAGTACAGCCAAAGCAGAAAAAGCAAAAAGAGAAGGCTGTGTTTCTGCCTAGGCTCTTGACAATCACATTGTCTGTCACATCATTGTTTCATGTGTTCTTCAGTTTCAAGACAAAAACAATGGCTCAGACACTGCTTCTGGTGGACACAGACTGTGGAATTGATGATGCTCAAGCAATTATGATGGCCCTAGCTGCACCAAGGGTACAAATCTTGGGAATCACCTGCTGCTTTGGGAACACATCTGTAGAGAATGTTTGTAGAAATACTTTGGAGGTCCTTAAAGTGTGCAACAAGCTTGAGGTATGGAAAATACACATGAGAAACCTAAACAAATTATTGACAGGCTTCTCTTGTTGCCTTACATTTGTATTATGCACAATATTTTAACAGCCTATCTCTTAGTACACAGTTATATCTTACCTCCCTCCATTTGATGAACATATTCAATCCACTTTTGTGGCTCCAGGGGTCAGAGCAGCATCTGACATTATGAGATGCAATCTGTGGTAGGTTATGCTGGTCAAATCTTCTAAAAGTGATATCACACTCTTGAAGAAAATCAGAGAATCTTACAAAGTCTTTATAGAGAATGGAGGATGATACACCTAATTACAGAGTAGTTTTCTATAAAGTTAGTAGCTTTTTCTTCTGTAATTTTAACTGGTATTACTTAAAAGCCAAGTCAACTTCTGTCCAAAAAGAGTTGCATGTTAGTGCACAACAACATTCTACATGGAGTTCTGTTGTCTTTACCCCATGTCACTGCATTGATGAGTAAAGTCTAAAGAATGCTAGAAGCCACACATTATTCACTATTTTAAAATCACAAAGAGATTTTCTTCAGTTATTTTCAGCGTAATTTAATGATTTTCACACTGAGATCTATTGCTAATAATTTAGACCTGTTAAAGATTCTTTCTATATTAAGATTTTTAATTCAGCCGGAGTCATATTAATAGTGAAAAATAGAACGTGTGTAATAGTTTTATATTTTCAAAACCCTACATTTCTTCATATATGACTCTGAGTGAATGCTACCCAGAGGTACTTTACAAACCCATGTCAATAGAAACATAGTTTCCATTTATTTTCCACAAGAAGGTTAAGAAACGTGCCCTCGGTCACAATGTTTGAACTGAGAGACTTGTGGTTTATAGTCCAGTTTTTTAACCACTATGACACAATATTCTGTGGCTACACATTTAAACAAAACAGTAAATTACATTCCCAGTGTGAACCTTTCTGAAATCAGCCAGAATACAAAATACACAATATGAGCCACAGTGGAGACTTTTGTGTACTTTATTATTCTTCATGGTTATTATCTTAGAATTTTTTAGAAATGTATTGGATGCTTAGTAAACCTTTTTTTTTTCAGATCCCAGTTTTTTGCGGTGCAGCTTCATCACTGATTGGAGGACCCTGCCTTAGCTGTGACCACTTCGGCAAAGATGGACTGGGTGATGTACTGCTTAATAGCAACAAGCAGACAGAACAGTTGCAGGCAGAGCCTGCAGTCAGTGCCATGATCAGACTTGCATCTGAATACCAGGGGCAGGTATTATAAGAGGACATGTATTGACATATACTGCTCAGTTACCTCATGCAGTGGTCGTGAAGTCAAAAGATTCATTGCAAAACACAAGACAAATCAGAGAGATTTACAGTTTTATTCAAGATACTGTACTTGTGTTTTCGTGTGCATTTCTCACATTGACTCAAATCTGTCATATAACATGTGGCTTTTGTCCATCTGTATATTTTTTGAAAAACGTTTATACATTAAAGAGTCATAGGAACTAATCCCAGAAGCATCAAGTTCAAAGCAGGAGGAACCCTAGATGGCACTCACTGGGACAGTTAATGCTCACCAGTCAACCTAACATTCTGTACATATCTTTAAGAAGAGACTGTAGTACTTGGAGAAAGCCACTAAGGATAGCAGGAAACGTAATTTTGCAGTGGTAAAATATTAATAAATACTGTAACACTCTCAACCCTATATAATTATGTGTGTAAGAATACACTACTATACATTATAAACTCTCCTCCAGGGAGACTGGGCTACATCAACAACCAGAGTGGTAACATTCTTGTAGTTTTATAGATAAAAGAAGATAACAGAGAAATGCTGAAACATTTAAAATCATAAGATCAACTGTGAGAATCTCAGACATTTCAAGTCATGCTATATTACACACAATGAACTGAAACCTTGCTACAGGTAGAGTGGAACCTCGGTTCACAAACGTCTCGGTACACGTACAAATCGGTTTACGACCAAAACGTTCGCCAAACTTTTGCCTCGGTTCACGACCACACACTCGGTATACGAACAAGCCAGTTTCCCTTTCAGTTTGTACTAAAAAAAATATATATTTACATACAGTTCGTACGGTCTGGAACAGATTAATTGCATTTACATACAATCCTATGGTGGAAATTGCTTCGGTTCACGACCAAATCGGTTTACGACCAGAGTTTTGGAACGAATTATGGTCATGAACGGAGGTTCCACTGTATAGGTAAATAAGTACCCTGATTGGCAGGAAGGGAAAAGTTGTCAATTTATGATCATATGTTCCCCTAGCAGGGAATTTTTTTTTCAAAAATGGTAATATATATATATATATATATATATATATGCGCAGAACAATTCTCCTACCCTTACCAAAAATGTGCTAGTCCAGCAAATGAACAATGAATAAAACATTTACTCTGACTGATGATAGAGGTATTTAATTCACCACTCTAGATTTGTCAGACTTTTTTTTAACATATCAACTGCAGAGTTTAATGTGAATTTGAAGCCCTTTGTACAATCCTTGAAGTGGGGATGAAGTAAAGAGTCATCCGTTCATATAAACACCATTCCAAGCAGTATTTATGAATGAGAACTTGGAGATAACCTTATTAATTTCATTTACCAAGTTGTGATGCCACTTTAACATTCTGTCAGCACATGAACTCAGCATAATGCATTACTTATATTTGTACTGTTTGATGCCAAGAGATTTTTTCCCAGTATACTTGAGTCTCTAGTCAAAGATAGTAAAATGAAATCCTGGCAATTAGCCAGTCAGAAAGTAAATAAGGACATAAATATCTCCTTGTTTAGTGAAACGTTTGCTTCTGCTTTGATCTTCGAAAAATATGTGCAGATTTGCCATTTTCTGAGATCACATGTTCTTGATTTTTCACTGCATCAGCTCTGGAGTGGCACAGTGGTAGCACTGCTGCCTTGTAGTAAGTAGAACATGGTTCACATCCTGGGTCCTCGCTGTTTGGAGTTTGCATGTTCTCCCTGTGTCTGTATGGGTTTCTTCTGGTTGCTCTTGTTTCTTCCTGCTGTCCAAAGACATGAAGGCTAGGTGAATTGTCAACAGTAAATTGGCCCTAGTTTGTAACTGGGTAGTGTGTGTTCATCCTGCGATGGACTGGTACCCTGTCCAGGAGTTGTTACTGCCTTGCGCCTTATGCTTGCTGGGATAGGCTCCAGCTGACCTTGGTCTGGATTAAGCAAACTAGAAAAAATGAGTTCAACTCTTTCTAAAAGATTCCTATAGCAGTGTGTTTTTCAGAAAAAGGCACTGGTGTGAAGGATTCAAGTAAGCATTTTTCATTAGGAATATGTTGTGCAGAAAGGTAGTCATGGTCCAGTAAACAATCAGCTGTAAAATATGGTCAATTGAGAACTTAATGACTTCAAGTCATACCAAAGGGGTTTGTATCAGTACTTAGAAATAACAATAGTTCAGTGAATAAGAGGGGTCTGAGGTGGTACCATTGAAATTATTCTATGACAGTTACAATAATTTTGGTGGTAGCACTAACATTACTGCCTTAAAGGTGTTAAACAACCCTGTAGGGTCAAATGATTTAAGAATGTGCTTTCTCAATTTCATTCATTCAGAAGAAGAAAAATAAACTGCTGGAGAATAGAAAATGCAAACTCTCTGTTAGGCATGAAACTGGGTTTGTCATGAGCAGTGGTATCGATTCTGTCACCAGACCATCCACTTTAGCGGCACAGACACAACACAAAGGATTATAACCTTGCTTTTGCAGGTGTTAACATCCAAATAATCCAAGGAGAAGCTGTCTCAGCAGTTGGAGACTCGAATCTAAATAGGGTGTATCCCTAGTGAGTGTATCTTCAAAATATTTAAACAAGATCTTGTTTGGATTTGATTTATACTACAGGTGAGATAAATCACCTCGTGGTACTCAACGGTAGACATGGATTTAGTAAGTAGAACTGTGTGGTATTGATTTGTGATAAATGAAGTGACTTTGATTTTTATCTGTTCTCAACAGTTGATTTTTTTTACCTGAACAAGGGCTGGCTTTCCAGAAATCTTTATGATAATGGTCCATTCGAAAAACACAAAAACATAGAGGAATTAGAGTTACAGAACAATTCTTTCAGCTAATAGTGGAAATGAAGAACTCCTTTTTAAAATGGTGTCAGATTTGGCTTCTAGCCACATGGTGGCTATAAAGCAGCAAACTCTTGCTCTCAACATTTCTGCACTTGCCTCTCCTGTTACACATGGCTGAAATTCAGCAGTGTAAATTCAGTCCTGTAATCTGAAAAAAAAATACTGATATCTTGGAAAAAGCCAAAACACCGGGCTCACTAAAATGCAGAGTTGGTAAAAATAAGGATTTTAATTTAGGGAAGAGACACCAGTTTGACCTCACCAGGAGTAAAATGTATGCTTTTTTTTTCAGGTCTCAGTTGTTGCCATTGGTCCATTAACCAACTTGGCTCTGGCAGTACGAATGGATCCAACGTTTCCTCAGAAGCTAAAAAATCTTTATATTATGGGAGGAAACATGCAAGGTGAGAGACTAACTGCCCACCCACCTCAACTCAGTGTATCATGACTAACAAAGGGATATAGAAACTTTTAAATATTAAATTAACAATTAAATATTATTATTTATAGATTATACAGTAGGTTAAACTATGATGTATACATGAGAATAAAGTTTATCATCATATAGATTAGAATAATAACAGGTATACTTTTAGAAATGGATTTACCACATAAGCATAATTTATTTATATATATATATATTGGGGAATATGGCCAGCAGCTTTTCCCGGCTAGTGCCCCCAAGCCGCCAGATGGAGCCCTCCCTGCAACATGGAGGTGCCCCGAATTCCAGCAGGGCATCATGGACTTTGGAGTTTTAATTCCCAGCCCTGCTGGATACCATGGGGGCCACCATGGGACGCTGCACAGAGGCCCAAGGACTTGTATTTTCCATATAGCCTGGAAGTACGTCCCAGTCACGAGGACAGAGGAAATGACGTACTTCTGGGCTGAAGAAAAAGAAGAAGTTTTCACCCAACCCAGAAGTGTTACAGAGTCACATGGACTGAGGGACAAAAACACTTCCGGGTCAAGGACTTTAAAAGGACTGTGGGAGATCCCAGCAG
>JANRMT010028174.1:145936200-145975685 GCA_026402145.1 Polypterus bichir lapradei
GCAAGCACTGGTGAACTCAGCAACGCAAAAAGACCTGGACGTCCATGGAAGACAACAGTGGTGGATGATCGCAGAATCATTTCCATGGTGAAGAGAAACCCCTTCACAACAGCCAACCAAGTGAACAACACTCTCCAGTGGGTAGGCGTATCGATATCCAAGTCTACCATAAAGAGAAGACTGCATGAAAGTAAATACAGAGGGTGCACTGCAAGGTGCAAGCCACTCATAAGCCTCAAGAATAGAAAGGCTAGATTGGACTTTGCTAAAGAACATCTAAAAAAGCCAGCACAGTTCTGGAAAAACATTCTTTGGACAGATGAAACCAATAGAAAACTGACGGATTGGGTTGAAATATGGTGACTCTATAGAAAAAAGAAAATTAGTGGACATGTTTTTTATTTGTTGATATTTGTCAATAATAATGCTATAGGAAGTGGGTTATTTTAAGGCATCCTGTCTTTATTCTGCTCAGCGCTGACAGGCTGCAAATTGAATGCTGCCAGCACAACATCGCCACTCACCAATAGCGGGCACAGAAAAGTAAATAAGCAGAGGTGTTTTGACAAGGGAAAAACAGGATGATATGTGGCATATCCTCTGAAGTGGAAGAAGGAACTTTAACCGAAACTGAATTGAAATGTGGTTACACATCTTATATACCCTAAATCTAGATGCCAGGGAAGGAAAGAAAAATACAGGAGGAGTTGGATTCTATAAACCCAAGACAATAAGATGCGACTGGTGGTGCCCTCCAAGCCCTCCTGCCAACCTCAATTTGTTATACCGTAAACTGCATGCGGCGAATATTCCACAGAAATGTTTTAATCATGGGCAATTGTATGTACTGTAGCATATTTAACAGTAAGGTGTTCCAGTAAACTAATAATTGTAGCCCCTGTTAAAAAATACTGCAAATATTATATACAAAAAAGTGTTTTGTTGGTTACATAATACTTCTGATACATCTGAATAACCAACAGCACTGTAACTGAGGCCCATTGTCTTTGGAGATTTCCGGGTTGAAGCCAGGTAACACAGCTAGTGCAAATTAAATTAAGCGATTCAATTTTTTTTTGTTATTATTTATTACAGAGGTTTGGGGGCGGAGAGAGCCTAGCTCAACAGCATCAAGAACTTTTAAGAACATCTTGTATGGCAAGAACTAACTCTGACAGGGTGTTATTTCACCACAGGACATTTCCATATACATCTTCTTCCCCTGTAAGACAAATTTGGAGTTGGCAATTAATCAATTAATTTAGAATGGCAGAGGGAAAGTGTTTTTACAGACTATGTTGGACTCCCCAGAAAAAAGGGCCTTGGCAGTCACAGACTTGATCCACATAAACTGGTGTGGAAAGCACTAGAAGTTTACTGCACCAACCTAAATAAAAATGAGTGGTATATACATATCTTTTATATGTATTAATAATGTTCATGGACCTGCCTATACTAATGCCAAGTGGATCCCCAATTTATCCTCAGAATAAAATGTATTAATTGGGTTGTATGGTGTTAAAAGTGATGGGCGGCACGGTGGCACAGTGGTAGCGCTGCTGCCTCTGCCTTGCTGGTTCGCTTCCCGGGTTCTCCCTGTGTCTGCGTGGGTTTCCTCCCACAGTCCAAAGACATGCAGGTTCGGTGGATTGGAGATTCTAAATTGGCCCTAGTGTGTGCTTGGTGTGTGGGTTGGCACCCTGCCCGGGATTGTTTCCTGCCTTGTGCCGTGTGTTGGCTGGGATTGGCTCCAGCAGACCCCCGTGACCCTGTGTTCAGATTCAGCGGGTTGGATAATGGATGGTGTTAAAAGTGTGGCACTGGTATACAGGCCCATGTGTCTTCTGGTATGTCTCGTACTTGTGTGGAATAGATCATGATAATGACAGTGAATAAGCAGTCCATTGAGTGAGAGGAGATAGTGTAACTGATCTATATATTCAAAATAACATGACAGTTCAACCACTTCCACTTAACCATTCCCAAATAGATGGTGAAGTGTTCTTGTAGCATACCTACAGATAACATTGTGTAGTTGTGTCCATTCTCGTTACATGTAAAATTGTGTCAAACAATAAAAGTCTAATTATGGCATAAAAAAAAGAAAACATTGATTACGATAGCAAAATAGTCTTTATTGGGCTGTCTATGCCAGTGTGAAAAGTTAGTTATGTTTAAAATTTGTCAAAAAGTTTAGATGACATGTTACCTGTTCAGCTCCTCAGCAGTCGAAGCTAGTTGCTTTGTGTAAAGATATGAATATGTGTAAAAGGTTAATATTCACCATCATACTGTATATCATGCCTTTGTGTCTTTCTGTGTAGGTCAAGGAAACAAGACAGCGTGCGGTGAATTTAATTTTGTCATGGACCCAGAAGCAGCACATGTTGTCCTTAATGAATTTTCTTGCCCTACCTACATTGCCACATGGGAATTCACTTGTCAGAACAAACTCCCATGGGTAAGTTACCACTGCCTGCCTGTAATCTGTTATTTTTGTTAACAAATGTGTTTTGCATCTGAAGGAGAAAGAAGAAATTTCCAGCAGAACGTACATGCTCACTTACTAAGAAAATTAATCCTATTTCTTCTTACTTCTTAAAGAGAACAGATAAAACATGGCACATGAAGAAGAGTTTACTTTGTTAGTTTTTACTGTCACATTTTACTTCTTGGCAACAAGCGAGGAAGCTGTGTTTATAGTGTAGTCCTGGACTTTTTGACGGTGTTCTTCTCAGAGGAGACACTGGGTAAGCCCAGGTTTGCATGAAATGGACCAAATATTTCAAAACCTCAGTCCTAATCTTACTCATCTAATTAGGTAATCAGAAATACTGTATATGCTAATATTATTGGCCAAGTCGTTTCTCCCTTTCTATTATTTTAAATAAGAAAGTCTCTAATTTAACGTCTTTAAAACACTGTATTTCCCAAAAAGTTCTTAACTGTTGTTTGATTTCAATTTACCTCTATTATCTGTAGTGTCCAACATTCTTTTCTTTGTACAGAATGTTGAAAATTCCTTTATACAAACCAATAAATGTACTACAGTGGGATGCAAAAGTTTGGGCAACCTTGTTAACAGTCATTATTTTCCTGTATAAATCGTTGGTTGTTACGATAAAAAATGTCAGTTAAATATATCATATAGGAGACACACACAGTGATATTTGAGAAGTGAAATGAAGTTTATTGGATTTACAGAAAGTGTGCAATAATTGTTCAAACAAAATCAGGCAGGTGCATAAATTTGGGCACCGTTGTCATTTTATTGATTTCAAAACTTTTAGAACTAATTATTGGAACTCAAATTGGCTTGGTAAGCTCAGTGACCCCTGACCTACATACACAGGTGAATCCTATAATAAGAAAGAGTATTTAAGGGGGTCAATTGTAAGTTTCCCTCCTCCTTTAATTTTCTCTGAAGAGTAGCAACATGGGGGTCACAAAACAACTCTCAAATGACCTGAAGACAAAGATTGTTCACCATCATGGTTTAGGGGAAGGATACAGAAAGCTGTCCCAGAGATTTAAGCTGTCTGTTTCCACAGTTAGGAACATATTGAGGAAATGGAAGACCACAGGCTCAGTTCAAGTTAAGGCTCGAAGTGGCAGACCAAGAAAGATTTCGGATAGACAGAAGCGACGAATGGTGAGAACAGTGAGAGTCAACCCACAGACCAGCACCAAAGACCTACAATATCATCTTGCAGCAGATGGAGTCACTGTGCATCGTTCAACCATTCGGCGCACTTTACACAAGGAGATGCTGTATGTGAGAGTGATGCAGAGGAAGCCTTTTCTCCGCCCACAGCACAAACAGAGCTGCTTGAGGTATGCTCAAGCACATTTGGACAAGCCAGCTTCATTTTGGAATAAGGTGCTATGGACTGATGAAACTAAAATTGAGTTATTTGGGCATAACAAGGGGCGTTATGCATGGAGGAAAAAGAACACAGCATTCCAAGAAAAACACCTGCTACCTACAGTAAAATATGGTGGTGGTTCCATCATGCTGTGGGGCTGTGTGGCCAGTGCAGGGACTGGGAATCTTGTCAAAGTTGAGGGACGCATGGATTCCACTCAGTATCAGCAGATTCTGGAGACCAATGTCCAGGAATCAGTGACAAAGCTGAAGCTGCGCCGGGGCTGGATCTTTCAACAAGACAACGACCCGAAACACTGCTCAAAATCCACTAAGGCATTCATGCAGAGGAACAAGTACAACGTTCTGGAATGGCCATCTCAGTCCCCAGACTTGAATATAATTGAAAATCTGTGGTGTGAGTTAAAGAGAGCTGTCCATGCTCGGAAGCCATCAAACCTGAATAAACTAGAGATGTTTTGTAAAGAGGAATGGTCCAAAATACCTTCAACCACAATCCAGACTCTCATTGGAACCTACAGGAAGCGTTTAGAGGCTGTAATTTCTGCAAAAGGCGGATCTACTAAATATTGATTTCATTTCTTTTTTGTGGTGCCCAAATTTATGCACCTGCCTGATTTTGTTTGAACAATTATTGCACACTTTCTGTAAATCCAATAAACTTCATTTCACTTCTCACATATCACTGTGTGTGTCTCCTATATGATATATTTAACTGACATTTTTTATCGTCACAACCAACAATTTATACAGGAAAATAATGACTATTAACAAGGTTGCCCAAACATTTGCATCCCACTGTATAATCAGTATATGTGAGGAGTGGTTAACAGGCCTGTATGTGAACAGAGCATTACACAGTGCTGGTTTTTTAAGTGACCAAAGCTTAGCTTCTGCATACTAAAACATGTGAATTACAAGTTTATAGAATTTGCAGTTGATTGTGTATCTTTGTTATTTCCAAACAAAGTCAACATAGATGCGAAAGAATGTAAAACCAAGTATTGTGCTATCATTAAATTTCTAAAGATGGAGGACAATACACATTAGGGAAATGGTTCCCACTTAGTCAACATGTGCTTGGACTAGTCCACTTCAAGAGCTGGGCAGTGGAATTCCATTTTGGCAGGGCATTCCTCAAAGATGACCCATGACAGAAGGAAATGTTGCTGTGAAGTGAACTGTAATTGAGAATCAAAAAGTGATGGTTTGTGAGGTAGCAGGCACAGTAGCAATTAGTTATGTGTCGTTTGAACAATTAAGCATGGCAAGGTCTGTGCATGCAGACTCCTGAAATTAAATATTGCCGCCTCCAGTGTTCCAAGAAGAATCTCGAAATAATCAAATCAGACTGACAGGAATTTGACTAGGAATGAAACTAGAATACATCACAATGAACTGGAGTCCAAACAAGCAAAACATGGTGACTCTCCAATTTCAAAGAAATTCATCATCCAAGTCAGTGCCAGCAGGACCATGTGCACATTTTTTATGACATGGAGGGTATAGTCCATATTTATTACATTCCCCAAAATGCATACATCACTTTTCAGTATTATGCCGATTTTCCTTGGAGTTTATGGCAGTCAGTCAGGGAAACGGAAAAGGAAAGCTGAAATCCATCATCCATCTGCTTCATAACATGGTCCCTGTTCACACTCAATGGGTTCCAGGTCTAGTCAGTGAAACTGTGGTTTCAGACATATTCCACACCGATTGGTTCAGCAGAGTGGGCCCTGTGTGATAACCACAGGGTCACTGTGTTATGCCAGTGATGAAGGTGGCTAAGGAAGAGAGGCTGTACAAGTAGGGCAAAATGTTTTTGAGTGGCATTGAAGAACTTAAGGAGCGTTACAAATATTTAATGTGATTTTCTTGAAAAATAAAACTCTTTTGGTTTTATTGGTGTTTCTACTTACAGGTCATGCTCAAAACCATAAGATCACTCATCATATAAGCAAATGAAACAAATTCATAACATTGGTTAATATCACTGCGGCCTATAGATTTCCCCCCAGCTATACATGCTGTATAGTAAATTGTGGTGATGCTTCGATTAATTGGCTGCCAATCTAAATCAGCTGATTTTTCACTCCAAATGACTCAATTGGTGATGAGTAAATTGGCTCATCTCAAAAATCAATTTTTTCAGTATTTACTTTTTGAAGTTTTAAGGTAATTTAGTGGTAGTGCTATTTTATGCAAAGTATCACAGTATCTATGCAAGTGCGATTGTAGTTTTGCTGTCAAACTTCTTGTAAACAGAGAGTAGCTTTACTTTAGGAGAGAAGACTGGAATATCAGCTTTGATGTTAAAGAAAGTGGAGTAATAAACCAAAAAAAAGCAATTGAAAGAGTTACCCCATGCCTGGAGAAGAATGGCAGTCTTATATGTTCTCTGGCTAAACCTGGATTTGAAGGAAAAGGGTTAGGGTTAGGCATATTTTTGTCAGAAATTAAGAGAGAAGCTGCTTTAATGAGATCCATCCATCCATTATCCAACCCGCTATATCCTAAAACAGGGTCACGGGGGTCTGCTGGAGCCAATCCCAGCCAACACAGGGCACAAGGCAGGAAACAAACCCCAGGCGGGGCGCCAGCCCACCGCAGGACACACACACTAGGGACAATTCAGGATTGCCAATTCACCTAACCTGCATGCTTTTGGACTGTGGGAGGAAACCCACGCAGACATGGTGAGAACATGCAAACTCCATGCAGGAAGGACCCAGGAAGTGAACCCGGGTCTCCTAACTGCAAGGCAGCAGTGCTACCCACTGCGCAACCGTGCCACCCCGGTTTAATGAGATCATGCTGTATAGTTTCATTTTGTCTTTTACTTAAAACAGACATTCCTTGACCGAGTGTGGACAGTGAGCGAGCTTGTGTTTAGTATAGCATCTCGTATTTTTAATTAGAAAAAGAATAGATGAAGAATTGTGGCTTGTAATTATAACAAGCATTTTCCATTATGCCATGTGCATTACGGAAATATTTTGTGCATATTTTTTATTAGTTAAAACCATGTATTTTAAGGGAACCTTTTATTTTAGTATTTTTATGGTCACTGAACAATATGTCTACAGAATTTCATTTTGTTAATTAAAGAAATGAAGAGGTAACACCTGTGATCTGCCACTGAACTGTAAAAATGCCAAGGCTAAGGCTTTATTGTAGAATATAAGGCTTCAATATGGCTGATTATTCTGGTGCTGAATGAAGAAAATGTTTTTTTTAAAAGGACAAAGGAAAAAACTGGAATCAGACAATTCTAGTAATATAAAATCAGTGATCTGGATCAACCCTATAAAACCCGATTGCAGCATCCCTGGTAAATTGACACTGAAAGAACATTTGCTCTTCTTCATTGTAGTGTTTTCTTCTGGATGTTTGTTCTTTTACTCTCTTGAAGAGTCTGAACTGTAGAAGTCTTGTCAATATGTGTTTTGTGTCCATTTAAGCAGTGTTTGTCAAACTCGGTCCTGGGGACCCCCTGTGGCTGCAGGTTTTTGTTCCAACCAGATTCTTAATCCGTGACAACACCTTATAGCACTGAGCTCATTTAATTAGCTTATATTTGTTTTTTCTTTTATTCGACATTCAAAAAAGCATAGCAGCATGATTTTTACATTTATAAGATATTTAGAAATATTTCTGCTTTTGCTATAATGCTTAACTCTCTTTGTTGATTTCATTATACTTTGCCCTTTCTCTGTGCAGTTTTTTCCCCCTTCATTGTATCATAATAATGACAACTTAAAACGAGCAGAGCAGACACCCAGGCAAACAACACTGAATAACCAAAGGCTGCAGCTACTTTACAGTCAGACCCACTAATTAGTAAAAAATGGATTAATTAAACAATTAGAACACCTAGAAAAGTAGAATGAATGTTAAAAGGAAAAAAAATACATTATTCCTATATAACTGCTTGGTACATTTTAATATATATATATATATATATATTAGCAAACTTAGTTTTCTAATTAATATATTGTTCCTTAAACACAGAACTTGGGAAATATCAGTTCACTTAACCAGCCCAGGAGTTCAATTAAAAACAGAAGCTGGTTGGAACAAAAACCTGCAGCAAAAGGGGGTCCCCAGGACCGACGTTGAAAACCCCTGGCCTAGGGGGTTGGCAATCACAGACCCCAGAGCCTCCTCTGCACTGTGCTGTTACTCAGTTGATACCGGTGCAGTTGATGCTTGACAAGTATCTAGTTTTGGGATCTGCAGCAGGCATCTTTTTTATTTGCAAAAAACTATATTTTCCTTTTCTGTGCTTCTGACTGACATATCTAGTGTTATCTGGAGCTTATGTGACAGGAATCAGAGTGAGCCTTATGAAATCTGAGATGAATGGCCTTGACAGAAGAATTTTATTACCTCAAGGTCTTGTTGACACATTTATAAGATTGACCAACAAATGTTGCTGTAAAAGCAATGCTGTCTAACATGGTCTTAGTGAAGGGGCAACACACTCTGCTTACTTATGAGTCCAAGTTCCTGTTTTATGCATGTGAACTTTGAGTAGAATCTGAGAGAAAGAAATTGAAGTTCATAAAGTGTGCGAGGTTCCTACACAGGGTTAGCACACTCAGTCTTCATAACAGGATGAGTGGGTCAAGTACTTGGAAGTAGAACTGGTAGTTCTCTGGCCTGAAATGAGACAGATGCAGTGGTTTGGATATTTATTGAGGAATTCTTTTGGCATCTCCTGCCAAAGATCTATTTTGGCATGACTTGTAGTTAGAGACCCTAGATAATCTGCAAGGATTAGATCTCTTACATGCCCTAGGAATTCCTTTATAGATGATAGAAACTGTATTTGGCTTCAGGGAAATTAGGCCTGACAAACCTGGCCTGTAATTGCCACAATCCTGAGAGGGAAAGGAAGAGAAAAAAAAATGAGGCGAGTTCTCATCATAGCAGAAAAATTCACAAAGTCAAAATAAATAAATAATCAAACTGTTAGCAGTTCTGTACAGGGAAGCTGCAATGAATGAATCTTTCAGTCTTCATTTGCTTATAAATAATTGGCTCTCAACTTTGCTCCAACTTGCTGCACACCCTCTTACTACTAGTTTGTTATCCTATGCTCTTATTCAAATTTTGCTACTGGCAAGATTTTTTTTTTTTTTTTTAATGTAATATTTCTTGAGGTTTTTATCTAGAGTGAGGTGACTTGGTGTATGTAGTTTGGCAGGCCTTCACCAGGAAAACACATTAAAATTGAAGTGGAGTAAATACAGTATGTTGTAGATGTGCTTTGTGAATCAGCTTGTGGAGGAGACCATTATTAAAGATGGCCGTAACAGGAAGGGTAAGTGGAACAAGACAGGAGAGTGAGACAAAGATGGCTGATGGGTAGAGGGCACCCTCACAGATAAAGTGCCTATCCAAAGTATTCATCCCCTTGGAAGTTTTCACATTTTATTGTTATACAAAATTGAATCACAGTGGATCTAATTTGCTTTGTTTTTTTTTGACATTGATCACAGAAAAAACCTCTCTATCATCAAAATGAATATATCAAAGTGATCTAAATGAAGCCTAATTGGCCATTAGGCTTAAAGATTTGTCCTGTACTCCAGCTGCCAAAGAAGAATGGTCCATAATCCTAAGAGCCAGTTTCAAAGTTTGAGTTCTTCTGCTGCCATCTCAAGTATAATAACAACTGAGAGGAGGAGGTTGTTCAGAGTAAAAGTAAGGTTGATTGATTAAAGCACTAGGGTGGCAACTCCGGCTTGTTAAAAACTCAGTCTGACATATGACTCTGTGACTGGCAGTGCCACTGATTTTCATGAAATTTACACAAATGTTTCAAAGCAGCTTTTCAAGATGGTACATCAGCTGTTCAAATGCACACAAAACTTGTGCGTGCCCTGTCAAAGGAAGAAATGATTAATGGCTGAACCACTCCCTCTAGTAAAAGATGATTAGCAGAGACGATTTGAGCTGTTCGGGATTAAGTAATGACTAGAGATGTACTGATGGCAAGTCTCATATAATTACTCTTATTTTTATACAGGAATTCTTTGACAAATGGGTGAACCAAGGTACTGAAAAGGCAGATTTCATGAAGAAAATAACTTCATCCTGCAAAGCATATTTTAGAGAGGTCACCTGCAGAAAAGATCTCCTTTTCGGAAATGGATTTGTTCCCTATGATTCATTTGCCATGGCTGCTGCTATAAATAATACTGCAATAGTTGAAATGTCTGAATGTGCTGCCAGCGTGGAACTGAGTGGGCATTTAACCCGAGGGATGATGGCAGTGGATCCAATGAATGAGCTAAACACGACTCGCAAGATATTTGTAATGAAGAAGTGCAACATGAACATAATCAAAGAGCTGCTCTGGATGGCACTAAACTAGCAGCACATATAAGCTATGGAAAATGTCAGCTTTGTTGTCTATTTTATTGATTACTGTGTGTATATCAGAATGATCTCAATCAGGGCTTGGAAACTTAATACAGTAGTATAAAAAATATTCTTATCAAATCATTTTACAGCAATAAAAATTTTGCCATTATTGTATTTTCTTAATTGAAAAATCCACTTGTATTTGCTTATCTGCTTTAAAACAGAAATCAAAACTGAACAATATCAATTTGTCCAAACATTTCCTGAAACTGACATTTTTCATCATGGGCTGGTTGCCCCATTTTTTTTTTATTATGAACTAATTTTTATTGAAGAGAATAAGTAAAATACAAAAGGAAGCAGGATGTATGCAGATAATATGAAGATAACATGACACCCCCCCCCAATCCTGTGAGAAAAAATAATAAACACAAATGGAGAGAGTAATTAAAATGGAACCTACGTGACTAATCACAAAGGGCAACAGTCCACAACTGGGCAGGAAGGAGGATAAGTTCCCATCATCACTAGCCACCAGATAGCCAATCACCTGCGAGCTTGGTGACCAAAAGCCACTCCCAGGTGTTGAAGCCAAACGATCCATTAATCCTCAATGCTGAGAGTTCAAGAAGAGTCAGGTTATAGAAGGATTTACAACAGAAGTAGAAGAGAGGAAATTCTACTGAGAGGCCAGTGCAAGTTGAGAACAACCTTCACTGAACTGATCTAAGAGAGTGTGTGGAAAGAAATTAGGTGAGATAACCACAAAACACTGACATATTGTCACCAACTCTGAGGTGAGGGAGGAACCTGGACAACCAGCATTAAAGAAAGGGAATTCGAAAAAGCAAACCAGCAGGTCAGTAACAAAGGGACACTTCCAAAACATATTGAGAAAGGTTTTGAGAAAATTTAAAAAGCAGAAGTGACAAAGGAGATCAGTGGATAAACCCATAGCAAAATTTTAACATAAGGTAAGATACAAGTGAGGGACAAAATGAAATTGTGTGTGCTGATAATGAGGAGCTAATGGAGAAACTGGACCTTAGTACCTGGAATACCCAGTGTCATGAGTCATCAAAGGTATTCCTGAGAATGTTAATACATAAAAGAGGCCGTTGGGGGGCTTGTCCTCCAAATCAGAGAGCATTATTGTAAAATATGGGGTCTTTGACACTAGATTGGATCACTGTTATCCAGATACAGAATATTCAGGATTACCAAATCTGGTTTACTAGTGCTTTAAATGGAACCCACAGTGTAGCCTACTGGCTATGTAAAGAACAACAGGCGGACCAAAAATACCAGTAGCCAAATAGCCATCGTGTGTGTTACTTGGAAGAAACAGAAAACACCACAATAAACAAATATTTTTCCATTTCATTTATAAACAGTGTGGTCTATGGCCGGCTTTTCATCACGGCCAATACCCCCAGGCCGCAAGATGGAGCTCTCCCTGCAGCATGGAGGTGCCCCGGATACCAGCAGGGAATCATGGACTATGGAGTTTTCCCCTACAGACCTGCTGGATACCCCAGGGGCCAACAAAGGACGCTGCAGGGAGGCATAGAGAGTCATATGTGCCCTATAACCCGGAGGTGCGTCATAGGCAGAGTGACAGCAGAAGTAACGTACTTCCGGGACGAAGAAAAGGACTTTTTATCTGACCTGGCCGTGAACTGGGGATTGGAACACTTCTGGGTCAGGGACTTTAAAAGGACTGTGACAGCTCCCAGATGGCGAGCTGAGCTGGGTGGTAGGAGGGCAACGCGTCTGGGAGTAGTGGAGAGTATTGTTATTTGTAATTGATTATTTGTATGAGTATTGTGGAGGAGAGGGTGCTTTGTGCACTGTACTGTGAGAATAAAGTCAACTATTAGACTTTTTCCTGGTGGCTGGAGTTTTGGACAAGGGTTCAAGGGAGCGATAGCACCCCATCTGTCACAACAGCCAGATTCCATTTCAATCTCACAAGAATAAATGAATGAATGACTGAAAGAATAAAATATTTCCCCACATATGCACTGTGGTTATTTTTATATAATTGTAAAACAAAAAAGTCCAATAGTCAACAAAATAAGGAACATTTACAGTTCCTCAATGGTACAGATTTCAATTTTTGCTTTTAGGAGTTGGATTTCCATTCTGACTTTAGTTTGTTGTAGTTGGGTAAGGAGGAGTTGTTCCTTTGCCAGAAGACTCTGCACTTCTGCTCTTTCAGTTTCTCTTGTAAGAAGCACCTCATATGCGTCACCATCCAGGTTTGGAGAATGCTTACGCTTTCTTTTTAAAGTTTCTGTGACAACAGCTGGCTCTATCTGTGAGGATCCACCCTCTTCCTCAACCACTTGACTGAGATTGAGGACAAATATTTCCTCTTCATTAGGAGGACCAGGCCCACCCTCCTCTGTAACTGTGGGCTCACCATCAACTTCAACACTATCAATTCCATGCAGAGCTTCTGATTTGTCACCACCAATAATGTCAAGGACAATGTCAGTATACTCACCCCTCTTGAAAGGCTTGTTACCCGTTGTGGGGTTTTTGGCCTCAGCAAGGTTCTTTGTTGCCTTGGCTTTAAGGTTCTTCCATCTTAATATGACTTGTTTTTTGGTCCTTTTCAGACCAGCCCCTATACCATTCACATTCTTGATGATGTCCTCCCAAATGTTCTGTTTGCATATCTTGGTCACTTCTCTCCCCTTTAATGAACTGAAGTGTCCTACTATGGAGGAATAATGGCACCTAACACCCTTCAACAGTGCATGGTTTTCTGCCACTGTGAAATTAGGCCCTTTTGAGTCCATGGTTCCATCTCTTTTGTGTAGCTAACACTGATTTTATAGGCCCTGTGCTTGATTGGGGTAATTCAACACATGACAAACCAGTCAGCTCGTTGTTGCTTAATTGGTGTGTGACCAAATAAAATCACCAATTTCTTACACACCTTGGTCATAGGTTTACAGAGACATTGGCATGGCAGGTGTTGTTCATCGCTACCACGGGTTGGGAAGGAGAAAATACCGTGAAAGAATGTATGCTGAACGTGCCAAACCACTTGCGCAATACACTACAGAGGAACTGTATGCCCATTTTCGCTTTGGGAGGGGCAATATCAAGTACATTGCAGACCTTGTCAGGCCAAAGGTACAGCACAAAACCAAAAGGAATCATGCTCTGTGGAGGGACAGTGCCTAATGGCACTGCGCTTTTATGCCTCTGGGACTTTCTACCAGGTTGTTGGTGACAACATGTCAGTGTTTTGTGGTTATGTCATCTCCTTTATGTTTGTGACTAATGACACCTCCACACCTTCCTTATTTATGTGGGGCCCCTAGTTGTTTTGGGAGTTCACTCCTCCAGTTTACATGGGTTGTTCATGTTATGTTTCCTATTTAGTTCAATCTTGCAGGTGGAAGTCATTTTACTGCCCTGTTACTTGCCTCGCAAGTTGGAACAGAAGAGAACGTGCAGGCAACGCGGAATGGCGTCATTTTACTCTTGACTTGTGGTTGAGGAGAATTCATTCTTTGAGGTTCCTTATATATCTGGTGCTACATCTGCGGCTGTGTTTGCTTGCCTTTCTCCTTCATTCATCTCTTATGTTCTTGACAGCTCTAATTATGCCCATGCTGACTAGATGAGCTGAATACAGATTTCAGTCTTTTACAGAACACACACACACAGCTGTGCCGGGCTTTCCTAATAAACAATGGCACGGCCCAGGGAGCTGCTCTCAAAACTTAGTGTTGTGATGATATTAAAATGTACCAATTAATGGCTTTACTTCAGTCATAAAGGTCACTCCACATGTTTTCTTACTGAGTCTGGGGAAAGAAAAAGGCTCTGATGACCTCTTATACTCCCTCCCACCTTGGGCTTGAATGAAAACGCCATTAAATATTCCCACGTGACTGCAATTTAAACAAACTCCATGAAAGGGCTTAGGCGTTTCTCAGGATCTTGATTTGACTAATGACCGTTATTGTGCCCCTCGGTTCACACACACACTCAAGTGTGTCACCACTACAAGTAACAAGACTAAAATTATTAATGAAGATAAATTTGGTTTAATCAGAAACAATCCAATCTCTTTTGATTCTCATGCTAATCCAACCCAAACAAAAATATTTCTGCCATTGAAACCAAACTGGCAAATTTAGAACAATTATGTCATTTGGAAAACCTTGCATGTGGCCTTTCCTGATTTGAAGAAGGCAGAGTGCCATGTCTAGAGGTGCACGAAAAAGAGAAGAGTATGTGAGGATTGGCCAGGATGTGTATGAGGGAGTGGGGACTCGGGTTAAAAGCAGTGTTGGGGTAATAGACAAGCACCCAGTTAAAGAAGGTCACTGGTGCAGACCTGCTCTAAGTCCTTACCTCTTTGGCTATGGATGTGTTGAGTCATGGGATAAAAGACCACCTAATGTGGTCTGTGCAACTGGCTTTGAAGGTGCAGAACGTATTTAAATCAGGCGTTTCTATGGTCGGTTCTGCGACATTACGACTTCAGCATCTGTTTTATTAATAAATGTGACAAAACACTTTACTCCTCCTCTCTCTGCACTCGTTCTTACAACTTCATGAGTCTTATCCTTTCACAAGAGAGCTGTGGTGCAAAAACTCTCATATTCAAGCCATCTGGCAATTGCTCAAATTTATCCCATCTACATCGACCAGCAAAAACATTTAAACCACAGACGGGTGAAGTGAATAACGTTGATTATCTAATTGCAATGGTACCTGTCAAAGGCTGGGATATATTCGGCAGCAACTGAACTGTCACTTCTTGAAGGTGACATCTTGGAAGCAGGAAATCTGAGCAAGTGTAGATATTATCTGAGCAGCTTTGACAAGGGCCAAATTGTGATGGCAAGACAATTGGGTCAGAGCATCTCCAACCAAGCAGATCTTGTGAGGCATTCCCAGTATACAGTGGTTAGTACTCACCAAATGTGGTCCAAGGAAGACAGGGTCTGGGTGCACAAGGCTCACCCATAGGGAGCAAATGCTTGCCCATCTGGTCCAAGAGCTACTGTAGCACAAATGAGAGAAAGGTGTCAGAACACACACAGTGCCTCGCAGCTTGCTATGTATGGGGCTGAATAGCCACACAATGGTCAGAGTACCCATGCTGACTCTGAAAGCACCCATAATGGGCACATGTGAGTGTCAAAACTGAACCATTTAGCAATGGAAGAAGGTGTCTGGACTGACGAATCTTGTCGATGGCCAGGTATGTGTGCCTCATTTACCTGGTGAAGAGATGGCAGCAGGATGCACTATGGAAGTAAGGCAAGCCGAAAGTGGCAGTGTGATGCTCTGGGCAGTGTTCTGCTGAGAAACTCTGGGGTGTGGCATTTATGTGGATGTTACGATCAAAAAAAAGATTTTCTTTGAAAATATGTATTTTAAAGAACAACCTATAGTTATCTTTAAATAAGAAATACACCAAAAACCTTGATGCCATGAAGCTTTGGCTGCGAGAATTTCAATTTTAACTGTTAAAACGCATTGAGGTCAAACAAAGCCTCAAGCACACAATGGCAACTCTTTTGTTATTTGTACTGTTAAATTTGGTTAAATGAGTGGTGGGTGGGAAACTTTGGTTTCTGATGGAGCTTTCTCAGATTTTTCCAGCTTGGAAATGGTATTGGTGGCACATATGCAGTATTTATACTATAGTCACTTGATGGTCAAGGAGTTCACCATGTTATTTGGAACTCTGACCATTTTTAGAGGGCAAAAGATAAGTTTAATCCCCCTGTGCAAGAATTACTATGTCCTTTTGGAATTAGCCTGATTAAACATTGGTATTGATGATTACAATGTATTAGTTATTATTGTATGGATAAGCTGCTTATATAGAAAACTTAAATTTATGGATCAATGCATTCTTAATCAACTTAAATCAAAACATATTGTAATAGCACATGTTAAGAGCTAAAATTGAGAAGCTTTTTTATTTCTTATAAGTAGCAGGAAAATACAAATTTTATCAGCATAAGGTTGCTTGCTTAAACGTCAGTAAGTGATGGTGAAAAGTCAAGGACAGCGTGTACTATAAGAAAACTTAAGGCCATTGTTTTAGAAATGCAGCTGCTAAGACTTTAACCTTGAGAAAATTGTACTGTGTGTCAAGTAACTATTCATTTGAGTGGTCCACAATCTCATGTGGGGGCCCTCCTAATTTTAAACTTAAAATGGTGGGAATTGATCAATAAGCAAGTTTTGGACACCTGCACAGGGTATAAAGAAATGATGGCTAGCTTTGGTCAAGTGATGGACATTAAGTAATGGTGAAAAGAGCTAGAAGGAGGAGAGAACTTTGCATAGATAAGAAATGTAACATAAACTGATGCACTTCCTATTAAACACATGCAGCATTGTCAGGTCTCTTTGGTATACTGCTGTGTAATAAAGATTGTGGTATATGATTTAAAACTTTGTCCTGCCTGTCTTTGCTCAACAGTCATTTCTACTACACCCTTTAAAAGCCAATACAATGTAATGTGGAAATGCAAAATTACATTGAAAATGTGTGCACAGTAAACAATTGCTGCATAACAGAGGAACCAAAAAATGAAAAGCAGAAACTGAAGCTTTCAAAAATGGGTGCCCATATATTAGAATGGCTTTTCAGCAGAAGAAATGCTCTTAAGCAAGCAAATTATTAAGACATGTCAATTGTTTCACAAAGATCATAAATTCCTAATACAACTGAAGGTTGGAGTTAGCAGCATCAGACGCAAGACTGGATCCAATTCTGGCCAGCACACTGGTCCATTATAGGGAAGAGATTTCAATAAAAATGGAATGTATTTTCAACAATGCTATTATATATATATATAATTTGTTTTTAATATGTCGCTGTGGGGTCAAATATGGGCAAAAGGCAGCCCGGTGTTGACAGCTAGAAAGTGAAATTTGAAATAATTCTGCCCTCTAAACCTTGGCAACCATTAACTAGTACTGAAACTGACAAAGCATATTGGTGGTCAATTCACAAAACTGTGCACCACACCTCTGGTCATAGCCCTTAAAAAACACACACATCAGCAGAGATTTCTAATTCTGATGTTCAATGTATCATTTTCCATAATTAGATCAAACAAGAAAACCCTGACATTAACAGTCTCATGCAGTGCACTTTTTACCGTCAGATCCCAGTATCTGCCTTTACTGACTGCTACTTGAGCTTTTTGACATCCAGCAAGCCGATTCTCTGTTCACACAACCACATTATGGCACAGAGCTGGCACATTTCACAGACAGGCACAGAACACGATGTCTCTGCCAACAAGTCAAATCCATTTCCTTTACTTACAAATACTCCCCCCACAACCTGCACCCTAACAGACACACAGCAAAATGTGACCTGGGGGGTGGGGGGGAAATAATCAGGAAATGAGCATAAACTAATCAAAAGTGTAAAAATGTCAATTTAGCTGAAAACAAAGCTTTGTTATAACTTACTTCAGGTCCGAGGCAGATAAGGTAAAAACATTTTCAGTAAGCCTCAATTTGTACTTCAGCCAAATGAAAAATTTGAAAATGAAGTGGCAAATGCTTACTCTAGCACTGCACACACTGCATAACAAACAAGGTAACTAAAACTAAACCAAACAATACATTTGCTTTAACAGTAAATAAATGGGTTCTAATTACAAATTTGGTTAAAGCAAAAACCTGCAGCCATGCAGACCTCTAAGCTCGTAACTGAACACCCTGCTGAGAACCTTAGTGATTAAGAAAATGCAATTTCTGAACAGCTTTGACAGAATCACAGCACAGCACTTAAGGTATCTGACATTACCTTAAAATTAAACTTCCAAATAAATGAACTGGTGTCAAAAATGCCCCAACTTTTTAATATAGAGAAAAAATAAAGATAAAAAAAAGATTTTCTTCGAAAATATTTATTTTAAAGAACAACCCATAGTTGTTTTCTTTAAATAAGAAATACACCAAAAACCTTGATGCCATGAAGATTTGGCTGTGAGAATTTAAATTTTAACTGTTAAAATGCATTGAGGTCAACAAAGAATACAAAGCCTCAAGCACGCAATGGCAAGGACAGTGACTGGCAACATGGAGAATACAGCCACTATAACACTTGGAGCCATTGCACCCTCAGTTCAAGTTTACCCATTAAAAATTCTGAAGTTTTATATTATTGCAACCCTTTAAATGAGACATCGTCTCAACTATACAACTGTTTTAACTTTACACAAAGTGCTTGTTTCAAGAATGTAATACTGATTTTTTTCTTGTACCTTACAAGTGAACATTTTCGATCAACAGTATTACAAAGGTCAGAGGAAGCGGGTGAGGGCGAAACTATAAAAGAGGAGATGTCTGATTATAAAGCATTCTTTTTTGTTTTTAGTATAAAAGAAGCATTCAAATTTCCTTGGTACGGAGGGCTGCTACCTGTTGTTAAAAGGGACAAAAAAACACACTTTTGTAGACATATTTGTCTCACCACTATAACAGTGAGTGGGTACTTTCGCAAGAATTGAGCCAATTTTCTAATGGGAAGCATAATGCTTTAGCTTAGAAATCCTGCATTGAAAAGTGCACTTTAGATATAATGCTGATTTTGAAAAGAGAGAAGGAAAGTCAGAGCAGTAGCGTCAGTTCCCACTTTCTGTAGTGAAGTTTGAACTGTTAGGCCACGGTTCAGAACTTCTTCTCCCAAGTGTCGGACGCCACATGCTCCAAGGGTTGTAGGTCCTCCCAATTTCAGTGGTGTTGGATGGCAATGGGGCAGCAATACTGTTGTCACCATTTGCGATGAGGTCAGTCAAAGCAGTGCTGGCTGGAGGACTGGAAAATGGTAACCCAGTGTCAATATTAGTAGACCAGATTGAACTGCTGAATGGATTAGATGAGGGCCAAAGACTTGTGGTGCTGCCAATGACTGACTGTTATTAAAAAAAAAAAAAAAAAAAAAAAAAAAAGTTAAATGAAAAACATTTCTATAAAATCACTAGGAATATTTCAGTTCACATTTCTCAACGGATTGAGATCAACAGCTGATCAAAGTGGTTCTTTACTATGTTTTTAGATTATCATTAAAATAAATGTGACAACCATTTGAACAGACCAGCCTCATAATTAAAACCACAGCTATTTTATAAAGACCCCAAGCTACTCACTGAAGTAGGGGCTGTCGAGGTTCCAGAACTACTAAGCCAAGAAGGGCTTGATGGATGATCCCATATAGAAGGCGAGACATGACTGAACTCAGGCCAGTTCTGCTGGGGGTCCTGGCTGAAGGACTTGGGATATGCAGTGCGATTAAAAACCTCTGTGAAGGAAAAAGACAAGATGTGTTGCAACTTTAGACCTTCTATGTAATTTGCATCATTCAGTTTTTAAATGATCACACCACCACATGAAATCGCACCCAAACATAGTGGGGTAAAAAATGGCTCCAAGACCAGAGCAAATGCACATTATCCCTCTATATAAAAGCGGTCGGGATTGTCCTTCCGTCCCGTGAGTGCTACGCAGACGCGGAGTTTCACACACGCCCCGTCCATTTTGCAATGCATGATGGGATTTGTAGTTTTGTTTTTCCAGGTTAAAAATGATTTTCTACTCCAGCCTGTATGATATCTTCTTCTTTCTTACTATATAAAAGCGGTCGTGATTGTCCTTCCGTCCCGTGAGTGGAAAGCATAGCGGTATTCCGCTTATCACAGAATTACTACTAGCAGCTTGCGGTACGAAGCGACATGATGTGAGCAGAGTTCTGGTGCTCCCATCGTTCCCTTGCTTTTGTGCGCGATGTGCTGGAAAAATAGACAAAATTATGTCTCTGGAAATAATTAATGTTGATGGAGTACAAATGCCTTACCGCGTAGTAAATATCAGTGGGGTTCAAAAGGGCAACCTCAATATAGAAAAAAAAGTTTAAATTTCATCACAAAAATAACAGAAACTACGAGTATTAAAGTAATACCGCTCAAATGCAATATAACCAAATTAATGAGTTTGTATAAAATATCAAATTGATCTACATATTGAATTGCCTTAAGAAGTGGTCAACGTATAATCGGTCGCCTTAAAAGGCGGGTCAGCTTAGTAATTATCTAAAACTCAAGTTAAACATGGTGGTGATTAGTATTAATTAAACTCCCAAGGTTGACAAATGGCTATGTGTTGTAACATGGACAAACACAACTGAGCACAGTACAATTTTTTCTTCAGGAAGGCAGTGGTCCAGGAGTGTCTGATGTTAACTATAAGCTGGTCCAAAGAATTTATATGAAAATAGCTAACAGAATGGTCACATAGGGTTGTTAGCAAATTACATCAGGCAGTAGAGACACTAAATGTCATATAATCGGTGATAGGATCCCCTGGCCATATACTTACACCCAAGTGATGGTATCTCACACAACGTAACCCACTGAAATCTGGCCTGTTTAAAAGGTTTCTGATTGCTTGCTTAGTGCCAGTTAAGATATTAGAAAAAAAATGCCTTCACTAAACATAAGTTATGTATTTTGGTGTAAAAAATAATTTTTGTAGCACTTACCTCCAGTTAAGTTGAAGGAATTGCTGGGACCAAATGCTGAAAAGGCATTAAGAGGTGAACTTGGACTACTTGGATTTCCAATAGGGCTCCACAAACCAGAACTACACAAAGTAAAATAATACTTTACTTGATTGATCAAAACAGAATCACTGTTACATTTTTAACATTAATTAAAGAAAACAAAATAAAAGATAGATTTTCCTGAAAAGGTTTTAAAATTAAAACTTGTAGTAAACTGCCCTGACAGAACTGGAAAGTGTTTAAGGATTTTTGTTTAGGAACATGAGCATGCTGCAGGGGCATAGTATGTTAACCGTTAGGCTGGCGATAAAGAACACGCAGTCAGACAGAACAAATTTTCATGTGTGCTCAGATTTTCCTTTTGTCACAGTTAAGATGCAAGTTAAATCGTTCACTGCGACTTTCTCTGTATAAGCAAAAGACACCAGCAAAGACACATTCACAGGTTGGTGAATTAATGTCCAAATTATTTTAGTAATTAGTTTGAATACTAAACACTAACTCTGTCTAGCTTCTCCAGAAGACCATATGCTGTATTTCTTGTTGGAAGCTGGTGTTTGCACTATTATGGTACAGACACCTTGTGTACCAGTTTCCTCAGCCCATCTTCATCTGCAGTATGGAGTGGCATGCTTTTGATTTGACTCAATGAGTTCACAGCTCTTGTGTGAGACTGCCAGCGAGCAGTTCTTCTTGCTAGTAATGCCAATGCTGTAGGTTGTGACAAATCAACCTTCCAAATGGCATGATCGTTTAGTATGTGGTAATTATTTGTAGACATTCTGCCATATATATGCACACATACATACATATACATGAATATTATTCAGTTTAAACTCTAATATGTGCACAGTACAAAACGGTAAATATTGTTTCATTATTTCACTAGCGTCATGGAAATTAATTAAGTTCATTATGTCTGTGATTAGGTGCCTCACATTACCCCAGGATGTACTCTATGCATTTACATTATATAAATCGGCTATTTATATTTGTGCAAGGTTCATTCAGTAGAAAATTAATGTTATGAATCTAGTGTTAATATAACTTCTTTTTGAATTTTATTATTACACACTGCTTAACGCTTTGGGCAAAACCTTAGGATTTTTTTCTATAAAATAATATTTTACCTCTTTATAAACTGCTTTATGTCCTCTGATTCATCACAAATTTAGTTTTCCAATCATGCCAGTTAAGAACAGTACTACACACTATAAAGATTTGAACATAGTGAGATAAAAGGGGAAAAAAAAAAAAAACACAACTACCACCTACAACTTTTTTTTCATACTGGAAAACCAATTAAATTATACTAAATAAACCAAACTGAATGAAAGCTAAACTACACAACCCTCTTATAAATAAAAAACATTAAGTAAATGCAAAATAATTTAATTATAATTCAATTGTACGAAAAAACACAACTGATGCACATCAGCACTAAAGGCAAAACAAAAGATGGTTAAAATATAGATAAAATGCAATGCTTCAGCTCTAAAAATTGGGTTGCCAACTAAACATATCAAAGCCAAGCAAACACCAACCCGCAAAAAAAGCACACTCATTAGAACAGCGTGACTCAGGAACAGAGGAATTCCCTTGCTACTCATCAATGCTTACATAACCTCCAGTACTTCTGCTGCTGAAAAATGCCTTACAGTCAATGCAAGATTGCAAAAAAGACTGTGCATAAAAAACAACAAGAACGTGTTCTCAGGAAACAAACAAAAAAAAAATCTTGAAACTGCCACAGATTGAATGTCCAATGAGCAGGCTGCTGCATTGCTAAACTAGCATCTGACTGGCTGTAAACCTTTGCAGTGAATGATGATAAATAATTCATAAATAAATGCAGAATTCAAGGGGAGGCAAATGACACACAGAGAAGTGATACTAATCATCAGAAAGCTTAGCTTCTCTGCCTTTACTTGCAACTTAAAAGTGTCTTGATATCTCAAATGGATCTTTAATGATAAATGCTTAGAAAAGCGTATAACAACCATATCTGTACTGATATGTATGAGTTTACAGAGGTAAGAAAAGCACTATGAAAGAAAGAACACCACCACGTTTTTTTTCTGCCACATTTATTTAAAGCAGTAATGTACTGTGTTCAGTTCTGCTGCTTTATTATCATCCAGACTTGCTGTGCTGGCTTCACATGGTCTCACTATTTTTGGAAGGGCTTTATGGAGATAGTCTAGTTTTGTCCAATGGCCCAAAGTGAAGGAATAAGGTCTTGAAATTTTGACTTTCGTTACGCAGGTAGGTTACTCTAAACTGGCCTGGAATGTGTCATTGCAGTTGTATAAATGAATATTCCCACAGTGGACTTGTATCCCATTTAGTAATGGTTCTTGAATTACCTAGTGTTATGGATATCAATTTCAGTTTTCCTCAATAGCGTATTGGAATAAGCAGGGGTGCAAATTGAATGCATTAATTTAAATGTTTAATACCCAAGAAAAACTAGAAACATTAGCCAGGTTAATAAAATTTACTTAAAAATCTGAAAATGGAAACAATGATGCATAATACAAAATACTTAACCTACCTTCTTTATAAAAAGGCACATACTTAAAAGTTAAATAAATATTCCACTTATTTAATGTATTCAATTTAGATTCCAAAAACTCTTGGGAGTTAAAGGGTAAGTCTGTTATCTTTCAAGACCAAGTTATTTCTTCACAATCATGGTATATATTAATTTGCCACATGAAACTATGTTCTAGAGTGAAGTATATTCTATAAATTAAATAACTATACTGCTCTTGTGATTTAAAATGGAGCTAATGGACACTGTGGTTAATATAGATATACCATGACTATGAAGAAATAGCTTTGACTTGAAAAATAACAAGACTTATTCTTAATCTCCTTGGGCCACCCAGACAAATGCTTATTTTATTCAGGTTTACTCCGAATCTCCTAGTGTTGCATGTCCTACATATGCACAAGTGGTGGCACCTTACAGACATCGCCCTACAGATATTCTAACTAAGTAACCAAAACAACTCGATGGCTTCACTCCAGAGATGATTCAAGTTTGTTGATCACTTCACCACATCATTAACTGAGAGCTCACTGAAAATATCTAATACTTAGTGTGACCAGAACAAGGATGTACACCAATTGATAACAAAACTTCATCCAGCTGCTTAGTTTAATTTTCATATGAATGCTGGGTACAAAAGGGGTAACTTTTAACAATAATCTGTTGATCTCCAGACATACTCTGCCCTTAGTCATAAACACAACCCCAAATGAGCTTGAACTCATCTAAATGAGGCAACTCCAAACCCTTATCACCTAACACACCTCCGCTAAAAATGGCAACTTTGAGTCATTTAAATAAAAAAGGACTGTTACTTAACCTCACTTTGCCTAGTTTGTAGTGAACAAAAATAGCAAAAAAACTATTATGCAACTAGCAACACAACTGACTATAAAAAGTATAGAAATTATAAAGCTTTACCTGTCTGACCCATCGCTTTCAAAGGAGGTGTTTGGAATGTTATGGTGGTTTGAAGACTCTTTTTTGCTTGTCAAACCTTTCAAAGATCCATTTCCTCCTGTTTTGTTAAAGCAAAAATACTGCAAGTTAAATGAAGAAGGCATCTGGCACAGCAAAATGCACAAAGTATCACACCTACCTGGACTCTTATCATAACCAGCTGCCACTGCTGCAAATGTGGGGTTCCCATTTTTGCCTGGCAATGATGATGACTTTGCCAGCTTGTGTTTGTTTGCATTAGGTTTCTTCAGTGCATTTTCACTGTAAACAAGAGGAGAAATTTCTAGCACCACATTCATAATCAAATTAACTGAAACTGACTGGTTGCGCAAAAACTCATAGGTCTTCTGTTTGTTTTTCTCCAATTAGCTATATTGTGTTGAAACACATCTACCAATGTGTAATTTAAAAATACAGCACAAGTAGAATGAACAAAATTTGATCAATTACTTGAATCTTAATTATACTACAGATCCAGAAGCACTCATACTGAATAACAAAATTACATTTGCTGATAGTATTAAAAAAATTTGATCAGTACTAAAGTTTCCAAGTCAGTAGTGATTTGATAAAAAAACATTTAAATCCTATAGAAAAACATATCTATAAATTAGCATTCAATCATTTTTAATAAAATCTGTGTAAAGTGCCATACACATAATGCTGCAATCACTCCACATCTGCTTATGTCAACAGTTGGTTATTTTATTTCTCCTTTATAATCAAGTTTCCAGAATAACAATTAAACTGAAAGGTCAAATCAGTATTTCCCAAAGAAAACAAGCTTGAAAATGTATGCATGGCATAATATTCTGGTGTGTTTGAAGGCTGTGCAGGCACTGTAGCCCTCAATGAACTGAGTTCAGTAGGTAGGTTCTAGAACTGCCACATCTGAAGCTTGAAATCACACAAAAGCAAATGAACTGAAACAGGTCTGCTAGGAGTGGGCTAAAAATTATCCAAAAAGCTGATCAATTACTATAGGAAAAGTCTCCTTTCACTTATAGACAGAACTTTTTTTGCTCCTAGGGGAAATTTAGTACTGCTAAATGTGGTATAACCAGATATGGAGTCCAACATGGAACACTGTGTATTGAACCAACATTTTGTCTTTCTTACTTGTTACCTTAAGAGTGTACATATGTTTGTTCTGATATTCAAATTCACCCAGCTGAACCTCTTTCTGCCAAATATGGCAACAGATTCCCCTATTTGTACAGGGAAAGGCCATAAGCTGCATTTTGTTCTGAAATTTGACAACACCTGTGATTGTTGGGGGAAGTGCTTCTAAGGAGGTATTTTGGGACTTTTACCTTTGCCAAGTTGCTTCCAACTGTGGGTTTAGTCAGTGAAATGTTGTTTGGTGCCCAAATTTCACTCCAGGAAGTTTATTTACAAATTGCACCTGTACTTTATTTCACCCTGAGCAGCAGCAGCAAGGTACCCCTGCTAGTATTTAATAATGGATTCTGGCTTATAATATGAAAATACTGAAAAATATAGGAGGAGAACAGTTTTAAATGCTACTATAGTTAAAGGTTTTTAAAAGCTTTGTATGTAACCCTAGTTGTATCCATAAACTGAATTTTATTTTAAATATAATACTTACTACTATCTATCTATCTACCTATCTACTAATGTTCATTAATACAAAAAGATATCAGTCAAAATGAAGCAAGATGTACACATCTTAATATTAGAAAACACAGAACTTTAAACAATTACTACCTGTTGGTATTAACAATACTGCTGTAGGAGCCACGGGATGTCAAATTAAATAAAGATGGGGGAGGAGACGAAGTCCTTGACATGGAAGACATAGGTCTTTTCAGGAAAACATCGGCATTCATTGTTTGTAAGGATAACTGATATAAGCTGTCTGCAGCTATAAATAAACAGAATTATACAAATTAGCTTTAAGAAAAACCTTTGAAGATTGCTCAATGGAAAACACAATTTCATTTGTCTTTGGAATACAGTATGAAATAAAAGACCACAAGGATACAGAAAGTAAAGTCAGCTAATGCATAAAGAGGACTTTAATCTTACAACTACTTGATTTGTGCAGCGGAACACAGTCCCACTCAGGTGGAGGTGAATCCTTTTCTCCTTCTGAACTACTGCTATTACTAGGTTCCTGGGTAGAGTTACTTAAAAGAAACTTGGAAAAGTTTGAAGGCCGACAATCTTCAAGTTTTCCGCATGAACCTGGGAAGGGTACAAGGAGAAGGTGAGAAAAAAGTAAGTATTTGCAATTACTATTAAATGGGTACCATGTAATCTGTTTTTGTTTAACCAAAAAGAATGCTTAGTAAATGGTTTAATTTGTGTAAAATATTTTCCAAAAAACTTTTCGTACATTTATAATGATGGATACAACACAAGATACATGTCTTTATAAAGAACTCCAGGACGTGTGTGTCTAACAAACTATAGGTTTAAGGTATAAGAATGTTTGTACTAGAATACATAAAGGTTCCATCTTTAATCTCAGTCTTCCTTAGAAATGTTAGTGATGGAGTGCACTTACAATTAGCTGTGTAGCAGTACTTGTAAATTGGGCTTTTAATGAGAATCTAGATAGCTTGACACTTTCTACCCAGTAACTTAAGTACTGTAGGCAGAAGGACCACTGGGGTGATATCCTCTCTCAGAAAAAAAAAAAATACTGGTAAGAGTTTAATAATTCAATAATTGCCATGAAGGTTTCCTGCCAGATTAAAGATGCAAAATGGATTAACAAAAGACATAAGAATACCTCGTTTAGGGATGTTCCTTATTTTTGATCCATTTGGTATAGACTGTTGCATTAAGTTTTTTGATGAGAAGTTCCTGCGCTGTTTGTTTTCAAGAGGAGTTGTATATGGCAGTTCTAAAGAGCTGGAAAGCACAAAGACAAACAAACTAATCAGGTTTTGTTCTTTCACAAATAACCAAGATATTATAATTGATAAATTATTACCTGGGCTTGACATCTGTTTGGCTATCCTTCCTTCCATTTCCTACCTTCTTGTGTTTAGCTTTCAGGTGAAATATCTGATTAACATCTTTTTCTTTTTCAAATGGAAAAGTTCTGCCTTTTTTCCTTTCAGGTCCCTGTGAAGTCCAAAATTATTAATAGTATGCATTTTTTTCTTTAATGCTTGACTTTAAACTACTACATTTTATTTTGGCTTAGAGGTCCAGGAAAAGCATACTAATGAAAAAGAAGAGCAAAGTGCTATAGCAGTGGCTCCCATATTCTGTTCCAGGGTTCCTTTGTGTTTGCAGACTTTTATTCCAACCATTTTCACAATCGGGACATAATTCTTTCTTTTAGCTGATCTCATTCTTTAGTGAACACTGTCTTTATTCATTTATTCTAAGAATTTCTTCAATATTTATATTTTGCACAGACATGAAATGCTTATATTTCATTTGCCAGTTTTTTTCTTAATTTACCAACGTCTATACAGTTTGCTCTCTTAATTGCATTCAAATGCCAATAACACCAAATCCTAAAGGAAATAACAACTTTAGCACCATACAGTCATATGAAAGAGTTTGGGAACCCCTCTTAATTCTTTGGATTTTTGTTTCTAATTGGCTGAGCTTTCAAAGTAGTAACTTCCTTTTAATATATGACATGCCTTACGGAAACAGTAGTATTTCAGCAGTGACATTAAGTTTATTAGATTAGCAGAAAATATGCAATATACATCATAACAAAATTAGACAGGTGCATTAATTTGGGCACCCCGACAGAAATATTATATCAATGCTTAGTTGAGCCTCCTTTTGGAAATATAACAGCCTCTAGACGCCTCCTATAGCCTTATATGAGTGTCTGGATTCTGGATGGAGGTGTTTTTGACCATTCTTCCATACAAAATCTCTCCAGTTCAGTTAAATTTGATGGCAGCCGAGCCTGGACAGCCTGCTTCAAATCATCCTATAAATTTTCGATGATATTCATGTCAGGGGACTGTGACGGCCATTCCAGAACATTGTACATCTCCCTCTGCATGAATGCCTTTGTAGATTTTGAACCGTGTTTTGGGTCATTGTCTTGTTGGAATATCCAACCGTTGCTTAACTTCAACTTTGTGACTGATGCTTGAACATTATCCTGAAGAATTTGTTGACATTAGGTTGAATTCATATGACCCTCAACTTTAACAAGAGCCCCAGTCCCTGAACTAGCCACACAGCATGATGAAACCTCCACCAAATTTGACAGTAGGTAGCAGGTGTTTTTCTTGGAATGCAGTGTTCTTCTTACGCCATGCAAAGCGCTTTTTGTTATGACCAAATAACTCAATTTTTGTCTCATCAGTCCAAAGCACTCTGTTCCAACATGAATCTGGCATGTTTAAATGAGCATTTGCATACAACAAGTGACTCTGTTTGTGGTGCGAGTGCAGAAAGGGCTTCTTTCTCATCACCCTGCCATACAGATGTTCTTTGTGCAAACTGCGCTGAATTGTAGAACAATGTACAGATACACCATCTACAGCAACATGTTCTTGCAGGTCTTTGGAAGTGATCTGTGGGATGTCTGTAACCATTCTCACAATCCTGCGCCTATGTTGTTCCTATTTTTTTCTTGGCCTGCCAAATCTGGGTTTTACAGCAACTGTGCCTGTGGCCTTCCATTTCCTGATTACGTTCCTTACAGTTGAAACTGACAGTTTAAACCTCTGCTTTCTGTCGCCTTCCCTTGAACCATGATACTGAACAATCTTTGTTTTCAGATCTTTTGAGAGTTGCTTTGAGGATCCCATGCTGTCACTCTTCGGAGGAGAGTCAAAGGGAAGCACAACTTGCAATTGACCACCTTAAATACCTTTTCTCATGATTGGACACACCTGTCTATGAAGTTCAAAGCTTAACGAGCTAACCCAACCAATTTGGTGTTGCAAGTAATCAGTATTGAGCAGTTACATGCATTCAAATCAGCAAAATTACAAGGGTACGCAAATTTTTGCACAGCCAGTTTTTCACATTTGATTTAATTTCATACAACTAAATACTGCGTCACTAAAAATCTTTGTTTGGAAAACACCCCAGTACTCAGATGTTCCTAGGAAATGTCAGACATACCACTGTTATTTTTTTGTTGAACATAGAGTAAATTATTATGCAGGCTGAGAGGGGTTCCCAAACTTTTTCATATGACTGTATTAACTTACCTGCTCAATCATAAGAAAATTTTCTTCATGAGCACACAAGTGAAAATTGCACTGAAGTAATGCACCTATTTAAAGCTATGCCAAAGAATACAAATAATTATATTTGTAGGCCAGGTAACTAAAGAATGAGATCAATTACAAGCAGGGATGATTTCACTAACTGTGAATCTAGTTAAAACAAAAACCTGTAGCCATTTAGGATCAAACTTGAAAACCACATCTATAAGAAGTTGGTCTAATAAATTCAGCACAATGAATATAAATGAATATTACTAAAACCCTGCAGGCAATAAAGTCCAATATGAAAAACTGATATGAGACTAATGATATTTAATCATGATATTCCAACAAAAGCACAAAACCCACATTACCTCTTTTGTACTTGTTTCCATGTCAGGATTTGAAGTTTCAGTAGTTGTTGAAGAGCTGTCATCATTATCTGCAAGTGAATCTTTTAAATCATCCTCATTTGGTTTGCTTTTATTTCTTCTCTCCTTTTCTGCTTTTTTCTTTTGAGCTTTGTTTTTACGTTGAATTTTGACTTTTCCAAGAAAAATAAAAAAAGAAAGTACACCTTAATTAGATCTATTGTTATACTGTGAATAAGTAGGTACAGACACAGCCATTATTTGCATTTTGGATCAGCAATAAAGAGGCAACTGTTACCAAAGGTCTGAAGTACCACTTTATCTAGCAATTTCCTTAAGTTTGTTGTCATAATAGCCAATTATTTATATTTTAAATAAATTATATATGTTTATGTTCTTGCACTTAAAAACACAACTCTGAGACTTTAGCTAGTTCAACCAACATTTTAAAAATATGCAGGAAATCCTTTTTTTATTCATTGAGAAGAACTTCAAAATATAAAAATCCAATAGGTCATATCAAGAATTATGCTAACATATCCTTTGATTAAGAGTTTTGAAACCAAACATGCAGTGTATGCTGAGCTTGAAGTCTAAAAGGCTAAGCAACAAAGCTCTTTCCAACAACCTATTTTGTCTGCTAAATCTTTCATTTGTCTGTTAGAAAATACAGTTGTGATTAAAGTGCAAAACAAGATCTTTCTTTAGTCACTTAAAATTGTTAGTTAAATGTGTCTACTAGTAGAGGCTTCATCTGATGATTTTACTGTCAATAATTCTTACTATACTACAGGATGAGATAAAGGCTTGGACTTCTACACATTTTTTAAAACTGGTCTTCAATTCTTTTTAATAAGTGACCTGAGCTCTTTGAGATGTTAATTTAACATAGTAAAACCAAATCAAGAAGTTACTAATTTCTAGAACTCCTGAGCCATTCGTCTGAGCAGGGCTTACCAATATTTTGAATGATTTAGTTACAAATATTACAAGGTGGTTCAATGAGTGACTAGTAAGTATGTAGAGCAGAAAGCATTTTATAAAACAGCTCATCATTGCCTAATTATGTACATTTTCACCACAGTTGTGACAGGTCTAATGTATTGTATCATCTTTGACATTCTCAAACTATTGTTTCTAAAAGCTAATTTCTGGGAAGAAATAGTGCACAAAATGTTAAGAAAACCCAGAAAGATTACATCATTATTGAAACAATGGTCATGACAGTAAAATAGCTATTCTAAAATCCTGTTTTTCTGAAGTCTTCACATGTCAAAATGTTCATAATCACCAGGAACAGATAACATTTATCCTAGGGCAATTTGGCAGATTAGTCAGTACAGTACTTATAGTATACCTCTGACATGTATTGCAAAAGGGAGGAGAAAAATAAAATCATAGCATACAGGGGGAAACTTCTTACAGACTGAAAGGTAGCAAATGTTGTCCCATTAAATGAAGGTAATCAACCCAATCCAAGTATAGGCCATGTATCATGTGCAAATAAATGAAAGCAATCATTATGGAAAAAAGCAAGAGATGTCAAGAACAGATGTATTAGTGAACAGACAGCATTTGTTTAGACATTTAGACCATGTTTCACTAATATGCTGCAATTCTATGTGCAACAAAAGCATATAATCAGACAAGTGCACATTATTTTATGTATCTCCATACATAAGAGGCTTTTGATTAGGTCCCATACCATTGGCCTGTAATCATGCTGAAAGTGGGAGCTCAGGACATATTGTGTCGATAGGTGCAGAAGTAGCTTAAACACTAGAAGCAAATAGTTATAGTAAAAGGAGTGTTTTCACAATTAGCCAATTTCAAAAATGTCTCTTAGGGATGTATGTGGCGGCCAAGCTCTTTTTAATATACACAAATTATCTCAATAAGATTTCACATAACAAGCTGGTAAATTTTGGTGATGACACCAAACTGGTTAATCAAGAATCAGCTGAAGCATTACAGATGGTTCTGACTTGGACAAATAGGTAGCAAATGAAAATGAAATTTAATACAAGTAAATGTAAAACACCAAAAGTAAACAATGTTAGATTTGAATACACACTGGGAAATTTGTGTATACCTTATGTAGCAGACTATTCACTTTCTACATGATGAAAGTGTACTGAAGTGACTAAAAAGGCTTAAAGAAAAAGAAAACAGCAATTAGACAGACTCTGGGACTGTGATGTTTGAGCTATATCAACAAAGACTGAAAGACAGGAATATTTTAAGTTTAAGCAAACTTAAAAGAGGTGACACGATTGAAGGGTTAAAAATTATGAAAGGAACTAATACAGTGGATCCTGTGTGATATTAAAATGTGCTCTTCAACAAGACCACTGGGACAAGATAAAAACCTGTCATAGGTATATTTAAAACATGGAATATAATACTAAATAGCGTTGTACACAGTAAGAATTTTTGGGCCACGCGCAATATCATTTTGGAGAAACCAGGTAAATAGGCTTGATGAGCTTATTGGGATGAATGTCCTATTCTTGTCAAAATTGGTGTAATAGTTAGGTATCTCATTCACTTGAATGAAGGAGAAGCCAAACAATGTTATGAACGGCTACTCAAGCTTTGAACTGTTCCCATACTACAGTTTACACATAATACTATAGTAAAGACGATAAATAGAACCAGAAAGTACAACTGGTTGTTAAGCCTTTTACCTAGCCATCCAGCTAAATTTAGATTTAAAAAAAAAAAAAAAAAAAAAAAAAAAAAAAACACACACAGAAAAAAAGAAACTCTTGATACAGCAGCATCCCAAGATGTTTGCATACCTATTTCTAAATATTTCAGAAAACTGATGGGCAAGATTTATTTATTAAATAGGACTTCAAAGTTAAAAAATTTTGCAAAATCTGAAGGTACTCTGAAAACATTCCAGACTACATTTAATTACCCAATAGTGCAAAAATTAAATAGAAATTGTAAAGTGATAAACATGTAGGGTGTCACTGCTGTAGTAGTAGAGATGGTACAATAGTTTTAAAAAAGTGCTCTATACTAAACTAAGGCTTATTTTAAAATGTGAGAGCTATGTAATTCTAATACGAATGCTAGAGTATGTGATGATGGTGGATATCCTTTCAACATTTTTAAGCAAGCAAGAAAAAAAAAAAAACAGGCATGCTGAAGAATGAGGTTTTGCTTTTACAATCAAAAATTATTACAAGTGATAGGTTACAGATGAGTTGATGACTCAAATAAACCCTGAATTGAACAACAAATAGGTACTCAAAAACAATGCACCACAGCATTGGATATCCATATGTAAATCAAATAATATCAGAAGGAAACCCACAGAATAGTGGTTATAAATAAATAACACTGCATGGCCTTAGAGCTGTTGAAAAGACGGTCACAGACTGTAAAAAATAGAACCTGAATAGGTTGAACTTGCTTGATTAGTATAATGTATCCTTACCGTTCACAATTCTCATTTAATTCTTTTAGGGTTTTGTATCATCTTGATTAAAATCTAGTTTGTTTACAGCACAGTGCTGACCAAGTCAACTGAAAAAAGACCCTTTAGAAACGTTGGTCTTGTTGCAACCCATCGAACTACAGGTAATAGTGTACATTATGAGGTACAGGACATTTCTGCTGGTAATTAAGCAATCTCTGTGTAAATATAAAAACACATCTACATACAAAACATTTATTTAAAACAATTTAAATTTCAAGCAAATTTTTTTTTTTATTTACCATTTGTCATTTTTTTTTAAATGCAAAAGGTATCCTAAAATGATTTCAACCTTTAAATACCCTTAAAGCTATCAAAGGTAGTAGCACACTGTGTAGCAGTAACGGAAACTAATTTACTAGCATCTTGCAGGATGAACCTTTTTTTTTTCTCTCTCCTCCCTGGCCATAGCATTGGACTTGTTACAATCATAAGAGACTCAAAAACAAATCCATAATTAAGGACTCCACTTTATCTATTGCTTGTTTATCTTTATTTTTTAAGTGCATACCAATTTTAATGTTTTTGTACTTAGTGTATTAATTCATATACTTATTTACTTCTAATTTGTAGTTTCTCTCTCTCTCTTGCAATTATTTTTCCTTGGACATCTTGTAAAGCACTTCATGCTACATGCCTGTTATGAAAATGTGCAAAAGAAATAAATGGAAGTTGTTCCAAGCTTTAGTGGAACTTTAAAATAATAAAAAATCAAACCCTTGTGTTGCCAGGATAAGCAAATGATAGATGAATGTTTTTTCACAGTTATCTATTTAGTTTTCTTTCATTTGTCACTTGTGTGTTATGGCCCTGCTATCACTGTTCACATAGCAATACTGTTGTTGAATAGATAAAAATCCATCACCCAGAACTCAAATCTCAAGTGTCTGAAAAAATAATCTGATTTTTTTCAAATGAGAAAAAACTTGGGAGACCAGAAATCTCATACATATACAGCAAACAGACATATGGCTGAATGGGTAAAATTATAAAACTATCTAGACATTCTTAATACTGGATTTTATAATATTCTGAATTTGATTATACTGTACCTCTAACAAAGATCAATGGATTGGGTTCAGATTTACAACTTTACAAATTATTCAAACCAAGAACATGTTCATGAGAGTGCACACATTCGTATGAAAAAGTGTGACTTGCTTGTAGTTAGAATGACTCTGTGATAGAGTCCTTTACCATCATGCTGAACTGCAGTTCTGATTCTTTTTAAGGAAAGAACACAATCCATCTAATTACCACCAAGATTTTTAAATGGCAGAGATGTTCTGTGTAAATCATATGAAAGAATGTAAACTTTTAAATAAAATTCAGATTTTTTAGTCTAACTTTTGTAATAAAGTTAAAACTCATACAGTATTTAGTTGCGTTTTCTCAACCCATAAATCACAAAAAACTAAAAAATGTTGCTTTGTAAAAGAAAATGCTTACGGTACATTTTGATTCAATTCTAAAACACACAAATCACCACAATTTCTTCCCCAACTAACTGGGTGTGCCAATTACTAAAATACTACAAACCAAATGTGAAACTTTTCAGAAAATTATTAAGACTGCTTTCTGAAGCAGAATAATCTGTGCAATAGCTGGTAATATTAAAAAGGAAAATTTAGAAATACAATGCTTATACCTTTATTTGGTGGTGCAGGAGAGGAGGGCTGATCCACAAAAACATCAGCAGCAGGGGGAGGAAGAGGAGGAGGAGGAGGAGGTGGTGAATCAGGATGATCCAAGTCTTTGTCCATGGCTTCCACAAGGCTGGTATAATCAGAATCTTCTGAGCTGTGTCTGGCTGTATTACCCTCAGGATGTGCAGGGTGAAATCTCTGTAAACCCTCTGCTTCCTGACAATGCTGCTGAGGCACTGTAGTCTGTGGAGATGACTCTTCTATAAGGTTCTGAACAGGATGCTGCTGTGTGGGAGTCTGCTGCTGCTGCTGCTGCTTGGCAGGTCGTGTTCTTTTACTGTTTATTGGGCATTGTACTAAACAGGTTTCTGAAGTTGCAACAGCATTTGTCTTATTTGCAGACTGTGTAGATGTTGTTTGCATAGATGATCTGTTAATGTTGTTGGAAATAATTCTTGATTTTGACCCATCATTCTCTATGGAGGTCCTACTTTGCGCGTGTGACTGTGACGCATTGCATTGTCTGTGGTGTCCCATATTAGATCTGGATGAACTTCCAGATCCATACATTCCTCTGGTCGAGTTGTGGTTTGAATCACTATATTCATTCAAACTATGATTTATTAAAAAAAAAAAAAAAAAAAAAAAACACACATTAGTATGACAATTATGGCAGTCAAATTTATTGTTTTAACCATTTTATATTAATGAAATTAACAGTTGATTTCTTGCATAGGTTTTATATTTCTGCTATCTACTATGTATGCACACAGTGATTTACAGTTATCTGATACACAAATTCTCATCTAAACAGTGTCTTAGTCTTGATGCTGCTAGACACAACAATCTGGAATTTTTAATGATCTATTTAATATACAAACAAACAAATCTGCACAATTGTGCATGTGTGACAGAAAAAGTGGCAGAGACAAGTCTATGTTCTACATTAACCCATTCAATGTTTTTCCTTAATGAGTTGTATTGTACCAAAACAAGAAAAACAATATTCTGTTGATAACATTCAAGATATTTTATCCATTTTTTATTATGGCATATATTCATTTAAACTTGAAAACAATAGCTAAATGAGATAAGAATAAACATAAAATAAAAGCCTTAAAACTTACTGACTGAAAAAAATTGATTTAAAAAATTTAAAAATTCATCCTTTTGCTGTTATTGTTGCATATTCTACAGCAGAGTAATGAAACATATCACATACGAAAAATAACACTTGGGACCCCAGCATGGCAGAAAGACATGCATTTTTTTTTTTTTTTTTTTTTTTTTAAGTGTTAATTGTCATCTAGTGCTATTGCTAAATTTTATTGTAAAATTAAAGTGTAAGATTTAGAGAAACAGAAGCAATTTTGTAGCAATTTTATAAAACAATAGTAATTATTAACTCAGTAGTTCAGCAATAATATTGAAATATTGTAAAGCATTTAGAATGCACTACAGTGGTAACATAAAACTCGAACACTGACAGACAATTGACTGCCGAGTGGCACACATGCCCTACTCCCTCCCTGAGCAGCACTCCTGGCTGATCTCTAAGAAGTGTACTCTCCCTCTCACTTTCATTTTATCAAGACATTTTTATTCCAGCTCAAGCATAAATCTTTTCACAAATGGATAATATAAGCCCAAGACAAAAACTGAATATGACCTTTTCTGTTCATTATAAACTGAGCATTCAGAAAACATGAAATAGATTTTTGATACAATCAACTGGTAAAGAGTTAATGAGTGACAAAGATGAAAATCTTGTTTTTTCAATAGGCTTATTCAAAAATTCTCAATACTTATTCTGGTTAACAACTATCTGAAATTGGAGTTTGACAAATGTTTCTAATTGTTTTTAGTTAAAAAAAAATCAAGTCCATTTGATGTGTTCTGGAAATAGAGATGAAAAGGTGCAAAGGTCCTACAAAAATGGCAAATTTATAAGGATGTTTTTAATTTTTTTGTTCAGACAGACAAAATTTCAATTTTATATATAAAATAAAAGGAAAGAGATTGTTTATTTAACAAAGTACAATTCTTCCGAGGAATTTGAAGAAGGTACACTATTGACTTGCTGCTGCTATCTATCAGATATGAAGTATTCTTGTGAGGTTTTAATTTTTTTCTAAAATATTTACACAAAGAAAATCTGAAATTTTATTACCCTATATTCTACATTAGACTTTACCAGAAATAACTGCACAGTTTTGAAAAATTATAGTTGGTAGTTTTCATGTGATGTTGTAACAGACAAAAATTAATTTTCTAGATAGTTAACACTTGGAAATATAGACTATTGTGCTACAATTGATGGTTAAGTGACTGGCTCAGAGGAACTGAACCTGTAAAGACGTGATTAAAAGTGTGATGCTTTAGCCACTATAATACACTGCATTTCATGTTTTAACATGCATGTGACACAACAGAAAAAAAAGATGAATCTGCAAAATCATAAGGATTCAGGATCTCTGCAACTTATGCAAATATTTAATATTTTGATAATGGGTTTTAAATTGTCGCTTAAAGGGTATGCTCAGTATTTTTCAAGTCTAACTTAAATTCTCCAGAAAATCTGGTATATATTAGTTTGCCACCTGAATTGAACCCCTAAGTGAAGCATATTTTACAAATTAAAAAAATAATAATAATAATAATAATCAGCCCACTCTAGCATTTTATAATGGAGCTTATTAATACCAAGGTCCCATTATAAAGTAAAACTTAGAACCTATCGAAAACATCCATTTTTTTTTTCAAACAAAAAATGTTAAAGAATATTGAATATTTAAAAGCAGACTGGCTGTGTGCTGCTCTTGTCCAAGTTTGTCTTCCTCTGCAGCACCCTTTCCCTAACAGGACAGCTGCCCTTGCTGCAGCCTGCACAACGAGGAGGACTTACTTGGCCCTGAAGCGTTTACCTCCGAAAGTCATCATCAAGAGCTGTTATTGATATAATTGAATGCTGATGCTCAAACAGGTTCGCTTCCCGGGTCCTTCCTTCGCGGAGTTTGCATGTTCTCCCAGTGTATGTATGGGATTCCTCAGGGTGCACCGGTTTCTTCCCACAGTCCAAAGACATGCAGGTTAGGTGCATTGGCGATTCTAAATTGTTCATAGTGGGTGCTTGGTGTGTGGGTGTGTGTGTGCGCCCTGCAGTGGGCTGGCGCCCTGCCCAGGGTTTGATTCCTGCCTTGCGCCCTGTGTTGGCTGGGATTGGCTCCAGCAAACACCCGTGACCCTGTAGTTAGGATATAGCGGGTTGGATAATGGATGGATGATGCTCAAATGTGGATTACTACTCAGCAGCAATAAGACATGCACTTCAGAAAAGATCATACACCTGAAGCTAAGCAGGTCTGGCCCAGCCAAAACTTGGATGGGAGATCAACCAGGGAAAACTTGTGTTACCTGCTGGGAGAGGTTTTAGTGAAACCAACAGGGAGAGATTACCCTGTGGTCCCAGTGCAGTGATGTGGACATTGTGCTATAAAAATGGCACCGTCCTTCTTAGTGGTCCAGTGGTCTTAGCTGGATTGATAATGCGTGTGTGCGCACGTCAGTCACAGAGAACATTGTTCACTGTAGCATGTTATCAGTTGACAAGAACTGAGCAGGCGTTAAAGTCACCCATCCATCTTCCTAACCAGCTTATCTAAGGAAGGGTTGTGGGGAAGATGAAACCCATTCCAACAAGCATCTGACATAAGGCAAGAACAATCCAAAGATATTGCACCAGCCTGTAACTGGACAACAATGTACAAAAGTGCCAATTTAAGAACGGCATTCCACCTAAGCTAAATGTGTTAGGACTGTGGAAGGAAACTGGAGCACTTGGGGAGAACATGTAAACTCCACACAGGGAGCACGAGTGACACATATTCCATTATTCTTCACTACAACACAACAATGGTACCACTGTGCTGCCCAATAACATTATTATTAGACTGTCCATCCATACATCTTCCCAACCCGCCTATCCAGGGGAGGGTTGCAGAACAGAAGGTGTTCTATTGACTCAGCTGGAATGTCAAAGGATGGTCGTCCAGAAAAGGGAACTGTGTCATCTGAACTGGAGTGTAGTAGAGTCCGTTCCACCTGTTCTTCGATAATTTCAAAAATAGTTTCATCTACACCGGAGTCTAAAAGGGCCGCCAACATTGTAATTTCTTCCGATAAATCTTCAATTCTCTCTCTGAAATATGTAATATCTTCGGCAGAATCCATTTCATCGGCAGTAGTAAGCATTTGTCCAATTAATTCTTGTGTTATCGATTCACCAATCAGTAACTAGAGGGCGTGTTAGAGCCCACCCTCTCAACTTTGACGAGTAAAAGTGACAGTTTTATTTCAAGTTGTATTTCATGACGGTTTGCAGGAATGTTACGGACAAAATGAAATAAATAAATAAGCAACAAAAAACATATTTCGTGACACATTTATTTATTTATGCTCTCATTTCATGACA
>JANRMT010028174.1:145980685-145992666 GCA_026402145.1 Polypterus bichir lapradei
TCATTAATGGCTGTCCTCTATATTTTCCATCCATTAATCTAGTCAACCATCTTTCTGTTATAGGCACAATAAAAATTAAGTCATCCATCTTAAACCTTTAATACAGGGCAGGGTCTTGAGGCAGCAGGAGCATATCCCAGCAAGCATTGGATGCATGGCAGGAACACTATCAAAACAAACACACACACATACAAGCTAAGAAGAATTTAGAAATGTCACTTCAACTAAGTTTAACCAGAAAGAAGTTTAATAAGCTCAGGACAGATATTTTAACACAGGCAGAGTGGGTTTCACTCTTGCTTCACAGCAACAGGTTTTAAATGGAATCTGCAAATGCTCTCTGTTTATTACAGTATGATTGACACTTGATATCATTGTTAGTGAAATTATTCAATGTGCTCGGTTTTGTTATTACCATTTCGCCAGCAAGAGTGATTCATCATGTAGTAATGGAATAAAAAAATGAAATCATTGGATAATTGGTTTGTGGTGCTTCCATCAGCTCTGTAACACACTTAAGTTTTTTGGTTTTTTTGGATTGAAAATATGCCAGACAATATGGAAAAGTTTTCTAGGCTCTTTCAAAATATCTGCAGTTTTATCGATAATATAATATGGTGTAATCAGTTCAGTTGAGATTTATTGTTGTGTGTATAAAGTACAATGAAACTCACGTTCCGAAGGCTACGTAATATAACACAGAATGTAAAGGACTGGGAGATGGGAGTGTTCAGCATACAACTGAACCATGGCAGCTGCTGCAAGCAGACAGACGAGCAAGAAATTAAGTCCATATCTCAAGAAAACAGTACCAAGAATCTGTGATAAAAGAATTATTTTTAGTTTTATTTCATTATCTCAAGAATGTCTCAAACGCAGAAGGCATGTTTTCTTAATTTGAAACCTTCTTCAAAGTGGACACATGTGGTAAATTTTAATGCTTATTTCACCTTTGGACCCTGACACCCTTTAGACCAATTGTAAACTGTAAGAACAGAAAAGTTATTTTTAAAATTTATGAAAAAACTTCAATTTAGAACATAATTTCAAGTGGCAAATTAATATATTCCATGATTGTGAAGAAATAACTTTGACTGAACTTACACTTTAAGATATTTAAAAGAAAGGAACAGCTTTCAGAAAGTAAGCTATAAATCACTTGTAAGAATTTACTTGCTCTGGCCATCTATGATAAAGAGGGGAAGAAATGACCAGAGGCCTATGACCTAATTACCTGAAATTAATTATTAATTAATAATTATTTGCATTTATATAGCGCTTTTCTCACTACTCAAAGCGCTCAGCAATTGCAGGTTAAGGGCCTTGCTGAAGGGCCCAACAGAGTAGAGTCCCCTTTGGCATTTATGGGATTCGAACCAGCAACCTTCCGATTGCCAGTGCAGATCCCTAGCCTCAGAGCCACCAATCCGAAATGTTCTGACTTGGCTGGCAGTGACACAGTCAGGCATTATGCAAATATATTGCTGTTGGTATAAAATAGCCCCAGTAGCGCTTCTTGACACACTTCTGCTGAACAATTTATTGGCTGAATGTATCCAATTTTAGAGAGAGAGAGGACGTTCAGCAATATTCATAATGGCACCAATAATAACATTTACAATAATTGGAGATTGCAACGTAAGTTGGAGAGCCACCTGGTAGCAAGCATCTACCCTGGTTGTATTGGTATTATTGTCACTTTACTTTGTTTATATATGTACACAATTGAAATTTTAACTCAATCTATATATGAATACATGTGTAACTTTCCCTCCTTCCATTTCAAATACTCCTATCTAATTGCCTGTGGTTATAGAATGAACAAGAAAATGGCACTACAGTAGTATTCAACACTGACATAGTGGTAAGAGTATGGGATTTGGAGCATTCTGCTAAGGTCTCCAGAATAAGTATAAAGTGATACAGGGTCATCCTAGGACAAAAGACTTGGCAGGATTTAGGGTGTGTATGCTTTGCATCTAGTTTGTGAACACTGTTTTGATGGGTATGTGTGTACTAGTGTTGCATCAATACTAAAATTTTAACTTTTCTACTGATACCAGCTTTCACACCTCAGTAATGCATCTAGGGATAAATTATTTATTTGGTGTAGGTGGGAGTCCATAATTAATAGATATAAAAGGCAGTATAACATTAGAATTATACCAGAGATTTGAGGCAATCTATTAAGGTCTACCTAATAAAAAGTGTACAAGAATATGTCCACTGTAAGACCCTACACCACAACAAAACAGGGGAAAATGTTAGAATTCGTTATAACTTCCTATGTTACTACAGATTTTTGGAAAGGAGAAGACATGTCTATTTAACATAGTGAAATGAACCTTATTTTTTTCTCTCTTTACCAAGTAAATACATTCAAAATGGGTATCAAAACATGCAAATAATGACTGGTTGACTCAGATGTCTTGCTTAACCAGGGCTGAACTGGGCACTGAATATACAATACACCCTCGAAATTTGCGGCGGTTACATTCCTAGAGCACCTTCGAATAGTGAAAAACCGCGAATTATGGAAGTGGTTAAAAAAATGGCTATTTTTATAGTTTAAACCCTAAATATGCCCTCAAAACACTTAAATTTCATTTCAGCCTCAGCTTAATACATTACTTAAAAAAATGAATGTAAAGGTAAACCTGCAGTGCTAGAATGTAAAATACCAATGTTACCGCTATATGTACTGTAATTTATACAAGCGCGTTTTCACTGCCAGAAGCCTTAGAAGGTGCAGGGCGTTTTGATGGCATCTTGGGGCTTTAACCCTTAAACTGCCACAAACTTGGGGGGTTAATGCATTCCTTGACACCAAATACTTTTTTGCTGTACTTTTTAAGTAAACGTCACAATTCAGAAAGAAAATGTGAAATTTTAATGGAACACATTTTTTTCATGCAAAGAACATCACAATTACTGCAACACTGATCATTCTACACACTGCCAATGAACTGTAAAAACTATATAAATAACTACTGGAACAATATGTACAAGGTGCAATTGATGCCATTGATGAAATTCAGTAAATCACCAAACCAATTCCGCTTGAACTGGCTACACGCAAGCACACAGAGGTAAATGCCGACTCTGGCAAGCTAGTCTAGTGCAGCGGCTCAGTCCCAGAGACAGTGAGACTGCAGTGCTGCAGGGGCCGACAGTGATCATGAGCTGGCTGCTCAACGAATATACAGCACTGACTGATCAGCTCCGGCGTGCTAGTAAATTGTACTGGGAACCAACAATAACCAGTAGCGGTGTTCAATGAATGTACGTCGCCGAATATACTCGACTCCTACGTGCTGGCAAATGGAACTGGGAAACGACTATAGCCGGTTGTGGAAGTTTAAGGATTAAGAAGAACAAAGCGGAAAATATGAGAACACTCAGTTGGAGATGCGTTACAGGGCAGCAGTCAATCAGCAGCAAGGAGAAATTAATAACGCTGTAGCTGTCCGGTGCAGCTAAGTTTCACTCTGTTGAGAAGACGGCAATTTATTTATTTTATGGTGGAGAATCCAGGGACGCGGGTTCAGGAGTGCTCCTTTCTTCGCAGGATAGCAATGAATCCACTTACAGTCCTCATGTACACAGGCAGACAACCCAGACCCCAACCACGAAATGATCCAGGACAAAATGAATAAGTATAGGTAACTCAACAGAAGGCAGGCAGAGAGACAGCAACTTGAAACACAAATTACAAAAACTTTTTTTTTTCTTTTCGTCACCGGCCCCCTTTTTAAAAGCCACGCTGACATCCTTTGACCCCAACAGCCCCTGCACCCTCAGCAGAAGACCAATCGGAGCCATTGCAGGGACTGCTGGGAGTTACAGTTTCAAATTCTAGTAGAGTACGCTCTCGGATTGGCTACTTTCACCATCCCAAGCTGCGTTTTCCTCTACGGTTGCTTCCTGTTCTCTCTACAGTGCAGTATTGCCACGAAAAAAGCCATAAAAAATTGGGGAGGACATTTGCAGTTTCCACTAACAATTATTAGTTAGGTTCTAAGGAAAAATCCGCAAATGACTGAAGCTACGAACCCTGAACCGCAACTTCGCGGGGGTCTACTGTACTCCCTTTACTTATTGTACAATTTCTAACAGCAGACATTTGCATACAGCCACACTTATGTATTGTGGTTAGGATTCTTCTTTCAACGAAGACATGATTGTGCCGTTTGCCAACAGTCACACTACTACTACTACACATAAGTGCACAGAATAATTTAAAAACCTTAAGGATAAAAATACCCAAAAAGTTCATCTTTATACTATGCAAAAATACCACACTTTTTAACTCTTTAAATGTTACACGAAAATGTTAAAAAATGTGAAACTTACTTAGATGATGCCCATAAAAGTCTCCATATGTGCTTGTTGTTTACTGTAATATTTTTTTAAATTTGTAATAAACGATGCAGTACTTGGCCTATGTGATACTTTCAGATAGCACATTTGTAACATACTATGCAATACAGTTCAATTCTCATTTCCACTTCTCTCATCCAATCAACTTTTTTCCTTTACTTACATGTTTGTCTCATGGTAAAATGAATAATCAAAATTTTCATAACCATCATTGAGGTTTTATGTCAATTGTTTAAAACTGTGTAATTACCAAAAAGGTAACTTGCTAAATGTTTAATTTTTTTTTAATCTCCTACAATGACTGTTTTTCTTGACTAATTTGGTTGCCTGTGACACACATAAAATATGGAATAATTATTTCTACATATTGCAAATATGATACTTAAGAGTAAAAATCAAAGTTACATTCCACAGTAGCAGAAACTCACAAGAATGCATGCAGATACTTAGCTGCCAACCACAAAACATACTTTACAAACAGACTAGTTTAAACATGTCTATGTCAAAACCGAGAATCCTTAGTCTCTTAATTTAGGACATTATTTTTAAATGTCTCTATATATTATAATATAAAAATTCTGGGGCGAGATATGACTTTTTCAGAGAGATACTTTCACGTCCCTCGAGATGAGACTTTGTGCCAAGAGATTTAACCTTGCCCTGGGCCGGAAATAAAAGACAGAGTAGAAGACAAAGCAGAATGTCATAAAGAATTCAAAAACAAGTAGAGCAAGTTAGAGATAATGAAAGTACAGGCAGTCCCCGGGTTATGTACGAAATAGGGACTGTAGGTTTGTACGTAAGTCAGAACAGGTACATTATTTTAATAAATGCTATTGTTGACCAACTGTAACCAAGTGCTCTGCCAATGAATGATGGAGTTTCACCTCACTCTGACCTTTTTATTATTTCTAATTTATTTTTAATGGTGATGGTTTTTCTCTTTACTGTATCACCAGCACTTGCATCATATTTGTGCTTCAGAGACATTCTTGAAGGGTGAAGACAAAAAGTTAAGATGAGCTCTTCTGCACAGCACTCTACACGCTATCACAGCGGGAAGGCAACTTTCATCAGCATGTCGAATGTACTGACAAGAGACAACTTCCTGCTATGTACGTAACAGTACAAGCAGGCTTGCTATATTGAGAATGAATGGGGGTGGTGAGGGGCGGTTCATCACCAGCCAACCTCACTGTCACCTCCAATACAGTATGCTGCCTGCAGCGTCCGCCCACTGAGAACGAACAAGGTGCAGCCAAAGGCGGGTAGTGAATCGCCGCCCACCACCACCACCCCCCATTCAACAGGCAGCCATCCGAGGCACACTACAATTATACCTCACGCTGCTCCATTCACCCTCAATGGCCTTCGTTCAGCCACAACTGGGTCACCGCTTGCAGCATTGCCAGCTGCCCACCGAGAATAAGCAGGACAGCCGTGTGTGGTGGGCAGGCAGTGAAACCACTTGCCGCCGGGAGCTGCCCGAGGGACACTACACTGTGCGAGCAGTGTAATGCCTCCCCACTGCCCCCACTCCACTCCACTCCAGCCTCCGTCCAGCCACTGCTTGCAGTATCCCCAGGCCGAAGAAGACTGAGCAGCAGTTACTGAGGCGCATGCGTCACAACTGCAGCCCCATTTGTAAGTCGTAGGTCGGATGTCCGTAACCTGGGGACTATCTGTACTAAAATTCGAAAGTCACAAAAAACATGATATTAAAGATCGCATTAGCGCAAACAAATGGAAATTATTATTCAGTGAAATAACAGAACAGTGAATAGAGATTGAATATATGAACATAAGTGATATGACAGAAGAATGTAAATATTGTTTGGCATTCAAGTTTAAGTCGGAGACTTGTAGATTGTCTAATTTTGTTGCCATCAGGGAAAAGTAGTTTTTCTTCCCAATGAAGAGGCGTATCTGCGAGAATTAAAAGATTTGTTGTTTGAAATTTATATATACACAAGCGGCAGAGACGTGAAGTAGCTGGCACGTAGCACAGGCTGGGGGGTTGACAAGTGAAGCGAGCAGGTGGCAAAGCCCCCTAGTATACTTAAATTAATAACCACAGCTTGTATTACATGCCCTTGATAAGCAAATCCTCCATTACTGTGGAGCATTACAAGGGTAACATTTGAAAAGCTAATTAATATGAGGCAACTATTTTTGATAATAGTTAAACCTGGATTAGGTGCTAGGAAAAACATTTTTACTCTAAACTATTCATCATAACAAATATTTTCCATTCAAACTTAAAAGGCTTATCCGCGATTATTAAAAGATTTGTTGTTTGGTGAAAGTGAAATCTACATACGTGAGTGTCAGAGACACGAAGTGGCTGGCGTGTAGTGCAGGCCCCTTGGTGAGCGAAGCAAACAGTTTATACAGTATATGTTAATGTGATACAATTTTGCTCATGATTTATAACCTCAGGTGCCACCACTTTTATTTGTATTTTTAATAGTTGATGGCCAAGTTGTTGATGACGGTGCTAAGGTGACTGGAAGTGAGGTGAATGACATCATAAAACCACTGGTATTTAAGATGGCAGAACACTAATGGTGTCCAAGTTTCTGGATACCTCGAGAATCTGTGTGGCACATTTAGTTACTCAAGTCTTACTAGACTGTGCTGCTTTATGCAATGAGTTCCCGTCATTATCATATACCCAACACTAATTTCATACTATAAGGCACTGTCAAATCCCCATTACACTAGGATCTGCTTAAGACAACACTGTTTTTATGTTTTGTTTTTTTTAAAAACTGGAAGGATGCTTATATTGGGCATGCTTGAACTCTTCAAATTAAAGCAGTATGAATGTGCTGTAATAAAGACACACCCCACAGAAACAGTGCTAGGTCACTTAGTTTTTGATCCTTTGTTCAGTGGACACATTAAGACGCTTCACAGATACACACTTATTAAGTTTAAACCAGTTACCATGATCTTACAAGACCTTGTTTAAATGCACATTAATTCAAGTAATCTTAACATCACCACTTATAGTTTTTTACACTTATGAGTTAAATAAATAGCTAGTCTGGATGTTCTTATTAAAAAACAGGAATTTTGTAGTAGCCAGTTTTATTCTTGTTCCATATACAGAGAGAGAATGAAGTTTATCTTTTGCTGTTGATAATGTGCAATTACTATTGAACATAAATGAATAAATATTTAATTTGCTTAAAACAGAAATGTCTGATTAAAAGAACTGAGAAATTCATTATAAACTTAAAATGTCACATAGTGATTGTATAGTATCAAGTATCAGCTAAAATTATGGGAAAAACAAACAAAATACCACCTTGGTAAATTTACACTGATGTATCCATACTAGACTGGAGTATACTGTGTAATGAAATTGTGACTTGGATATTTCATTGTGATTGAAAGAAAAAGGAGGGGAATTGGGCATGGTTCTTTGAATCAGTGAACTTTCATAATTGAAATACCTTGCTGTGCAAAAGTATTTGCTCACTTACAAATTCATAAAAGAGAGAACTAAAAAGTAAAGGCAACTTACATTTATTTGCTCACAGTTACTGGTATTAAAGGGTAGGTTATAACATGTTTCACCATAGTCTCCCTGCAGGCTGAGTTACTTCTTGTATCATTTCACTAACTTCTTCCATCCTTGGGAGAAGGTTTTTGGCTGCTCCCCATTCTGTATCTGCACCACTTCATTAACCTCATTATCAGAGGTGAACCTGAGACTACATAGAAACTCTAAGTGGGCAAAGATGCGACAGTCACATGGTGCCAAATCAGGGCTGCAAGGGGGATACGGAAAATGTTCAAACCACAGCTGTTGCATTGGCTCCACTATTGCGGCCACTGCATGGGGATGTGTGTTGTCATGGAGCAGCAAGACTCTTTTTGACAGCATCTTTCGCTGCAAACTACAGGTTTCAGTTCAATTTAACAGGGCCGGCTGTTATTAGGTTTGCCAATGTTGAATCAGACCTGATTGAGTCTACTTATCAATTAAGTCTGGTTAGCTGTTTGAGTGAGTAACTAAGGAGGAAACTGAATTTTGACCTGGGCAATATAGGTGTTGAATAATTTTATCACTTATAGTTAAGCAGGGATTAAGAAATGATGATGTGCATTTATGTGGCAAAAATCCTTTGACAAGAGCTATATAGGTGCTGGATAATTTGTATATACTAAGTAGCAATTTAGAAATGGCTTCAAAGGTTGATTATGGTGCCTTTCAACTAATACTACATTTTGTCTAAAGACATGAGGCTGTTCACTTTACAAAAACAGAATATCAGGAACTAGTCAAACAAGCTGCAGTGTTGTGAAAAAAAATAATTCCCTTAATGTCAGGGGTAAAATTGAGGATTACAAACCTTTAGTAAGAGAAGTAAGACAAAGGATAAAAACTGTACAGATTGAAGCTGTTTAACTGTAAATAGCATTTAACTTACTTTCCATTTGGAGATATTCCTACTATTCTTCTGAGATCAAATGGTCTCCCCAAATCCAAAGGATGGTTAGAAGCTTCAAAAGACAAGCGCCTCCTAAAAGGCTCCCATATGCCTAATGCTTCCAAGTAGGCTGTGCCAATCACCAAAAGGAACATAAAACTGCAAATAAGGAGTTAAGTAACAGTATTTAATCAACATTTTACACACACATAATTTGTTTGCTATTTGTAAGGAGGGACTTTTTTCACTTGTCAACCACCTTAAATAAACTACGTATTACACGGACACCTACATGAGAAATACAGAGAACAAAAATGCAGCAGTGTCTTAATTTAAATGAAAAAAAAAAAAAAATCAATATTCTGTAGTATACTTTCCATAATTTTCAAGCACAATACAAAACATGCCCAGGAACATTAAGCAGAGTCATTTATTCTGTTCATTTGCCAGTTTTTTTTTTTATTAATATCAAGAAGAAATTTGAAAAACCACAGTTAGACTCATTCTAAACCATGCCTGACCTGTGGTAAAAAGTGAAGACATGATATATTAAAGGATCACATCTTTCTCATTTTCTACTTTCTTCTTCCGACACTATTCTGATGGAGATCGCTCATTTTATGTGCAAGTTCAATTGTATTTCTAAAAGTCTGCAGATTTCTGTTACAACTACAACTTTTGGGGAAAAAATAATCCAAAGCCATTACCTCATTATTACAGAGATGATTATGTATAGGCCCAGTTCCCAATTGGGACGAGGAAGTGTTTCCGCACATGCTGACAACATATGATATGGAAGAGATGCATTTAATACAAATACAAATTCTGTGCCACCAGCTGTAATGAGCTTTAGTTCCCGAATGATTCTTGAAGCAGTAAAATCAGGAGTGAACCTTAAATAAAAATAAATTAAAATCAACATTAATTTTGTATTACACTAAAATACAAGAAAAAACTTGTATAATACGAGGGATATCCAGAAAAAAAGGTTACAAGTGCCATGGAGGGTGCATGGAATTTTTTTTTTTCCGAAGGTTGGCATACCTGCGTGTAGGGGGGTCCTAACGGTCAAAATAAGCCCGGGACCGCGTCAGTCAGTTGTGAAATGTCATCACAGCAAGCGAGTTCGTCAACCTCTGCTGAGGCCGTTTGCTCCACCTACCGCCGATGCGAGATTCGTTCGGTCATCAAGTTCCTCACTTTGCATCGCGAATCCGCGGCCGAGATCCATCGTCAGCTTGTGGAAGAATTGTGAAAGAATTCTTGGGTGGGAAACGTTTTTCCAATGATGAGGAGGTGAAGGAGACAGTGGAGAAGTGGCTTTCGGAGGTGGAGCGTATTCGACGAGGGTATAAAAAAGCTGGTGCCCAGGCTGAAGAAGTGCATCGAAGTTGACGGCGATTATGTTGAGAAATAAACACATATTTTGGAACATACCCTGTAAATTTGGTTGAAATATATTCATTTTTCGATTTTTAACAGCTGTTGTAACCTTTTTTTCTGGATATCCCTCGTAAAATCTGAACACTCAATATTTTATCTTCATGTATTTATTATTATTCTAAAGGTATTACAGGTGCTGTATTGCCATGTACCTGATACACTGGAAGTTACAATCCGTGTACAGATGGGAGCCTAAGCTCAGTCAAAGCGAAGAAACAGGCCAAGATACTTGATTTTAAGACTAGTGTTTCATTATGACAGTATATGCTGAATTATGCAGCAAGTGCCCTGGCTGATTGAATCTGATCATTTCAAAGAGTGATTTAAATTAAATAAAAATCTTAACTTGAAACTAAGTGATACCTGCATGCAACTTAAGGCTTTTACACATTTACTTTAGCACCTGACCGAATAATGTTGCATATCAACAGGATATTTGAATAGCTTCCTACAGCAGTCTTAAACTAAATATATCATTCAGAAAGTTATTTTTAAAGAATATTGATTAATTTTGTTTAATAACCTGCAAATGTCACTGTCTACTGGTTTTTATTTAAAAAATATTTATTAACTTTTCATTACTGACATTTATTTGTTACAAACCTCTTTGAGCACTGCTTTGAAAACACAGTAGGCAACTACAAGCCCACTTGATTTTTCCATATTTACCTAAAGTTAACAAAAAATTTTTTTTAGATATTTACTTACATTATCACAATATCTTTAGATGAATTAGGTTTCAGTACAAATTCCTGACAGTTGACAACTTTAAAACCATATCCTTCACAGGGATATCCACTAACTTCTGTCGATTTAATAGAAACTGGAAGTTGTCCTGTATTTTCAACTTTAAATGTTCGTTTAAGAGTAAAATTTGGTTCCTTTGATTTTATTTCTTCAGAGAGAGAGAAAAAAAAAGATGTTCAGATACATGCAAATAACTAGCTAAGAAGTTATAGAAATTTCTCTGACAAATTGTGTTACAGGAAAAAAACAAATACTATATTAACATTCTGGCAGTGAGTGTGAAGTGGACCAATACTTAATTTCCCTGTAAAAGTGCACTTTTACTTTAAATAAAAACAAAAAAGGATTAAACTTACTATCTGAACAGTCCTTCAGTAAACTTTCTGTCATTTTGAATCTTAAGGAACTTCCAGGACCAGGGGGCTTGCCTGCAATCTTTAAACTCTCTATTGCTCCATGCCCTTGAGCAACTATGCAGTCCAAGACTGTTAAATTGTTCCTGAAATAAATCAGTGAAGAGAATGTGTTAACTTCATTCCATTTCAAAACAACATGTCTCACATAAATGCACTAAAATCCTTTTAGAGATATTAATAAAATCAGAATTTCTACATTTAACTGATTTAAATAAAAAACTACCCAGTTCTAGAATAATCCTACAAAAAGGGATTTGACTACAAAACTGACATTTATTACAATTAGGAACAATTGTCTGTTTTAACACAACATTCAAAAGCAAGCATCGACATTTACAGTTACTGTATGGCCAATAACACTGACATAATAGATCCGTTATTTATAAACAAATTAATTGAACTTGTAAATTTCAATAGACAAACAAAACTATATTATCCCAAATGACTAGAGCTTTAGGCTTCAAAAAGGCCACTCAAAAATAGCTAAGTAAATAAACCAATCAGCCACAAAATTAAAACCACCTTCCTAATAGTGTGTATGTGTAGGTCACCA
>JANRMT010028174.1:145999415-146014603 GCA_026402145.1 Polypterus bichir lapradei
TTTTCTATTGTTTTTAACCTCCACGTTTCACTTCTGATTTTATGGATTATTTACTGTAACTTTTGACACTGCACTTTAATTTGAACACCTTGTTTTGTTGATTGTTTTAATAAAAGCACTTTGCACTTTTTCACCATCCCCATGCTTTGTTGTGCTTCACTGCTAAGTTCATCGGTAACATTACCGACTGTGTAGGGTTCAAGGGCTCCCCAACAGCAGATTGGAGCATACAGCAAACCCACATCGTCACAACGTGATTTTGCGTTTTTTTCACATAAATTTGAATTGATTGTTGAAAAGTATGAAGGTGGCATACGTATCCGGGAAATGGCTGTTGCATACCGTTTGCCGAGAATGACGGTATCTATGATTGTGAAAAACAAAGACGTTATTAAAAAGAAAAGTGAGGTTAAATTTTCATTTATTTCATTTAATTGCTTTTGTATTTATGTATTTTAGTATTAAGCAGTGTTTAAATTATTTTATACAACCCCATCAATGTATAATATGCCAATAACAACAGGATTTTTTTTCATGGGAACGGATTAATCATTTTCCGATTATTTCTTATGGGAAAAATTAGTTTGGTATACGTCCTGTTTGGTATAAGTCCAAGGATCTCGAACGGATTAAGGACGTATACCGAGGTACCACTGTATTAGAATCATTCATAAGATGGTAAATTTTCATTTTGGGAAAAGAACTTTAAAATGATATGAGAACCGTGTTTGTGGCATTTAGGGAGATATTTGTTACGACTTTGGCTGGCTGCAAGTTCAAACTGTTAGCTTAAATCTCCCTGAATACTGAACCAAGACACGTGCATTTTCAGGTCCATGGGTTACTCATATCACCAAATCAATAAGCCAAGTTTCATTAAAATCTGTTGACAATGAGGCATGATGATTTGACAAGGAATTATCCATGGCAGGAGAGATATCAGGGCTAGTGGCACCCAGCTAAGTTAACAATTATACCAGATTAAGCTGGATGTGTAGGGTGGCCCTGCTAAACTCAGCAAACTGTGTGAATACTAAAATTTGGAACGTGAACTACCAAGGGATATGATAGACAATTGAACGGAACTCTTCTATTACCAGCCTACATTGGAGCTTTGCAAAGCTTTTTGCAAACAATACTCAGTATTAATTCATTTATTTGTCACCTTCATCTGTTTCAGACCTGTGACTCTGACTACAATAGATGTTACTTAATGTGGGTCTGCAGTTAAATAAACCAGCAAACAATGAGGAAAAGGGCCAACAACTACAAGTGATATTGTAAGCAAGACCAAATAAGTTAAATTTCCCCATTTAGTGAATTTATCCAACAGCCATTATAAAAGATCAATACATGCCTGGTCAGGACCATTCTTGACCGTTTTGCAAGAAGTCAAGTAAGCATAAGACACTAATTCACAGACTCTGTGCCAAAAAAAAAAAAAAAAAAAAACCGGGGGGGCGGGGGAGGGTTGTGCTAATGTTGTGCTACTGTTGATACGGGAATACTCATTTTTGTCAGAAAAAGGCACATTGTAAGTTAAGCAAGGTAGTTCCTAGATGTGCAGGTGAAGTGAACAAAGCATAGCTTCTTGGAGGGTGGATTTTGAGGTTAGGGGTCTCTTAGTGCTTGTTAATTCATTGACAGAGAGGGAACTTTATTATCTATTACTTTTATAATATATAAACACAATACCTAAAAAACATCTATCGATCTATTTACTAAACCAACATACCTTATAATAATCAAAGAGGTGACAGTTCTGTTGTGCACAGGGCTAAATTTTAATGTAAAACTTTTAACTTCTCCTGGAGAAAGAATTAGGTTGTGTACATATGGGCGAGAAGATCCTTCTAAAAATCCTTGGCTATTCTTGTAAGGTACAGTCTGAAAATCAAAAAACAGAAAATTGTGTTACTAGATCTTTCACAGGAATAATGCATGTCTGAAACACAATTATACAGTATATCTGCAAAATATACCACCAGACATTTTCAAAATACACAGCCACGGGTAAGCAAGTATGATTATCTGCTGGAAAACTGCCTTATGCAAATTACTAGTGAGTGAGATGGTAGCTCCCTGAAGACCCAAGGCGGCAGAGAAAATTGATGTGATTTTTCTTTATGCAAACAATCAAAAACAAAGTAAAAAAAGCAACATATTGCATTTTAACAATATAAAATGTACTAACATCACACTTTTTATGCTGGCACATTAATGATAAAAGTAAGGCAAAACATTAATAAAGCCAATAATGAGCAAAGCAGCTAACTACTTCATAATTCCTGTTACTAGTAGTTCAACACTAAACTGGAATAAGTTATTGGTGGAGAAGATACTTGCTGAATGATTATTCTCAATTGCCAATTACACCAGTTTAAGACAATTATACCCCGCTTTACTACTTCCCAATTATCAAATGAAATGTGCTCTAATCTAAGATATAGCACGGGGAACAAGATTTTTCAATAAGATAATTAATGTATGGGAACAGTGAAGAAATAAACTCTGCCTTAACATTTGCAGAACACTGAACACCACAACTCAAAGCATAAAAGTGTATATATCACAAACCTTCATCTAAACTCAAGACTATCCATTATGTATCCAGGTGAAGACCCTTCTTGTGAGAGATGTCATCAGGCTTCACTGGATAACATTTTGGGGAGATTTGTTTATACCTTACTGAGACAAAATTTCTGCTTATTTTTTTAAAACGTTATCACAACACCCTCTACTCTTTTGTCCACTTTATGAATGATTAACTGTAAAGCTGTGCTAATATTACACTTCAAGCACACATTCTTATCTTCAACAATTGTAAGAATAGAATCCCAATACCATATCACAACAGGAAAAGAATATACCTTCTTTGTAAAAATTACAAAAAATAAACTTAGTTTGTAAGGAACAAATCAAAAAATTGGTTTGGCATTTGATAGGCATTTCTCTATGCAGACCATAGAATAAATATGCTAAACCACTATTAACCTTTAGGGATCTTGGCAACTTTAAATTATAATTTTATATGATTATTAAAGCTTTTTCTTCCTCTGTTGTCAAGTTGGAAGTGGGAGACCTTTTGCAATTTGAACAAGAACCCAACATGCATCAGTATAGCGCTGGACATGAACCAACAAAAACAGAATGTTGTTTTGCCTGGTTGGCCTTTGTATATAAATTCAGACAGAGTCCTTTTTATACTTTAATAATTAAATACTTGAATGTACTAAAAATTGCATTATGATTTTCTTTATCATCTTTTATTACTAATTACAATGTAAGGTGACCATTTAAAAATATGAATAGAATTATTCTAGAAATGATGCCTTTTATGATGGTTAAATTGCTCATCGATATTCCTCTAACACATAAATTACATTTTGTGGTACTGATTGCTTTGTTTTTATTTGTAAAATTGCTAAACTGCCGGCACAAATGAGTGCAGAGGAGGGTATATCTGAAGTACTGTACAATGGCTGAGAATTAAAGTCCATGCAAGAAAAGTTTAAAGCATCATGGGGTGAAGCATGTAGAATTCAATGTGGCATCAGCAAATCAGTGCATAAATACAGTGCCGTCCATACCATGTATAAAAAGCGTTGTCATTTCTATGTGGTGTGACTGAAATGTATGTAAATGACCCTTAAATTAAAGCACAGATCGTGCACTTTAATCATGTCTGACTTATTCTATCTGTAAATTTTCAATGGTGGAGCAGAGGAGTAAATCAAGGAAAAATGTGTCTTTTGTCCCAAAAAAGTATGCAGGGAATTGTATGTTACAGTGAACTCAAACTACTTAGACCCTTTCACTTTCTGAACACTTTATTGTGCTGTAGATTTCATTTTAAATGAAAGATGCAATTTTGCCCATCTATTTTCAATAACTCAATGACAAAGCGAAAGCAAATTTTCAATATGATATGCAAATTTAATAAAAATCAAAAACTTAAACCTCTCCTCCATATAAGCATTCAGATCGTTTGCTTACTCCAAATCGTAGTCAGGTGTATCCTGTTTGCTTTAATTGTTCTTAGGAGCCAGTCTTGAGTAAAAGGAATATGACAGCCCACTTGGAGTTTACCAGACAGCACTTAAAGTGAAGGGGTTTGAATACTTTGATTCTACTGTATTTGTAAAATAAGAGAGTTGTCAGTCCCTTCACAATGGGCACTGAAATAATGAAATTTTGTTGTTAATTTTTGTAATCTGACCTATTTTTTCATATTTATTTTTTTTAATTTTGTTGATAGCATGAAGTGTACTGATCACTTTGTGGCATTTCTTGTTAAATAAAGCCTGGCTACAGCCCAAACGTGATGCATCTAGCAGCACAGGTTAGTTTCTCGAATAAACTACAAGTAACACCAAGCTGAGAGGACAGATTTGCATTTCAAAGATTAAAGGGGTGTGTAAAATAATTTATATGTGACAGGTCTGGTTGAAATAAACATTATTATTATGTTTGTGCAGGATTATTCTGGATACAAAATTTAAACACAGGAGAAAATGTGAACGGCATGCAAATTCCAGTCACTTACTGATTTACTTCTACTCACCTTACAATTTTACATCTTTTTGAATTTTATGTGCATTACTTAATTTAGGATTTTGATGCCCGACCTTCAAAAATCCTGCAAATATTTGGTAATCATGAAAAGCCACAAGCCAGAGCTGATACAGAGTACCAGAACCTAGGCTATTGTTTTGAACAGACACTAGTATCGTTAGTAGTGTTCAATGCGTTTCTTGCAGAACGATCTCTTGGTGAATTTATCATGTCAGTTTTTTGTAATGATTTGTAAAATTCAACACTTCAGACACCAATTTAACCAAATTTAGGAAAAAGGTCAGTGTTGCTACTCCTTGAGAGAACTTTGGAACATTCAGAGCTGTATTAGCTATTCTTAAATTCATAATTAGAGCACCATGTGTATGTTCCCAAACATAAATATCCTAATACTTTGAAAAGACAAAAGAATAAAAAAAATAAAATTTTTGACATCGACATTGAGGTTTCTCGGATGAAAACCGCTTGAAAAAACATTTATTTCCCAAACTTTGACCACATGACTGAATTACCAATAAAGTTTAGAAAGCTGCCAAATAAATGGAAAAAGAGTTGGATTCTGTGCTTCTCACTGAAAATTTTGTAAAGATCCACAATTGGGAATACAAATACCTTCAGCTGAAAAGTTAATGATACAATGGGTTTAATTTAACAAGCAGGTCATTAATTACAAAATAGCTAAAGGAATAAAAAAAATAGCTAAGCAATACTGCCTATTGCATACAAGTACCCCTTGCTGTTAAAAATGGGCTTTATTTCACAGGACTGTAGTTGAAGAAAAGTTCATTTTCATTTAATAATCATACAAATAAATCTAGTTACTCAAACCAGTATCTGTTACACTCTGACATGTAGTGAATGTTCACATTTTGTCAACCATGAATTGAAACTATCTGGGAAAAAATCCAAGTAAGGATTTCATTATACTATATACACAACAGTTAATTCACAAATCTGTACTAAAATTCAAATAGTTCTTTTTAGCCCTCCATTCAAACCTCACAAAGAAGTAGGCCCTAGAAGCGACCTGGTACTGGAGACTAGAATATTATAGTCATGTGAAAACATGAGTACATCCATCCATCCATCCATCCTCTTCCGCTTATCCGAGGTCGGGTCGCGGGGGTAGCAGCTTAAGGAGAGAAGCCCAGACTTCCCTCTCCCCGGCCACTTCTTCCAGCTCTTCCGGGAGAATCCCAAGGCGTTCCCAGGCCAGCCGGGAGACATAGTCCCTCCAGCGTGTCCTGGGTCTTCCCCGGGGCCTCCTCCCGGTTGGACGTGCCCGGAACACCTCACCAGGGAGGCGTCCAGGAGGCATCCTGATCAGATGCCCGAGCCACCTCATCTGACTCCTTTCGATGCGGAGGAGCAGCGGCTCTACTCTGAGCCCCTCCCGGATGACTGAGCTCCTCACCCTATCTTTAAGGGAAAGCCCAGACACCCTGCGGAGGAAACTCATTTCAGCCGCTTGTATTCGCGATCTCGTTCTTTCGGTCACTACCCATAGCTCATGACCATAGGTGAGGGTAGGAACGTAGATCGACTGGTAAATTGAGAGCCTTGCCTTACGGCTCAGCTCTTTTTTCACCACGACAGACCGATGCAGAGCCCGCATCACTGCGGATGCCGCACCGATCCGCCTGTCGATCTCACGATCCATTCTTCCCTCACTCGTGAACAAGACCCCGAGATACTTAAACTCCTCCACTTGGGGCAGGATCTCGCCCCCAACCCTGAGAGGGCACTCCACCCTTTTCCGGCTGAGGACCATGGTCTCGGATTTGGAGGTGCTGATTCTCATCCCAGCCGCTTCACACTCAGCTGCGAACCGCTCCAGAGAGAGCTGAAGATCACGGCCTGATGAAGCAAACAGGACAACATCATCTGCAAAAAGCAGTGACCCAATCCTGAGTCCACCAAACCGGACCCCTTCAACACCCTGGCTGCGTCTAGAAATTCTGTCCATAAAAGTTATGAACAGAATCGGTGACAAAGGGCAGCCCTGGCGGAGTCCAACTCTCACTGGAAACGGGCTCGACTTACTGCCGGCAATGCGGACCAAGCTCTGACACCGGTTGTACAGGGACTGAACAGCTCTTATCAGGGGGTCCAGTACCCCATACTCCCGGAGCACCCCCCACAGGACTCCCCGAGGGACACGGTCGAACGCCTTTTCCAAGTCCACAAAGCACATGTAGACTGGTTGGGCAAACTCCCATGCACCCTCCAGGACCCTGCTAAGGGTGTAGAGCTGGTCCACTGTTCCGCGACCAGGACGAAAACCACACTGTTCCTCCTGAATCCGAGGTTCGACTATCCGACGGACCCTCCTCTCCAGAACCCCCGAATAGACTTTTCCAGGGAGGCTGAGGAGTGTGATCCCTCTATAGTTGGAACACACCCTCCGGTCCCCCTTTTTAAAGAGGGGGACCACCACCCCAGTCTGCCAATCCAGAGGCACTGTCCCCGATGTCCATGCGATGTTGCAGAGACGTGTCAACCAAGACAGTCCTACAACATCCAGAGCCTTAAGGAACTCCGGGCGTATCTCATCCACCCCCGGGGCCCTGCCACCAAGGAGTTTTTTGACCACCTCGGTGACTTCAGTCCCAGAGATGGGAGAGCCCACCTCAGAGTCCCCAGGCTCTGCTTCCTCATTGGAAGGCATGTTAGTCGGATTGAGGAGGTCTTCGAAGTACTCCCCCCACCGACCCACAACGTCCTGAGTCGAGGTCAGCAGCGCACCATCCCCACCATATACGGTGTTGACACTGTACTGCTTCCCCTTCCTGAGACGCCGGACGGTGGACCAGAATCTCCTCGAAGCCGTCCGAAAGTCGTTCTCCATGGCCTCTCCAAACTCCTCCCATGCTCGAGTTTTTGCCTCAGCAACAACCGAAGCCGCATTCCGCTTGGCCTGTCGGTACCTATCAGCTGCCTCCAGAGACCCACAGGACAAAAAGGTCCTATAGGACTCCTTCTTCAGCTTGACGGCATCCCTCACCGCCGGTGTCCACCAACGGGTTTGGGGATTGCCGCCGCGACAGGCACCGACCACCTTACGGCCACAGCTCCGGTCAGCCGCCTCAACAATAGAGGCACGGAACATGGCCCATTCGGACTCAATGTCCCCCACCTCCCTCGGGACGTGGTCGAAGTTCTGCCGAAGGTGGGAGTTGAAGCTACTTCTGACAGGGGACTCTGCCAGCCGTTCCCAGCAGACCCTCACAACACGTTTGGGCCTACCAGGTCTGACCGGCATCTTCCCCCACCATCGAAGCCAACTCACCACCAGGTGGTGATCAGTTGACAGCTCCGCCCCTCTCTTCACCCGAGTGTCCAAGACATATGGCCGCAAGTCCGACGACACAACCACAAAGTCGATCATCGAACTGAGGCCTAGGGTGTCCTGGTGCCAAGTGCACATATGAACACCCTTATGCTTGAACATGGTGTTCGTTATGGACAATCCGTGGCGAGCACAGAAGTCCAATAACAGAACACCGCTCGGGTTCAGATCGGGGGGGCCATTCCTCCCAATCACGCCCTTCCAGGTCTCACTGTCATTGCCCACGTGGGCATTGAAGTCTCCCAGCAAAACGAGGGAATCCCCAGAAGGTATGCCCTCTAGCACCACCTCTAGAGACTCCAAAAAGGGTGGATACTCCAAACTGCTGTTCGGCGCATACGCACAAACAACAGTCAGGACCCTTCCCCCCACCCGAAGGCGGAGGGAGGCCACCCTCTCGTCCACCGGGGTAAACCCCAACGCACAGGCTCCAAGTCGGGGGGCAGTAAGTATGCCCACACCTGCTCGGCGCCTCTCACCGGAGGCAACTCCAGAGTGGTAGAGAGTCCAGCCCCTCTCAAGGAGATTGGTTCCAGAGTCCAAGCTGTGCGTCGAGGTGAGTCCGACTATATCTAGCCGGAACCTCTCAACCTGAGTACACTCGATGTTTTTTGTTAAACATGTGGACATATCGAAAAACAGTATCTAGAGAAAAATGTGATAAAATAAACTGCATGCTACATTTACATTTTGTAGTCAACTGTATAATTTAAATAAACAAATACAAATTTTGCATTTGTAAAAAGTACTTACACCCTTAGACTTGACACTACCTTAAATACCTGAAATTATAATCAGACAGGGAGGGATAAATTTCATTAAGACAGGATATGCAAGAACACATTTAGCCTTAATTTCGTTTAGCTTGCTCTTTGTTGTTGAATATTGTGTTATCAACACACCTAGATTAAAAGAGCTTTCAGAAAGAAGGTTGGCTATGAGTCTTGGAAGGGGCACCATACGTAAAGACCAAGACTCCTCGAACAATGTACTTTTGTTGCTAGACAAGGCAATGGTAGAGTTACTAGGCCTCATTACCAAAAGACAAATTTGTCAAAAATCAAAGAAATCATTTGGCCAGAAGAACCTGATGCCAAGTATAAAGCACAGTAGGCTTTGGTTCACAATGGCAGCATTGGGGTTGAAGTGCGGCTGACACAGGAAAAAATCCATTCACTGGATTGTGGCTGACCCAGGACAAAACCCCATTCACTGGTCAGACAATCATGTTTGATTTGCAGGAGCAGCTGCAGGTGGATCCCAGACAATTTTGGACAACCTCCCCAAACCCTAAAATTCTTCTGAATTGAATTGCTGTTTCTATATAAGATTTTTAAACAGGAAAAATATATTTTTTAATATGAAGTTTTAAAATTTAAAACCTCTGGAATAACCAAGTGAGGTAACATACTCACCTGATTATTATGAACCTGGAACACATGAGTTTTTGAATCGATATTTGGAAACTTGCCAATATTACATCTACATGAAAGAAAAATTCAGAGAATATAAATATATGCACATCTAGTATACAATATATAGTACATCTCTTCTTATGAAGAACTGAGGTAGTAAAGCAGACAGCCAGTTGAATTAGAAATTTTTAGCAATATTATTTGAATTAAAAGTATGGAGTATTTCAAACAAAGTTAAATAAAGAGATATGTAAATAAAAATAAAAAAGAAGTACTGCAAAATGTGACAGAAAAAAAACAAAATGACAGCATTAATATATATGTGTCACAATATTTTTGATGCTGAATAATTTATTTAATTTTGTCTGTATTATTCTTCCAAATGCAAAATGAAATACGGCTTGAATGTGAAACTGTCACTGTCATGCATTAAAGTTGAGACTGTGGGCTCTAGCAGGTGCTGTATTTTCATTAGAGAATCGTTGATACACCAGACCTTCGACCATAAATGCCACAATAGCAGCACTTCAGATTCAGGCTCCTAATGATGTATTCAGCGTTTATAGAATTCATTATTCTGAAATATTCCTTCATATAAAAGAAGTGGAAAAATATGTTTCAACCAAAGTAGCATCTGACAAATTACAAATCTGAGGAAATTACTGAAAAAACTGAAATTTATACTTTTAGGCAAATGCATGAACAATACTAACCTTTCCGACAACTTTTCAACCATCACCAGTGGGTTTGGATACAATGCTAATGGAACAATCTGGACAAATACAGGAAGATCAGCAGGATTTTCAAGAATAACATCTTCTTCCTGAAATGCATAATTAGGAATGAATTTTTTAATAGGTGAAATTAAGCAAATTAATAAATTTGCATACGAGAGTAACCAAGATTGCAGATACTTACAGAAGAGCTGTTTGTGCTTGTGATAGGAAAAATTATTTGGCGTGAAGTCTTAATTATAGAAGGCCAGATCATTTCTGCTGTTACTTTTGCTTGAACATTCCTCTGAAGATCTGTATCTACTTCAAATATAGAAGTAGCCCTTAAAGAAATAATATATGTGTGTGTTTTCAACAGCAGAAAAACTGGGAAAAAGAAAACTCAAAAAACAAGAACAGTATATCTCAAAAAAAAATAAAATAAAAATAAATGAAGATATTTTAAAGAAATCTTCTGCTCTTTACAGTTTTAACAGAAATACCTGCTCTTTGCCCTGCTAATAACCATTTTGACTGTTATTACCATTTACTCATGGTTTAAAAATTAAATAGTAAAACCATTTTACCACCATCATACATAAAATAAATACATTTCATAAAAATACAACTGAAGGCTGTCTCAAAATGAATAATTTACTTGGTAATTTATAACTTACTGATGCTCTCCACTGTCTTTTAGTTCTTTCCATTTCCTATAAAATGCCAAATGCAAATCCAAATCTGTTTCCCACATATCTTCTTGCATTGAAAGCCCATGTGTTTTAGAGTCCGCTGCAAAAAAAGAAAAAGTAAATGCAACTTATTTTTCAAATATTTGATTTTTAAATATGTCTGTTACAGAGAAAGAAATAGTTTTATTTAGTGTAACATTACAAAAACACTACTTACATTTAAATAAAAATGGTAAGCCAACATAACAGTGATCATTGCACCGTAAGCCAGGATCAAAATAAAGATTTCCCACCTAAGATTATTAAATAAAGAATTAAAATTACATGCTCAGCACTCCAAAAGAAAACAGCTTTTCAAAAAGAGAATATATACAGAACCTTCGACTTTCTTTTAGGCTCCAGTTCATCCTTGTTACTTTTAAGTCTCTTGCAATAAAATCGGATATCCTCTGTGAGAGGACGTATATTTTGCAATTTCACCTTCTGTGAGAAGGAACTCAAGATATTAAAACTTTGATGAACTACCTTGCCCTGTAGAAAGGAGAAGGGAGAAAGCTTAGTAAATTCAAACAAGAATATACAGTACGCAAAAAACCGTTCAGCCTTCCACACCCTTTCACATTTAGGAGGTCACAGACACAGCATTTTTCTATTAAAACTGGGAAATTTGGGTACCACAATCTTCTGCAGAAATCCCCAAAAATAAAGGAAAAACAAGGAAAGGCAGTAATAAAAATTAGCAACAAACATTACTCAAGATTTCTCAAGTGGTACTCTGACTTCTGGAAGAAATACAGTAAGTTCTAAAATTCACTTTGGGAACGTCACTAACAAACATTGAACAATGTGATGGACCAGCAATTTGAAAATCTGCCTCAGGACCTCAATGTTATTATAGATAGGGTTTTGACTAGGGTACTGCAATGTTTCTCTGACAGAGCTTTGGATAACTGCATGATTGAAATAAAATGAAATGGCAAAACATATGCAGACTGGAACGTTAGAAAATCAGTACCAAGCAAGTGCAGAATATTACATTTTATCCCAGCTAACACCTCTACTCAATTACTGTACAATTTTTTTTTTCCATTTTTTTTTAACTAACAGAAAATATTCAATAACATTTAAAAGAACAGTTCAACAGACAAGTTCAAATATAAGTAAAAAACTGAGAAGGCACAAAATAAAGTTATAGACATGAAAGACAAGATAAAAAGAATTCTACAAAAACACAAACTGGGTCAAGATTATGTTAAAAAAAAATAAATAAATAAAAAAATATATGAAACAGAGTCCTTCAATTGCAGCTTGACTGAACAGTATGAAGCACTACCAGATTATATTACAGCTCTGAAAAATCTGGCTAGGATCAATAACTCTTTTGAAAGGGTAGATGATACACATCCCATGTGAAATGTTTTTTTTGGGGGGTGGCCAGAATACCTGGAGGAAACAAAAAGAGCATGACAGCCACCGTTTCTTTCCTGATTAAACTGGAAAAAGCATGGACACATACATGTGAAATATGGCACAAATTTGATCCTTACCAGGCCAATGGAAAATCAGTAACATAGATAAAACTCTGTTAACTCAATACACCTACAGCAGTCATGAACTTTTTGAAACCCCATGTTAGGAGATTTATTTTAATTTATGGATATGAACAAAGTGTTTTAATGGAGGTAAAATGGAGAAAGGACAAGCCTAATTAAATTAAAAAGGAATCAAAACAGATGTGTGGCACACCAAAGCTCAAAATGTAATTCTAAAATATATTTTTAGCATTGGTACAGTGTACAACCAGGGATGACAGTGTCACATAACTGCATGTTTTTTAAGGACTTCGATTTAGTGTTTATATATTACTTTAGTATGCAGAGAAAACAATTGAAAATTAAAAAAGGATTGGAGGCTGTTGGAAAGAAAGTTTTGTTGAAGTTTCTTATGAGTCAGTATCATCAAATATGCTTGAGGACCAGAAACCTGTGTTGCTGAGCATTTTGCTTTGTACAGAAAAATAAGATGGATGACTTGAATAGCTTTTCGATAATTCCAAAAGACTTATCTAGTGATAAACTGTTAACTTCCTACATTATATTGTCGACGCATCAACAAATTTTCCTCAACTTGGGAATCCTCTAGAACCAAGAATGAGGCTCACCATCACTGTACACTGCAGAATAGTCCTCCCTTTACCAAAACACACTTAAAACCAAAAACACTCCAGAGATTATCATTACCTTATGGTGCAGAAAAGCCAAAAATTTCTTTAGAAACAGTGATGTACAGTCCATGAAGCATTTTAAGAGCAATTATAACTTTCACAGTCAGGGGCAACAAATTTTACTGAACATTATTAATTTAGGATATAAAGCAAGACTGCTATACCCCAAAACCTGAATTATCTTTATAAGAATAGGCTTTACTTATATAAATATATTATACTAGCTGCCTTACCTGACTTTGCATGGGAAATTTCCTTTCAAAATGGACCTTTTTATAATGTTGTCAGTTAAGCAGATGTATTAGAAGCACTATGTAACTAAGTACTTCTTGCTTTAAAAAATAAGTATTTCATACAGAGAACTAATGATATTAGTTCACTGGAGCACCTAACTTTTGAATATGCTACATACACTTGTTCATCAGTAAAACATATGTGCCACGGGAAATTTCCTGCTTTTCCTAAAGACTGATACTGGCTTTTGTTGATGGTCATTAGAAAACACAACTTTATAAGAAACTATTATTATGAAATGAAACAGGTAATTAGTAGAAATAATGGGAATTTTGGGTATAAAAATATTATTTCACTCTGTAGTATATCCTGCAGAAATTGGTAAATTAAATCAGATTTAAATGAAACTGTTCAATCTTTAATCTTGTGCTGTTATACAAATTTTTGAATGATTAGCTGTAATGCAATACAAACTGAATTGTGGTTTCATTTACTATTACATACAGCGCCGAGGTTTTCAGGTTGCAGCAAATTGAACGTTTTAAGCATCATACAGAAAAGAACGAGTGAAATGAAATATGATGTACAATGTCCATCTCCTCTACGTTCTGACTATGAGGGACTCTTTTACTGAGCTGCGCAAGCATTTAAAAATTAACCAAGGCAGATGGTCACCCTGACTAAATAATATATGATGAAATGCAATTTCTTAGTGGATACCTAGAGCACCAGATGCAATGGAAATACTTTTTGTTGATGTGTGAGTGAATGAACACACACACACATGGATATATGTCCAGAACACTTACCGGGAAAGAAGGTGGTAGTACAATGTGCTTTGGTGAGCTACTTAAAGATCCAACTGCAATAACTGCTTTTACTGGGATTGTAAGTATCTGAAATAAAATAAAATCTGTTAAAGCAAAAGTACTGATAAGTAAAATTACAAAACAATTACCCTCATTCTTCTGATTACTGCCAAAAACATTTAACTTCATTAAAAAATAAATACAATTGCACTAAACAGTGCCTGCAAATAAAATTAAGACTTTTCCATTAATATAAGCTGATAAAACATTACTTTTCTTCCCCCTAATGCTAAGCTATACATACAAGCTAAGTGTAAATGTGTAATTCTTAACTGCTGGGTAGTTAGCAATTACTACGAAGAGTGCTTAGTTTAGTGGTAAGTGATATCAATAATTACACACACATGGGTTCATTATACCACACCAGTCTGGATTATCAACAAATCTTTTATGAGTATTCTTAACTGCCATAGTTAATTCAGAACTATATCTGAGAGTTTTCAAAACAAGAGACAACAAAATCCAAACTTAAAGGCAAATCTCCATCTTGATTTATGCTCAAAAAATGAAAACCCAGGAGGAAGAGAGAAAAGCACTTATACATATATGCATTTGCATGTACAATACAGTGTCACACACGTGTGCATGGGAGGCAGCTAAAGGGCTTAGAGAGGACTGATTATACATCTGCCCGGGGGGGGCGGGGTACGCTGACGCTCTTTCTGAGTTCTCTACAGGTCTTTCCCGGGAAATCCCACCAGGAGCCGACACCTCGAAGAGGGACACATCCCTTCCGGTTCCGGCACCGAGGATGACATCACTTCCGGTTCCGGCACAGAGGATGACATCACTTCCGCCCTCCGTCCTATAAAGCCTCCTGCCTTTGCTCTGGCAGGCAGGTCTGTTTTGGACTCTGTTAAGTAAACTTGACTGTGATGAATCGGATACTTTTGCAGCCAGGAAACCGGATTAAACGGGTGGCTGCCCCAAACCTTGCCATGCCTCATGTCTCTTCTTCTTACAACAGGCAAAAAGTTTGGACACACCTCCTCATTCAATGTGTTTTCTTTATTTTCATGACTGAAGGCATCAAAACTATGAATGAACACATGTGGAGTTATGTACTTAACAAAAAAAGGTGAAATAACTGAAAACATGTTTTATATTCTAGTTTCTT
>JANRMT010028174.1:146015003-146047169 GCA_026402145.1 Polypterus bichir lapradei
TCCGCCCTCCGTCCTATAAAGCCTCCTGCCTTTGCTCTGGCAGGCAGGTCTGTTTTGGACTCTGTTAAGTAAACTTGACTGTGATGAATCGGATACTTTTGCAGCCAGGAAACCGGATTAAACGGCTGGCTGCCCCAAACCTTGCCATGCCTCATGTCTCTTCTTCTTACAACAGGCAAAAAGTTTGGACACACCTCCTCATTCAATGTGTTTTCTTTATTTTCATGACTGAAGGCATCAAAACTATGAATGAACACATGTGGAGTTATGTACTTAACAAAAAAAGGTGAAATAACTGAAAACATGTTTTATATTCTAGTTTCTTCAAAATAGCCACCCTTTGCTCCGATTACTGCTTTGCACACTCTTGGCATTCTCTCGATGAGCTTCAACAGGTAGTCACCTGAAATGGTTTTCACTTCACAGGTGTGCCTTATCAGGGTTATTTAGTGGAATTTCTTGCTTTATCAATGGGGTTGGGACCAGCAGTTGTGTTGTGCAGAAGTCAGGTTAGTTGGACGATCATTTATTTTTCAACAGGACAATGACCCCAAACACACCTCCAGGCTGTGTAAGGGCTATTTGACCAAGTAGGAGAGTGATGGAGTGCTGTAAATGGTCATGAAAATAAAGAAAACACATTGAATGAGGAGGTGTGTCCAAACTTTTGGCCTGTACTGTACATGCTATATCACAGATATATTAGTTATCATCATCACTGATGGACAATCTGACTGACTCTTTCCATAAAGGAAAAAAAAAAGTTGGTGGATGATTCACTGAGGTTATGCCTAATCTTTTTTAGTTTAGCAAACTATACCATAATCCTGGATTCAGTGGGGATGCAGTGGAGGTGTAGATGGTTTCCAACGTGTAAGGATAAGATGGTGTACTAGCAAAGACAAGACCATATAGTTCACCTGCTTTATAGATAATTATACAATTGGGGATTTGGCTCAATGGAAAAGTGAAAGATGCAAGACTAAAACATATGCCCCACTGAATCTGGGGTATTTCTACATTTATAACAGTTTTACCAAGTTTAGCTTTGCATGCTTACAGTTGATTTAACACCTTAAAGTGAATCAGAGAAACACTGTGCACATATAGAGGACATGTACCCTATGTAATGCAGAAAAGTAGGCATTTTCTGGTATTTTTCAGTTCAGATCCCTTCCCCATGCTCACCCCACTTTGTCAAGAGATGAGAACTGGAATGAGCAGATGAAATGATACATTTTATAAACCAGAGGATTGTAGGCAAGTCTGAAAACTGACTTTGGGTAAAGTGCCTGATTGGTTGCTAGCGATACAAATTAGATTTGGGGATATTTATTTAAAGGAAGTCTGATTAATAGAGCCAAAGAAAGCATGATCAAACAAAACACTACACATTTGCAAAGTTGTGTCATACAGTGAAGGTAGGAAGCCTTATTAGAAATAATAGTGGCATAAAGAGACATAGACTGAAAGCCAAATGTTTTCCTGCATTGGTTCCATATTCTTAAGAGTTATGCATTACCTGATTAGAAGTGAACTGGGAGGAATTATGCGATCAGGGCTAATAAAGTGGTATTATGGCATATACTATCTACAATTTCAACATAAGCCCTTGTAAAATATGTTGGTTCTTTCATTAAATATTTCTCTATGCCTACATATATGCATCATGCAGGCTATTGAATTTTGACAAAGTTTGACAAAATGCTTCCCACTACAATTATTCTTGTTTAACTTATATATGCCCAAATTCATGAAAGAAACTTAGCAGACCGGTTGAGTCTGTACAACTAAAAAGTTCTCATGAAGTGACTAGGTTTTCAGGTTTTAAATTACTGCTGAAGGGATGTACAGTAAGTACTACAGTGTCACCAACATATTAATCAACATAATCTTCTTGCCATCCAGCCACCCACCTCAACATACAAGTAATGAGCACAAGCCATCTGTCTAGGGGCTCCCAAACTCATAAAAAAAATGCAGCTGATGTTCAGAGGGTACTAAATAGAGTCAACCCACAAAAGCACAAAAGGCTGCAATGCCAAAAAAACATACCTGGTAATGTGCACAGTGAATGTCTTGAACAAAACGCACATGCTTTATCACCTCTCTAAATTAGGCAATTGTTGTGTTAGGTTTCTACGCTATAATTAATATATATATATATATATATATATATATATACATATACACACACTGTATACACACACACATATATATATATATATATATATATACACACATACATACACACACACACACACACACACACACACACAGTTGACTCCCGCGAAGTCACGGTTCAAAGTTTTTGTAATTTGTGTTTCAAGATCCTGTCTGTCTGCCTTCTGTTGGGCTGCCTGTACTTATTCGTTTGTTCTGGATCGTTTCGTGGTTGGCGTCTGGATTGTCTGCCGTCTGCCTATGCGCATTAGGACTGTAAGTGGATTCATCGCCATCCTGCAAAGAAAGGAGCGCTCCTGAACCAATCCACCTGTCTTCACCATTTCAGGAACTAGCGGTGGGACTATCGTTACATTCCCATTTAATGTGCAGGTCTCTGGACTATCTATTGTCATCATTACGTTTCATCTGTTGCAGTTTTTCATGACCATTTTTCATGACTTACTGTGAGTGTTTTGTTTGTACTTTGTTGTATTTAATGTGTAATCACCGTGAGGCGAACAGTGGTGGTATTTTGTTTTCATTTATTTTTATTACATTCTTTATTTGCTGTTTGATTACCGGTTTGCTTTGTTTTTGTCTCTGTTTGTGAGTGCGTGCGGCTCGGGCCAAGGCTGGGTGCGTCCCTGGAATCTCCACCATAAAAATAAACAAATCGCCGTCTTCTAGATGGTATGAATCTTAGCAGTACTGGACCGCTACAGCGTTATTCATTTCTCTTTGCTGCTGATTCACTGTGATGCATCTCCAGCGGAGTGTTCTTGTGTTTTCCATTTTGCTCCTCTTAACCCGCCACAACTGGCTATAGTCATTTCCCCAGTGCCATTTGCAAGCATGCAGGAGCTGATCAGTCAGTACTGTACATTTATTGAGCAGCCAGCTAATGACCACTGCCAGCCCCTTGTGAGCAGGGGGGCTGAATGCATCCCTAGAAGACACGGATGCTCCTCAAAAAAACCCTCTTAAAAAACGCTGATAGACTACCTTCACATTGCTCCCTTACTTGCTGGGCTTACTTGCAGCTGCTCTGTCACGTGATATGCTTCTCGCACGACGCTACGCTTACTTAAAAGCCTGAACAGCACCTGTCCTTTTTGGTTGATTGCTTTGTTTCCCTCTCCACCCCCAGACATCCTCTGCTCCTGTTGGGGGTCCAGCTCCCGTTGTGCTCCCCTATGATGTTTGTCTATTCTTTAATCGAGAACTAACTGAATACTTAGCTTGTTTTACTTCTGAAAGAAACATGTTTGTTTGAAGTGTTTAAATAAAGTTTCTGTCTCTACAATTTCCTGTGTTTCTGTGAAATTCTGTGACCCAAGCGTGAAGCCCTGCAGCCTCACTGTCCCTGGGATTGAGCCGCTGCACTAGATTAGCCTGCAAGCATCAGTGCTTACCTCTGTGTGCTTGCATGCAGCCAGTTCAACCGCAGTTGGCTCAGTGATTTACTGAATTTCATGCAACGGCTCAGTTGTACCTTGTACATATTGTTACAGTAGTTTTTTTTTTTTTTCTGCATGAAAAAAAATGTGTTCCATTAAAATTTCACGTTTTCTTTGTGAATTGTGATGTTTACTTAAAAAGTGTAGCAAAGTAGTATTTGGTGTCCAGGGATGCATTAACCACAAGTATGTGGCAGTTTAAGGGTTAACGCCCCAAGATGCCATTGAAACACCCTGCACCTTCTAAGGCTTCTGGCAATGAAAACGCACTTGCACGAATTACAGTACATATTGCAGTAACATCGGTATTTTACATTCTAGCACTGTGGGAGACATAGCAGTATAGTATATAAGTTTAACTTTACAAGCTGAATGTGAAATTAAAGTGTTTGGGGGCATATTTAGTGTTTAAACTATAAAAATAGGCTTTTTTAACCACATCCAAAATTCACAGTTTTTCACGATTCCGCGGGTGCTCTAGGAACATAACCCCTGCAAATTTTGGGGGTGTACTGTAGTACCAGAAACAAAGTGATCAAAAGTTGCCTGCCTCATAATCATATTAGGAGTGACTGGAAAGTGCTTCAAGACCCCAGTGAGGGCCCACAAAACATCCAAGTTCTCCCCCACACTGAATACCCTCCAGTTTGCTTACTGATCTAACCACTCCACCTATGACACCATATCCACTGCACTCCACTTGAGCTTGGCACACATGGTGGGCATAGTCATGTACAAGTGGATGCTATACTTAAAGTCTTCAGCTCCACATTCAATACAATTATCCCTCGGGACCTAGCAGACAAGCTGGCTCTACTAGGCCTAAAACCTCCCTCTGCAACTGGTGTTTTAAGACTTTGACACAGACAGACACCAGTCAGAATGAGTTGGAAACAATACATCAAATACCATTCTTCTGATCACGTGACTCCCAAGGTTGCATCCTGACTACATTACTCTTCACCCTCAGACCCATGACTATTGTGTCATGCACAGCACAAAACCACATTACTGAATTCGCAGATGACACAATAGTAATGGGCCTTAGTGGTAACAATGAGTTAGCATTTAGAGAGGAGGTTAAACAACTTGTGGACTGATGCAAGAACAATTATCTGACCCTGAATGTCGATAAAACAATGGAACTCACTGTTGACGTCAGTAAGAACTATGCCACTCACCCTGCACAAACCAGTGTTTCTCTGTGCCGGTTCCAAGCCCATTAAATGGGTAAGGTTGCGTCAGGAAGGGGATCCGATGTAAAATTTTGCCATATCAATATGCAGACAATAATACAGATTTCCATACCGGATTTCTTGAGGCACAAGTTGACAACGGCTGCTACCAGTACTGTTAGCCAACAGGGTGCTAGCGGAAAATGGGCTACTGTTGGCCGAGAGGGAGACGGGTCTGAAGACAGTAGGAGAGGAGGAAGGTAAAAGAGAGTGCAATTGAGGGTAGGAACTTTGAATGTTGGCAGTATGACTGGTAAGAGTTAGCCAATGTGATGGAGAGAAGGAAGGCTGATATATTGTGTGTGCAAGAAACTAAAATGGAAGGGGAGTAAGGCCATGTGGATCAGAGATGGATTCATAGCTGTTCTATCATGGTGTAGATGGGAGGAGAAATGGTGTACAGGTTATTCTGAAGGAACAGTATGTCAAGAGTGTTTTGGAGGTGAAAAAGGTGTCAGACAGAGTGATGATTATGAAGCTGGAATTTGAAGATGATGAATGTTTTTAGTGCATATGCCCCACAAGTTGGGTGTGCGATGGATGACAAAGATGAGTTCTGGAGCGAGTTGGATGAAAAGATGGACAGTGTACCCAAGAGAGAGAGTGGTGATTGGAGTTGATTTCAAAGGATATTTTGGTGAAGGGAACAGAGTAGATGAGGAGGTGATGGGTTGTAATGGTGTCAAGGAGAGGAATGAAGAAGGTCAGATGATAGTAGATTTTGCAAAAATGATGGACATGGCTGTGGTGAATACATATTTTAAGAAGAGGGAGGAACACAAGGTTACATACAAGAGTGGAGGAAGATGCAAACAAGGTAGATTAAATCCTATGCAGGAGGGTCAATCTGAAGGAGACTAAGAGACTGCAAAGTGGTGTCAGGGGAAAGTGTAGTTAAGTAGCATAGGATGGGGGTCTGTAGGAAGACGTTGGAGATCAGGAGGAGGAGAGTGAGGGCAAAGCCAAGGGATCAAATGGTGGAAGCTGAAAAAGGAAGACTGCAAAGTTGAGTTCAGGGAGGAGATAAGACAGCCACTGGGTGGCAGTGAAGAGTTAGCAGACAGCTGGACAACTACAGCAGAAGTAGTAAGGAGGACAGCAACAAGGGGATACAGGAAGGAGGATAAAAAAACCTGGGGGTGGAATGGGGAAGTACAAGAGAGTATACCGAGGAAGAGATTAGTGAAGAAGAAGTGGGATAGTCAGAGAAATGCAAAAAATAGACGAGTATAAGGCGTAAGGTAAAGAGAGAGGTGGCGAAGGCTAAAGAAAAGGCGTATAATTTGTATGAGAAGCTAGACACTAAGGAAGTAGAAAAGGACCTGTACTGATTGGCTAGACAGAGGGACCGAGCTGACAAAGATGTGCAGCAGGTTTGGGTAATAAAGGATTTAAATTTATTCAGCAGTGAGCAGCGTGTGTTGAGCAGATGGAAAGAGTACTTTGAGAGGCTGACGAATGAAGAGAATGGGAGAGAGAAGGTTGGTTGATGTGGCGATAGAGTATCAGGAAGTGCAACAGATTAGCAAGGATGAAGTAAGGACAACTATGAAGAGGATGAAGAATGAAAAGGCCTTTTTATATACCTGTGGAAGCATAGATGTGTTTAGGAAAGATGGCAGTAGAGTTTTAAAACCAGATTGTTTAATTGAATCTTGCAAAGTGAGGATGCATGAGGAGTGGAGAAGAAGTGTACTGGTACCATATTTTTTTTTTTTAAATAGAGTAAGGGGTATGCAGAGCTGTAGTAACTATAGGGGGATAAAACTGATGAGCCACAGCATGAAGTTAAGGGTAAGAGTAATGGAAGCAAGATTAAAAAGGGAGGTGATGATTAGTGAGCAGCAGTATGGTTTCATGCCAGGAAAGAACACCATCGATGCAAGGTTTGCTTTGAGGGTGTTGATAGAGAAGTATATGACAGGGTGACTATAGAGGAGCTGGGGTATTGTATGAGGAAGTCGGGAGTCGCAGAGAAGTATTTAAGAGTTGTACAGGATATGTACGTGGAAAGTGTGACAGTGGTGAGGTCTGTGGCAGGAGTGACAGATGCGTTCAACGTGGAGGTGGGATTACATCAGGGATCAGCTCCGAGCCCTTTCTAATTTGCAATCGTGATGGACAAGTTGACAGACGAGATTATAGACAGGAGTCCCTGTGGAATATGAAGTTTGCTGATGACATTGTGATCTGTAGAGATAGAAGGGAGACGGTTGAGGAGAACCTGGAGAGGTGGAGATCTGTTCTAGAGAGGAGAGGAATGAATGTCAGTAAGAACAAGATAGAATACATGTCTATAAATGATAGAGAGGTCAGTGTAATAGCGAGGATGCAGGAAGTAGAGATGGCAAAGGTGAATGAGCTTAAATACTTGGGATCAATAGTACAAAGTAACGGAGATTGTGGAAGAGAGGTGAAAAAGAGAGTGCAGGCAGGGTGGAATGGGATGAGAAGAGTGTTAGGAGTCATTTGTGACAGACGGGTATCAGCAAAAGTGAAGGTCTATAGGACGATAGTGAGACCAACTATGTTATATGAGTTGGAGACGGTGGCATGGACCAAAAAACAGGAAGCAGAACTGGAGGTGGCAGAGTTAAAGTTGCTAAGATTTGCATTGGGTATGGCAAGGATAGATAGGATCAGGGACAAGTACATTACAGAGACAGCTCAGGTTGGCAAGACTGAGTTGGTTTGGAGATGTGCAGATGAGAGATGCCAAGTATATTTGGAAAAGGATGATAAGGATAGGAACGCCAGGCAACAGGAATCTGTTAATTCAGTTCTAGTCCATTAATATAGTGCAATATTAACTGTTATTGTCTGTTAAGTTGAATTTATGTGGTGGATTGTGTTGTATTGTAAGGTATAAAAATGTATGTATGTATATTGGTGATTTTCTTAGGTTTATTCTTATCTATTTTGTTATTCTCCTTGATTGTTTTTTTGGCTATTCTTGCACCTAATTGGGCTGGGTGATGAAACTTGCATGTATCTCTACTGTGCACTGCTGTGTGTGGTTTTGAATAACAAAATTACCTTAGACTTGGAACAGCAGCAAACTATGTAACTACCCCATGTGACCCAACAAATTTTTGATGATTAATACTAGATGAGTGCTTGACTTTACTTGTGAAAACCAAGCTTCTTTAAAAGAAACTTTCTGAACAATTTTTCCATCCAATAAATTTATACCAAGTCACCTGCTTTCATGTGAATGCACTAACATTTTGGAGGGTAACTACTCTATGAATATTCAATTTGTGAACAGCAAACAAAAAAGATCCCTATTCTTTAGAATGGTATGAGAAACTATTTAAGATCTACAAGAAAATGACAGCAAATAAAATTACCTCATAATCAGTTGTAATCTGAATTGCACCATCATATGGTCCTTCAAGGTCCTTTGCAGTTAATATTGCCCTAAAAACAGCATAATAGCCAGATCCTAGAATTACCTGTGAAGTAAACAATCAATAAATTAACACAGATCACATGAACATTGCTTTTTTCACACAAAAAGATATATGTTGGTGACTGTAAGGTGTCCAACATTGTTCACGTGCTACATGTTACACGTTTATTTTTCTAATGTGGTTACAGAGAATGGAAATAAATAGGGTTTCAAATTTGTAAAAATGTAATGATTAAGTGTGGTGACTAATTTTAACTTAGCAAATCAATACAACTTGCAATTTAACAAGGGGCGGCAATCATTTGTACATGACCGTCATCTTTTACAAACCTCTACAATTAAAAACAAACTCCATGAAATGTTGCATACACCACATTAATAAAATTCTGTTCAATGTTAGTGTTCTGACACAAAAAACACACAGTTTAAAACATATATAAAAAAACAGTAAATATTTGCATTCTAACATAAATTCCATAATGGAGCATAAGGTAAATTATTTTTTCAATCTTAAAATGTTTGGCATCATTACAACTGCCATCAATAAATAAAAAGAATTAAAAAAAAAAAATATTATTTTATAGCATCATAATTTTAAGATGCACAACAGACTAACTGTACAGGAAAACATACAGTAAATTATGTGGCTATAGTGTGATATACCAGAAGTGTATAGTCAGTGTTAATCATAAGCTGCATACCTGGTAAAAGTCTCAATTAGATGTTCAGTGTAGATATTTCTGCAAATTAAACTATTGTAATCATAAAATGTAAGAAAAAGGGGTGTGTAGTTAACAAGGGGTTACGCTACCGTTGTATGCTCCAATGATGAGCTGTTTTCAAGCTTGTGTATTCTGTTCAAGGCTGTAGTTTTGTTGCCCTTAATCGATTTTACCAAGTCTACTGTAAGACCATCACCAATAACATGCCAAGACTTTATTGCCAGCTTCAAAACAACAAACACAAGGATTAATCTTAACACTGCTCTAAAAGAAAGAAGGCGCACTAAGGTTAGAGATAAACCTTGCAGAACATGAGAACCACTAAAAATTATTTGAGTGTTTCAGTTCAATTTTGACTGAAGACCAAAAAAAAAAAAAAAAAAATCACAAAAACTGCTTTTTCACTTCATACGGTGCCAACAGGCTATTAATTATTGCTAAAATGATTATGGTCTAAATGTAGAATACATTAAATCAAAATATTCATCCTGATTTATGCTGCATATATCACAACTGAAATCTTTTAAAATTACATAAATTACTGTGGAAAACCTTTTTTTCCCCCCCCGTAACACTTTTATAAATCAACAATACAGTATAAAATGGGGTTTTGTAGGGAATCCAAAACAATTTTAATTTGTATGCAACACCCCCAAAATGATGCAAATAAGAAAAAAATCTATCAATATACAGTACATATTAAATTTGTATGTATGTAATTCACATAATCTATTAAATTAAAATTATAGTAAAATTACCAAAGGTAACCTTTACATTCATATGAATTCTAAGTGCCTGGTACCATTTTACTAAACAAGTAATAGTGCATTAGAAAAAAAAATGCAGGGGTGTATTACACTAACAAATAATGACATGATCATTGTGTGCTTTCTTGTTCTTCTTAAGTGTGTAATTTATATATCTGACCTTTAAAAAGAGTTATAAAAATACATGTGAAACATACTACAGTAATAGCAAATTAAAAAAAAAAAGCTCTGCCAAGTGATCCCAAGCATTTGAATAAGAAAGCACAAACTGTGAAAGGACATACCTCTATAGGATTATTATTCATTACAATAAATACAATAGTACTCTGCTCTGTAGCACTCAAGACTCTGAAATCTAGGAAGTGTTCTTCCATATTAGGTGAAATAATAAATAGCTGCAAAGAAAAAAAGGACAAAAAGATAGCTGGTGCAGAAATTACTAAAAGATGTTTCATTAGTGAATTAAAAAAAAAAAAAAACAAATCAGAAAAACTTAGTTGCTGTAACCTATCCCCAATCTGAATATGTGGAAAAACTCTGTTGCTAAGTTATAAAAAGTGTATGTGGAAAAACTCTGTTGCCAAGTTATAAAAAGTGCATGAATAACTGAGAGGGTTATCTGAAAGATTGACAAAAAAAAAAAAAAAATGCAACAACATGGACTGTATATTTTACATTATAAAAAATACAACATTATATAGAAGCTTTTTGAAAAAATTCTAATCAAACCACAACCAATCCAGTGTTGGCTCTAAAGCTATGCAGTTTCGCATACAGTCATGTTGCAGTAAATTGCTAAATAATTAGAAAAAAAAAGGAATGGGCAAGCCATGCCTTTAATAGGATATTCAGAAAATAGAAATGTTACTGGAACATTGCACAAAGTGAAAGGCAGAGTTTTAAGTCATATCTAAGCAACTTTATTTTTGCATACAGTATTTCTATTCTTTCACTTTCTGTGACCTTCAGTGATACTGTTGGTTCCCTCCTCTTAATTACTGGTTTGTTTCAATTTAATGCTTGTAGTACTATGTTTAATTGTGTTTTATTTCTATTTCTTGTATTTATGTTTATAGTATGTTTTAATTTAAGCACTTTGGCTATAGCATTACTGATATTGTTTAAAATGTGTTCTATAAATAGATATTAACAAAGTGTTTTTTTTAATACACAGTTGATTGAGCCAAGTATGTCTGTCATTTAAGTATGATTCTGCCAGTCTCAAAACAAAGTTTTGCCAGTGCACATGGCAAGCACCATCAAAACAGTACCGTAGATCCCGGAATACAAGCCGAGAATTTCGTCCTAGATTTTTGGCTTGGAGTTTGGGGTTCGGTTTATACAACGAGTATCATTTCAGATTCCAGATTTCCAGCGCAATGCCGGTTTTGCCGATGAATACGGAAGTAAATAATGACGAAACCACAGAGCCATCTTTCAGATGAAGAAGTAACTTTGCATGCCGGTACTTTAAATTAAATAAAGAATTTATTCAAAAAAGTGTTTTAGTTGTTGATTTTATTAATAAAATTTATAATAAATTATCGGAAAGTTTAAAATAAAATTTTTTATTTTGATTTACAATCCACATCTTGCGTTACGAAACGGATGCGGTCACGTGTATCCGCTTGCGCGATTGTAAACAAACAACCGAGAGCGTTAGTAGCGTCAGTCGGAGCCCAGATACATGTGTTTGTGGATGTAATTTCGAAACGAAGATGGACATTGTGTGGAAATATCTCCTCCTCCTCCCTTCCTGCAGCCCAAAGATGTCAAATTAAATGGTGAGTACAGTATGAAATTGTTTCTAGAATAGAATGCCTTTTAATGTCACTATACGCATCTACATTGAGATTAAAAGCAGCTCCTTCAGTGCAGAAAAAAGTTCTGTATAGGGCTTGTATGGTTGTTTTTTAGCCTTAGCATAACGCCGTATCTGCGGCCCCGCTTCTGCTTTCTTTCCCTCCTCCGTCTGTGTCGTCTCTTAGACCCGACAACAAACCACGGAGAGCCCGCTGGTCTCGCTATGTTGTCTGGGATGTTGTGCGTGTGATGAAAAACACTTAAAACAGATGTCTGGCTCTGGACACCGATGTCTATAAGGTTCTGAATGGTGTAGCGGATGTTCGCCGACCCGATCGTGCACAAACAAGAACAAAAAAAAAAGTACAAAAACGACAAAAAAGTGCACTGAAAAGGAGAGCCCTGAGCCGCTGCACGCCGCCATGCTCCTAGCCTAATCGAAGTAGGCTAGGCACTTTTTATAACTTTTTGGTTAGTACATTAGAAAAATTATTGGTGTTTTTTATTATGAAAAGGTTAAGGAAGTGTTGCAGTGGGAGGTTCGGAACGCATTATGAGTTAGCCTTTGCGAACGAATTAAGTTCGTAAGTCAAGGGTCCACTGTATTGCGTATTTAAGTTAATCAAATTTATAACAAGTCTCCGGAAATCCACCCACCGATGTACCGTATTTGCGTATATAGTTTCAACACAAAGGTTCCAATTTACCAAACTTCTCCGCAATCACTTCCTGTTTTCCATCAAAAATGCAGGCAGTCTCAAATTCTCGCCGATAAACATTATAAATATACCCGAAGAAACACTTTTAAGGAAATTTAGAAAATTTTGCTTGGAGAAGGGGGTCGGCTTAAATACCGGTCATCGGCAAATACATGTAATTTAGTCGGTAGAGAAGGGGATCGGCTAATATACCGGGTCGGCTTGTATTCCGGGATCTACGCTATTTTAAATTTGAAAAATATTAAGCTTGCTCATTCTATCAGGTTTAACCACAAATAATTTTACACATTAATATATTTAGAGCACCTAAAGATCAAGCTACTGAAGGAACCCAAAAATTCTGACATCATTCTTACCTCTAAAAATCCAGTGTAAGCTCTTACAGGTAAATGAAATTTAGATGCATTAGTAACAAGCAAAATATTACTGTCAATATGAATTGATGGACGGGCAGGTGTGAAGCGCAGAGAAAAAATGTACTGTGACTGAAGAGGTGGGATCAGAATAGGATCAGTGAAATTGAATACCTGTACAGGTAGAAGAAAAAAAATATATAATCTGATCATTTCATATTCTCTCCAATAAGATAGAGAATAAGTCAAATTTTATCTATGCAAATCTAAAATACAATTAAGACACAAAAAAACCAAACCAGTATCAATTAGGACTAATTTATAAACTATGCAAAAAGTTAAATTATATTTTGAAACTGAATTAATACAAAAAAAATAAAACACTTGATGGAATAAAACATAGAACATAAAACCAAAGTACAACAGAAAAGAAAAAAAAGACTACATACACTGAACATTGCTTTGGCTTCTTCTGGCAAAGAAACATTGTGAATTCTAACAGCGAAGTTGAAAGCATTGGTCAGGTCAATGGGCCTTTCTACTGGATCTGTAGGACTGTCCCTTATGTGGAAAAGTGTGGCCGCATGGTCGAAACCCAGGTACCTGCAGAAAAAAAAAATGTTTTAAAATGTAAAACACTTTTTTTTGTTTTTTTAATTGTCAAGGTAACAAAGAACAGGAGCACTTTACAAGAAAATAAGTAAATCTTACAATGGAAGTCTTGTATAAAATATAAGCTAACTCAAGGACCATATACAAAAACACCACAAGAAACCCTAAAGTGAATCATAACTTGGGGGAAACATGACTGAAGACACAAGTTATATAATTTTATGGCAAACCACATTTGACTACCAAGCAAGTATGTTTTGCTCAATAAGTCTCCAAACTTCTGAGCAACCACGTGTACTATAAGGAGTCTTTCAAGCCTCTATCCAAAAGCCTAAAATGATCTTTGAAAAACTGAATACAAAAGCAACAGACAAAAATAAGCTAATAAATTGTATCATGTACTAGGTGAAGACAGGACTATAAGAATCAGTAGAAGCTGTTGTCAGTTTTGGAAAGGATCACAAAAACAACATAAATCATAAGTTTAAATAAGGTAAAAACTCATCTAGCAGTAGATTCAGGGTTACAGCTGCATGTTCAAAATTTGCTTTATATTAATATCAAATACAAAAAAGGTTAGCCCTCCAAAAGTAAACAAATTAGGTCACTGTTTGATCCATAATGAAGCAATGCATGAATTGATTAAAAGACAACAAAGCAGGTCTTTTTAAATTGAAGAGGAGAGTGACTAGGGTAAATATCACCCGTTATTTGAGCTCCTTAAAAAAGGACAAAGAATCAAGATAATCAAGGGTAAAATTCACATCAAAGAAGTTTGTCACACAGATAACTATGCATCATGTGTGTGGAAAACGTTATCAGGTAGTGCTGGTAAAATTGCAATGAATTACAATGCTGTTGGGGTATGTTAAGCTTTGAAGAGCAGAATGGCCTGTTCATTTTTTTTGCCCTAATTATAGTCAAGTACCGTGGATCACTAGAGCAAGGTTACAAACTTCATTTTATAGAAGATAGCCATAATACATAGTTTAAGAAGATGAAGGAAAACCAACAAATACATTTTGCTGCATACAAATTTTCTCTTACCCTTCTAGCACATCAGCCTGATATGGAATTTCAAGTTTTGAATAAGTTTTCTCTTTCGCTTTTACTGTTATTTTACCCGACAGCTGAGATATCTTTTTTGCTTTGGAAGCTGTAAATTTGAAGAAAACAATTAGTTAATGTTGACATAGCCACATGCCAAAATGGTCTTTTGAGATATACCTGTATATATACTTGTGATTTGGCAGGCAAGCATAATAAAGAACACAATGATTTCTTACAGTAATAAAAGTTTTCACTACTCAAATATTTCTCAAAGCACCGAAAATTTAATATTTTAAATAAACTGATTTAAAATTCAATTACATTAAAACATATTTAACTTACCATCAAAACTAATACTTGCAACTTTGGTATATTTATTTTCTCCTGCTTTTAACGTAACTGGCTTAAAATCCACAGTAATAGCTTCATTTGAAGGTGTTGGCCTAACACTCTGCAAATAAAATAAAAAACTTAACTTTATGACAAACGGTTGTATGTTTTCTATAAAAACAAACACACTTCAGACTTACAGTTATCGGGACATCTTTTGTTCCAGAGTTCAGAAGATGTATATTTAAAACTTTAGGATGATCTATGAAGTAAAATCAAAATATTAAAACAATTTAGAAAATATACAGTATGCATGGCACAACATTCACGTGCATTTGGGAATTTGCATAACTGATTTCAAAGCTGGAGAAGTTTACATTTTAGTTATTTTGAAGAGTCAATGATCACATTTCTTTTTATTAAACTAGGGGGCTCAGAACCCTGCTCGCTTTACTCGCCAACCCCCAGGCAGGTGCTATGCTCCAGCCACTTCTTGTCTCTGCCACTCACGTATGTGTAAGCGGATGTACAAGTTAAACAGACTGTTATTAACACGCAAATACTTTTTAAACTTCGGTCTTTGATATCTCCGTCTTTCAAAACTATAATCGGCGACAATTAAGCACATGTTCGTTTATTATAAATGCGACCATGATCTTTCGAATTCATATAGAATAGAAAGATATATATATTACATATATACTGTAAACCAACATGTGACGAATGGTCAGTGATAATAGTTTTGAAAAACTGAGATATCAAAGACAGGGTTGATATTTGTGTTTATCCAAAAGCACAGCATGATTCGTCGCAAGCAGCAGATCCGGGAAATGACTAGTGCATAGGGACCACGTGGGGGTTGGCAAGCGAAGTGAGCAGGGGGCAGAGCCCCCTAGTTACTTTTAAACTTAATCCCTGTAAACACTAACAACATTATTTTATAACATTTACGTAACTTTCTATATCACTAAGCTAAAATGATTCATCTTCATTGTGCAATAAACCACTTGACATATTTATCATTAGCATAGTGCATTTAATGGAGGTGAACATTCAGAAATATGAACAGGTGGTATTGTAATTTTGACCAGTAACTTGGGCCTTTTAAAGCATGTAATAAATAATGGACTTCACCTGCAACATCCTAAAAAATATGCACACAATTGTCGTCTGCACTAATTTCTTTATAGTTGGGGAAGCACCATTCTTTCACTTGTTCTGTAACTATTTTGGCTCCGGGGCATAGCCAAGTTTCACTTCTTTAACTTCTTCCAGTCAGAAATCATTAACCTAGGATTCTCCTTGTAACATTGAAAGTGATCCGTTATTTCAGAAGTTAACATTCAAAATACACAAACCTTCCCTTATTGTCTGCTATCTAACACACTGTCACTCTAATTCTTCATTAAAATTTGCTCCATGGTGAAAAATATTTTCTTCCGTCTTTGAGGTCAAAAGCCTCTCAGACCTTGGATCACTATCAAGAGATAAACCTGCCGTCAAGCCATTCGGCAGTCTACAACATGACTGTGAAATGTGAATGGAAGACTGGTCCAGGTACACCTTAATTAAATGAGACTGAACCTCCTCCATTGCTCCCTAACAAACAGAAATTCAGTGATAGCATTATATGTGCTGAATGATCCTGAAATTTCTGAAATATGAAACATGTACTATAAACCACAGATGACAGAATCTTGTTTTCGGATGTTTTAGAGCACAGGAGCTACTTCGAACTACTTACAAAACCAGTAACACACAAATTATTCCCATCCAGTATGAGTTCAAAACCTTATAGATTATCCCTATCAGGTATTAGCTCAAAACCTTTGAATAACCCTTGTAAATATATTTCATTGTCACTTGCCTTGCAAAAAAAAAAAAAAAAAAAAAAAAAAACACAATCAATCAAAAACAATTCTTGAGAGTCCACTCAATCACTGTCTCATGTAACTTAACAGGATAAACTACTGCACATGCGTAAAGTGAGTGCCTATATACTGCTCAAAAAAATTAAAGGAACACTTTTTAAACAGTAAAGCATCAAGTCAATGAAACTTCTGGGCTATTGATCTGGTCAGTTAAGTAGCAGAGGGGGCTGTTAATTAGTTTCAGCTGCTTTGGTGTTAATGAAATTAACAACAGGTGCACTAAAGGGGCAACAATGTAACGACCTCCAAAACAGGAATGGTTTAACAGGTGGAGGCCACTGACATTTTCCCTCCTCATCTTTTCTGACTGTTTTTCACTAGTTTTGCATTTGGCTACAGTCAGTGTCACTACTGGTAGCATGAGGCAATACCTGGACCCTACAGAGGTTGCAGAGGTAGTCCAACTTGTCCAGGATGGCACATCAATACGTGACATTGTGTCCCAGTACAGTCTCAAGGACATGGAGGAAATTCCAGGAGACAGGCAGTTACTCTAGGAAAGCTGGACAGGGCCGTAGGAGGTCTTTAACCCCTCAGCAGGACCAGTATGTGCTCCTTTGGGCAAGGAGGAACAGGATGAGCACTGCCAGAGCCCTACAAAATGACGTCCAGCAGGCTACTGGTGTGAATGTCTCTGACTAATCAATCAGAAACAGACTTCATGAGGGTGTTTGCGGGCCCAACGTCCTCTAGTGGGCCCTGTGTTCACTGCCCGGCACCGTGGAGCTCGATTGGCATTTGCCATAGAATACCAGAATTGGCAGGCCCACCACTGGTGCCCTGTGCTTTTCACAGATGACAGCAGGTACACCCTGAGCACATGTGACAGACGTTAAAGGGTCTGGAGAAGTCTTGGAGAACATTATGCTGCCTGTAACATTGTTCAGCATGGCCAGTTTGGGGGTGGGTCAGTGATGGTCTGGGGAGGCATACGCATGGAGGGACGCACAGACCTCTACAGGCTAGACAATGGCACCTTGACTGCCATTAGGTATCGGGATGAAAGCCTTGGACCCACTGTCAGACCCTATATGCTGGTGCAGTGGGTCCTGGGTTCCTCCTGTTACACAACAATGCCCAGCTTCATGTGGCGAACAGTATGCAGGCAGTTCCTGGAGGATGAAAGAATTGATACCATTGACTGGACCCCACACTCACCTGACAAATCCAATAGAACACCTCTGGGACATTATGTTTTGGTCCATCTGACACCGTCAGGAGCTCATTGATGACCTGGTCCAGATCTAGGAGTAGATCCCCTAGGACACCATCCTTTGTTTCATTAGGAACATGCCCCAGCGTTGTCAGGCATGCATATAAGCACTGGATGGGGGGGGCATACAGACAACCGAGTACGATTTTTGAGTTGCTGCAATGAACTTTTGGCAAAATGGACTAGCCTGCCGCATTATTTTTTCACTTTGCTTTTCAGGGTGTCTTTAAATTGAGCACTCTGTAGGTTGATAATTTTAATTTCCATCAAACGATGTGGCATCCTTTTATTCCTAACACGTTATCCAGTCCATATCAGTATAGATATCCAGCATGATTTTTTTTTCCCCATTGAGATCTGATGTGTTTTCAAAGTGTTCCTTTGATTTTTTTGAGCAGTTTACATCCACGGTTACTGCAAGAAGACTGCATGGTTTGCATTAAGGGCTAACGTTGGATTAACAACTGGGAGAGGCTTTCTTGTATTTGAACATAAGCTTCATATTGTCATTAGTGAGTAATTTGCAGTCCTCAAAATGCAATTTATTAATCTATTCGAACAAATTACACAATTCTTTTCAATGGAGGAAGCACATGCCTAAAAGGCACATTTTATTTTGCAAGCCATCTTGGTTGGGTTCCTCAATTCCAAAGTAGATTTCTTTCATTTCATTGTTGGAGGGAAAAAGACTTTTTTGTCCATTAAATTGAGAAAATCCATTTTTTTCTATATGACTTCTTACCTTGTGATCGCAGAGTCCCAAAGTCTAACATTTCTACTGATGAGTAGATTCCAGGTGCTGTAGAACAGCAGCAAAAAAAGAAAAAAGGTAATAAATTACAAATGAAGTCACTGCTAATAGTGTCGATCAACATAAGCCAAAGATACAGTTCCTACCTGAAGTAACCTCTACTTCCACCGGTAATATTATGAACTCATCAGCAGACATATTAGTCTTTATCCTTATAAAAGCTGTGTGATTATCAGCATCCCGTGAGGAGAAGCTGGCCCTCATTACACCCTTGGTTTCAAATGGCGGAATTTCCTGTATTACCATTACCAAAATAAGAAAAAAAAATTATAAAACTGTCAATAAACTTTAATTCAGCGTGATGAACAAATGTACTGTATATCACATAAGAAAAAGAGGCTAAAGGAGGGTGAAAGAAAATCTAGATTACATTTTTCTAATCAAACAATTAGTATAAAGTATTACAGAAAAAAAAATGATCAGATGAATACAAGTTTGTAAAAATGGCAAAAAGTGAGAATTGGATTGGACACCATGCAGAGAAAGTGATACACTTAAAATATATATATAAGTGATGTACCAATTTACCAGCAGCAGATTGGAAATTGACTTTTTGTTTAAAATATACAATCTGAAATTTGCATTCAACTTGCTAATTGCTTGCTAGTTTTATTAAGGGGGGGGGGGGGGGATGTAGGATGCACATACACACTGTAATTCTAAGTCTCTGGAAGTAAACTGAAGCAAATTAAACAATGTTTGCAGCATTTTAGCACTTCAATATGTGTGAAGATTTAAAAAAAATAAATAAAAAAAAAAAATTAGTCCACTCCAAAAGTTTACCTGGGAAAATGTCAATCATGGTAGATGTTCTTCCCCACATGTTGTTAGTTGCGACTGTTATTTGTTGAACTGTGCTCCCCCTTCGTCTTATCATTTATTAACACATCTGTCAGTCACTTCACACACTCACACTAGTGTTATAAATGTCTATAAAACTCACGTAAAACCTGTAGGTCCCATAATAAGCATTTAAATACAATACACCCCATGTGTCTCACATAGGCACCCCTTTACCTCCTTTCAAATTTTTAGGTATATAAACCCCTGGATCCGATTATTTGTGGTATGCAGCAATTTAGACCTCTGTCTACACACTTCTCTTTGTCTCAATCTGACCGTAGAAATCACTCGCCTTGTAAGTGTCTTTTAAAGCTTTATTGTTTAACGTATACTCTCTGCTATGTATTGCTTTATAAATCATCATTGTCTTTGGTTCTACACCTGTAAATATCTGTAGGTTTCTTTTGTATACATTTCAGTTTACGACGAGGTACATCCAGTAAAAGCCTTCAAGAAAGCTCCCCATTTTTGTTTTTATGTGGATGTGCCGAGTTGTTTAAGCTCTCTGCGGCCGCGTTGCACAGACAGCACGGAGTGAGGCAGAAAAGCAGAACTAAAGTTAACATGGCCCATAAATAAGGCATGAATTAATAAATGCCCAAACTTATGCAAATAATAAATTAAAATTTAAAAATAAACATTTAATATAAAAATAAGAAGAGATTAATTTACTAATTTGCAACATACTACCTTGCCATGTCCACTTGTGAAGGGACTGACATTTTACACATCTTATACATTTTGCTTCTATAATCATTTGATATTTAATAATAATGAGGAGGAAATAGTTTTAATGAAACCTTTAGCATATTCAGTTATTTCATTTGTAAATAACAAAGCCTCTTGGTTATTTGGTACTGCTCTCAAGGTCTGAACATGTCTTACATTTCTGACTGATGCATACTCAATTGACAGGATGTTCACTGGCAAACATAATACGAGCCTGTACATGTGCATTCTTGAGCAGGGGGACCTTGCAGGCGCTGCAAAATTTCAATCCATTACGGCGTAGTGCGTTACTAATAGTGTTCTTGGTGACTGTGGTCCCAACTGCCTTCAGATCATTAACAAGCTCCTCCAGACCAAGGGTAATTGATGGTCATTTTATAATTCTTCTATTTCCAAATAATTGCACCAACAGTTGTTACCTTCTCACCAAGCTTCTTGCTGGTAGTCTTGTAGTCCATTCCAGCTTTGTCCATGATGTCCTTTGACAGCTCTTTGGTCTTGCCCATGGTGGTGGAGAGGTTGGAATTGAAGAATCTGATTCTGTGGACAGGTGTGCTTTATACACATAACTAGAAGTGTCAGTAATTGATTGACTGATTGTAATCTATGTGCCACAAGGGCACACAGCCAACCTGTGGGAGTCAGAATTCTGGCTGGGTTGTAGAGGATCAAATACTTATTTCTCTCAATGCCATGCAAATCAATGTATAACTTTTATGGAACATGTTTTTTCCTGAATATTTGGTTGATATTTTGTCTCTCTCCATTAAAATGAAGCTACCAAAAAATTAGACTGTTCATTTCTTTTTTAGGAGCAAACTTACAAATTCACCAGGGGATCAAGTGCTTGTTTCCCCTACTGTTTGTGATTGTGATAATGATGATTTTGGAATCTTTTAATTGCCACAAGAGAATCATGGAAAATAAATATATTTAAAATAGCTGTTTCTAGAATTTTAATACATACCCACAGCTTTATTGTACCACCCTGCTGACCAGTAGGGAGTTCAAGATGCAAGTCACCACCGCTTGAGTACATTTCTACTACCTGAAAACAACCAAATGTGAAGAGAAAAATGTAACTAAATAAGGAGCCAAAAAAGTGTTATACAAATTAACTCTGGAGAAGTTAAAAGCATACAAAGCAGTGGCAGATTAAACAGATTTTAAAATTAATCTTTAAAAAATTCAAGTACAATCAGAAACACTTCTAACACAATACATAGTGAAACAGCCACAACATTTCAACACCCTAAGGCAATCACATTTTAAATTTAACAAATATAATGTACCTGCAAGGGCTCACTGTGTGGGTTGTGTATATTTATTAAAGGAGAAAAACTGCTATTTACAGGAACTCTTGCTCCAATAAAGGGTCGGAGTCTATAAGGATTGGGAATCCCAACACCAAACACCTAAAAGGAGAAAATTAAAGAAAACTTTAATAGTGTTAACTTCATCCACAAATAAAACAGGTACAGTGTTAAGTAGACTGTGAGGCTACCCAAGACCCAAATTAGCTGTGCTTACAAACAAGTTATATAAAAGGACATTGCTAAAAAATTCTTATGTACAGTATCTTAAACATAAAATACAGTTTACCAACGTATTTTCATAGGGTAACTTTTGGAAACAAAACAAAACGTAAGGTTTTTACACTGAAATGAAATGCTTTACAGTGCACATTTACCAAGACTAGTTACCAAATTTACTGCACCAGTTTCACGCGACACAATTTGTAGAACACTGGATAATATGATGTAATGTGTTTTATTTACAACTACATATAGTTTGTGCCATCTATAATTGAATAATCTGGAAAACTAATTTTCTTTCTCTATCAAGGATAAATGTCTCTTTCTGAAATAATAAAAAAAAATCTTACGACTACACGGATTGCATTTGGAAAAAATTAAGTTTTACTTTGCACTTCAGTAATTATGTTCTAGAGTCATATTTCAGGGATCATTAAATAGAAAAGAAATCAAAGTTGATCAACAAATGATCTCTTCATCACTGGTTTAAATCGCCAAGCTCACCAAGGTTTCATATTATGTAACTTCACCTCTGAACATGTTATATTTAGCATCCCAGTGTCTCATTCACATTCATGCATTACTTTACCCAATCATCCTCTGCCTTTCAATCTACATTCTCAACCACTTTAATCAGTTTCTCCTTTGCATAACACTCATTGTCTCCAAAGAAACCATGTGTTTTGCCTAACTCATCTTCATTTCATTTTCTGATTCCCCGTTAATCAGATCGATTAATAGATAAAGTCTCCAAATGGGAAATTAAAATTTTACACAAGTTCCAAAAATAGATATACATAAATAAGCAAACTAACACAAACACCATAGATAACAGAAAGCTGCTGCTGTCAATAACGGGGCTTGTAGGTGGCAGTAAGATGAGGTAGAACCTGCTGACTGTACCACAGGTTTATATTTCAAGTCATTAATATTTGGATAGAGCAGGTCAAGCTCATAGTGTTCGTGGATGGAACATGTCTAATAGACACCTGATTCCTTGTGTGAAGGCACCAGCATTCAGAATGATTCACCATTAAGATATTGGTCATTACCATCTGATTTTTTTTTCTTTGTTTTTAAGATTTATTTCTTGTGCCACTTTCATCAGCTATACAGTGAAAAAGTATTGACTTCCTTGTTTCCAACATTGACTTTTTTGACACGAATGTCCAGGTCTTCCTACAGGGTTTCCTTGTATTTTGCTGCATTCATTTTACCCCCAATCCTCGCAAGCCTTTCAGAGAAGCATCACCACAGCAATATGCTGCCCTGAACCACGCTTCAAACTTGGGTGGGGGCGTAGGGGGGGAGGCGGTTTTGTGTCTTTGATCTTGTGCAGCCTGGCTTACACCAAATATGGCAATTAGTCTGATGGTCAAAAATCTTAAAAATATGTCCAAAGGTCTGATATACCATCAAGCCAACACCATAGTCTTCTGGCAACTCTAACCAAGTTACAGTATCTTGTATAAAATGTATTTATTTATTTTAAACAGTGGAGATTTGTTTTCTTCCAAGCAAATTAATTTGGGCAACAAATGTATTGTTAAAACAATACCCCACCTATCAATTTTAAAAAATGTTAAATTTGAAGACTATTTTAACTTTTGACCAATGTTAAGTAAACAAAATTTTTAGTAAATTATAGTGAATGAGGTAAATTATGTAAGCATTTAGAGCCCCACTCTAGTTTGCTTCTTCATGCTTATGTGAAAGCAAAGTTTTGACACACTACAACGAAAAGAAAACAACAAGACAGGGAAAATATGACACCTACATTAAAGCTATCTCACAATGCAACAAATATTGAGGATTTGTGTCATACAATAAGCAGCACAACCTTCTCAATTTGCATTTATTATTCGAAAATCAAACAGTTTTTATTATTACATCTTTTATCACATTAACAAACTTTACATGTATATATTTAGAATTTCTGAATCGAAATAAGTTTCATATAACTAATTATAAAACCTTTATTTGTACCGAGCTTCACACTCCCAAAATGTTTAAGTAACACTGATTTAAGTAGAGAGAGTTGTGTAAATTATAAGCATAATCAATAGCCATTGATGATTATGCATATAACATGCCATAAAATGAACAATTGCTCTGTTTCATTCACTGTTCCACTTATTTTGCTAAATGGTCCAAAAAAATACCAGAAAATGTAACATTTGTTGCAATTACATAATATTCTTGCAATCTGTTGACTGAACATGCTCAAGAACTCAAACAATGGCTTTGCATTTTTTCTACTTCCATAAGCACTGCCTAATAGTTGTTATATAGTAATGATTGAACCAAAAAATTATAACTACAATGTGCAGCACTATAAACCCATTTTTAAAGCAGTCTTGCTTCATAACAACAAAACTGACCTATACGCAAACAATGATTAATTGAAAGAAAAATTGCTCAGTGACAACCCCACACATTTAATTGATCCTCCATATTTGCAAACATGATGCTAGGTTCTCAAGACAGCAATTCAAGCAGTGCATTTTCTCCATGTGAAAAGTTACACAGTTCTGTCAACTGGCAAAGTATACTTCACACTGGCTCACTAGGAAAGTTGGTTTTAAACGTTATTCAGGATTCTGCATACCTCGGTAGAAAATCCAGTAACAGGGCTCAGTCTTGCTACATTTTAAGTGAAAGCCCAAAATTTGATCACATAATTATACAAATCAGCTTTTTCCTGGATGGGGTGGGGAAGAGTTAATTAAGAATAATTAACACTCATACCCAATCTACAGTATTAACTACAAAAAGATGCATTAACATTTACTTATTTGGCTGACACCTTTATTCAAGATGACTTACAACATTTCTGATATAACTGGTTAAATTTCTTTTTGGTTTTCCCAATTGGAGCACAGGAAAGTGAAGTGACTTGATAATTGTCACACAGCATCAGTAGCAGGATTTGAAACCACGTTCTCAGGGTTTGAAGTCCAAAGATTTATCCACTACACTGATGCTTCCTGTAGGTATTGACCAATCTTTTACAGTGATGATAAGGAGGAAATTAAAAAAATCTTTGCCAAATTGTTTCAACATCAACAAAATGTTATATATTAAAACTTAGATATTGAAAATTTCCCAATGTGTTTAAACAGAGATACGGTGCTGTAAAAAAAAAAGTATTTGGATAGTTTGTTTTTCCTTAATAAATATAATCATCACTTAAAAACTGCAATTTGTGTTTACTTAAGTTTATTATGTATAAATTTGTTTGATGATCTGAAACATTTAACATGCAAAAAAATAAGAAATGAGGAAGGTGGCAAATCCTTTATACAGTGCTGTGAAAAAGTAACAGGGCATTCAAATGTTTCCTTTATCAACTTGACTTTACCTTGAATGCAGTGAAGAGGGAAAAAAATGCAAATGCAATGCATAAAGTATTATGGTTAATTAAAACAGTCAAGATGTTTTCTCATTTTACTGAAACAAAATTTAATAGCACTGATTATGAATGTATTTGCAGGAAAGAAACACACTCAGAAAAACATGTATTCAAAAAAAAAATTGAAATCGAAAGAAAAAGATATTAGAAATTACACTGTAAAAACGATACATGAAGTCACTCTATTTGTGGTTACATGGACAACCATAGTGTATAACAATAGCAAAAAACACCCTTAAATATAAAACAGTTTGTGGAAAATTATCCAAAACCTCACCTGGTAAGTGAACACTCCATGATGTGATGTATTAATAAATAAAGTATTTTCTACATTTCCTACTACTCTTGCTAGGAAAACAACATCAAATGAGGTGTTTCCACCAGGTGGAATTATCTGTAAGAGAAAGTAATTTAAATGATTAAAAAAAATGAACTCTGCACTGATACTATCAATATTAAAGTTAAACTACTTCTGCCATTTTGGGGCAATTTGTTTTCATTCTATTGGTATTTTAAGTGGAAGCCACCTTTAGTCAAAAAGGAAGTATGAATAAACAAAAGTGATCCCATGGATAGCCAAGCTACATTCATGTACTTTTACAAATTAAAAGGTGCCAGTCCATTACAGGGCAAACACAAACACACACACAGAGGACAATTTAGTAATACAAGCTAGCCCAAGCTTATTTGTATATACGTAGTAAGTTTTGTGCAGCTGTTTCAAAAAAAATGGGACAGTAGTAGCACAGAGATGTCATTCCTGCCTCTCAGTGCCACATTCTACATCAAGTCCACAATTTTTGTAACCCTATACTAAAAAAAAGGAATATTCAAAAAAATCAAAGCATGGATTTAGTCACTCTATAATCTTTTGGCACATTTTGCTATCTTAAGAAGCAGGCCAACTTATTATACAAAAACATTGAAAATATAATATAGCTTAATTCATACACTTATCGTTCACAATAAATTTCACTGTGTTGAATACCAGTAAACTAAAATATTTCAGCTTACAGTTTCCTATGTACATCAAAATCTGGAGATGTGCCCAGAGTTTTAAAACCTCTTCTTTTGCTGCTGTCATTTATGAAAATGCAAGAAAACACCCCCTCCAGTATCTACCCCCTCGTGGCAAGAGGTGGGATGTTCAAGGACAGCTCAAGGGTCACTGGTGGACATTTTAGGCCACACAGCTTACCTCTCTGCCTTATATCCCCGATTAGCTCCCCTTCTGCAAGGCCCAACCCATCTGTCAATGGGGGAGAGGGGGAATGCATGAGATGGCACAAGAATGGCATGCACCAGGTATCACATCTACTTTGGTTCAAATATTTATGCAGTGTGCAATTTGTCAGTAACTTAGATAAGATTCCTAAGAAACACATACCAGCTTACCCCAAGGTCGGAGGTCCTTTCGTGCATGTCTAGATAGACTTTATGCAACTCAAGAAATGTCAAGGGTATGAGTATATATGATGATTGTGGATATGTATACAAAATGGGTAGAAGCCTTCCCCCATTGGAAGGCAGATGCTTCAGCTGTAGCAAAGACTTTGTTGAAGGAATCGTACCACATTTTGGTATTCCCCTTCATATTCCACCTGGCAGAGGGGTTCACTTTGCTAATACTGTAATTCAGAATATTAACGTAACATTTCCCAACACTGGTCCCTTGTGAACATTTGTTTTCGGTCAGGATATAAGCCCTTGAAAAACCACTACAAATAAACTAGTAGGCTGAAGCAACTAGCTGAATAAATAGAAAAATCAATGTCATCTTATTTTTCATTTTCCTGTCATTATAAAGGCAGAATTATCGATAGTCTAGCACTTTCATGGTTCTAACTTGCATTGTGATTTAATTTAAAAAAAAAAAAAAAAATACTTTAAACTGTTGACTGATTATAGTGTCTCACTGTTTATTCAATTGTTTCTGTTATACAAAAATGTTCAATAACAATTTAATATGCATAAGCAAGTAATTATTAAAACCTGTTTTTTATTAAAAATTTCAGTTATTTTTGCTTTATACAAACATATTAATATGCTTGAAGAAAATACAAAAAATAGAGATTAATACGCAGCTAAATTCAACTAAAAAAAATTTAATTGTATGATTACATTTTTATTCCAACCACAGCCCTGTTTGGTGTTATTTGGCGTTTGATCTTAGTGTGTATCCTGTGTTATTAATTTCATCTTTGCTTACATTCCTGTTGTATTTCTTTAACTATTTGTGACATGCTTTGAGCTTGGGGAAAAAAAGAAATATAAATACACTTTACTACTACTACTACTGATCTCAGGTCGAATCTGTATATGGATTGGGTGTGCGTTTCAGATATTGTCTTGTAGTGTTATGTTACAAGTGTGTCATCAAGCACTCTCAACTGCAAAATATGTTTAATATGCTACATGTGCTGCTAAATTACAGCCCGCCCCCCAGTTCAGGCTCACAGGGGACTACCTATGGTTTTGCAAGTTGAATGATCCAACATGTTGCTGTACGAGATGACTAGCATTTAATGTAAATGGTACACCTGAAGAAATGCACTTTATATATGGACACATTTTATCTGTTTCTTTTATTATGATTAACACAGTTCAAGTAGTGACTTCTACAGTATTTCAAAAAATAAACTAAGAATTTCCTGAAGAAAATACACTTTCAAAGTTTTAAAATGGGCAGATGACATATAGTCCACATAAGAAGAGATCAAAAATAAATATAAGTATGTGTGCACATTAATCTTGCCCCTCGCAAAAGGAATAAAAAAAAAAAAAAAAAAAAAGTGTTTTTGAAATTAAATAACCATTTATTAAATATTGTTGCAGGTTAAAGTAACAAATGACTCTTGTCATTTAGCTCTTGCATCTGAGTATACTGAAAGCCTACCACATTATCAAAAGATATACAACTTGACAATTAGAAAGATAACTGCATTTTTTCACTTGCAAAACTGTGCCCACGTGGACATTTTTGATTAGTGACACAAAGTTAATAAAAGTTAACAAAAACTAAAAAATAAATCAATAGATTTAAAAAAAACAAAAAAACAAAACAAAAAAAAAAAAACTAAAAAAGGCATCACCAGTAACATACAGTGCATCCGGAAAGTATTCACAGCGCATCACTTTTTCCACATTTTGTGTTGTTAAAGCCTTATTCCAAAATGGATTAAATTCATTTTTTTCCTCAGAATTCTACACACAACATCCCATAATGACAACGTGAAAAAAGTTTGAGATTTTTGCAAATTTATTAAAAATAAAAAAATTGAGAAAGCACATGTACATAATTATTCACAGCCTTTGCCATGAAGCTCAAAGTTGAGCTCAGGTGCATTCTGCTTCCGCTGATCATCCTTGAGATGTTTCTGCAGCTTAAATGGAGTTCACCTGTGGCAAATTCAGTTGATTGGACATGATTTGGAAAGGCACACACCTGTCTATATAAAGGTCCCACAGTTGACAGTTCATGTCAGAGAACAAACCAAGCATGAAGTCAAAGGAATTGTCTTGTAGACCTCCGAAACAGGATTGTCTCAAGGCATAAATCTGGGGAAGGTTACAGAAAAATTTCTGTTTTGAAGGTCCCAATGAGCACAGTGGCCTCCATCATCCGTAAGTGGAAGAAGAAACCACCAGGACTTTTCCTAGAGCTGGCTGGCCATCTAAACTGAGCGATCGGGGAAGAAGGGCCTTAGTCAGGGAAGTGACCAAGAACCCGGTGGTCACTCTGTCAGAGCTCTTCTGTGGAGAGAGGAGAACCTTCCAGAAGGACAACCATCTCTGCAGCAATCCACCAATCAGGCCTGTATGGTAGAGTGGCCAGACGGAAGCCACTCCTTAGTAAAAGGCACATGGCAGCCCGCCTGAAGTTTGCAAAAAGGAACCTGAAGGACTCTCAGACCATGAGAAACAAAATTCCCTGGTCTGATGAGACAAAGATTGAACTCTTTGGTGTGAATGCCAGGCATCACGTTTGGAGGAAACCAGGCACCACTCATCACCAGGCCAATACCATCCCTACAGTGAAGCATGGTGGTGGTAGCATCATGCTGTGGGGATGTTTTTCAGCGGCAGGAACTGGGAGACTAGTCAGGATAACTGTAGCAATGTACAGAGACATCCTGGATGAAAACCTGCTCCAGAGCGCTCTTGACCTCAGACAGGGGAGACAGTTCATCTTTCAGCAGGACAACAACCCTAAGCACATAGCCAAGATATCAAAGGAGTGGCTTGAGGACAACTCTGTGAATGTCCTTGAGTGGCCCAGCCAGAGCCCAGACTTGAATCCGATTGAACATCTCTGGAGAGATCTTAAAATGGCTGTGCACCGACGCTTCCCATCCAACCTGATGGAGCTTGAGTGGTGCTGCAAAGAGGAATGGGCGAAACTGGCCAAGGATAGGTGAGCCAAGCTTGCGGCATCATATTCAAAAAGACTTGAGGCTATAATTGCTGCCAAAGGTGCATCGACAAAGTATTGAGCAAAGGCTGTGAATACTTATGTACATGTGATTTCTCAGTTTAATTTATTTTTAATAAATTTGCAAAAACCTCAAGTAAACTTTTTTCACGTTTTCATTATGGGGTGTTGTGTGTAGAATTCTGAGGAAAAAAATGAATTTAATCTATTTTGGAATAAGGCTGTAACATAACAAAAATGTGGAAAAAGCGATGCGATGTGAATACTTTCCGGATGCACTGTATATACCCTTTAAAGGCAATACTTATAATCAAGCTCTTTCTGTAGCTCTGAATGAGACTTCTACATCTCTTAACTGGAATTTCACTCACTCTTTACCAAACACGTCCAGTTATCTTAGGTTTGGAGGTTCTTGGTCCTTAACACTTTCCACAAATTAGATTCATATCAGTACTCCCAGCAGGCCATATTAGTACATTGCCATGTTTTTTGGTTTTATATGTCCAAGCCATTCCTGGGTGATCTTTGATGCATGTTTGGGGTAATTTTCCAGCTAGAAGATTTAGAACTTGCAACTGACAAAGCTTTATGAAACTGTGCAGTATGCTTTGCTCCAGAATGCATTGATTATCTTATTTCATTGTGCCCTGCACAGATTCAAGACACCCAAGGCAGCTCACCAACTTCATAATATGACAAGCCTCTTTCAGGTTTTACAGCATGGATGCCGTTTGCTATTCTCAAAGGATGACTGAGGATTGTCAACATGCATTATTTCAAACTCCAGTCAGGTTTTTGTGTCTTATCTGTCATTTGGACACCAATAGGTGGAGTGACTGTCTTGAAGGTTAGCCTGAATCTGTTGTAGTAGACAGCCAGGATGAACCCTCTTCCTATGCCTGGACAGGGTCCACCATAATGAATATTCAGAGGCAGGATGTGTCCTGTCTAAGCCAGGAGGGCACACTATTGATTCTGGAGTACCAGGAAGCCAGAGTGGTGGGTTGCCATGGAGAAGCAGCCTACCAAGACTGAATTTACTTCTGGCATTTCTAGGCCACCATACCCAGATCCACACCTGCAGCAGTCCAATGGGACAGCCATACTGGGTTCGTTGGATGCCACTGGAGGTGCTAAAGGAAATATGTCTGTCTCTATTTTGTGTGGCTTCCCCCTGAACCAGAAGGGTTCCTTTCAGGCAGAATTCTCATAGGAAGTACTTCTGGGTCCTGCATAAAAGAAGCTTCCTCACATATATATTTATTCACAGAGTTGGGGTAAGGAGGTATGGGACAAAGCTTGCCTGGAGGAGTATATAGGGCGATTATGGAGTTTGTCTTTGAAATAGTTTATGCTTGTGAAGAGCAGCCTGAGAAAGTTATTACTGTTTAATAAAATAAAATGCACCAACTATGTTGGTGCATTTGTGTTGTCAGTCTGGGGAGCCCCTCATATGGTCTTGATGTTTTCAATTGTTCTTTTTCCACCATTCAAACTATCCTTATGTGCAAACTGGCATCAATCTTCTAATTGTGATCACATCTAGGGAGGCTGACTATGGTCTCACAGACCTTATACTTTTAGAGAATATTACCTATCATGGTCAAAGGAACATGAAATTCTTTAGGATGACTTGTAGCCTTTACCTTGCCCATGTTTGGCTATTACCATCTTCCTTTACTCTCTAAACAATTGTCTTTTCTTCTTCTTTCCATGTTCAATGTAATGCACACAATAACAACACAGCTGAGAGAGTTATTTGCTCCATTCAAATAGGGCGAGCGACGGATTGTACTGAAGAATAACAGTGATGCTAAGTAGAGAAATTTGTCTGCTTAAAGCATCACTTTAATCCAATGGCTTAATTTCTAAGGGGTCCAAAAAACTTTTGTCCATGACATGTTTTTTTCCACTAAAAGCTTCATGGAATAAAGAATAGTGGATTTACTAATACTAATTACTCTTGTCAGTTTCAACATAAAAGTGTTATTCTTTTTTAAAATAGTGGTTTGCGGGCTCCTTATGGTTCTTTGACATGTCAGAAATATTCGCGCAATATTGGTCACCTTTAGTTTGTCAGGTGTGTGACGTGTTGTGAACCAAAAAAAAAAAAAAGGTTCACTTCCCACTGACAAATCAGGAAGTGACTCAGTGTTCAGTCTTTTGCAAGCATGGCCATGGGATGTTTGCAGACGTGTGAGGGGACAACAAATTGGTTGCACTGTGGAAAGAGAAAACTATACAAGGAAGACGTAGGGCAAAAGTCTCCTATGTAGCAAGGCAGAAGTCCATCTGGTCAACAGGTGATATCAAGGAAGCCAAGAAAATATATATTTAGACCCTGACTGCACATTATGGAACCATTTCCTAGTTATCAGGACACCGGAACATTTAATTAGATCTGTTGGTGCAGGTGTACCTGGTGCTTCTAGAGGATGCTTTAGAAAGATAACCCTAGTACATTCAGTAGGCATTTTGTGCATCAAAACAAGTTTGTAGAGTAACCATGGAAATAGCCCTGGGCTGAATCTTAAAAGGGTTCCTGATACTACTGGCCTGTTACATGTGAAGTTTGGAGGAGACCTTTAGAAAGTATTCTTGACTGGTAAATGGCTAGGTGGCCTGTTACATGTG
>JANRMT010028174.1:146047179-146091110 GCA_026402145.1 Polypterus bichir lapradei
CTCTTTGTTCAGCCTTTATAAAATAAAAACACCCTTTTGTAGTACTTTAACACACTTGGCAATAGTCTGGGTTTAGGAATGCTAGAAGAATGAACACTGCAGACAAGGACATTGAAGTGTATCTTCTTTAAAGCAATGCACTGCTAAGTCACACTGCAATAGGTGTTGCACTGATAATGTTTGTTTTCAGGAGCACTACCACGGTTACTTTCTTCAGACAACTCAAAATCTTCATCTAATAATGCAGATTCCAAGTTATCAATAAATAATACACAAAATATTATCTACAAAGTGTTTTTCTGATGACAGCAACCTCAAGTATTTGAAAAGGGCTCAAGTGTGCAAGTTCATTCATCTTGCAACCTTTGCTGCCATCTAATGGATACAACTAAATACATTCAATAGACGACTTTACCCAACAAGCACCCCTTATGTTGACTCTTCCTAAAGAGTTAAAGGTAAGGCCAAAACCCCCCAAAGGAAAGGCACAGCGGGTACATAGATGTTCACAACCCCCAGTTGGGTACCATATTGGAGGAATTTGTACTGGTAGCAAAGTGTGCTACCAACAACTGTGGCTAACATTACTGCCATCCTTACATTTTAGGCACTGTAAATCAGGTAAAGTATTTTCAGTAATAATTGCCAACTATTATCATATTTTAAAAGGGCTAACCAACAATATAATGCAACAGATGACATCTGTTCAAACAGCATGTAGTTGTTATCCAGGGATAACATTAACTACCACCTGGACAGTATTAACAGCATCTTTCACTAAATTTGCTAAAACCCTCCTAACATACTGCTCATAGCTTCTACTACTCTTGTAATCATTCTAAGCTTGAACTAACAGCTGGCTTCAACGCTTTGCTAAGGTTTTCAATCAATCTAAGATCAGGACAGATTGCTGGGCTGGTTAAAATGGTTCATTTTTATTTTAATGTGTCTCTTTAAATATGTTTTTAGTTTTTTTTTCCCCCCACAGTTTATAACAGCCTTTGAAGAATCATTCAGGTAATCAAAAGAAGTTTCTAAAAAACAAAGGAATACATTTGGCAAAAATAATTAGCCTCATTGGATAACAGTCGAAAGAAACCACTGCAAACCAAGAACATCATAAATGTCTCTATGGACATTATCAGATGTAATCGGAGCCTTTTGGAAGGGTCCAATTATGTAACAGTATTCCAAAGTTTAATTCATCCTATCAACAGTCAAATGGGGGAATAGCAGTTTAACAGTATGGGGAGGATTTTCTGTATTAGGACTTGGACCCACTTGTCATAAATGAAGAAACCATGAATTCAGTCCACATTACAATGGCCGAAAAGAAGCATATCTAAGTGGACAAGCCAAATCTAAACCTAAACATAAGGGAATACACTGTGGGAGAAATCTAAATAAGCAGTTAATGCTTGAAAAACAATTTTTCTGACTTAAAGCTGTTAAACTTTTCCCACAGTGATGTGAGGAAGAAAGATATTGAATCACTAAAATGTACTACTATTATTGTTAAATATATAGCTGTATTAATTAAAAATTACAGGTACATCCAGTTAGAGTGTAAGGGAACAATTACTGTATCACATACTGCTAATGTTCGGTGTTGGATGATATTCATTTAACAAATAGCATAAGAAAATAAAGTTTAACTTCTTCATTGAAGAGCTGAAAAAATATTGTGTACATTTTCTACACAAAATAATACAGGTAATCAGGAAAATAGCAAATACTTTTTCATGGAACTCATTTGCCCATAGTTCATTAGTAGATATTTAACTAACTACAGGTATGCAATAATCTACCATAAAATATACTCAGTACTCAAACTAATTTACAAATATTTTGACACCTGTGGTAAACAAAGTCTTAAGCACTTTGAAAAATATACATCTGTTTATATTTCTATTTCCATCAAGTTATTTTTATTTCAAAAGTAGAGCCAATCGGCCAAATGCATATACAGGTACACCTATTTTACTGTAAAGTTAAGATATATTGCCCACCTTGCCCCAAAGTATAATGCTGTTGAAAAAAAAAAAATCTAAATTCTGTACATATAGGAGTTACCTTGAATACTGTACTTCAGAAAAGGCACACAGACACAATGTTTGTGGTCAAAAAGCACCAGTGCTATTTTTCTACCAGATCTGGTTAAATTTCTTATATGGTTCCCAAATACAAAAAGAATATGCACCCAAAAACATATAGAAACACACACTTGAATTACTTACTCTATTTTGAAAAAAAGATGCATGAAAATGTGATGTTGTTGCAGAAATTGATACTAAAATAATTGCTTCATCTGAACTAGGATTATGAAGATAAACTTTTTCCATTTTTGGCATCCCAACTGGCCTGAAAGGGGAAGAAGAAAATAAAAAAGGAAATTCGGTCAGAAATGGAAAACAAAAGTGATTTTAAACTAAACATTAAGAATGGTGTAATATAACAATACAAAAATAAGAAAAATAAAAACAAACATTAATGTAAGTCAGAAAAGTGATCCAGGGCATGCTGGAAAAAATATAAACCGTGACTGGTTTGATAGCACCTACACATTCCCTAGGAATAGGAGAATGTACTCCAAGTTTCCTCAGAAAAAAGAAAAACTTAAAAACTGACCCATCCTAATCCTCAGAGGTCATGGACCTACCGAAATACACTTCTGTCAGAGCGGCACTACTATTTTAGCTGTTTATGCTTGCAATTTCAATCTTTAAAGTCACTATGAAAGGTTTATGGCTGTAGCCAAGACTGGGGCTGCAAATTGACAATGCTTGAGGATTTGGGCCTACCTTCACTACTACTGTGTGGTACAATGACCGATAGTGCTGTGTCAGTATTGCAGACAACTGACTATTTTAAATTGCCTCTACAGGCTACTGAGGAGGTTATTTTAGCCATTGACCAAGATTCAAATGTTTGGTCCTTTCAGTACATTTGAATGTGGGTTAAAATTATGGGCTTTAAACTGTGCATTTTCCAATATGAGACAGTAGAAAGGAGACCACCAACATGCTGTTTATCCTTTAGTAATGCTGGGCGGTATAACCAAAATTCTATATCATGGTATTTTTCAAAATTATACCGGTTTCACGGTATTCAATGGTATTTTTCTCCCATGCATGAGTGGATGTTAACCACATTTTCCACTGCAATTACTGCAGTAGACTGGCCAAGAATAACCTATTCCACTGTCATGAGAACTGTACATTGTACAAGAAAATCAACATTTTAATGTGCACACAAGTATTAATACAGGTTTGCATGGCCCCATAAAGTGATAGCTTTCAAGGGGGTGACACTAATGAAGAAAAGGAATCACATTGCATGACAGATGCAGTCAAAATATAGAGCCTTTTTATTGAACAAATTTTGCAAACAACTTAAACTAAAATTTTGACAACATATTTTCAACCATCCAAAGACGCATTTAGACTTAGTAAAATATCCAGAGGTGCTTGTCAAAAGTTGCATTGCACTGAACTTGTCTTAGAAAATAAATAAATAGTAAATACTTTTTGTAAACTAACTACACTTAATGTTAATGTTAACAATCTCTGTCCACTACCACGTTAGCTATAAGGATTGTAATGGTGTTGGTCTCAATCCACCACTTGCTTTTTTTGTATTAGGCAGTACCTCTAGCAAATACATCTACAAGTGACGTCTGACTTGAGTGTCCTCTAGCTTTTTCAGTTTTACCTGAGGATGTGGAGGGTGCCAATCTTAGTTCCATACATTCACGGTACACCAAAGCATGTTTGCGGCTAAGGTGGTGCAGCAATTTGCTTCTGGCGACAACATTTTCAGTAAATAGTTGTTTGGTCCACATCCGACCTTTTAAAACCAAAGTATCTCCAGACAACAGACACGGCTCCTTTTTTCAGCAAAAGTTCTTCTTTGACCTCATGTTCAACTTTATAGTCTGCTACAGCTTCAGTTTCTGAATGTTCTCTGTCCGTTTTCACCGCTCAGTACCTCCACTAATGCATGTACTACATTGCATGCGTGTTTAGCGGTGTAGCAATGAAAATGGTCCCCACTTAAACATTTTCCCACTGCGCCACATTCCAAACGTCATTTAGGCTATTTAAACCGGTATTGCGGTATAAGAAAAATCCATATCCTAACAAAAATAGAAAACGGTTTTCAGTATGAACTGGTATACCTCCCAGCACTATTCATTAGAATAAATTTATTTTCAAGTCCTGTCACCAAAATTAAAATGAGCAAAATTGGTTTAATTTCTCCATATTAGCTTAACTTTGAAGTTAACTAAAATGTGCAGTAGATTTTTTTTCCTTTTCACTAAAATATACATATCACACTCCATTCAAAACATTTGTTAAATTTAAGTCTGCACTACTCTTTAAACTATTTTGTTGTAGCTCAAGTTGAATTTCCACTGTAGCTATCTCTGGGACTAATCACAATTTTATTTTTATTGTTCTGAATTTTATATATAAGTTTTACTTTTCTTCTAATAACCTAAATATATTTTAAGTATATTTTTCTAAGTGGTTTTAGACCGAATAACCTGCCATAAAATAATTGCTTTTTTGGTTCTTCATTATCATATATGTATTATATTCCACTGTTCCTTGTGTAAATCAAAGACTGTTTAAATAATTAAGCAGACTGCAATGATTTTATATAACAAAGAATACTTGAAAACTTGAACTTGAAAACCACTGGTCTAATTCAAACTGTGCCCAGCATGCCCTATTTCACCTAAATATTGGGCATCAAATCACATATCAATCAGGAATGCCCATCGTGTCATTGGCACTTAAGGTAGAAACAAAGTTCATCCACCCTTGTCTTCTATCTTGGCCAATTTCTCCACAGTTCCCCAGGTCAACTGTATGCTACCATGTTGTTACTGGGCACCCTGCTGCTTCTTCTTCTGCCTTCTGGTGTCCACTGTAGAACAGTGATGGAATCTGCATCCCGCTTCAACAACTGGCCTATCCACCTCCATTGTCTCTCTTCAATTCCGGCGCCGTTGCGAGTGGCAGCCATTCCAGCAGCTCAGTGTATGACTATCTTTTTACCTTTTTTCTATTTTTTTCTCTGTTTCACTTCTACCACTTTATTTTATGTGGAATCGCTCCCTGGACACTTTTTACTATTTTTACTACTTGACATGGATTTTTACACTCCAAGACTCGCCTATTCAAGTAGTCAACTTAAAGCACGGAGAAGAAATGCCCACGCCGGTGTGGTTCCCTATTTACCTGACGAGGTAAGAAGACTATATCGGGGCAGCCAAGCCGGCGCAAAGATAAAAGCCAATCAGCTTGCGAGAAAATGGTGTTATAAACCGTCGGTGCCTTCTGTGATCCTTAAAAATGTGAACTCACTACCAAATAAGATTGACGAACTGGCTGTGCTGGTGAAAAATGTCAGAACTTACAGAGAATGCAGCTTGCTGTGTTTTAGTGAAACGTGGCTAACAACTACCATCCCAGATGCTAACGTGGAGCTACCTGGGTTTAGCACAGTTAGAGCGGACAGAGACGCAAATACCTGAGGGAAGAAGAAAGGTGGAGGACGCGCTCTCTATGTGAATACAAGTGGTGCAACTCTGGACATATAAACGTTAAAATCTCCAATTGCTCCAGGGACATCGAACTGTTGGCCGTAAGTTTGCGCCCCTATTACTTGCCAAGAGAGTTTGGACACGTGATTGTTGTTATTGTTTACATCCCCCCTCGAGCGAACACGGAGATAGCGAGTGACATAATCCATTCCGCAGTTGCTAAGTTACAAACGCAGCACCCTGAGGCACTTGTGCTAATCGCTGGAGACTTTAACCATGTAACACTGGATAAAACATTACCTGCCTTCTCCCATTATGTGGACTGTAACACCCGGGGAAATAGGACTATTGACCTACTGTATGCAAACGTTAAAGATGCATACAGCGCCACCCCGCTGCCTGCGCTTGGGAAAGCAGATCATAACCTGGTCCTGCTTCAGCCTCACTACAAACCAAGAGTGAAGGCGCTACCTGCAACCACACGATCATTCAGGAAGTGGTCCCCTGAGGCAGAGCAGGCTCTGAGAGACTGCTTTGGAACTACAGACTGGGATATACTACTGGGGTCACATAGTGAGAACACTGAAGAGGCTGTTGACTGCACAACTGATTACATCAACTTCTGTATGGACATTGTAGTTTGAGTAAGAACAGTACGCTGCTATGCTAACAACAATCAATGGATTACAAGTGACATCATGGGCCTTTTGAACCAGAAGAAAAGGACTTTTAAAGGCGGTGATCAGCATGAGCTCAAGCGTGTGCAGAAGGAACTCCGAGTCCAGCTCAGGGCAGCGAAGGAGCAGTACAAGAAAATGCTGGAGCAGAAATTGCAGAATAACAGCATGAAGGAAGTGTGGGATGGAATGAAGATCATCACTGGCTGCAGTTCGAAGCGGGGTGCCACCATCGAGAGAGACGGGGAGAAAGCAAACCAAATGAACAACTTCTTTAACAGGTTTGACCACCCTAACCCACTCTCACCTCGGAGTACTTCACCCTCCAACCATCCTTCTGCTGATACCAGCATAGGTGAGACATCCCCACCCACAATTACAGCAGCACAGGTGAGCAGAGAGCTGAGGAGACTTCGTGCCAGCAAAGCAGCGGGTCCAGATGGTGTATCGCCACGACTGCTGAAGGCCTGTGCATTGGAATTGGGGTGTCCTCTACAGCGCATCTTCAACCTGAGCCTGGAACAGGGGAGAGTCCCGAGGCTTTGGAAAACATCTTGTATCACCCCAGTCCCAAAGGTATCATGTGCTAGTGAGCTGAACGACTTCCGGCCTGTTGCTCTGACGTCACATGTGATGAAGACCATGGAGCGGCTGCTACTTCACCACCTGAGGCCACAGGTCCGCCATGCCCTCGACCCTCTGCAGTTCGCATACCAGGAGAAGGTGGGAGTGGAGGATGCCATCATCAATATGCTACACCGATCCCTCTCCCACCTGGACAGAGGCAGTGGTGCTGTAAGAATTATATTTTTGGACTTCTCTAGCACCTTCAAAACCATCCAACCTTTGCTCCTTAGGGACAAGCTGACTGAGATGGGAGTAGACTCACACATGGTGGCATGGATCGTAGACTATCTTACAGACAGACCTCAGTATGTGCGTCTTGGGAACTGCAGGTCTGACATTGTGGTCAGCAACAAAGGAGCGCCACAGGGGACTGTACTTTCTCCGATCCTCCTTAGCATCTAAGGAGGATGCAGCATAGACCATTAAAAGAAGTCAATTTCAAACTCTGTAGGATGACAATTTCAGCCACAAAATGTAAAACAGAATGATATACTTTATGCCCAAAAGTACATGAGCGCTGAACAAAATTATTGAACTCCGGTGTTTTAGTTGTAAAAGTTGTGTTAAATCAAGCTTATAGCTATGCAACTTCCAAAGACAAACCCTGGCAATAGGATTGGAGTTGTTCTGAAGAGCGCAGTGACTTCAAATATGCCATCATCATAGGTTACCAACTTTGCCACAAGTCAGTATATGAAATTTCTTTTTGCTAGAACTACACAGTTCAAGGGCGGCACGGTGGCGCAGTGGTAGCGCTGCTGCCTCGCAGTTAGGAGACCCAGGTTCACTTCCCGGGTCCTCCCTGCGTGGAGTTTGCATGTTCTCCCCGTGTCTGCGTGGGTTTCCTCCGGGCACTCCGGTTTCCTCCCACAGTCCAAAGACATGCAGGTTAGGTGGATTGGAGATTCTAAATTGGACCTAGTGTGTGCTTGGTGTGTCCTGCGGTGGGTTGGCACCCTGCCCGGGACTGGTTCCTGCCTTGTGCCCTGTGTTGGCTGGGATTGGCTCCAGCAGACCCCCCCGTGTTCGGATTCAGCGGGTTGGAAAATGGATAGATGGATACACAGTTCAACTGCAATTACTATTACTGTGAAGAGGAAGCATCTGGGCGCAACAACATGAAGCCAATGACCACATAGAGCAGATTTGCAGAGAGTTGCATGGCACATTAAAAATAAAAATTAAAAAAAAAAAAAAGAAAAAAAAAAAAGACCTATCCTTTGTTACATCACTCAGATTTCCAAATTGCCTCCTCAAGCAACATCAGTGCATGAACTGTGCGCTGGGAGTTTCGTTAGATGAGATTCGATGGCAGAGTAGCTTTACACAAAAAGCCTAAGACATTATATACTCTGAAGCAGTGAAAACAATCTTTGGAGTGATGAATTGTGCTTCACTATCTGGCAGTCTAATGGACAATATAGGTTTAGTGTATTCAAGGAGAACATACCTTATGAACTGCATAGTGCTTATTGTAAAGGAAGGCTGAAGACAGGATAATGGTCTAGGGTCTGGGCTAGGGTGATTGGTTCCAGAGAAAGGTACTGTTAATGTTAAAGCACACAAGCACAGGTCAACAATTGTGTGCTTCCATCTTTGTGGTAACAGTATGGGGAAAGCCCTGTTCTGTTCTAGAAGGACTGTGCTCCTGTGCACAAAGCTAGGTTTAATAAAGACCTGCCTGATGTGAGGAGTTTGGTGCCCTGCACAAAGCCACAATCTCAATCCTACTCAACACCTTTTGGATAGAGTTACCTTATGAGTTTATAACTCTATATTAGCACCCATGGTTTTAGGATGAGATGTACAACAAGCTCACATAGGTGTGATGGTCATGTATCCACAAACCTTTGGCCATAAAGTATACATGGCAAAATACAGACAATGACAACAGCATTTAAGGCTGTAGTGATTCCCCTAAATACATGTATTTGCTAATTTCGGCCAATAAGCAGAAGATTCATGAAGACGGAATGAGATGATTAACAATTTCATATTACATAACTTCACAGCAAAACATGGTCTCGATGGCTACAGTGGAACAGAGGGGCTTTAGAGAGATGTGGTGTATATGCAAGAAAGTATCCATCCATCTGTTTTCTTAACCTGCTTATCTAGGTCACGGTCATGGGGAAACTGGATCCTACCCCAGCAATCATCAGGTGCACAGCAGAAATAATCCTTGGATAGGGCACAAATAATTTTCACGATGAAAACACAACGAGTCAACACTAATTTTCCTAAACCTGCATGACTGTGGACCGTGGGAGAACACCAGGGCACCTGGAGAAATTCCATATAGAGATACAGTAGGAAGAACATGCAAACTCCATGCAGTAAGCTCCATGAATGCAAACCCTGGTTTCTTACTGTCAGGGAGTAGCACTAGTCACTGTGTATTTCCCTTAAATTACTGTGACTTAATTAAAAAAATGACTTTATTTAAAAAATAATAATAATAATGCTGTGAAAATATCTACGGAGCTAAAAATCAGTTTGACATTTTGCAGCCAGAACAGATCTGATCAAGAATGTCAATAAACCAATATTTCAGTGTCACTTTACAATATGTTGGCAATGATTGGATCCTGTGCATCACATGCCTTTAAGGCAGTAGACTTCACCAGACTGGAACTAGATATAGGCTTTCCAAGAAGAAACAGAGGAGTGTGAGGCTAGTAAATGGAATTCACCTTCTAATAACATTGCTGAAAAACTAGGACCATCAATTAGACCTTGGCAATAACACAATATATAATAATTATTGAATATTTTACATTCCTTGGTAAGGATAATAATCTAATAAGCCTTTTTTAAATATCTTATTTTTTATCCCCGATTACTATTTTATCCCTGGGCACTAATCATTTATAGAGAGGCAAAAGCTATGCAAAGTCTAGATTGCAACTGAATACTGAGAGAAACTTAAAATTATGGAGAATACTGATCATGAGACATATAACTATACATCCCTTAAAGAGGGCTAGTCCCACTCAAAACAAAAGTGGTGAGAACACAAAGAAACATTGGTTTAATGAGATCACTGGTGCTCTTAATATTATAAAAACTGCAACACTGATCGAGAACAAAAAAGTTACAAGTTCTACCATCAACGTGGACAGACAGTGTTAAGGTCATTGAGAAAGAAACACTATTGTGGATAAAAACAAGTAACACCTGTAGATTGTTTAGAACAGTTGTTAATTTGACAAATGGAAAATATGAACTTCCTTTCAAAATTCCAACAAACTTCTGCACTGCCAGTGATAAAATTTATAGTACAATTAAGATCTGAGGTTTCAAAACTTCTTCCTTGTATATGCTGCTTTACAATATTTACTTAGCAAAAGAACATCATAACATTAACTTCTAAATTGAACCCTATTACCTATCCCTTACACCCAATTGAGTAAAAAAAATGTAAAACACTTACTCAGTACTGTGGCAGCACTCATTCTTAATATTACCAAATCTTTACTGATTGGTACAATTGCTATTACACTAAACGTACTAGGTGATGGAACATTACTGGGCAGGGTCAAAAAGAACAGACACATATCAGAACTAGGCAAATTATGTTTAATAATTACAGATAAGAACTTAATAAATTTCAGTGTGAAATTGCAAAAATCACATCTATTATGGAGCTAGTTTAGAAATAAAAACACAATTCACATATGCTTTGAAGGATTCGTAATGTGACCAATCAGCTAAGAGACGTACAGTAAATGTTTTAACTTATAACTGATGTCAGATATTTGACTCAAGAAACTGAAATGGTAGGAAGATTAATCATTTTATAATCCCGTGCTACACAGAGTCTCAGAAAAGGAATGGAGGTTCACATTTATCGTCTGGCTGTAATGAACATGGCTACAGTTGTCTACGGACTGCCTGCAGCACCAAAATTACACCTAGTTTCTCAAAGTATAAAGTTGGATACCATGGGACTCCTGCCAAAGAATTGATGTATAAATTCAAAACCTCTTTTAGAAACCATCATCACTTGCCAATTCTGAGAGTTGTAATTGTCAGCTTGACTGTCCATTTATACTGGTGCATGAGTGAGGACTTAGACTTGAAATACCTAATTCATAGCATATTGCATGCTTAAAAAATTAAAACTGCATTCTCAGGATTTAAAAGTCCTTGGATTTATAATGATAGGTGAAAGATGATTTAGCTACAGCTGTGAAACTGAAATATTAATTCACACTTGTTTTTAGTTATTTCAAGGCACTTAAACAATGTTCACGACTCTACTTACTGTTCACTGAAATCCAGCATTGGTGGTTCAAATCTAATTGGCCGGCAGTTTACCTGGTGTAAGGATGTGCTGGAAAAGATAAAAACAAAGAATGTGAAAATACAGAATCTTAACAAACCTGTTCAGCAACACCAGGTTGACAGCAAGTGTTTCAAATACAATAGTAACATATTAGGTTACACATATACTGTAAACCAAAAAAGTCAGAAAGAAAGATACATACATTTGAATTTTATTCATGCCAGGTCAATGTTTTTATGAAAGTTAAAAACAATGTTTACTTTTACTGTGTTTGAAAACAGGCAATAAGCTAACATCAAATTCGTATTGGTTAAAGAAAATGTGTTTTGGCACAATCTTCTTGATGTAGATTGAAAAATAAGTGATAGATAAAATACATTTTCACTGAGGATAGTTACACTAAACTGAAATTTCTGCACTTTCCCATGAATCCTGCACATATTGTTAAGTAAATTTAAACCATCCTTTCATCTTCTAAACAGACAGAAATATTAAACTGATTAAAGATAGAATCTGATTTGCTGGATGACAATATAAGCGATGTTTAGATAATGTATTTTAGTGTATACATTTTTTACTCACTTGAGGGGAAAACTATGAGGGCAAAAAAGAAAAATCACTTTAACAATGTTATTCTCTTTCCCAATATGAGATGAAAATATTACCACCTAATAACATGCTAAAAATGTACTTTAAAGAGGTCTTTAAATCACTATGTAATTATGAATTAAACTGAGCAAATTTTGAATGACATGGAAGGCCATTCACATTAATCTTGAAGTCCTATAAAATTTCTTCAACAGATTACATAAATACAGAAGTGATTAGTACGGATCAATAACAAAGAATCATGGCCATCCATTTTCATAAAAACAGAATGTGTTGTTCAAGAATTTCTTGTTCAATCTCCAAAATTGTATGATTATTTTCAAAAATAGATTGTGAGAGGTTCAATAAGCATGGTAAATAAATGTGGAAAGTATACCCCTTGTCCAAATTTATGTTCTGAAGCAAAGCAAAATACAGTGGAACCTCGAGATACGAGTTAAATTCGTTCCAGCACTGAGCTCGTATAGCGAATTTCTCGTATCTAGAACAAACTTCCCCATTGAAAATAATGGAAATCCAGTTAATCCGTTCCGCACCCCCAAAAATATCAACATAAAAATCAATTTTCCTAACAAATAACACTGATAAATAATATATACTGTAGTTTAACTTTAATAAATAACACTGGTAAATAATATAACCGTAGTTTACCTTTATGAAGAGTCCTGGCTGGCTTGAGGGAGACGATAGGGAGATGGGGAGGAGGAAACGGGTTACTGTGGGGAAGGAGAGTCCCCCTCTGATTCAGGAAGGCTCTCTCGTGGAATAATTATTTTCATGTTAAATGCAAAAAAAACAATGAAATCACAAGCGCACAAACACGTAGATCCTCATGCTACGGGAGAACAAGGAACACTGAGTGAGCTGACAGGCGGGCAGTGTCAGCTTGGGTGAATCCCCGAGTCAAGGCGGATCGGGAAACGCGTCATGCATACCCACAGCCTGGCTTGTGGCTCGTTACGCGAGCCAATGCCCGTATTTAGATCCGAATGTTTCGCTCATACTTTCCTCGTATCTTGAATTTCTCGTATACAGAGCTGTTCGTATTTCGAGCTTCCACTGTAATCAGAAATTGTGTTCTTTAGTCAAACTTAAACTTCTACGCTAGAACATAAAAACTTAACTTATGTACATATATTGGATTCAAAGACCAAATTTGCATAATACCTTTAACACTCCAACACGCCTATTTATTGCATCAGATTGGAATTTTACACCAAGAGTTATATGCTATTTTTTCATCAGAAGTTGTACTTTTCAAAAATAACTAGCAGAGCCATTTTTACATTATGTTTAGGTAAAAAAAAAAAAGGTACAAATGGCCAAAAATTGGAAAAGCACTGAGAGATCCAACTATTTTGGATAAATAAAACTGCAAAGACATGCCTCAAGATATTGCACAAAACATAATGAATTATATACATTTATTTCTTATATCAGAAAATTAATTTTCATTCCCCACTCTACATCTGTACTTGTCATGCTGCCTTAGGACAGCCACCAAGATAGTCAGAGACTCCACCCATCCAGCCTGTGCACTGTTCAATCAATTTGCCCTCAGGGAAATGCTACTGCAGTATGCAGTGCAAGACTGACAAACTTAGTAGGAGTTTCTTCCCTCAGGCCCAGACTACTCACCTGCCTCTAATAATACAGAACATGCTGACTTATCAGGGCTGTTGGATTCCTGAATACAAACAGATTGTTTAAACATGTAGATTCCAAATCTCCTGTCTCTTAAAATGCTGTTATTTCTGTGCATTATTTTAATGTCATTCATCACTTGAACACTTACCACTATTCGCCAATGTCAAGTTTACATTTTTTCATCTTAGTTTGTCTAGTTAGCTATACATACAGTCAAAGTAAAAAGTATGTGAACCCCTAGGAATTATCTATATTTATATCTAATTCCCATATAAAACATGGTCGTATCTTCATGTCAGTCACAATTATGAACAAACACAGTCTCCTATAACTAAAGAAACACAGATTTTGAGAGACTGTTTGACCATATTGAATAAATCATTCAAACTGTGAAAATAAAAGTTGGAAAAAGTAAGTGAACCCTAAGCTAATGACTTTTTAAGAAGATCATTACAGTCAGAATTTAGCACACATGGAGTCAATTTAATGAAATGAGTTCAGAGGTGTGGCCTAGAATTACTTTGATTGATGAAAAACACTACTAAGTTTGAGCTTTTGACAAGATGCATATCCAGATGGGAATCATGCCTGCCAAGATGAACCCAAGAGCACAACGCAAAGTCAGCAATGAGGTAAAGAAGAACCCTAGAGTGACAGCAAAGGACTTGAAGACATTACAACTGGCTAACATCTCTGTTCATAAGTCACCTATACGCAAAACATTGAACAACAAAGGAGTCCATGGCAGGACACAAAGAAGGAAGCCACTGCTATCAAAAAAAGAACATTGCTGAAGGCCTGAAATTTACGAAAGAGCACTTGGACACTCCACAACGGTAGTGGGAAAATGTTTTGTGGAGTGATGAAACCAAAATTGAACTATTTGGAAGGAACAAGCAGAACTTCATTTGGCGTAAAAAAGGCACTTCATATCAACATCAAAACATCATCCCTACAGTAAAGTATGGTGGAAGGAACATCATGATTTGGGCCTGCTTTGCTGCATCAGGGCCTGGACAGCTTGCCATCATTGAGGGTAAAATGAATTCACAAGTTTATCAACAAATTCTCCAGGATAATGTGAGGGTGTCTGTCCATCAACTTAAGCTCAGAAGAGGCTGGTTGATGCAACAGGACAATGTCTCCAAACATCGCAGCAAATCCACAGCACAATGGCTTTAGAAGAACAATCTCTGTCTTTTGGAGTGGCCCAGTCAGAGCCCAGATCTCAATCCTATTGAGATGCTGTGGAATGATTTGAAGACAGCCATACACAGAAGTCAACCAAAGAATATGGAAGAGTTAAGGCAGTTAGTTCTTCAGGGAAGAATGGGCTAAAATTCCCCCCACACGATGTGCAGGTCTGCTCTGCAGTTACAGGAAGCGCCTGGTTGAGGTCACTGCTGCCAAAGGAGGGTGAACCAGTTATTAAACCCCAAGGTTCACTTACATTTTCCACTACCACTGTGAACGTTGAATGTGTTTGTAAAATAAAGAAATGAAAGAGTAGAATTTGTGTGTCATTGACTTAAGCTCACTGTGTATATCAGTACCTGTGACTTAGATGAAGATCAGATCACTTTTTATGACCAATTCATGCAGTAAACCAGATAATTCTAAAGGGTTCACATACTTTTTACTTTGTATATTTGTTCTGTTTATTATGTCTCCTTTGCTGTATAACATGCCCTTTCTTTATGTTCGCACATTGAAATGTTTCATTCAGCTGTGCACTCATTATTATATGGTCTGAATGACAACTGAGTCAGTTCAAAACAAAAAAGTGACACATTACATTGCTTGCATTGCCAAGGAGTTTCCTGTCAGTAGTTCACACATTTCCTTCTCCTAGGTGTAGCTTTTGTACTGGGACCAGCGATAGTAGAAACCCCAAACACCACAAACGGAGTGTGCATGACTGGGAGGAATTGGCAGAAACACCACAAACCATTGAACTGCTAAGTCCTCCAAACAGTTCTTGTGTTTAATTTGCTCTGTGTCCTTTGCTAACACATTATTTTGTGTTCTGCAAAACAATGTCAATAAAATGTGAAAATAATGAATCATACTGCATTTTATGTGCATTACTATGCGGTGGCTGAAATATCAGAAAGATCAACACCTCTCATGTGTATACTGTATATAATTACTGATGTATGGCATAAAATGTCTTTCTTAGCTCACTGTTCTTCATCTCTCTTCGATTTCCTTTACAAAGTGTCCCTTGAATGGCAGTCATATATAATATTTATAAAAATGTGTAAGTAAATACAAACAAAATATTTTCTGTGTTTACTTAGCTTCAAATAGGTCCAAACCCTCCTGTGGAGGGAAATAATCATTCAATGCCAATCTATGTAGCTGGGACAAACCATCAGCATCATCACCACTATCAAATAGGAATTCTTATTTGGTGGTAAATGCTTTTAGCAGTTCTATCTGAATAACGCTATGTACCATATCAGTTGCTTCATGTAAATGAATGAAAATCCATTTACTCTAGTAATTCAACCCCTTTTCCTGATTTCTAAAACATGCAGAAGAAACAGAGGACAAAGCAGAGCTATATACATGCTGATTTTACTGACGACTCTGCGAATATGAGTATCTCTTTCCTTACGCTTGAATACCTTAGCCTTTGATTGGTCTAGGAAGTCAATTTAGGACTTAATTAGTTCTCTAAATGTCATTCGTACAACATTTTAAAGGAAGTCAATATATGAAACTACTGTGTAACTAGAGATCAACATACCCACTTGGAGAGGATTGTGTGTGTCACAGTGCACACAGACACGGACACTGCAGTGATATCAGTGACACGTGACACAAAGACCCATCAGCAGCAAAAGAACTTTGAATTCCACTTCATCCTTTGCATTATCATCAAGGGAAGCATCATATGCAAGTTAGGAACCAAGGCTTAACAGCACACACTTACACAAGCAAGCAGTATGTAAACTCACTTATAATCAGGAAAATGTAATTCCCAAGGAAAGCCAATAATTTGTCCATACGTGAAAAACAATTTTTTTTCATTTGGTACAATAAAAGCATTAAAAACTATCCCAAAATCTCCCCCCAGGTCTTCAGATTTCAATTCTAGCCAACATTACAATTAGCAAACCATCTTTAGCTGCTTTCACTGTTTAATTAGCAAGCCTTTTTCCATTTTCAATTCTTTATTCAGAATGGTCTGATAGTTTGAGAAATACATTTATAGCAAAAACTGGTATTTGCATTTTGCCTTTCGTTTTCTCCTATATTACTTCTTCCTTTACAGTCACTTCAAGAGGAAGGAATCTACTTACTGTCATAGTAAACTCAGTACTCATCCATATGTCAACAGCTTAAATGACCTAAACATTTTACTAATACAGTGATCCCTCGCTATATCACACTTCGATTTTCGCGGCTTCACTCCATCGCAGATTTTAAATGTAAGCATATCTAAATATATATCACGGATTTTTTGCTGGTTCGCGGATTTCTGCAGACAATGGGTCTTTTAATTTATGGTACATGCTTCCTCAGTTTGTTTAACCAGTTGATTTCATACAAGGGACGCTATTGGTGGATGGCTGAGAAGCTACCCAATCAGAGCACGTAGTATTACGTATTAAATAAAACTCAATGATATAAGATATGCTTCAAAGCCCTAACAGCCCGTATTGATTTTTGATTGTTTGCTTTTCTCTGTCTCTCTCACACATTTTCTGCTCCTGACGGAGGGGGTGTGAGCAGAGGGGCTGTTTGCACAGAGGCTATTTGCTTAGAAGATACGGACGCACCTGTAAAAAATGCTGAAAGACTACCTTCACATTGATCCCTTCATTGCGGCCGCTTTATCACGGGTGCTTCCCATACTTAAAAGCCCAACAGCCCTATTGATTTTTGATTGTTTACTTTTCTCTCTCTCTCTCTCTCTGACATTCTCTGCTCCTGACGCGCACACTCCTTTGAAGAGGAAGATAGGTTTGCATTCTTTTAATTGTGAGAAAGAACTGTCATCTCTGTCTTGTCATGGAGCACAGTTAAATTTTTGACTAAAGGGTGTTATTTCATGTCTAGAGGGCTCTAATAATGTTAAAAAACGTATTTAGAAGATCGTAAACAGGTTATCTATGCTCTAACTGCGAAAATATTAGATTTATATATAAAGAATCCTACTTCGTGGAAATTCATTTATCTGTCTGGAGCGGATTAACCGCGATAAATAAGGGTTTACTGTATAACTATGCGGAGAATATTTATAAACAGTGTGGGAGAGTTTCTAAGAGCTTAAAATATATAAAAATAACCATACAAACATATGGTTGCTACTTTGCGGATTTTCACCTATCGCGGTGGGGTCTGGAACGCAACCCCCGCGATGGAGGAGGGATTACTGTATATCCTAAACTACATTTCAACCCTATGTAACACTTCAAATCCTACTGTATCCCTATAAACATTTATCAAAAAAAAATTAATTAGTTTTTAGATTAAAAAACATGGCAGAAACTGAGAACTCCAAGGCAGTAGTCCAGATAAAGCAGACATTAGTTGGAAGGAAAGCCTGTAGCCAAAGTTTTCCCACTACTGAATGTAAAAGTAGGATGCAAGTGAAGTGGCTTCCACAGCTTCATTTCAATCAGTTTCTAAAACTATACCTCAAACTGCAAAAAGACCTTTTGTTCTGTCTTAGTTGTTTGGAATGAAAGCTGTGTTGCAAGTCTAAATCAATCAGCACATACATGTTTATACAACAAAAATGATTATATCCTCTACAGCATAGGGAACAAAAAATGTAGTGTATATGCTTACCTTTTCTGATATGAACTGAGGCCAATCTCTGCCTCTGTCTATTGGAAGGGAACAAAAAAACAATCTTTAGTCACAATCTTAAATTTCTTTGTGTGTTTTTAAAAGTTTTATTCTAAGTGTACAAGACAAAACAAAAATCAGCCAGCATAACATATCAGTTGCCATTAATGTTAAGCTTTATAATTGGGAACATGATTTTCTTAGAAAGGCAGATGGAAAATTGATGCTACTTTTCAAAATATAATGTGAACCACAATAACTAGAACTTCTACAGGAAAATTCAAAACATTTTAAATATAAAACATGCACAAACAATGAAAACCTTCAAATAAAAAAGGACTCAACTTTAAAATCTATCAGAACTATCAAATTCATGTGAATTTTGAATGCTTGTAGAAAAGGACCTGTACCGAATGGCTAGACAGAGGGACCAAGCTGGAAAGATGTGCAGCAGGTTAGGGTAATAAAGGATAAAGATGGAAATGTACTCACAAGTGATGAGAGTGTGTTGACCAGATGGAAAGAGTACTTTGAGAGTACTTTTGAGAATGAAGAGAACGAGAGAGAGAGAAGAGGTTGGATGATGTGGAGATAGTGAATCAGGAAGTGCAACGGATTAGCAAGGAGGAAGTAAGGATAGCTATGTAGAGGATGAAAAATGGAAAAGCCGTTGGTCCAGATGACATACCTGTGGAAGCATGGAGGTCTTTAGGAGAGATGGCAGTGGAGTTTTTAACCAGATTGTTTAATGGAATCTTCAAAAGTGAGAGGAGGCCTGAGGAGCGGAGAAGAAGTGTACTGGTACCGATATTTAAGAATAAGGGGGATATGCAGGACTGTAGTAACTACAGGGTGATAAAATTGATGAGCCACAGCATGAAGTTATGGGAAAGAGTAGCGGAAGCTCGGTTAAGAAGTGAGGTGATGATTAGTGAACAGCAGTATGGTTTCATGCCAAGAATGAACACCATAGATGTGATGTTTGCCCTGAGGGTGATGATGAAGCAGCATAGAGAAGGCCAGAAGGAGTTGCATTGTGTCTTTGTGGACCTGGAGAAAGCATACAACAAGGGCCCCAAGAGGAGCTGTAGTATTGTATGAGGAAGTCAGGAGTAGCAGAGAAGTACGCAAGAGTTGTACAGGATATGTACAAGGGAAGTGTGATAGAGATGAGGTCTGCGGTAGGAGTGACGGACGCATTCAAGTTTGAGGTGGGATTGCATCAGGGAACGGCTCTGAGCCCTTTCTTATTTGCAATGGTGATGGACAGGTTGACAGACGAGATTAGACAGGAGTCCCAGTGGACTATGATGTTTGTTGATGACATTGTGATCTGTAGTGATAGTAGGGAGCAGGCTGAGGAGACCCTGGAGAGGTGGAGATATGCTCTAGAGAGGAGAGGAATGAAGGTCAGTAGGAACAAGACAGAATACGTGTGTAAATGAGAGGGAGGTCAGTGGAATGGTGAGGATGTAAGGAGTAGAGCTGGCGAAGGTGGATGAGTTTAAATACTTGGGATCAACAGTACAGCGTAATGGGGACTGTGGAAGAGAGGTGAAGAAGAGAGTGCAGGCAGAGTGGAATAGGTGGAGAAGAGTGTCAGGAGTGATTTGTGACAGACGGATATCAGCAAGAGTGAAAGGGAAGGTCTACAGGACGGTAGTGAGAATAGCTATGTTATATGGGTTGTAGACGGTGGCACTGACCAGAAAGCAGGAGACAGAGCTGGAGGTGGCAGAGTTAAAGATGCTAAGATTTGCACTGGGTGTGACGAGGATGGATAGGATTAGAAATGAGTACATTAGAGGGTCTGCTCAAGTTGGATGGTTGGGAGACCGAGAGGCAAGATTGCGTTGGTTTGGACATGTGCAGAGGAGAGATGCTGAGTATACTGGGAGAAGGATGTTAAGGATAGAGCTGCCAGGCAAGGGAAAAAGAGGAAGGTCTAAGAGAAGGTTTGTGGATGTGGTGAGAGAGGACATGCAGGTGATGGGTGTTAAAGATATGGAACAAGATGATCCGCTGTGGCGACCCTTAATGGGAGCAGCCAAAAGAAGAAGATATCAAAGGCAATTGCAGTTGAAATATTTGTAACTAAATTGAAAAATGCAATTGTCTCCAATCAGCAGGTATCACAACAATGATGTTTGTAAGATTACATCAAACAACTTATTAACATTTTTGGTTGGAAAGTTACTGTTGTCATCACTTAATATTTTATATACACACCCACACTGTATATACTGTTACCTGCATATTTCAGGATTCATTTAAAAAATTTGGTTAAAGGAATACTTCATTCAAATATCCATCCATCCATCCATTATCCAACCCGCTATATCCTAACTACAGGGTCACGGGGGTCTGCTGGAGCCAATCCCAGCCAACACAGGGCGCAAGGCAGGAAACAAACCCCGAGCAGGGTGCCAGCCCACCGCAGACTTCATTCAAACACGATTTTTTTTTTTAAATGTACATGTAAACAATGTTTGCCATTTTCCAGAACTGGTCACCGCAGGGATCTGTTTAGTTTGAATCTTCAATATGTACTTTCTCCATGAAAATATGAGATTGAAATTTTTAATCTACCACTATTACAAACTACATAGGTTACATAATATATAAAAACCTATTTTAGGTTGGAGTATTCCTTTAATTGTCTACTATCGATAAACAATCTCCTACCTCTACCTATCTACATTAGGGATTTTATTATCTGGTGTACTCTGTTGCCCTTTGCTTTTATGCATAATAAACATCTTAACAAAAGAGATATCAAGCTATTCTAGTCAAACATTTATCCAAAAAGGCCTTTCATAACTTGTAACACATCTGCTGCTACTGGCGAAGTTTTTTGTTCATAATTATATATTTAAAGATTTACCCTTATTGGTTGAGGCATAGGGGTATGTGTACTGATTAGAATATTTACCTGCCTTATTTTCACTTATTTTTCATTGATTTACATAACATTGCCCAATGTTTTTGTGCTTTTCTGCAGGTAAAGTCTAATTTACCTAGCCTAATACAATACCAGAGATCACAATCCTTAATATTCACTATTTAAACTCATCTGGCACTAATCACCTTATTTTCTGTTTTCCCAGTACCTTGTGATGCGCCTTATGCATCCAAAATGGCCCAAATACTCTGCTAGAAGTGACAAACAAATAAACAGAACTACATCATCATAGGCAGATATTAATGACTGCTGGGGCAGGCCGATCATTGGCCTTGAAAACTTTATACAGCTTTCTTAACTCCTCCTGATGTGAATTCTGGAGTAATTTTCCTCTCCTCCCTTGCCACCTAACCATAGATTATTATATTGAGTCATTCTAGACTATTTTTAATGGGTTTTTTTTGCTTTTTATTCTTTTTTTCTTTAAAAGCACTTTTAGCCACATTCTTTAGATTAAAATGGACTATCAAATATAATGTGTTCTGCATTACAATCTCACATGGACAAGCAAATACAATACCAACAAAAGACATGTAAAAACACCCCTGGCCAAACTGGATATTTTGTTTGCATCTAAAGAGTAACGTAGTAAATCCATTTTCAATAGTAAAACAAAAACAAAATTTAACTCTATGTATAGTTAAAACTTATTGATGAACTAAAAACATAAAAAAATGATATTTGCAAATGTTTGTGCAGTCCATTAGGTCAGTAGTTAATACCCCCTTTTGCCAAAAAAAGCAGCTTACAAATATTTTTATAGCAAGATAGAATTCTTTGAATTCTTGTTTTTAAAATATTTGTCAATTTTTCCTTGAGCATTACTTCTAACTATGAAACATACTTGCACGGTGTTTCCTGCACAGCACATTAAAGATCTACCCATAGATTTTCAATGATGTCTAGAGATTATAAGGGCCACTCCAAAAACCTTCATCTTGTGTTTCTTGAGGTACTACAGCAGATTTCGAAGTGTGTTTTGGATCATTGTCTTATGGTAGAAGTTATCCTTTACTTGGCTTCAGTTTCCCCAACTGTCTGACATTCCCATTGAGGAATTCTTGATATTTAGCGGAGTCTATTCTTCCCTGTACTCGTATAATGTTCACGTTCCACTGGCTGCCACACAACCAGGGTGAGTTGTGGCATTATTACGGTAAGATATTTTCTTCAAATGCTGTTCATCGTTTTCTCCACAAATTTTTTTGTGGTTGCGGCCAGTTAGTTCTATTTTAATATCATCTGTCCATAGCACTTCAGTTTTAAAATGCCTCTGTCCTATGTTTTATATGTAATTCAAGAGGTTGTTTTCTGTGATGTGATTGCAGGTAATGTTTCCTTTGGATGGCTCTTTTATGAAGGCCATGTCTTTGTGAGTAACTCTGCACAGCAGAGTAGTGCACCATCAATCCTTTCTCAGCTAAAAATCGCCGGAGTCTCCTGCAGTCATATGGGGGCTTTCCTTTGCCTTCTTGCACAGTATACAAGCTGTTCTGTCAGTTTTCTTGGTGTTCCACATGATGTGTTTAACTCCATGCACACACCTTAACTGTCATTTTTTAAAATTAAATTTCTGACTGTGGTAATTGCCTGCTGGAAATACTTAGTATTTTATAGCATTTTATAGCATTCACCAGTTTTTATAAGCATCAATTAGTTTAATGTTCCGCTCCTAAATCAGTTGCCTCAAAGATTCCATGAGTGGTGGTGACATAGTGCCGAAATTGGTACCTGATGAAGTTAGCCATTTTGCTCACACATCTACAGCAATTCAACTGGTAACAAGGGTGGAATCTGCACCATGGACAGGTATCAGGGATGCTGCACAGAAAAGGTGTGAGCCAACACAGGGAAAAGAAAAACAAAAAAAAAAAAAAAAAAAAAAAAAAATCAGTGTGCAGGTGACTGATGGAGCTCTCAATTTAGCTCACAGTTCAAAGCATCAACCAGTCTTGAACTAACATATCTTTAATTTCAGAAACATCATTAAATAATGCATTAAACATCAAAGACCACTATGCCTAAATTTTAATCGACTACAAAAACGCCTTTTATAGCATTCACAGAGAGTCTCTCTGGAACACTTCCCGGGTCTTGTGGCGTTCCCCAGAAGTGCATCAACACCTCCAAAAGCATGTATGCAAACTCCTGCTACTACGTTAGTACAGACTTTTTGAAGATCATCACTGGCGTGTGACAAGGGTGTATCTCGTCTCCTTTTCTCTTCTGGTTAGCGGTTGATTTAATTATCAAGGAAATAACAAGTGGGCCCAGCCAAGGTATACTATGGAAAGACCAAACAAGGCTAAAAAGACTCGAGGCCTCATGTATAAAAGGTGTGTATGCCCGTTTCCACACTCGCTTCGAGATTTATAAAAACTAAAACTTGCTGAAAAGCCACACTCATTTTCACAGCAGCCTAACACTGTGCATACATAAGTTTCTGCTCCGTTTTGCAAATGGGCAGCACCCAGTGTCAAAGCAGCGCTACAGTTTCTGTTGTTTCCCTTCTTTTTCATACTTGCATCCATGAAATGTACTTTGTCAAATACACCAAAATTAACTGCATATCTTTTACAAATTTAATTCACTTGATCGTAATCATTCTGTAACAATATAGTGGTGCACAGAATGGCCAAAGTATTCCAACTACCAAAGGTGCTTTAGTGTTGTTAGAAGAATTAAAAGACAGCGCATATTTTATAATGAGGATAACTGGACTCTAATTCGATTTTGATTCCCAAGAGCTATCCTTTTGGAGCTGTGTCCTGAACTGGTACCAGCTTTACAAAGGCAGACTTTGAGGAATTGTGCTCTACCTGCTCCTTTGCAAGTTCTGTCCATTCTCGGTTTTTAGTTCCTGGAGCTTTTCAACGTGAACTTGCTGACCAATTGGGCATTTCACAAACATCATTGAGTTGCACCATGCCAACTGTACAGGATGGTATTATCCTTTTGTTATCCAGATATACAAGATTTCTTTACAATGTGGTTGAACTGGGAAACATCAGAGCAAAATTTGCAGCAATGTTCAGCTTTCCAAATACAATCGAAGAGGTCAACTGTACGCACATTGCTACTGCAATGGCACTGAAAGAGATCAATCAGCCAGGGATGAATCACCAAAAGAATGAGCTGGCATTGCATTATCTAGAAAATAGCCTATAAAAATGGCAACTCTGCACAGTCGCAGATGCAGTAAAACATAAGCAGTCCTTTCAAAAATAGTAAGCCACCTCAAACAGCCATGTAAAGAGCTGAGAATCCATCTGTTGTAGCGCTTGGTGCTGATGCAACACCACAAAATGAATTTGCTTGTGTAAATAGAAAATATTTCCACTTCATTAAAGTGCTGCTCCACAGTTCACAGAAAGTGTTCGACATTGTGCAAGCATGTAGTGGGCTACATAATGTGTCACACAATCATGGCTTATCTGTACCTGATGAGATGCAGTATGAAGAACCTGAACCTAACCAACCAAATGATTAGCTAAAACAGAAAGCATTACAACTTTAAATGTAATTAGCATAATTTAAAACAGGTAATTAGATGCAGTGTTTATTTTTTAACCAATTCAATTTGTGAACAATATCACATTGTACAATCCCTTATATTCATTAGTGCAATGGCCATGTCTTACAGCATCCACTATTGCAGTCGGCACACAGCCAGATGGTCTCCCAGCGGTTTCAGAGGCAGAGGTGTGTGCACAGCCAGTGCCCAAAGAGGTGCTGGGCACAGCAGCACCACCACCTGAAATTGCATCCTCAGCATGGGAGTCAGCTTTAGTAATATTGTCTGAAACAGAGCTGGACACTTCTATTGACTATTTTTATTTCGAGCATTGTGGTGACTTTCTGAACTTGAACTTTCGAGCATCTCAGACCGTCTCCGCCAAGCTGCATCACTTAATCAACTTTAAGCCAACAAAGAGTATGATTTTCCTTGTCTCCACTTTGCATTCACTGAAGTTCTCAAAGTGATTTTGCCATTGTTTTTTAACAAAGCACTGTGTTGGCTGGGATTGGCTCCAGCAGACCCTGTAGTTGGGATATAGCGGGTTGGATAATGGATAGATGGATGGATGAACAGAAGGGGCTACTTATATTGATTTGCATATTCAAATAAAATTCTGGGAAGAGTCAGGGTGGGGCTGTAGGTGCGTGTACATGTAACAAATTTCACACTCATTAGGATTTATATAAAGGAAGGGCGTGGAACTTGGTGAATGCACAGTTTTATACATTTGGATTTCCAGTCTTGTCCATAACAACATGTTTTAGTGTGAATTCTACACATGGTGTTATACATTAGGCCCCTGAACTTTGCCGATGATATTGTCCTACTGGCCTAAAATAGAATGTTGAGAAAACTGGATTGAGAATCAGTACAGAGAAGACAAAAAAAATGAAGGTGGAATGCAGTGATGATCGTTAACTACAATGACCATCCAGGTTAATCAGATAGAAATTGAAAACTTTGGACCACTTCACCTATCTAGGCAGTACAGTGAACAACAACGGTGACATTAAAGCGGATGTTAACTGAAAAAGAAAAAGAATGGTTTTCCAAAGAATGCGCTCCATCTGGTCGACCACCACCATTACCACTGACATTAAACTCCAGCTATATAACAGCCATTTTTCTACCAACATTAATATATATACAAATGAAACATGGAAGAGTACAGTCAGAACTGATAAGAAGCTGAATTTGTTCTACAAGAGATGCCTGATGTGGCAGATAAGTTGTCATGACCACACTATCAACAAAGTAAACGGGAGAAGGGCAAAGGCATGTCCATGTGACGATGCGGGTTCTGGCTCCACACTCCCATTGCTGTTTGGAAACTCTTGAACCCAACACCATCGATAATGTTACCGAGTGAGCTAGTCAGTGAAGGCAACAAGTAAGCAAGGGGATGGTAAAAAAAAGTGCAACAGTGCTTTTATTAAAAGAAATAATCAAAAACAAAACAGTGGTCCAGGTAAAGTGCAGTGCTCCAAATTCTTCATTAAATAAATAATCCATTAAAACAAACGTGGAGGTTAAAACAATAGAAAAAACACAATCCTTTAAAATCGAAGGTTAAAACATTCAAATAAGTAGGAAGCAGTCTTTAAAAATCAACAAGTTCATTGTCTTCTTTTAACTGGTGACTCCCCTACTTCTCCCTATCCGGGCTTCGCAACAGGGGAGCCACTCTCTCTCTGCAGCTGCCCTTTTCTCTACACTCACTTGAGACTGGAGACCTCCTGATCCCTGGCTCCGGTCTGGCACTCATCCCAGTCCCCGAGACTTGATTTTCACCAACGGCCAGGTCGCCCACGTTGGGGACTCCACCACCAAGCCTCCTGACTTCCGCCGCCTTTCCGCGACCTTCTGTGGCTCGTTGCCTTCCCCTGGTCACTCCCGCTACATGGTCGCTCAGCGGGAGCGACATCAACTCTAACGCCTGGGTGTCGGCCTAACACCCAGCTTCCTCGCAGCTGCCCTCGAGCTGCCTTCAATCTAAAATTGATGAATCAATGTTTGAAACATTCCACACTAGTCAAACACTATTGCACATTAGCTAGGGTTGTGGTTGTGCAGTATACTGAAAGAGTACCAAAAAGCCCAAGATTCAAAATGGTATAGTACCAGCATTTTGTTAATTTTGTTACCAGAAGAAAATGGTACTTTTCAAGCACCTCACACTCACTTGTTTCCAAGTACAGCCCCCAAGGGTGACTTTACCCTGTTTGATTTTAATATACATATTAAAGCTAGCATGAATTACCAAGGTGCCCATAACACCCTTCAAACATCATATAAACAAGTGGAATAGTCTAAGGCAAGGTTTATACTTTACGCGACACATGCTCGAGCAGATGCTACTGCTATGCAAGGGGTGGCCTGAAATGAGGGAGTGGGACCATGTAGAAAAAAAGAGTTGTACCTCTTTTATATTGTTACCGAAACATATGCAAATACCCTTAAAATTAAAGCTTGCAATATGCAACTTAAAATCATACCTGCATGGTTTGATTTGTTAATGTTAAACTGTGAAGCAGAGGGGTAATCAAGGAAAAATAGGTATTTGACACCATGGAGGGCACCATGTGCATTTTATATACACTCTTATAAAACACACATACAATGTACACACACAGTCATGGCCAAAAATATTGGCACCCTTACACTTCTTTCAGAAAATGCACCATTTCCTCCTGAAAATTATGGCAATTACAAATGCTCCTGTATTCATATGTTGGTTTCTTTTGTTTGCACTGGAACAGCAAACACACCCCTAGAAATGGACAAAATTTCTGGCACTCTAAACTTCATATGTGGTATCACATTCTTTGGAAACTAACTGAAATCCATTTCTTCCTGTAACCATGAATGAGTTTCTTATAGCTCTCTAATGAATTGTTGAACCACTCTTTTTCCAAATACTCTGGGGGAGACGTTTATCTTGACCCTGCCTGCATTGACCCTTGTATTGTCCGTCAATTACCGGATTTTTTGCTCCATAAAACACACTCTCCCCCCCCCCCCAAAAGTGGGTGGAAATGTCTGTGCGTCTTATAGAGCAAATGTTGCGTCACAGACCATGATGTGCATTACCTGACCTTACTCAGATGGTGAAGGTTCTACATCAGAGAAAGAATGCACGTCGCACTTTTGCCATTGCTGTACTTTGTATATGTACACGGGAAGCTCTGCGGTCTACTTGTGACTTTACGCTGTAGAAAGTAAATAAATCAAGGTAAATAACATTCGATCTGGCATTTATGTAAGTAACATATAAATGTTAATGTTTTGGTCACATGCACCTTCCAGATCTAAACACTAACATGGAGAGTCGCTCACGTACTGAAGAGTCTATAGCTGCAGGTGGAAGTTGCCATTAGCAATGCTTTAGATGGAACTGAAGATAGTATCATATATGAAGATAGCGAAGAAAATGAGGATATCAGTGATTGTGAGCAACTGAGCTTCATAAATTCTGATACTAGCGATGAGGAGTTCTTGTGATGATAGTTCTTAATACCACTGTTGACTTTACATGGTTGAAATATTATTCTGCTATATTTTATTAAATATATTAGTACACCATTTGGTTCAGAATATTTTTTCTTCGTTTTCCTCTAAACCAAGGTGCGTCTTATGAAGTGAAAAATACGGTAAATGACAAAAGAAACAAAAAGATTATTTCATTTCATGTGCAAATATACCTTTCATGTTCAAACCTGAGGCACTGAATATTTGGCCTCAACATTTGTACATACTTGTGTGCATAGCATTTTCAATTTTAAAAATGAATACAAGGACACATTGATATTTTAACTGTAGTAGGAGATATACATAATTGTGCAGTATTTATAGAAACCATCAGCTAAATAAGCAACAATACAGTGAGTGTGAGTGCGAAGACACAGCTTCTAACTTTGTAATCACTTTGCCGATATGTGCAGCTTTCCAATGTTGTGAAGAAAACCATCCTTTACAAAAAAACAACAGGAAATGTCTGTAATTGTATTTATCAATAGCACCTGATGACCCCAACTCTGTTGTTTCACTAACACAATGTCTTACTTGTGTTTCTAAATGGATGAATAATAATTTTCTCAAGCTAAATAAATAGAAAACAGAAATTTTAGTGATTGGCAATAATGGATATAATGAGGTTATTAGAAATAAACTTGATGCATTAGGATTAAAAGTCAAGAAGGAGGTAAAGAATTTAGGGGAAACTGTTGACTGTGACCTGAATTTCAAATTGCATATTAATCAGATCACTAGGACAGCATTTTTTCCACTTAAGAAATATAGCAAACGTTAGACCTCTTATATCATTGAAAGATGCTGAGAAATTAGTTCACACTTTTGTTTTCAGTCGACTAGATTACTGTAACACACTCCTCTCAGGACTACCCAAAAATGACATAAATCAATTGCAACTAGTGCAGAATGCAGCTGCTAGAATTCTAACTAGGAAAAGAAAATCCGAACACATTTCTCTAGTTTTGATGTCACTACACTGGTTACCTGTGTCATTCAGAATTGACTTTAAAATACTGCTTATGGTTTACAAAGCCTTCTCCTTATATTAACGAAATGTCTGACACCTTATATTCCAAATCGTAACTTTAGATCTTCAAATAAGTGTCTGCTTAGAATTCCAAGAATTAAACTTAAAAGAAGTGGTGAGGCAGCCTTCTGCTGTTATGCACCTAAAATCTGGAACAGCCTTCCAATAGGAATTCACCAGGCTAATACAGTGGAGCACTTTAAAAAAACTGCTAAAAACACATTACTTTAACATGGCTTTCTCATAATTTTAATTTTAGTTTAATCCTGATGCTCTGTATATTCAATTAATCATCATAACTATTCATGGTGGCTCCAAAATCTGTACTAACCCCTACTCTCTCCTGTTTTTTTTTCCCCGGTTTTCTGTGGTGGCGACCTGCGCCACCACCACCTAATCAAAGCACCATGATGTTCCTACATTGATGGATTAAAAGCAAGTCTACATGACCATCATCATTAAGTTCTTCCATGAGAACCCTAAATACAAAGACGACTGATCATTTATGTTAGGTATAATGCCCAGAGGGGGCTAGGCGGTCTCATGGTCTGGAACCCCTGCAGATTTTTTTTTCTCCAGCCATCTGGAGTTTTGTTTTTTCTGTCCTCCCTGCCATCGAACCTTACTTTTACTCTATGTTAATTAGTGTCGCCTTATTTTTAATTCTTACTTTGTCTTTTTTTTTTCTCTTTTCTTCATCAAGTAAAGCACTTTGAGCTACATTAATTGTATGAAAATGTGCTTTATAAATAAATGTTGTTGTTGTAATTAGCATCAGTGTCAACTCAAACCCAATGTAAGACACTGAACATGTCATCTTTAAGAAAAAAAGAAAACACACCATGCTTGACCATAGGGACCATGTTCTTTTCTTTGAAGGCATCATCTCATTTTCTGTAAATGGTACAAGAATGTAGAAGTACTGGGGTCCTCCTGGGTTTTTTCCTACTACAGTGTCCCAGTTCAATCAGATGGCGTTGGATAGTGTCAAATAACACTGCTGTACTCTGTGTGTCTGTGGATCAGGTTGAATTTGTAAGTTGATTGGGGTTATTTATCTACCATTCAAATAATCTTTTGTTGCAATCTTCCATCAATCTTTCTCTTCCATCCATATCTAACGAAATTACACAGAGCCATGGGTTGTAAACTTCTTAATGATGTTGTGTCCGGTGGACAAAGGAACATTAAGATTACTGGAGGTGGAAATGCATGGACAATCTCAAGGCTACATTTCCATAATTTTGATTTTCAAATCCACAGTCAATCCTTTGCCCTTCATTCTTTTCTCTATCCTCCGTATTTTACACAGGGACAAAGAATGAGTGAACTTCACTCCATTTAAAACTGTCTGGAACTGTGGTTTCTACATTGTCAACACTTCTTACTTGCCACAGGTGAACTTGAATACAAATTAAAGGAGCATAACATGACTGAAATCCAATTGTCTGTTACAATTTTGAAAAGGTGTCATTTTTTTCGAGACCATTTTTGGAGCTCTGTGAGGAATTAAACCAGAATTGACTTTTTTTCCCTCTGCTTTTTGTGTTTCAATTTAAACAGAAATAATAAACATGAATACCAAGGTACTTTCTGAAAGAAGTGCAGGGGACCACTATTTTTTGCCATGACTGTCTAAACATGCTGCATAGTCCAAAGAGGAGGCTCCCCTTATTGAGTTTACCGAGTGTGGGAGAGTATGGAGGAATGCATGCAAGCAGGCTGGGTGAAAAATAAAATGTAAATGATAATTTTCAAGCACCCTGTTCTCAAGTCAGTCATTATTAAATGTGATTGAACTCCAAGGGGGACCCAATTCAGACCCCTTCAACCATCTTTCCCTCTGAGCAAATTTTAATGTAAACTTGCTGAATAGTCCAAAGAGAAGGCTCCGCTTATCAATGTACAGATTGCAGTGGACAAGGGAGACACACGATTGTGTAGCAAGGCGCATGTACATTCAGTTTCAGGGAGCTAGGCAGCTGTGAGACAGGGGACTGTTGGTACTGAGGTCCAAGACTGGGTATCGATACTGAAGTCAAACTTTAGTATTAATCCTACACTAGAATCAGCTCTCTATATTGCTTTGAAACAGTCCCCTGGTACAATTCAGACATACAACAAGGACATATTGCAGTATTGTTTTCAGAGTAATGTAACAATTCTAAACATTTAGAAAAGAGTTATATTTGTGCTCTCATCTTTAGTGAAAAGCATCCTTTTCTAATGGAGGGTATGATGAAATTAATTGGCTGACATTTGGTGCGCATCCATATATCTGACAGCTCATCAGGACTGTCTAGATCACTGTTGGAGTTTAAGCAAAGCAGGAGTTTAAGTAAAGCAGTGCTGAACAACAAATGAAACTAAGTAAAAAAATCTAATAAACAATATAATAATTTACAATAAGATTGGAAAAAAGTAAACTAAAACTGACACAGACTAAACAACATGCCTGCCAATGATTAAAAATGAGAGTAAACCATTTGAGAATAAAAATGGGGGAGAGGGAAAAAAATTAAAATAACACAGCCCCTAAACATGACCTTAAAGAAAGTGACTACAAATAATTTTATATCACAGTTAAAAGCCCATCAACCTTGGGGGCAGATTTTACTGCAATGTCCAGATTATTTAAAACCTCAGTCCCAACTATGTCAAAAGCAACAAGACAATAATAATTGGTCAGAACACCTGACAAAACTTAAAAAAGATAAGCAAGGACAAGGGGTGTAATGATTCTCTTCTGAACAATTTGGTTCAGACTTTGACTTTTGATCCATGGTTCGATTCATAACCTCTTTTTAAGAAGAGCAGAAAACAGGAAAAAAAAAAATTGTGTTTTATTAAATTACCAAACTTTGAAATATGAAAGAGAGCAACACTGAAAAACATGGCAGATTAACTTAACTTCACATAAATTAACTATGTAAACATGAATACATAAATAAAAATTCTCTTAAGACCAGTCTAAGTGAACAAAAACAAATTAACAATAACAACCAAGTTAGAAATAAACAGTGACTGGTGCATTCAGTTAATCACACTTTTTTTTGTTCTTTATTTTGCCTTATACAATTTCTTGTATTAGAAATTTGTTAGTTTCGCATACCCCTTGGGGTCAGAACGCAGGGTCAGCCATTGTACAGCGCCCCTGGAGCAATTGAAGGTTAAGGGCCTTGCTCAAGGGCCCAGCAGAGTTGGATCTCTTTTGGCAGTGACGGGGATTCGAGCCGGCAACCTTCGGGATACCAGCACAGATCCTTAGCCTCAGAGCCACCACTCCGCCCTGCAAACATTTGAGAAAATGCTTCATTTAAGTTTTTCTTCAAGAACATCATGTCCACATTCTCAGAGAGGATTGCTCTCTGTTCTGCGGCACACCTGCACTAGAGAAAACCCTATTACTTAGAGCAGATATCACTGGAAAGAACAGAGTTTTAAAACATGGGTCAAGTTAGAGCTCACACGATGAAACTGATTAAGTGTTGAAGTCAAATGCAATAGCAGATATGACATCTTTCACAACATGTGAATCTGAGTCACTCTGCTTCATGGATGCCAGAATTGTTTTTCAGTGGCATTATCATTGAAACTACTGGCATCTCTTCATTGCTCAGCAGTTTTCAGTGGTTTGAGAGCCTGAACCACATCCTCAGCTATTTTTTTTTTTTTTTACACAGACAGAGTAACCATGTCCATAATGTTCCTCTTAATACCCTTGTCTCCAAGTACTGAGAAAACAGCAGCCTACTGTTCAAGATAGAGCATAATCATGTCATGGCATGAGCTCTACCTAGTGGGAACATCCTTAAGTTTGTGGAAAGGAAGATGGAGCATCTCGTTTTTCTTTTAGCAGTGCTGTAGCAGTAGTGCTACAATGTAAAATAGTGACCACTTTTTTGAATCTGGATTAAAGCCCATCCTCTTCTGTGATGCCAGGTTAACTGTATGTACATTGAAAATTCAGCCACTTTTAACTGTATTCATAATGTTCTTGCTGATGTCCATTGTCAAAGGATGGTGCCTTATGGTTTGTCAATATTCCACTCAGCTACAACTTCCTGTAGTGTTTCTGACAAGAGGTTACTACTCTGACAAGAAGTAGTGGGCTTGCAATTGTGGTAAGGCATGTTAGGGTTTGTGGTGGCATGTGTATTTAGGCTCTGTGGGTGCTGGTGCAGATGAGAAGCTGTGCTACCTCGGGGTATGGTGGGGACAGACAGTTGTTTGTAAATTAGCTTACGTTTTACATTGCCACTCAACGTGGAGTAATTAGGAAGTAGCACACTCACAGATCCATAAAAGGGAAGGATTTCTGGAGTAGAGTTGGGGTGGGGGGACTAAAAAGACAAAAGAAGGATAGAGGGACAGACAGAGAACATTGAGGCGTGAAAGGAGGTTTGGTGAACAGGAGAGAATGAAAGACCTTTAAGGATCGTTTAACTCAGGCATGTCAAACTCACTACCATTGGTGGGCCGCTTCAACTGCCATACGTGCGTCGGCGGGCCGCACTGTAACAAATACTATTATACTATTATACAAAGTTACTGTAGCTTTCTTTCCAATACTGAAAACTTTAAAAAATGTAACACTTAAAGTTTAAAGAAAAGCAATTTCCATACAATCTCCGTACCACAGCGTACAATTAGAGTCTTAGCTTCTTAGCCAAGTCTTTATATTATTGTATTATATTCATTATACAGTACAGTATTATATTCATTGCTTATATCAGAGTCTTACAGTGTGAGATTTATTTCTTTTGTCCCGACACTTGGCATCTCTTGTTAGTAACCAGTTCATCAATATCAGGCTTGAAATCTTGTGCAGCTGCAACTGTTATGAGGGATGAAAGGTGTTCGGCAGTAAGTCTTGAGCGATGTGGGGTTTTGGTAGCTTTCATTAACGAAAATAATTGCTCACAAAGGTAAGTGCTTCCAAACATAGACAGTACTCTCGATGCCAACTTATGGATCTGCATATACGAGGATGGCAGGTAAGCATACAAGCCTGGCACACCAACTTCATTGTATTTTGCCATCAGAATAGAATCTGACTGCAGTTCAATCAATTCCATTTGGATATTCTCAGGCGCATTCTCAATGTTGTAAGAGTACGGTGACGTAAACAGCACAAAGTTCTCTTTGTGTGAACTGAAATCGCGAAAACACTCACTGAATTCATTGCTCAGTAATACATGTTGGAAAACAAATCCTCCAAAAATCAAATTTTACTTTACTAAGTTTACTTCAAAGTTAATATTGTAAAATAAGCCTATATGCAAAAAGCCCACTGACCTACACTAATTATACAAACTCGAAATCACAAAAAAAACACGTCCACTTCAGATCTTCAGCTGTAGTCTGCACTAACTGTTCGTTACAATACTAGCACACAATTACATAAAACTATAGCAAAAAAAACATGAAAATATGCGAGCTATTACTACTCGTGATGGTCAGTTCTGCCCAGTGGCCAGTTTCAGCAGCCCAGCCAGTAGTGTAGCCCAGTGGTTCGCAACCTTTTTGACACCAAGGACCGCTTTACTAGCAGCAAATTTTTCCAGGGATGGGTGAGTTGTTGGAGGCTTTGAGTTTGTGAGGTGATTATGGGAGGGTTCGTAGGGCAGTTTTATACACAATTTACATTACATTTATATTATTAAGTTATAATATAGTAATAGAAATTATACAGCTTACCATAATGCAGAATCAGTGAGAGCCCTGAGCTTGTTTTCCTGCAACCAGACGATCCTATCTGGGGAGGATGGAAGACAGTGACACGCGAAGTGTGTTGGTTATGTTCAGTCTACTCCGTAATCTACTCCGTAATCTCATTTTGGTTGCTGTCACTGCAGAAAACGTGCATCACAAAGATAGGATGTTGGAAATGGAAGGAGCTTCAATAGCTTCTTTTGCGTTAGATTAATCTTCTCCTATCTACAAGTTATGCTGATGAGAATTTTTCTCAGCATTTCCTTGCGATAATACACTTTCAGGGTGCGAATGATGCCCAAATCCAATGGCTGAAGCACTGCCGTGCAATTGGGTGGGAGGAATTCAACGTGAACATTATCTTAATGCGGAAGCATGTTGTGGTCAGCACAGTTATCCTTTTCTTCTTCTTCATATTGTGAGGTTTCTAAACTCTTTTTGGGATCTGGGATCCACCCCACCCAACGGGAACGACACGCTGAAGTGCGTCCCAAAGCACTATTGCCACGTGTGAGATTGTTTGTCTGGGTCCCAAGAGAGTTTAAAAACCTCATATTTTCTTGAAAGAGTGTCGCATTAATTGGAATGTTTCTTGAACAAGCATCACTGCAACCACATAAAAACAGCTTTTTCGGCAACTTCAAATGCAGCAGTTAGCATACGTTTGCAACCCGAGATTTTTCTTCTTTTTTGCATATAGCAAGTATGCCATTTCTATAGAAGGGTGACAATGAGTTAAATTCCAATGGATGTTTTTTAAATGTTGACGAGCAATAAGGAAAAGGTATCACTTAAAACCACACAAAACAAAAACATCAAAAAAACAGTACGAGGAATGCTCGAAGAAAGAAAATTTTTTTTACAATGTTTCTTGTTTGGGGATTGTTGTGCAAATGTCCACAACTGAGCTGTGACCACAGAACTAACTGCTCTGTGGATGATTCATTCAAGCATTTCACGGTCACTTCATTGTAATGAAAGTATCTGCTGCTGAATGTACTTCGTAGTAACGAAATTTCTGTGGACTCGTGTCATATGGAGAAACTGTCAGAAACATAAAAATACTTTGTTGTAACACTCTCTCACCACGGTCTCTCTCCTCTTTCTGCGCCACTGCAAAGCCCCGCCCGCCTACCGTTCTGAAAAGTGTCCTCAGTGAAGGGGGCAGCCTTTTTGCTGTAGCCCTTCACTGAGTGAGTCTTCGTTGCTGGCAGTTCTCTCGCGGCTCAGTAGTGGGCTGAGACCGCAGCCTAGCACTTCAGTTGCGACTTCGTGGCTGCAACTATACTAGCAGATGACGTTTCTGGTACCGTAATGCCATGGGAAAATGTGCTTTTATCAGAAGGCAGAAGTAAGAAAAGTCAATAAGTAACGCCGAAGATGCAGAATGATTCAATCACAAATGATAGTAATCATTTTGTGCAAGTTTAGTACTAACTGGGATCTGTCATGCGGGCCGCGTGTTTGACATGCCTGGTTTAACTGACACCAGTGTGAAGATGGTGGTAGGACAATGGAGCTGGGCTTGGACGCCCTAGCCGAGGTGGTTGGGGTGCAAGCCCCAAGAAGGTTGACTATGCATGCCAGTGTCTCAGCTTTCTACTGAGCCTCTTCTAAGAGGTGAGCTGGAGCTGAGAGGAATAGGCACTGGGGCTTAGAAGGGACAGACAGACTCAGTTTTACCTGTCTGCTTTTAAACGGGTTGTCTTTTTCTGCTTCATCTGGTACAGATTATTTTTCTCTGTTATTTATTAAAATAAAAAAAAAAAATAAAAAAATCACTGCACTACACATCATGAACATTGTTTCTGATGGATAACAATGCATAACACACCTTCCCTTGTTGTATGTGAGGACTTCCTCATTGCTTAGTTTGTACCTATTACGTTATTGATGGTTCCAGTTTTACAGTAATCTTTCAGGGACTTTGGAGCCAACTCTGACCATTACAGAAATACTCTGGATACTTGGGGAATTTAAAATAATGCTGGAAAGTTGTCATGGAATTCTAGTCTTGAAGGTATTGTACAAAGCATCCTTGAAATGAGACCAAGCATAACTTCTCAATATTTTCTCCATCTTTTCTAGCACAGGATGTGAAGAAGGTAACAGTTTCCTTACATTATCCCTTTCAATGTTTAAGGTATGTGTGTTGATATTTTTAAATATAGAAAAAGTTCCAAGAGGGTCAGGGGTAACATTGGTTGGGCTGTAGGTAAATACCAACAGCTACAGACATAAGCAATTCAATTCTTTATTAGGTTTTCTTAGATATAATACGTAAATACATTTATAAATAAATATAAACAGATACAAATTGAATTGGGACATACTGCCCTTGCCATTTCTTGCTCACTTTGAAGCCAACTTTTCATACATGGCAATCCAAGTCCAGTTTGCTAGGAGACATTAAGGACTATTTACGCTACATGGCAATCCAAGTCCAGTTTGCTAGGAGACATTAAGGACTATTTACGCACTAAGTGTATTAGCTTTATGTGGTAGTGATCAGCAGAATGATGTTTCACAATTTGCTGCTTTAGTAATGTGGTATAATAAATATAGTGAATGTGCAGTAAAGAAAACAGATTTATAATGTTTATTTAGTTTTGTTGGACAATCATTGAGCATTTTGAAACCATTTTGCACATTTATTACATCTCAATATATTGAATTTTCACTGTTGAAACAGATTTTATTTGGCATGTTAGGATGTTTTAGTGGACTATAAAATTGTGTTTTTACAAGTTTGTTGTGAAGCACCCATATTATATTTGCATTTCTACTTTAACCAGCTCACAAAACAATTACCTTGAATACAAATTGATTCTCACTAGTTTTTTAGGATTTTTCATGTTTAAAACCATGGTAGTTATCATGAAGAATGCTCTTTTTAATATAATAAACTCAAAAACAACCTAAAAAGGACGTACGTAAAGCATAAAGGCCATATGTTGGGTGCTCAAATTTCCACTCATACTTCTTCCATTCAAAACAGCTATGGAAGCTATGTACTAGCGTCTTACAAATAATGCTTCTAGTGGTATTAAAAGAAATGTTCCATCAGGTCCTTGAGACATCCAATGCATTGCATCAGAAGAATATCTGAATGATCCACTTTAAAACCCTTAAAAGATCAAATTCATAAACTACAATTGATATTGCAATATACTCCTGAACTGGTACCACTTCCACAAAATGCACTTCTTTTGTATTCTTTATAAATGTCTTTATTAATTCAGTTGTATAGTTTTGCTTTTACAGGCTTGTTTGTATTAAGTGAAAAAGAGTGCAATGCTTACCTGTAACAGACCTCCATCTCCAAACCGAAGTACCTCTAAAATGGTGTCTGACTGAATAAATGCTGCAATGACAAAAAGAAATCAGGTATACCAATGTGTACAAGTAGTACAGACACATGACAAGCAATCTGTTAAATTCAGGATATACTAAGTATGCCTAATAAAGGTATGTTTAGAGGATTACTCTTACGAAATTTGTGTTAATTTCTTTTATGTACAAGTAAGGAAATATTTCTGTATAAAACTAAGTGCAGTTTAGAAAGACCAACGTACACTATATGGCCAAAAATATTAGGATACCCCTACGAGTTCCGGCGTTTCAGCAATACCCACAAGTTAACAGGTGCATAAAATCAGGGACACAGCCATGCTATCTCCATTTGCAACCCTTGGCAGTTGAATGGGATATACAGAGGAGTTTAGTGGCTTTAAAAGAGGCACTAACATAGGATGTCACCTTTGCCAGTTGCCACAAGTTGGTAAGTAGAATTGGTTCCATGCAGCTAGTCCTGCCCCAGTCAATTTCAAGTGTGATTACAGTGAAGTTGAAACATCTAGGAGTGTAGTATAGCGGGTCTGTGGCTCAGAAACACTGGACATTTTTAATAAATAATGAACGTCTGAAAGAGCAACAACAGATCAGCATAAAGCAGCAGACCACACAAATTCAAACTGGTGTGGCCGACTGCTGAAGAGCATAACACACAAAAAAGGCCTATCCCGCCAAGGGAACAAACATCAACACTAAACAGAGTATCAGGAAATTCATGAAATTGGCTTCCATTTCTGCCACTGGACTCTGAAAGTCTGTTCACTAGAATGATGAATCATGCTTCCCAATCTTGCAGTGTGAGAGAAGCCAGGAGAACACCACCATCTGGAATACACAGTGCCTACTATGAAGGATGATGGAAGCAGAATAATGGTATAGGCCTGTTTTTCAGGGTTTGGTCTAAGCCCCTTGGTTTCAGTGAAGGGTACTGTTAATGTTAAAGCATACAAAGACATTTAAGAAAATTATGTGCCTCCAAATTTGTGACAAATATGTTAGGTGAAAGTCATTTTCTCTTCCAGCATGACTGTACCCCTCTGCACAAGGCCAGGTCCATAAAGACACAGTTTGCCGAGACTGGTGCAGAGGAACTGAGCTTTGACCTCAACCTTACTGAATACATTTGGGATGAATTAAAGTGCAGAGTGTAAGCCAGGTCGTCTTGTCCAACATCAGTACCAGATCTCACAAATACTCTCTTCCCTGAATGTGCAAACTGTCCCACCAATTCACATCAAAATCTTGCAGAAAGTGTTCTGAAAAGAATGCAGACAGTTATACAGTCCCCTCCAGAACATCCAGGGTCCTAGTAGGTCCACTCTTATGCAATCTCCTCTTCAGACTGGTAAAGATGAATAAAAAGGGTTACCAATAAAATAAAACCACCTTACCTTAACCTCACATTGAAATAACCTTTAACTAAATGAATTCAGGGGGGGGGGGAAAAAAGTAGGTGCTCATCAAGAAATAACTATTTTTCACAAAACCACAAGTGCCACAATTATTGTCACTCCTGCATTTGATACTTTGTACAACCTCATTTTGCCAATAAAACAGCTCTGAGCCTTCTCCTGTAACATCTTATAAGGCTGGAGAATATACAGCTGTGAAATTGAGACCATGCTGCTTTTTTAAATCTCTCCACATCATCTAGAATCCCAGGTCCTCCTGTGCAGTCTCCTCTTCAGCTTACTGAACAGGTTTTCAGTGGTGTTTAGGTCTGAGGCATGGAAACAGCCATGACAAAAGCTTGATTGGGTGTTCCTTCCGTTTTCACATTAATTGGGACATGCATTTTGGATCCCTGTCCTAACATAAGATCTTACGATGACCCTGGTAGAGGAGGCCAAATTTAAATATAAAATCTCCTGGAGCCTCATGTATAACGGCGTGCATAGAATTCACACTAAAACATGGCATACGGACAAAAACAGAAATGTTCGTACGCACAAAAAAATCCAGATGCATAAATCTGTGCAAACGCTAACTTCCATGTTCTTCTGCTACATAAATCCCAGCAAAAATAAACAGTGGTATAAACAAGAAAAGGAAGTTGATCGAGAGTGGTGGAGAAACTCGAAAGTTCATGTTCAGAAAGTTGCACAGTGGCCGAAATAAAAAGAAGTCGGCGTGAAAAGGCAAGTTGTAGCCCACCATCCGAGTGTCATATGGAACAGCATTAGGGTAGAGAAAAAAAAAAAAAAACAAAAACTGGAACACAGTGGGTCAAAACGCCGAAATTTTCACTTTAATCACATAGTTTATTTTGTCATTAAGGTAGAACGTCATAAACGTCATCTTAAAATCCAATTTACTAGTTTCTCAAATCCCACTGTAACTGAAGTAGCATGTTAAATGCTTCATATTCTATGTGTTTTCCTATGTACTCTGTGTGTGTGAATCACTACATGCTTCTTAAACGGGCTATCTCTTATGCTGACAGGACACAGAATCCATTACACTCATGATATTACAGCTCTCTGAACAATTTAAATACTAAGATAATATAATACTATATTATTTTTATGACGATTGGTTCCCCAACCAGAGATTGTTCCTGCCTCCCGCAAGATGCTTACTATGCCCTGCGCAACCTTCAATAAAACAATTTATTGCAACAGTACGGTCTCTTTCAAACATACTAACCCCCCAAATTCCTGTCCCGCCTTTTCTTTCTCCAAGTAACCAATCACCACACAATCAGCTCTTTAATGAATGTCAAGCCATCTGTAAGCTTTGAACGCCGATTCTTCAAAACTTTTAAGGAACACTGAAATATCTCCGTAGCACAGGATTAATTACTCCATTCATCTATCTATCCAAGGTTGTGCTAGTCCCAGCAAGCTTACGGTGCGAGTCAGAAACAATCTCTGAACGGGGCCTTTTTAGCGCTACCACTGTCCAAACATTTAATTATTAACAGTATACATTCTTTAAATGAAGTTAAAAATGTATCTGTATAATGTAATATATATACACTTTACTGCATTTCATCTTAAAAATGATATCAATAGCTCCAAGATAGCAACTGGAAATACACTGCCTAGCCAAAAAAAAAGTCACCACCTGGATTTAACTAAGCAAATAGGTACGAGCCTCCTATTGGATAATTAATGCATGGGCGATTATCTTTCAGCTGGTAACAAGTTATTTAACCCCAATTGGTGCAAGGAGTTGCTTCTCATTTCTTAAACAACCATGTCGAAAGACACATCTCGTGGTCGTGGAAAAGATGTTAGTCTGTTTGAGAAGGGTCAAATCATTGGCATGCATCAAGCAGAGAAAACATCTAAGGAGATTGCAGAAACTACTAAAATTGGGTTAAGAACTGTCCAACACATTATTAAAAACTGGAAGGATAGTGGGGATCCATCATCTTCGTGGAAAAAATGTGGCCGGAAAAAAATCCTGAATGATCGTGATCCGCGATCACTTACACGTTTGGTGAAATCAAATTGAAGAAAAACAACAGTAGAACTCAGGTCTATGTTTAATAGTGAAAGTAAGAGCATTTCCACACGCACAATGCAAAGGGAACTCAAGGGATTGGGACTGAACAGCTGTGTAGCTGTAAGAAAACCACTAATCAGTGAGGCAAACCGGAAAAAAAGGCTTCAATTTGCTAGGGAGCATAAAGATTGGACTCTGGAGCAATGGAAGAAGGTCATGTGGTCTAATGAGTCCAGATTTACCCTGTTCCAGAGTGATGGGCACATCAGGGTAAGAAGATGGGTGCTTCACTTCATCTGCCTCTCATGTATAGTACCTACTGTACAAGCTTGTGGGGGCAGTGCTATGATCTGGGGTTGCTGCAGTTGGTCAGGTCTAGGTTCAGCAACAGTATGTGCTCCAAGAATGAGGTCTGCTGACTACTTGAATATACTGAATGACCAGGTTATTCCATCAATGGATTTTTTCTTCCCTGATGGCACGGGCATATTCCAAGATGACAATGCCAGAATTCATCAGGCTCAAATTGTGAAAGAGTGGTTCAGGAAGCATGAGACATCATTTTCACATATGGATTGGCCACCACAGAGTCCAGACCTTAACCCCATTCAGAATCTTTGGGATGTGCTGGAGAAGGCTTTGCGCGGCAGTCAGACTCTACCATCATCAATGCAAGATCTTGGTAAAAAATTAACGCAACACTGGATGGAACTAAATCTTGTGACATTGCAGAAGCTTATTGAAACAATGCCACAGCGAATGCGTGCCGTAATCAAAGCTAAAGGCGGTCCAACGAAATATTAGAGTGTGTGACCTTTTTTTTGTGGCAATTTTTTTTTTTTTGAGCATTGTATAAAATCGATTTAGAAGCCAGTTGTCATCATCATCCGTAAATATGCGTTCTCTTCTATTGAATTGAATTCCTTTATTGTTATTGAATGGTACAATGAGATTCAATACGCAGATCCTCAGACTTATTTTCCTATAAAATTGTAAAACAAAAGAAAAGTGAATAATATACAATATGAAAGCATAAGTGACTCATGTTGTACAATATTACAGCTGCAATGCAAGTTTACAGTGAGGCAACTGTACTTTTAAGAACAAACAGTTCTACCGGGAGCACTTGATGGACTGATTGAGTGCGTTTATAGCTCTTGGGATGAAAACTGTTTCTGAACCGTGAGGTCCCTACAGGAAAAGCTAAGAAGAGTTTGCTGAATGGGAGAAGTTCAGATTAACTGTGCCCATGGCGGAGGCAGCATGTGCTAGAAGCTCTATCCCGATATTTCTCCCTGCTCTTGACACAATCTGTCGTAGAGCTTTCTGACCAACTGCTGTATAGCTGTGATTCCACACTCAGATACAGTAGGTGCACTGAGAGTAACACTCAAGAGGCTATGGTATTTGGAACAGTTTGGCCATTTGGTGCACCATTATATGGTTACAGGTTGATTACAATTAGATGCCTTAAGCTAAAAAACAACATGCGGTTAATTTCATAAAGCCACGTCAGGGATGTGAATCTTAAAAAAAAGGGAACCCACACATGAACAGTAACAGGGCTTTGACACTGGTTGCTGCCACAGTTTGCAAAACCGAGCTGAAAATTTGTGTAAGCAGGGGTTTGAGCTGGGATGAGAATGTCTGTCGCTTTATGCCAAGTTTAGTTTCTACACATCGCAATGTGAGCGTGGAAATGGGCATACACAACATTTTTGTGTGTACGCACCATTTATACATGAGGTCCATGGTACAGTATGTCATGAAGCCCATGACACCAAGTATCCTAACAAAGTTCCCAGGGGCTCTGGAGGAAAAACAGCCTCACAACAGAAGAGAACAACCTCCACCATACTTTAAAATGGGGATCAGGTTCTTTTCAGTATAGCCATCCTTCTTTAGTTTTTACATTAAACACACTTTGACTGTTGGCAAAATGCTCAATTTTCATTTCTTCTGACCACAGAACACTGTTCTAATCAGACAAAGTTCTAATAGAGATAAACTACATTTGTTAGTTTGCTTATAGGCATTTTGTGGTTGAATAACAAAAAAGGCCAATTTGTTGGCATGGAGGTGCATTTGATGGTAGTTGTTGAGACTCTGTGGCCCCAAAATTCAACTTTTTTTTTATTTCTCCAGCAGTGATCCTTACAAGTATTATTAC
>JANRMT010028174.1:146091510-146123342 GCA_026402145.1 Polypterus bichir lapradei
AGGCTATGGACGTATATATGTACGTAAGTAGGATTCAGTTAGCGTTGGGAACCCATGTACCAAATTTCTTGAAGATGGGCCCATAAGTAACAAAGACCGTTGAAAAGTTCAATATGGTGGCCGACAGTGGCATCATACCACCAGTGGCATCAAGTACGTACATTGGTTTCGGTTAGTGCAGGGAAGCCGCCTATAAAATTTCGAGAAGATCGGGCCATAAATAAGAAAGTTCAACATGGCGGACGTTGTTGACCATTATGACCATTACGCGTAGAATTTCGAAATGAAACCTGCTTAACTTTTGTAAGTAAGCTGTAATGAATGAGCCTGCCAAATTTCAGCCTTCTACCTGCACGGGAAGTTTGAGAATTAGTGACGTTGGAAAGTTCAATATGGCGGCCAACAGTGGTGTCATACCAACGAAATAAGTACGTACATCGGTTTCCGTTAAAAGTTTAATATGGCGGCCGACAGTGACATCATACCACCAAAATAAGTACCAAATTTCAGCCTTCTACCTACACGGGAAGTTGGAGAATTAGTGACGTTGGAAAGTTCAATATGGCGGCTGACAGTGGCGTCATACCACCGAAATATGTACATTGGTTTCGGTTAGCGCAGGAAAGCCGCCTACCAAATTTCGTGAAGATGGGGCCATGAATGAGAAAGTTCAATATGGCGGATGTCGTTGACCGTTATGACCATTACGCGTAGAATTTCGAAATGAAACCTGCTTAACTTTTGTAAGTAAGCTGTAAGGAATGGGCCTGCCAAATTTCAGCCTTCTACCTACACGGGAAGTTGGAGAATTTGTGACGTTTGGAAAGTTCAATATGGCGGCCGACAGTGGCGTCATACCATCGAAATAAGTAAGTACATCGGTTTCGGTTAGCACAGGGAAGCCGCCTACCAAATTTCGTGTAGATGGGGCCATAAATAAGAAAGTTCAACATGGTGGACATTGTCGACCTTTATCGACCGTTATGAGCGTTACGTGTAGAATTTCTAAATGAAACCTGCTTAACTTTTGTAAGTAAGCTGTAAGGAATGAGCCTGCCAAATTTCAGCCTTCTACCTACACGGGAAGTTGGAGAATTAGTGATGAGTCAGTGAGTGAGTGAGTGAGTGAGTGAGTGAGTGAGTGAGTGAGTGAGTGCTTTGCCTTTTATTAGTATAGATTTTTCGAAAAATATCTCAACTGTTGCAAATGGTGAACTGTCCTAAAAATAGGACGCTGGGACAATAAGGTAACATTTCACAAATTAGAAAAATTATATATAAGAACGAATTTGAATGACAAATATTTTTATTACGTTTGTTTTTACATTTGTATGCAATAACAACTACAAAAACATATTGAAAATGAAAAAAAAAGAAACATGAATTTATCATTTCTGGGTGTGATAAGTGGTGAAACAGTTCTGCACAAAGTTACTTCACATTTTTTACAAAAGGTGAGAGGTTTTGCATTGCAGTTTTCTCCCTGGCATCTCCTTTGTTTGTCTCGTCTTGATACAAAGTGATCTTTTCCATCGTATCTAATGTCTGGGATGGATGTTGAAGAGGATGTGTTGGCTGCTCTCCCGTGCTTTGAAGTGTTTCTTTTCAAATAAGCAATGGCGACATTTCTTCTGAATTCAAGGAGGTCCATGCTAGAATGAGAAACCTTCCTGTACACAATCCAGGCATTTACAATTGCCATGTCAAGCATTCTTGTGAATAAAACACCAATACCACTTTTTACCACGAATGGACACATTGTACTTTCCCACTAACCAATCATGGTAGTCAACTCCACCCATGTACTTGTTGTATGATTTGATGGCATTTGGTTGTGGAATAGACACCTTCTGCCTTGACGTCCTGCTCCGACGTCCTGCTCCAACGTGATGCATGACTCAGGGGATAAACAGTGTCAATTTGTCCCAATAGCGACACAGTTGTTGTCGTTCCACTTCATGAACAGAACTTCTCCTTCTGAATCAAACGCAGAATCAAAAGTGCCCCTGGGCTCCTTAGACAATTCCTTGGAATCTTTCAAAGGGCATTTGCACAGGCGGTTCTGCCTCAGTGTACCAGAAGCTCTAAAACCAACATCTCTCAAATGAATAAGCAAATCACTGCTGGTAAAGAGATTGTCGAAAAACACCCAGTGACTTGCGGGCTCTTGGACAGGGTCCAACATATTTAGAACAACGCGGGACCCTAATGCCAAATAATCTCTCTCATTCTGAGCTACTTCCTTACCACAGTATAAATTGAAGTGAAAACAATAGCCACTTGATCCACACAGTGCCCAAAATTTTTATCCAAAACGGATCGGCTTCCCTCTGATAAACTGCTTCAATCCGTGGTGACCATAATATTTGACTATCATTTCATCGACTGCAAGGTGTTTGTCAAATATCTTCTGAAATTCTTATTCAGAGCGACTATTAGAGGGCGCACTTTGAACCCTCTATCGTCTTTATTCTCTTGAACCTTGCTGTTGTTATTGAAGTGCAGCATGCTTTTTAGTTTGAGGTACCTGTTTTTTGGCATTGCATTTCTTACAATATCGACTCCTAAATCACTATCTTCACTCCAATAGTGCCTTTCACTGGGCACTTTGTGATATCCGGACAGCAAAAGTATTCCAAAAAATATTTTGAGTTCATCGATTGACAAAATGAAATGTTTCATTTTTTACTTCTGTGGCATACTTTACAGACTCAGAAGTTATCATGCTCATTATCGCGTCATCAAAGAGCATCTCAAATATTTCAAGAGGAGAATTTTCTCCCACCGCACCTTGCATAGTCTCTGCCAGAGATTCTGATGACGTACCTTCTTCTGGCAATTTTGTGTAGGTCGGGACAACTTTTCTCCATGTTGGTTCGCATTTTGTCAGCGAACGTTTCTTCCCCACACCTCGTGATCTTTTCGCTTGTGGATACTCATCTTCTTCCATAGAAGGTGTGATCTGGCTTTCATTCCGCGGTACTATCTGCAGCAATAGTTCACCAGGAACGTCTGCAACCTCAACTTGGTTCACTTGGTCTTCTTCAAAAATGTCTTCATCACTGACAACCTCATTCTCCGGCGGCAAGACAACTACACTCACATCCGCTGAATTGTCAATATCCTCTTCTAAAAGTATTTGTTCTATTTCACTAATACTAACGCCTTTCCGAAACATGACTCCGAATAACAGCAAAAATACGCAACAGAAAACTCGAACTTTCTACTCGCACAAGGCAGTACTACGAATGAATCCCTAAGAGACTAAATGTCTGTTTTATTCGAAACGCCATCTGCCTTTTCTTCCACGAATAACACAAAGTCATGCCTTTAGGCACGTAGCGATGATAAGGTTCTGAGAAACGAGGCATGAGTCACCACACGACGGAAAACAGACGGTGCTCTATGAATGGGGCGAGTGACGAAGGAAACTGATGCCTTTATGTCCCAGCGTCCTATAAATAGGACGGCACAAATCTCAGAGGTGCCACGAAAAGACTAAAGAAAAGACAACACTCCCACCTTCGAATATACACCCTGTGATGCATAATAAATATGATCTGATCAATATTTCACATTTGAAATATGTTCATTGCACAAAATACAAAACTTAGGAAGAGCGACAAACATGAAAAAATTCTTCAAAATCAAATCGGCCTAGAGATCTTAAAAAGTTGCGTACAATAAAAAAAAATAAATAACACACTCATAAATAGAGTTTCTTCTTTCATAAATAATTACTTCAAAAGAAATATATGGTATTAGACAAATGCAAAAAAATAAAAAGTGTCCTATTTATAGGACGCTGGGCGCTAACGGGAGAGAAAATTATACTTGGTCATTTATTTATTAAGGAAAATGATTGAATATTACATATTTGCGAGTGGCAAAAGTATGTGAACCTTTGCTTTCAGTATCTGGTTTGACCCTCCCTTTGCAGCAATAACTGCAACTAAACGTTTCCGGTAACTTTTGATCATTCCAGCACACCGGCATGGAGGAATTTTAGCCCATTCCTCCGTACAGAACAGCTTCAACTCAGGAATGTTGGTGGGTTTCCTCACATTACCTGCTCGCTTCAGGTCCTTCCACAACATTTGGATTGGATTAAGGTCAGGACTTTGACTTGGCCATTCCAAAACATTAACTTTATTCTTCTTTAACCATTCTTTGGTAGAACAACTTGTGTGCTTAGGGTCGTTGTCTTGCTGCATGACCCACCTTCTCTTGAGATTCAGTTCATGGACAGATGTCCTGACATTTTCCTTTAGAATTATCGGATATAATTTAGAATTCATTGTTCCGTCAGTAAAGGCAAGCCGTCCTGTCCCAGATGCAGCAAAACAGGCCCAAACCATGATACGACCACAACCACGTTTCACAGATGGGATAACGTTCTTATGCTGGAATGCAGCTTTTTCCTTTCTCCAAACATAACACTTTTCATTTAAACCAAAAAGTTCTATTTTGGTCTCATCTGTCCACAAAACATTCTTCCAATAGCCTTCTGGGTAGTCCACATGATCTTTAGCAAACTGCAGACGAGCAGCAATTTTTTTGGAGAGCAGTGGCTTTCTCCTTGCAACACTGCCATGCACACCATTGTTGTTCAGTGTTCTCCTGATGGTGGACTCATGAACATGAACATTAGCCAATGTGAGAGAGGCCTTCAGTTGCTTAGAAGTTACTCTGGGGTCCTTTGTGACCTCGCCGACTATTACACTCCTTGCTCTTGGAGTAATCTTTGTTGGTCGACCACTCATGGGGAGGTTAGCAATAGTCTTCAATTTCCTCCATTTGTACACAATCTGTCTGACTGTGGATTGGTGGAGTCCAAACTCTTTAGAGATGGTTTTGTAACATTTTCCAGCCTGATGAGCATCAGCACCTCTTTTTCCGAGGTCCTCAGAAATCTCCTTTGTTCGTGCCATGATACACTTCCACAAATGTGTTGTGAAGAGCAGACTTTAATAGATCCCTGTTCTTTAAACAACACAGCGTGCCCAATCAATGGGATGACAATAAGGTGTGAGTGAAAACACCTAACTTGAATTTCACCTTCAAACTAACTGCTAATCCTAGAGGGTTCACATACTTTTTCTCGCTCACAAATATGTAATATTCGATCATTTTCCTTAATAAATAAATGACCAAGTATAATATTTTTGTCTCATTTGTTTAACTGGTTTCTCTTTGTCTACTTTTAGGACTTGGTGAAAATCTTATGATGTTTTAGGTCATATTTATGCAGAAATATAGAAAATTCTAAAGGGTTCACAAACTTTCAAGCACCATTCCATTGTACATGCATTTACATACATGCATACATTTAGTGCCTTTTAAAAGTATTCACCCTCTTGGAAATTTCATTTTTCTTTTTTTTTTGATGAATGATGCAGTAATATGTATAGTACACAACAACAATATCAGAATAAGATTCAGAACTGCACTGAATAACACGAACCTCACAAATCCAATACCGATTTCAGTAATAGAGCTACTAACAATAGTTTTATTTTAACAGAGCATTTAAAGTAGTAGTAAAAAAATGGAGTGGATAGGCTAAGATTTATGGAGGATGTTAAGGAGAGAGGATGAAGGTTTCACAAAATAATGTATATACTGTACACATGACAGATGGGGATGCCCCAATTATGTTTTTTTAGGTACTATACCAAGCACTAATTTCATGGAACTGGCTGACTGTAATACTGATTCACAATTATTTTTTTTATCATCTTAAAAAAAAAAAAAAAAAACCACAACACAACCTTTTACTATAAGCTCCTGCATTATGATATTGATTTTTCTTAAATGTAAATATACTTGCACTTATAGGTTTTAATAAGTTTTAATCATTATATCCACTACATTTTTCTTTGCTGTCAAGATATACATTTTATACTGATAATTTGTCCACATAGTGTACCAACTAGACATTTTTAATTCTGTGTAATTATAAACAGAGCTTGAAATTTGACGTGGCATTAGTAAATCCGGCAAATGTTTAATTTTAATGCTCAAATTACCAGTATATTTTTATTTGGTAACACTCTCTTACTTATTGTAAGAATAGTCAACAACATTTTCTTTCATTGTTTACATTTTGTTAAGGTTGTATGCACAGGATATCACCTTCCTGTTGCCATTGCCCTTGAACATCTGAATTATATTTTTGCATGCTAGTAATACAGAAATTCAAGAAACTGATTTGGATCATTTACTGAATTGATATTCAGGTCCATTCTTATGTATCTGACAAATCAACATCTGCTAATTCATGTCAGTATTAAGAAATTTAAAGAAACACACAATTATCAGTTCTTTAAAATGTTTATAGTGGGCTGGCTGCCATTAAACCTGAATCTGAAATGTAAAAACATGATACAAACTAACAGAGTACAAAAAAATGCTCAAGGATAACTTGAGCATTATTAAAAAAAGATGCAGAAGGCTGCCTCCTCCAGAAGAAAAAGGATGACCTTGTAGGACGCCTTCCTCTATGATGCCACCGATCCATTTTATACTCTCTTATGGCCTTACGGTTTGGTTTTGAAAACAGTTCCTGTTTAATCCCAAAGAAAATACAGTATGTCCACTGGCAAACTACTAATAATTATCATTCTCTAACCCACCACTCCAATCAGGTAAAAAAAAAAAAAAAAAAGCAGAGAAGGACAAAGAGAACATGTGAACTTCACACAGACAAATAAGGTGCTGTATTTAAACTTAGTAGGCTGGATTAATAAAATGGCAGTGGTAATCAGTCTGTGCAACAGTGCCACCTAAGCCAAGAATGTGTTAATTATAAATATCTAAACTTTCTTAAATTAACAATATTTACACTTAGTCTTATGTTGACTGCGCACTTCTCAAAGCTGTAGAAAATTATACTATATTGGGTATCTATGGATTAAAAAAAATTTTTTTCCTTAACCTATTTTACATTCTCTAGTTTTCTTTGTTGTTTTTTTTTTATTACTCTACTGGTGCAGTATTCCCTCTAAAACATGAATGGAAATCTCTACATACCAAACTAAAGAATTATTTAAAATAACAGAAAAAAAAAGGTAATTTGAATGACAGGCGGATAACTTTAATCTACTCAACTGCATGGATTTATAAACTATTGTTAACATCATAAATTCTAACATTAAAAAAAATGCTAAAATATTAAAATCAAAATGTTTTCTAGAATGTGAGAATGTGAGATTTTAACCCCTTTCCCCAAAATACTTTCACTATTCTGAACCCACCTGGAATCTAAACTCCCAATTTGTGGTAAATTTGGTGGGGGGGGGGACGACACAACAGAAATGAAATTTAAACTCTCTGAAAAATTTGTATACCTTTTTAATTATGCAGTACTTGTTTCTTACCAAAAAACTTAAAACTGTTCAAGACATACAAAAGTACAAAAAAAACAAACCCTGCAAATCAAATGTTTTAAGATGTTTATTAAGAACAATTTTCAAATTCAACGTTACCTTTTCTAATTAAAAAAATGAAAGTAGCATTTCTTGCCATTTGTCCGATTGCACAGGACGATTCCACCAATTTTTTTATCTCAATTTATTACTCTGCTTTCTTTAATGTGAAGGCTAATATTTCAATCTTCTCACTCTCTGTGATAAAGTCTGCCTTGATGCTCTCTGTTTATAGGAAGTTCACAGCATAGAAAAAGATGTCTGCGAGCTTAAACACCATAGTACCCCAACGTAAAGGACCATTACAATAAAGTAATCATGTGCAATAAACTAGTAGAAATTTTTGTGTTTCTTTTCACAGCAGATGAAGACATTAGGAATCAGTCTTTGCTACTAGTTGCAAAAAAAAAAAAAAAGATGGCGCATAATGGAGAGTACAGGATCTATTACCTCTTGACACAGCTGACATTTCTCCGAGCGCAGAGCTACCTCTAAGGCCAGGTTTATACTTCACATGGTTGGACGTGCACTCCAGCGGGCACTACTGCTACACAAGCGTTGTACTGTTTATACTTGCGTGCATACTTTAAGTAAATCTGGAAGATTCCACCAGGTGGCACAGCCATACTATCATGGTGAGAACAGTTTCAGCTTCGCTGTGTTGTGAATTGCCTGAAAACACCCACTAAATTCTGAGGACACCTTGCCGCAATATCTCTGAAAAGGACGTTTAATGATTAAATTCGTCCATCCATCATTCCAGCTAGCATTGGGCAGAAACAATCCCATCAGCTCATCCCAAGGTGAATACAAGCACTCACATACAATGACATTATTTTAGCGTCACCAAATCCCCAAATCTGCATATTTTCGGAAAGAAACAGGAGCACACTGTAGAAACTCAGCAGGAAAATATGCAAACTACAGGCAGAGAACACCAGCAACAAGATTCTCTGCAAGACAGAAGCCCTACCACTCCGTCACCATGTTACCCCAATGTGTGTAATTAGCAGTACAGATGAGCCCCCTGACATTCATGGGGGTTATGTTCCTACAGCATCTGCGAATTGTGAAAAACTGCAAATTTTGGATGTGGTCAAAAAAAATGCCTATAAATGACTGTTTTTTTATAGTTTAAACCCTAAATATGCCCCCAAAACACTAATTTCAAACTCGGCTTAATACATTACCCTAAAAAAAAAAAAAAAAAATGGAAGGATAAACAAATATACTGTACAGTACTGTACTGCTGTCTCCCGCAGTCCTAGAATGTAAAATACCGATGTTACCCTTATATGTACTGTAATTCATGGAAGCGCTGGGTAAGGACTTCACTTCTGTTCTGGGTGGGATGCCCAACCATTCTCTAGGGTATCTATACCAGCATGCATATGCTAATCAATGATTCTTAAGTAATGGTTACCAAATGAAAGTACAATAGAGACTATAAGATGTTTGATTTTTTTTTCATCTTTTAGAAGAGGTAGATGCCAACTTTGTGACAAATACTTTCTGCATGAGAGTTTGTTACTTGAAAATATACTGCTTTGTGGAGTTTTTTGGCACCTACAGGAGCTGGCCTAATTTAGGCAGATGCTCAATGCTGACTAACAAAGAACCAGATGAGGAAACCAAGCTCTTGTGAGCTTGTCCATAGAGGTACCACTTTAGTTTCCTTTTATGGGTTTGTAAGCAGAGCTGAAAGGATTTTTGCCAGTTATCCTTCATCTCCCTTTAACATTTTTTTGGAGTGCAGTACATCCTATGCTCCCAGTAAATAATGTTTCTTTCTGTGTGACAGCATGTCCCAACTGTAATTACACTTCATGTGCACTGAAGTATGTGGAAGTTCTCTCAATCAACAAGCTGAATATGAAACTAACTCCTGTCTCTAAGCAAAAATGCTTAGAACACTTTTCAGTAAAGAGGTTGCTTGTAATACATTTTCATCCATCCATTTTTTATCCCAGTTATATAGAGTATGAGAGTAAAACAAAATATAACAACATTCTTAAACCAACTTTATCCTGTTTGCGGTCACAGGGACTATGAGAGGAAACTGCTCTGGACATGCTGACAATCTTAGAGTCCACTACATGCACATTTGCACTGAAGTTAATTGGCCTATTATACACATCTTTAGTTATGTGGGAGGAAACTGGGATACACAGAGAAAATATATCAAGATACAACACAATTTAGTGGGCAGCCACTTCAACATCTTGTCATGGTTTATGTCATGCCACACTGATAGGGCATGCAGAGACTCCTTTGCTGTACTTGTGGTTCACTTTAAGGGCACTGTAAACAGCAAATTTTACAGAATATTACGCTTAGCTTGTCACACCCCATTTATTTAATTTACTTACACAAACTAATTTATGTATAATTTATATTTATTTATTAAAATAGTTTGTGTAAGTAAAATAAATAAATATGTCCTGCCTAGGACTTTCTCAACAAATTGGACAGTATTTCACATCCTTCAAAAGTGTTTGTAAAATTCTTATATTACAACTAACTGTGTAAACCCATGCTGCAAAACGCCCTGGGTTCTAGAAAATTATTGAAATTATCATTTAAAAAAAAAAAAAATAGGACTTTATATTTAGATATGCTTACATTTAAAATCCGCGATAGAGTGAATCCGCGAAAGTCGAAGCGCGATATAGCGAGGGATTACTGTATACCCAAAAACCTTAAATACAACAGACCAGACGGGAACTTTTTAATCTAAACCAAATTGCAAAAATTAGCTGTTACTTTAATAGAGAGTGTAGGACTTCAACCTAAATATTTTATTATTATTTTAAAACTAGGGGGCTTCGCTCGCCAACCCTTGTGTTTAGTTAATCGGATATACAATTTTAATTTTTTTCTTCTTTGGAATTGTTTCAATTTCATTATTTGTACTTTTACTTTAAAGCTTCATTAAAAACATTATTTTTTGGAGACACATTGCGACAATGCAACATATAACTGCCGTGAGTGAATATTGTTTCTGTTTCTCTAATAAATAATCCGACTTTTTCTAATGTTTGTCTCTGTGATTTATTGATTGTCATAGCAAAAGCTATTCTCACAGTAAACATTTTAATACAAATGGCATATCACGATCTCCTTTGGTGTGTAATGTTATTCGCGGAATATATATATATATATATATATATATTATATATATTACCTTTCTTTTTGCCTGTTAAAATTTGCATCGCTTCTCCGTAATCATAAATATACACCTGACTGAAGTGTGTATTCTTTGAAATTCAACTTATCATTGCTTTAACTGTTGCGGGACCAAAGATTCTCATAGCGTATGGTCTATTATTGTGTAAATCCACGTTTTGTGCATAAGAATGATGCGAATGCAAAAAGTCTTTGTTGTCTACTCTTTGCCTTTTATTTCTGACCTCGATTTGTCCTGCTCTTCATTACTGTCTGCTGTTTCATTTACACCTGGTTCTGATGATTAATCACCTTTTGTTTTGTGGTAATGCGATCTTTTCGATCTTTTCTTTGATACTGTAGCGACTGACATGATAAAGTATCACAAAAGTTTTACTTGAACAATCGCTGACTTTGTAACCCCAAACACAACTTTCTAGCACCCTCTCCAATCCCTCATCCCCTGCGTCTCGCCCCCCCCCCCGCTTACCGCATCAATCAATACCCCGCTATCAGTCTTCCGTGCTGTACTCCATACTCACTCAATCGGACCAAATAGTCACTTAAAACCAAAAAGGCCGCAACCTGGCTGGGACGCTGCAATACTTTTGAATTTTACTGGTTTCATAATCTCTTATCTGCCTTTTTTTCTCTCCAACGCATTTTGGGTGTCTATTCTCCGTACTGTCCTTATACACTTTATATGTGTTGAGAGCACAGGCTCTATGTGCACTATGTGCTTTTACACGACTGACTGTTTTTTGATGGATGTGCTCTTATATATCTGTTGTAAGTAGGGCATATCTTGCAAGAATCTCATGTTCCACGTCCCCGCGAGATGGCCCTGGGACAGTCTCTTGGCACCAAGTCTCATGTTTACGGTCCCCACGAGACGCCCCGTGGCAAGTCTCTTTTGTCTCACGGGTCTTTTAAATGTCTTTCGAGAACTTCCGAGAAGATCACGTATCGTCGCCTTGCTTTTGCTTTCCAGGATTTTTTTTTTTTTTTTTTAAATAACAGAGAGACAAGTTGCATTAAATAATTTATTCCAGCATTATTTACTAATAATCAGCAAAGTAAATTTAATTACTTAAATACAGATAACAGTAAAATAATTTTCATGATGCCACTCTTTAAGGCAGCACTGCTTATTAATTTGCTCAAGGACAATTTAGGAATGCTGACATACAAGAAAGGCCAGAGAAACAGCAGAGACCAAGATGAGGCTGTTCCCTCCACCTGTACAGGATAGGTGAGCAACACTGAAAGGCTACCTAAACAAATCAGTCAAGTCAATCCTGCTATACAAGAATGGATCCGCAAAACAACTTTTTGGTGGTGAAGTCTACTTTAAAATAAATATAAAATGAATGGGATTCACTCCCGACCTCAAAATGAATGGGGTTCACTCCTGACCGCAAGACAACGCAGTCAATCTAAAATCTATCCAGCCATAAACTGGCAAGCACAAGTTCTGCCTTTTTCAAGCTCAAGCTACGTTTTCACAAATATACATTAATTAAAACACAAATGCAAAGCATTATTTTTTTTTACTAAATAAAAATTTTAAAAAATGTCATGCCTATTCCTGCAATGTGAAATGGGTTCTACAGAGCATCGCCGCAAACATGGAAAACAAAGTCTTGCAGCTTGCCAAACACATCCACTTTCAAATAGTTAAAGGTTTTAATTTTTAGAGAACATGCATTTAAGGTTAAATTTGTGACAAGAAGAGGAATGAATTGTGATTCTCAGCAATGCAACATTTTTCCTGTGTTAAGAATGCATTCCTGTTCATTTCTTCAAAAAGCTCCACAGAAAATATACAACACGCTTCCCAACCGCACTGATTTACTGTTGGTTTGCTTATTCCAAAAGTTAAAATAAGGCATTAAAGCCAGCACCAGTGGTAAGATACCATAGCAATGGTATGAATTGCTTTTAAACTTGAAAACGTAACGTGACACAGTTGGAGACTAGACAGCCAAGCACAGTCAATAAATTATACAAACTGGACTTTATCTCACCAGTCATGCATACAGCCACATGGACTGCAGCATACCTGCAGCTTTGACACAGCACATTTGTAATATTATAGTCTACCCCTCTTCTTCCCTTAATATGCTACAGAGGCTTCTACCACACACCTTTGTTGCTTGCAAAAATGCATACAACATGTAAAACTGGTGCATCCTGCATGTTGAGCCCCACTACAAAGAAAGTTTTCAGACTGCTGATTTGAAAAGGAAAAGGTTATCCTATTTGAAGATGTATATAAGACATCTACAGTCAGTCTGTATACAATCCAGATACAAGTTTTCAATCACATGGTTCAAATCAGTGGTGAAGAAATGTCTGTCAGTGATATAAGTAATCAGTCATCAACTGATGATGGTACTGTATATCAGCACAGGCCAAACAGGCATGGCTTTTTATTAAAAATGTTTCACTTCAAAACACAATATCTAAGGCAAATTAATGTATAGCATGACTGTAAAAAGTCTAAAAACAACAACTCATCCTTTTTAAAAAAAAAAAAAAACACAACCACCTACACATACCACATATATATATTAAGGTCTTTAATGTCAAAACAATTCTCAGAACCAAAATGTTTATAAGTGTAACACTATCAAAAATGCTTTTTAATACTCTGTCATAAGAAATAATTTTATGCCTCAAGCAACAGAGAAAGTATGGATTTGTAATTTAATGATTTTGTTGCCATGGTCACTCAAATACAGAAAAAAGCAGAGAAAAACTAATCCAAGCAATAAAACACCAATAAGAAAAATTCTGGCCTGTATGAGATTATAGAAGCAATAACCAGATAAAAAGTAAGCACAATGATTAATTAGCACTACTGCCTCAGGGATCCAAAATTGCTTAGTTCAGATTTTCAGAACCAACCTCCCCCACAACCACCACTCTGTGTCTCTATTGACTTTATACAGGTTTCTCCAAATTTGCGAGTTTCTACACAGATCCCAGCAGACATGAGTGGTAGGTTAACTGTGGATTCTAAATTTCTCTGTGTGCGATTATGAGCCTATGAAATGTTAATTGGAATTAAAATTTTCTTAAATAAATAAAAAATAAAAACAAACTCCAGCACTCATGTATGAACAGCATAAAGTGGCAACTTAAGAGGGAAAGGTAAATAATGTGAGGCTATATAGAATAAAAAAAGATGCAGAATAAAAGGTAAATGATTTTCCTCAAATGTAAATATACTCAGTGACACCAGGACTTGACACCAATGTTCCAGAAAAATATACAGCAATTCTAGAAGCCATTCCTGGACTAAAAACAGTATCAGTTCTCTACAAAAGGTTTTCCCTCATCAGTTTTAAACAAAGCTATGTAAGGACATATATTAGGCCTGTTAAAGTTAATGCATTAATTCTTGCAATTAATGCTGCTCTGACCAAATCACAGGACACATTTTTCATATCTTTTTTTTATATAAACGAAACAATAATACAATAAAGTGTGTACCTAAAGAACTGCATATACATCCAGTACTGTATTTACATACTATATTTAAAAATTTCACATTACGTGGTTCACAGCGATACGCCACATGTCAATACTTGGTACTAGTGTTCCGTTTTCTTGATTTACACATACTGACATTCTGGAGCTGTGCATGTCAATTCATGTCACTCAATGGACAGTGAATCAATGTGATTGTTACAGTACATTGGTAAAACAGGAAATAAGAGAGTGACAAGGAGCATGGCTTCTTCCCAAACAAAAAAAAAAACTTACAAACTTTCTAAGATACAATACATGCTTACATGAGTCTCATGTTTTCCGAAACCATGGCTTTAGTAAAAAGTAGCAATGTAAAACACCACTATGCGAGAAAACACAGATTGTTTGCACAAACATATCCACAGCAGTCCGAACTGATGGCACGTAAAAAAACAGACTGAGAGACCACTACAACAGATCCACCTAAGCCCTCCCACATTCATTTACAGCCCATCAGTGTGCAAAGGAATGTTCAATTAAAGTAGCATAGATTTTAGAGCAACGTAAAAAACATTTTCTGATAGGACCAGTGTAAAGGAGTGCTTTTTTTTTTTTAAAGATGGGTCCATTTTCTTTTACTGAAAATGTGAATGTGATGGGCCTACTTGTATATTTTTTATTAAACAGTTGTTTTATATGTTAGTTATTTTTATTCCATACAAAAACAAGGTCAATTAAATTTAAATGGTCCGCATGTTTAAAGTCTTTACTGAAACTGAAAATAACTATTGTTGAAATGCTGTGGTAATTATACCTCATTTATTTATTATTTTGTTTTAATAGACATTAAATAATTACATATAGGTATTTGACTCATTGCACAAAACATGAGCTTTGGACCTTTGATAGGAGAAAATTTTCTTGGTGAGAGCCCTTTAAATTTTAAATCACTACCCTAGTACTGAATTAAAATGTAATACTCTACTCCAGGTTGGTGTGAGGGGCTGGATTAATAAGCTGTATAATGTCTAAAACACGTATACAAGAACACTGCTATGCTGTCAGATGGAAAGGCCCACGGTCTCAGATATATGTATGTACTAATTCAACCAGTGCAAGTAAGATTCAGAGCAAATACTAACAGTGTCAGAGAACTGGCTGAATCATGGCTACCAAACGAAAACACCATTATTAGACATTTGGAAATTAACCCAGCATAGGCAGACTTAAAAAGAACATCCAAATAAAAAAAAAGACGGACTTCTAGACTCGCCTTCCAAACCCCACATTACTAATCTTCACTCCCCCCGTTGTGGAAAGCTTAGGAATAAAAGACTATTTTAAGATACAGGATTTTTTTTTTTTTTTTAAGCTTGGTGGACTTCTAGCTATCAATAGTTACAGTATATACAAACAGACACACACACAAATAATAATGAATAATCAAATGGTCTGTTCTACTGATGAACTACTGATACTAAACATGTTGACATTAAGATTCATTTATAGTAATTTGACAAACATTATTAAATCAAATGCTTGTGGGCAGCTTGGAAATAATGAATTCTGCTGGCCAAAAGCATTTTTACTAGTGTTTATAATGGCTATTACAGCTTGATATTATAGACTAATATTATTATTCACATATGGCTTTATTGTCCTAATGGTATACTCCCTTGGCTTATTCTTAGTCATGTGTTAAAATGCTAACTGGTTATTAGAGAAACGTTTCTAACTATTACTACCACCGAAACTGGTTGTCCTGTTCCTTCCAACACATGTGAATATAATAACAGATTTCAACAGAGCTAATGCAACTAGAAAGGTTTGTTTAAATTAACCAATTAGCATATAAACACGAATAATTTAAGAATAATCTAAGCACACTAGTAAATGCCTTGGCTGTATTAAAAAAAAAAAAAAATCAATTTAATGGAATCTAGATAAAATTATGAATTTCTATCAAAAATGTTAAAATATCTGTGTGACCCCAAACTTTTGAACAGTACTGTATTTACTATATTGACTGAAAACACACAACATACAAGATACAATGCATTTTATTACTGCCAACATGAATCAGACTACTTTTTAGCACCCTAGCCTGTTAAAACTTTGGGTTTTAAGATTGTAGCAGTACAATTGTGTCTTTTTTATATTAATTTATTAAGGTGGTTACAAACATTGAGCAACACTAAAGAAAAGACAACTTATAATTGTTTAAATTTTGTATTTTTATCAAAAGCTTAAAGTAAAACAGTAATAAGTTATTTGAAATAGTATATATCAGTCATCGTTCAACCCGCTATATCCTAACACAGGGACATGGGGGGTCTGCTGGAGGCAATCCCAGCCAACACAGGGCACAAGGCAGGAACAAAACCCGGGCAGGGCGCAAGCCCACCGCAGGAATTAGTATATAGAAACTGGAAATTACAACATATAGTATTATAATTTACATTTAGTCATGTAGTTAAGAACCAGTGTTCAATTTCATTTTCATCTTTTTTGACTCATTGAATCTTAATTTAACAACCCAGAGAATTTTACATCTTTCTAAAAAAACTTATCATATTATGATAAAACACCAGGAATTACATTAGGAACTTTGACTTTTCACACAGTAACAAAATCACTTTTTAATTTTCTTCCTTTTTAGTCATTCTGGTGTGTGTTCAGATCGCATTTCTACAAATGTTGTGATGCACTATCTGTTGAAATGACTGATGTAGATTGTCTGTTATATACCGTTTGGTACTACACTCATAAAAGCAGTGCTAATGTTTGTGATGTGCCACCTGTTGGAATGAGAGACATGTCAACAAGTAAGACACAAAGATACTTATCCTTTTAGAAACATCTCTCTCTATTTTATATAATATTATATATATATATATATATATATATAAATAAATAATAATAATAATAAAAATAATAAATATACACACACCTCTCTCTTTATATATCTCAATAATACTACTACATTTTATTTATATAGCGCCTTTCCCATGCTCAAGGCACTTACAGAATATAAGAAAGAACGGCAGGGTATACAGTGTATAGCATTGTACAAACCAAATAAATAAATAAATAAATAAAGAAGAGTAAGACAGTAAATTCAGAGAAAGCCTAACAGACAACAGAATTGATGGTCTAGCACACACACACAGGTTACATGAGCATCTTGACAGAGAGGTAAACTGAGAGAACGGGAATGAAGTCAAGTAGAGCTAAAAGCCTTCCTGAACAGATTAGTTTTGAGTTGTTTTTTAAAAGAATTCATGGAGTCAGCTGAACTGATTAATTTTGGTAGGCCATTCCAGAGTCTGGGTGCTATACCGCTGAAGGCCCTGTCACCCATGGAGTGTAGATTAGTGTGGGGCACAACAAGATTACCAGAATCAGAGGACCTTAGTGAGCGGGCAGGCACATAGTGATGGAGAAGGTCACTGATGTAGTTTGGTGCGAGGTTATTTAAGGCTTTGTAGGTTATTAGTAGGATTTTATATTTGATTCTGTAAAACATAGGGAGCCAGTGAAGACGGAGCAGGATGGGTGTGATGTGCTCGCTGCTGCTGGTTCGAGTAAGGACTCTTGCAGCCGAGTTTTGAATAAGCTGGAGCTGTGATATAAGATTAGAAGGGACACCTGCCAACAGCGAGTTACAACAATCAATGCGGGATGTGATAAAAGCATGGACAAGTTTCTCAGCATTAGAAAAGGAGAGGAACACGGGATATGTTACGGAGGTGAAAGTAAGAAAGTTTCTTAATGTGATTTATGTGGGCGGAGTAAGAAAGGGAGGAATCAAAAAATGACACCAAGATTCTTTGCAGTAGAGGCAGGTCTGATGAGATCACCGCCAAGATGGACTGGGAAGGAGCTCATTTTATTAAGTTGCATTTTAGTCCCAATTTGCAGGAGTTCAGTTTTGTTGCAGTTTAATTTTAAAGAGTTCTGCTCCATCCAGGTTTTAATTTCACTAAGGCAGGTTGTCAGCTGAGAAAGCTCTGATGAAGTCTCACTTTTAACATTGAAGTAGAGTGGAGTATCGTCTGCATAAAAATGATAGCCCATGATTTGTACAGAATTTATTTGTATTGCACTGCTGCACATAAGTATTTGAACACCTGGCAATCAGCAAGAATTCTGGCTCTCAAAGACCTGTTACTCTGCCTTTAAGAAGTCCACCTCTACTGCACTTAGTAATCTTAATTAGTAGCACCTGTCTGAGCTCTTTAAAGACACCTGTCCACCCCACAGTCAGTCAAACTCCAACTACTACCATGGGCAAGACCACAAAGCTGTCAAAAGACACCAGAGACAAAACTGTGGACCTCCACAAGGCTGGAAAGGGCTACGGGGCAATTGCCAAGCAGCTTGGTGAAAATAGATCAACTGTTGGAGCAATTGTCAGAAAATGGAAGTGGCTAAAGATGACTGTCAGTCTCCCTCAGACTGAGGCTCCATGCAAGATCTCACCTCGTGGGGTATCACAGATGATAAGAAAGGTGAGGAATCAGCCCAGAACCACATGGGAGGAGTTGGTCAATGACATGAAGAGAGCTGGGTCCACAGTTTCAAAGGTCACTGTCGGTAGAACACTATGCTGTCATGGTTTCAAATCACGTACTGCATGGGAGGTTCCCCTGCTCAAGTCATCACATGTCCAGGCCAGTCTGAAGGTTGCCAATGACCATCTGGATGATCCAGAGGAGGCATGGGAGAAAGTCATGTGGCCAGATGAGACCAAAATAGAACTTTTTGGTCTAAACTTCACTTGCCGTGAAGTCACCGCAATGTCCCTGAAGAAAAAGAAGGAGGAGTTGCATCCCAAGAACACTATCCCTACTGTGAAGCATGGGGGTGGAAACATCATGCTTTGGGGTGCTTTTCTGCGAAGGGGACAGGACGACTACACTGTATTAAGGAGAGGATGAATGGGGTCATGTATTGTAAGATTTTGAGCAACAACCTCCTTTCCTCAGTCAGAGCACTGAAGATGGGTCGTGGCTGGGTCTTCCAACATGACAATGACCCGAAGCACACAGCCAGGATAACCAAGGAGTGGCTCAGTTAGAAGCATATCAAGGTTCTGGAGTGGCCTAGCCAGTCTCCAGACCTAAATCCAATTGAAAATCTTTGGAGGGAGCTGAAACTCTGCGTTGCTCAGCGCCAGCCCCGGAACCTGACAGATCTAAAGGAGATCTGTGTGAAGGAGTGGGCCAAAATCCCTGCTGCAGTGTGTGCAAACCTGGTCAAGAACTACGGGAAACGTTTGACCTCTGTAATTGCAAACAAAGGCTTCTGTACCAAATATTAACACTGATTTTCTCAGGTGTTCAAATACTTATGTGCAGCAGTGCAATACAAATAAATTCTTTACAAATCATGCAATATGATTTCCTGAATTATTTATTTATTTATTTTTTTTTTACATTCTGTCTCTCACAGTGGGAATGCACCTACAATGTGAATTTCAGACCCCTCCATGATTTCTAAGTGGAAGAACTTGCAAAATCGCAGGGTGTTCAAATACTTCTGTTCCTCACCGTATATATGTAATTCACTAAGCAGCCGACCATGGGATATGCATGACAGAGCCTCGCCCACCAAGTCTAACCCTCCTCCCGCGTCCACCCTCGCTCTCGAGGCATGCACACTGCCTGCTCATGTGCCCGCACGCAACACCTCACCAAACACAGCCTCAGTCACTTTCGTCTCTGCTACAGTCCACATGCACCTCTGAGCCACGTTGACTTTTCATTGTTCTTTTCGGTTCCGGCTGCTTTTCTATATACTAAGTCGACCATGGGATAGGGATACGCACGACACAGCCCTTCCGGCCAACTCCAACCTTCCTCCTGTGTCATGGGATACGCACGACAGAGCCCCACCCGCTGAGTCTAACCCTCCTCCCGCATCCAGCCTCACAAACTGTTTTACACACTGCATACAGCGATTCCCATCTGCGACAAATTTTCTTCTTAGATGGTCCTGCAGGAACTGGGAAAAACTTTGTCTACAAAAACCTGATTCATACCATACTAAGAGCATAGTGTTTTTGTTGGCTTGCCCGCCTGCCCGCCCGTCTGACTGTTATCAGCATTCACCGCAATGTACTGGAGTGTAAAACTATCGCAGCTGCTACCTCACAAACTGTCCTTATTCCCCAGATTTCCCTGACCCCATCAGATTCAAATTTGCCTTGTACTTTTACACGCAGACAATTTCCCGTTAGATTGGCCTTTGCAATGACAATAAGGCACAGGGCCAAACTTAGATATGCCTGTATCTGCTCTGTTGCTCTCTCCAGAGTTCCATCTTTTCATTCACTCACAGTCGTATACTCAAACCCACCCCATTTGGACAACTGTGTCTTTCAGGAAGTGTTCACCCATCAATAAATAATTATGCGGCGTAGTTGGCTAGTTAGGTTATATTGATCTAATCTACAGTCGCTATGTGGTCTGATCTGTGATCAGAAGATACTAGCCACTCACTCAAACTAAGTGGAAAAAAAAACTACTTCTCAATCATCGTATAACATAAACTCTCTATTTCTTACAAAAACACTAACAATTCACCCATCAATAACTAATCCATCTCAGCACATACAATCACAATGAAAAAAATCAATCAAAAAGCCAGCCCGACAGAGTAAATGAAGAAAAACACTTCTACCAACGAGCCATGGCCCAGAAGCAAGAATGAAGAAAACAGTCTACCAACCTTCTTTAGTGCCTTGTGCTGCATGACAGATTGCTTTTCAGGTCCTCCCTACGTGAAGTTTGCATGTTCTCCCCGTGTCTGTGTGGGTTTCCTCCCACAGTCCAATGACATGCAGGTTAGGTGCACTGGCAATCCTAAATTGTCCCTAATGTGTGTGTTTGTGTTGCGTGTGTGTGCCCCGAGATGGGCTGGCACCATGCCCAGGTTTTGTTCCTCCCTTGTGCCAGCTGAGATTGGCTCCAGCAGACCCCCCGTGACCCTATGTTAGGATATAGCAGGTTGGACAATGACTGACTGGCATGTCACTTATTCTGATTCAGACTGCACTTTATATCCACAAAGTGGAAGATGTTTAAGGGAAAAAACAATATACAATGAAAAGGAGAAACAGCTAGAAGACTTGCATAGTAACTCAAGAGTCAACACTTACAAATGACAAAAAATACACATTTTAAACCTTAATTCTGGTCTATAGCCACCTAAATTGTACTAATACAATTTAAAACTTTAAATTTTAAATATTTAAACTATTTAAAAAATTACAAAGTATTTTCATGACAGACTCAAGAGGTAGATCAACTCATCTCTATGTCACACTTTTATTTTTTAATCAGCTGTCTATGGAGATATGTAGGTACGAATGTCATTGTGCTATGTACACATGGAAATAAACATGACTTGACCTTTAGGTGATTTGAACAAGTCCACGTTTGTTACTGCTTAAAAGATGCCAGTACTTTATACTTTAGAAGGTGCACACACACACAAGGTCAATTTTGAACTTGCCAATAAGGCTATCAAAGGTCTTTGGATAAAAACGCACATGGACAAACAAACAATAGAGAAAACACCTCAATATGGACACAAAGCACTGTAAGAAGGTAAACATACCAGCAGGCACCAAAGGATTATTAGTAACCCTAACGATACTATTTGTAAACTTTCCTTTGAAGAACTTGGGGTTTGAATTTGCTTTATAATTCAGCACATTCTCCCTATTGAAATAAGGAGTTGCAGTCCCTTATTTGATGAATGTGGATTATGAAATAATCACTTTCAAGATATAAACTAACCTGTCTCCATAACCAGTTCAAAACGGGTGTTTTAACACTTAAACCATATCAAAGTGTATCAAAGTTGTATTAACTTAAATAGGTAAATAAAAATCGGATTTAAAAGGGAATTTAAAAGAATTACTCAGTATTTTAAACCCAAAAGAACCATTCTGTACATGTCAACCACTGCAACTCTCAAACCTGGCTTGATCTAGGATCCTACACAAACAGGAAAGTTTAAAAAAAAAAAAATCACCTCTTTTTAATCCTCCTCTCACTGATACAACCCAATATACCATATATTCAATGTCTCAATTTTGCTGACCATTATGACACTGAATTTGGACTGGAGGTCCAATATGTATATCAGGGTGTCTTCGAAGAGAATACTTTTCTTTTTTGCCTGTGCTGTCAGATAACCTGTTATCCTTAATTTTACTCTGACAGTTTCCAGAGTGTTTCCGTATGTCCAATCAAAAATGAATATTTCTGCTCACTTTTTTTCCAGGGTTCGGCTCCTAAACAACACTGAACAGGGAGACACTGAAAAAGGGCACACGGTTTAAAATTAGCTTTAATTCACCTTGCCTTGCAACAGGAATCGATTGGAGCCAACGCCTGCGTGAAAAGTGACACACTATTGATCTATTTGTCAAAACAATAACCTGCAAATCTACTGTTAATATGTAAAGGCTTGGTTTTCTTGATAACACCAGTTTTGTGTTACATACAAATCTACTTCAAAAAATTAAACTTAAATACAATCAAGATTGTTAACCCCGTGCCCAATTTCTGATAAGAAACAGTGCTGCCATAGGCATACTGTACAAGCCTACGCTAAAAGGCAATCCTAGTTTACACTTAAATGCTGTTATCATGCACGTTACTGTCTCTCTATGCTGTTCAAAAATCTAGTATAAAGTACTTTCTAAAACGCACCGTCAGACTATAAAAGGCAATTTATAAAACAAAACACAAGATGTGAGCTCCTATATATCCAGTCCCGACAACGTGCAACTGGAGATGCAGTCGTGCAGCTTGTCAAGTTCGCCCTGTGTGACCCAAAAAAACAGCCCGCACAAGCCTGTCTACAACTTTAAAAGGCTCAAGCTGATCCATGCCACGTTGATTTGGCAGATCTGATCGTGGCCGTGATCTGGATTTGCTTTATTATTTTTTGCTCTCCCGTTTAAATTGTAAAACTCTTAGTGTTGCAAGTGTGTGCTTCTCGCACTCCGACGCACAATACTTCCACTCAGTAGTTACTAACACACTGGCTCACAGGCCGCGGTGACTCCACCGAGCCGGAACTGCATTCAACACACTGACAGCAAGGCAAGAACGACAGTTTGCTCTACGAAGTTACGATGTCGCTTTTCAGCGAGGCTGTTACTTACAGTTAGACCCGACAGCTTCCAGTGAACCAAGACCCTCGGCGAAAACTCGCGTGCTTGCTACATGTTGTAGCGCGAAATCCAGAGCTCTAAACGGCGACCGCTGAAAATGCCACCCCGACAGAGTAAATGAGGAAAAACACTAACACCAACGAGCCACGGCCCAGCAGTAAGAAGGAAAAAAAACAGTCTACCAACCTTCTTTAGTGCCTTGTGCTGCATGACAGAAAGCCATTAAAAATAACCGAAATACTCCTAAACAAGCAGCTTTATTCCCCAGTTGTGAAAGAGGGCAAACCACTAATGAAACCCTCTTCGCCATACTGCTGTATCACAAACACTATGTAGGAAACACGGTTTGCGCGCTGATATAAGCAAAACTGTATTGCCTACAGCGCCCCACGCTGCTTCTGGATAAGAATAAAACTACAAATGACACTCATATACTTCAGCCCAATACGAGTACTCTTGCGGAAGTGACGTCATTAAACTGTGACGCGAGCCTTTCATAACCGTATTTACTAAAAGAGATGCGCAAATTTACCACGTAGCAATCTGGGAAAATTATATCTGTCCGTTTCAGTTAATCGCTTAACAAACTGCTAACAGTTAACACATTTATTAGCATCGCGTATTATGAAGCTTAGCATGTGCAAATGTTAATATAAGAATATTCATTTCTTCGGTTGCCGTGCGATGAACTGGAGTCCCGTCCGGAATGTGTCCCTGCCTTGCTGTAGATGCTGCTGGAATAGGCTTCGGTCTTTGTGAACTTGACTTGAACTAATGGGGTTCTGAATGTTTGTTGGGACTACGTAATTGCAGGATGACGAAACACTTGTTAACTGTTGGACATTGGTTAGTCATAGTCCGGAAATTCGAAGGGACTCAGCGATCGCCTCCGACTCACGTGAAGAGCGCGAAGGTTTTACCTAATAAGTGAGTACTGTAATAATTTTAGAATGAACTCTTTAGCACTGGCCACTAGGAAATAAACCTACACATCAAGAGTGTCCAGAAAAATGACCAGAATAACCAATGTACTCATGAATACTGTGTACCGAGCAGTCGCACAATATCTGCAAAAACAACTCTCATAAAATGTGTATACCTAACTTTTACGTATGCAGTTACCTGAGAGACAAAGTTTATGTTATAATGATTAAAGCGCTAAATTTGGCAAGCAATGGACGATCTGTTGTGTGTGAGAGATTCCCCAAAAGAGCATTTGCAGAGCTCATATTCTAGCATGGCATCACTGCATGATAATCCACTTAATCAATGTAAATATTTGAGGTAATATGTCATGTCACAATATTTGCTGTACGTTTCTAATACAATAATCTCTTATTTTACGACATCATGACTACGTGGAGTTCAGTTTTATCAAAGTAATACGTTATTCTATCATAATATTTATGATACGTTTCTGAATTATATTTAAAAATTATATATTTTATTTTAAAAACAAACAAAAATAGATGAATCAGCAGTCATGTTTTCTCAATAAAATCTTGATATGCAGTAAGTCTTTCTCTGCTTTAATAGACAAAACAATGTAAAGTTTTTATTGATGTTTTTTGATAATTTTAGATTTAAGTATTAAAAATAATATTTTGCAGCACATTGAAAACATGGCAATAGCTAGTGGGAAAGCGTTAGCTCTAAATGCTTTAAATGCTAATAGTGTAAAGTAAGTTAATTTTCGCAGAGCCTGTTCAGATTTATATCTAGCATCTTAGTACAACACAAAGAAACACCTGTCATCTGTCAACCTTGTCCAAGCATAAAGGTGAGAGATCTGCCAGCACTGGTAAACCTAGGGTCAATAATATTCACCCCACATTTCCAGATCACCTGATGGAATTACTTCACCCATCAGTGAAACACCCAAGCTTACGCTTACCCCATCAGAACATCTGATATCAGAAAAATGTAAGAGTCTAGGCCAGATTAAAATTGACTGGTTGTTCTCTTATTCATTTAAGTACACAGCAAAATACAGTAAACAATTATATGAATGTATACATAAAATACAATAAGCTAATTTCTTTCCTGTGTAATATAGAGCCTCTATATCACAGTTAAAATAGATCCTGCAGCACTATTCTAGAGATTCTGTCCTGCTCTGTTTAAATGAGTAGTCTGTTGTAATTCAACAATACTCTAGACTTCATAATCTAACTTTTAAAGAGCTTGTTAAATATGTTTTCTGTTCCTTACACTAATAAATGGAAAGCTGCCATGTAGAGAAGCTGAACTCTGGATTCCATGCATTCATTTTGAAGATGAGTCACATTCATCTTTTTGCTGCCCCACCTTCACTTGAAAGGATAAAGTAACACTAATTAGTGAATCTGTTGCTTGGGCAGCAAGGTGCAGTAGACATTTTACTTGGACACCATCTGATATGTTCCACAATATTAATGCTGATGTCTCTATTCATAATAAATATATGGGCCTATTAAACTTAAATGTTTTTCCAACACACAAATTATGTAAGAGAGATTAGGTATACTGTATAAAATGAAAAAAATAAATTTCTATTCAAACAATTATACATTTATTCAGTTTCTAGCAACACAGTGTAAAAGTAGTCATTAGAGGCCAAGACATTTCAACTTACTTTTGCTTTGGAAACAGTGATGAGGAATAGTGCTGAATGACTAATTCTTTTTTGTGTTGTTAGTAAAGGGCACAATAGCTGGAGATTTACTCATTGCTTAAAGTTTTTCTGTTTTGTATGTTTTCACTCTTAAAACAAGAAACGTTTCTCCATTGGAAAAAATGTGCATTTTTAACCTAGAGAAAATCATTCTCAGAAGACATTAATTATATTGCATGCTATTGAAAACAAGGTTACTGGAACTATTTTAAACAATTTTTATGTAGTCAAAAATACTGCTCTGGAAATAGCTGTCATGGTATGGTAGTGCATGAGTGAACAATGTAAAACTGTAAAAGGGATCCTGCTTTCCCCATAGACACTATCAAAATCAGTACATTAGAATTTTGTCTTCTTAGCACTCTCCATGTTATCATGACCATTTTAGTACTGGTAGTTTGGGAAATGTAATAACTTATGGTTGGTATCAGGGGAAATGAAATCATTACATTATTGTTAATTAAAATAATTTTGGTTTGGAAGATGGGTTACTGTAATTCCTTTATAAAGTGATAACTTCTGAATAATAAAGACAGTCTACAAGAATAGAAGAGAAAAAATCCATTAGTTAGAAAGATATGATGTGGATGTTCTTGCTATTATAAGAAACACTCCTGAATATAATGAAGTGGTAAAATTTCACACTAACAAATAAGTGGTTAAGTGGGATATATTAAATATTATCAATCTCAGCTGGTGTGATCACTACCGCATAAGAGGCTCACTTACATTTTATCAAACAGCCTCTCCAAGGATTGAAAGGGCGCTATGTGGAGTGTGGATAAAAGCAAAGTGGCAAGGTTTCAGAACTGACCTGCTTCCATAATACAAGGAATGTTTGAGCTCTTTTAAATATGTTGCATAGACCTCATGAAGACTCTAGGTACTATGGCAGTTTTGGTACTGTGGAAGACTGGCATAAACTTCTTATTTCAGATGCTATCTAATGCTGGATGGGTTTCATCTGATACAATCAGATGGACTGAAAAAGGCTGGAGGGAGCCTGGAGATTATTGTGAATGAGCAATGAGAACATTACAATTAGAACTAAAATGTGTCACCCAGATGTTAAAATACTAACTGAATTCATCCATGTTACTGCCTATGGTAATAATTTACATCATTCTTATTATTTTTTATTAACTCAGCAACAGAAATGATTCACTCTGTTATCAATACTCTAGTGATGATTTGTTCTGACCCTAGAATGCTGGTGACTTCAACTCGGGAACTTTGGAAGGAACAAACATCTAATAAGATGTTCAATTTGTGTACAAACCAAGCTAGACCTGCTCTGTTCAAAATGTAAAACTGTGATACACCTGGGTATGTCTGGCTACACCTTACTTGTGTCTGTTTGAGGGATTGTGGTTTGTTATAGTATTTATATTTTTCTAGAGCTTCTCAAAAGTTTTAATTTTCCTTGGGTACAAATAAAGTATCTATGCAAGAACTGTAGTTTGATGAAAAGAAGGGAGCAACACTTGGATGGTATACTGGTGAGGGGAAGTGGAGCAGAGAGAGCAAGCCTGCTCCTGTGTAACATGATGCCCTCACAGTTACAATTTAAAAGTTAGAAGACCTCTTGGTCATCTGTGTGGCGGAAATACATTATAGCTCAACTTAATACAAACTCAGAGAGCAGCATTTCTGTGTGAGGATGTGAAACAGAGAGGGGCAGGGCTTTTAAAGGAGTTGTTTCGCTGGTGACAGATAGCAGTCTAGCAAGACCTTGCAAATACTAATCACCACTGCTTATACTAGGATAATTTAGATTTGACAATTAAAGAATAAATTCAGTATTTTTGAGGTCAAGATTGTTTTTTTCTCACAAACATTATGAACAACACAGAATATTGTGTTGTTAAGTAAAGCACAATTTATAATTTGTAGATCTTTTTCTATAGTTGTTCGATCTGACACTAATAAAAATAATAATTACATTTATATAGTGCTTTTCTAGCTACTCAAACCACTTTAAAAAGGCTGTGGGGAGCCACTTCAACCACCCTCAATAAGCAGCATCCACCTGAATGATGCAGTGGCAGCCATTTTGCGCCAGTATGCTCATCACACATTAGCTATTAGGTGGTGAAGGGGTGAGAGACATACTTAGCCATTTTGAGACAGGGGATGATTTGGGGCCAGAATAAACAAGGCCCACAATGGGCAGTTTAGCAAGTGCATCAGGAAACACCCTACTCTTTGCAAAAGATGCCCAGAAATCGTTTATAGCCACGGAGAGTGAGGACCTTGAAGTTTATGTCTCATCTGAAGGATGACACTATTTTTCAGCACAGTGTCCACATCACTGCACTGGGGAGATCCACACACAGACCACATGGTAAGCACTCCATGCTGAGGCTCCAAGAAGTGTAGCTGCTGTGGGAAATAGTCTATATTGTTCTTATTCCAAAAAAGGTCAGCACCTCTTTACCTAAAGACTGCAAATGAGCAGCCCTTATGCCATACATTATGAAGACCTTCGAGAGACTAGACTATATGAATTCTCTTGTGAAAGATCACTTGAACCCACTACAGTTTACCTGTTGGACAAAGATTAGAGTGGATGATGCAATTACCAATCTGTTCCACAAGGATTATCAATTCTTACATAGGCAAAGCTGGTAGCTGGTAGCACTGCATCCACAAGTCAGGAACTGAGTGCCTTAACTTCATTAATAAACTTTCCAAAAGACATAAATGATCAGGAGTGAAACTGTATAGAAATGACAATACAGCAATTAGAGTTAACCATTTTAGAAGTTATATAACTCATATCCACAACAGTAGTGTCAAGTCTAATGCAATATATCAACTACATTATAACATTTACAAAGTTTAACTGTGCTTAAACATACACTTACAGTCTCTGAGGCTACAACAGCAGTATTTGTAAAGATCTGTGGTACTCCAGCCACCATAAAAAACCTCAAATTGGTTCCATCTGAACTAGTGTGGTGCTGAGGTGTCACTCGTTGCATGGCTGCACTTGGGTCCTGCTCTGGGATCCTGAGGTGGTTTGTCATGTGGTGGGTGTGGCAACACACTGTATTAGTGCATGTTCCTAACCCCTCTCTCTCTCCTTTAATATGGGTAGTTTAATCCTAAACATCTTCTACAACTCTGTGTTGGCCAGTGTGATTTTTCCATGCTGTTGTTTTCAAGGCTTGTAATATCACTTCAAAAGAGCCCAGCCGAATCAACAAGCTAATTTAAAGGACAGGCTCAGTTATGCGACACCATCTTCAACTCCTGGAGGATATAGCGAAGGAGAGACTTAAATCAAAATGGAGTGTTATCTATACTAATAAAAGGCAAAGCCCTCACTGACTGACTGACTCACTCACTGACTCACTCACTCACTGACTCACTCACTCACTGACTCATCACTAATTCTCCAAGTTCCCGTGTAGGTAGAAGGCTGAAATTTGGCAGTCTCATTCCTTACAGCTTACTTACAAAAGTTGGGCAGGTTTCATTTCGAAATTCTACGTGTAATGGTCATAACTGGAAGTGCATATATTGTAATGGAGTTGAGCTCGAAAGCCGTGGGGGCGGAGTTTTGTGTGACATCATCACGCCTCCCACGTAATCACGTGAACTGACTGTCAACGCAGTGTGTAGAAAACCAGGAAGACCTCCAAAAAGCGCTGAAGAAAACATGCATTATATAATTGAGAAGGCAGCGAAACAATAAGAAGCGAGCGAGTGACATATACTACCATATTCATGAGTGCTGCTACTTCGGAAAGAAAGCAAGGTGTAAAACTAAACTTTAAATTAAGTTCATAGACAGGCTGCCGCTGGCGTTTCTCATGCCCACGGGTAATGCGGGAAACAAGTTTAATAAGAGGACGCAGGATATAAACGAGAGTTTTGATCACTTTGTAACTAAGTTAAAATTGCAGGTGAAGGGGTGTGCTTATGCAAATTCCGAGAGACTGTGTTTGTGGGGGATTGACAGTTAAGGCGGGTGGGGGAGTCACGTCATCATCTCCCCTCCCATTTACCTCATTTCGCTCTGAGCTGAGCTCCGCGGCTAAAGCCGTCTTCCGAAGCAACTTCGTCACACTGCCACCAAATACTCACAGAAAAATCCACAAGTTAATACACACGCTGTCTCTAGAGTTTCTCCACACTGAATCCTCCAGGCACTACTTACGAAAGGTTACATTGACAATCGTGTTACGTTATTTTTAAAATCTTTCCTTTTCTTAGCACAAGCACAGCTGAGAAGCTTCGATGCATGTGCTCCATAACGCGTTAAAAAATAATGAATTTAATCACACTTTGCATTACAAGCAAAGGGGAACTTTTGTCAATGCATGATTTCCTGGTACACCGATTACATTGATCAGCGCATCCCGATTCATTTTACCCTCGCACCACCTTGGTTTGAGAAGAAGTATGAAAAAATATGAGGTTAACACAGAAAAACAGATCACCAATTCAAGCTTTATGAATAATCGATTCGCCATCAATAATTGTTTTGGTAAAGCCATACTCAGTGTAATCCTCCTTCCATTTTATAATTTTTCCGCCACTAGCCATGATTAAATGAACGGTAAAAAAGTAAGAGCGAAGTGAGGGTGACTTATTTAGGCAGGCATATATATGACAGCAACACTCATGACAATGTCAATCATGTTACGTTATTATTAAAATGTTTCCTTTTCTTTTTCATTACTTCTTTAACACACTACTTCTCCGCTGCGAGGCGCGGGTATTTTGCTATATATATATATATATATGAATGACCTCCAAAGAGCGCTGAGACTTTTGATATCGTGAACGTGTCTGCAAATACTGGGGTCTCCTGCCCAGCAAAAGTCAAGCAGCCGGCGCGCGCATAGCTGTGCCGGCCTTTGAGACGTTGACTGCGCTTCTGCCTTAAGTCAAAGTGAGCACTTTTAATTTTTTTCATCCTCCCCCTGAGCTATAGCCCAGACAAGTGCAAACACGGGACCCCTTTTCTACACCGCGGCAAAATAATATTAAGGCGCTTCGCACTTTATTTTGCACGTATACGATTATGAGGTCGTCAGCTCGGATTATGAAGACACGCACACGAGTGGAGGACTGACAGTGCCATCACAGCCGATTAATAGCTGGGACGTCTCACCAGTCTACACAAGACCCACCGCGACTTTCCCCAAAAGGTGCTCATATTTTCAGCGAAAATATCTCTCTACACTATATAAAAGAAAAAGGCAACTTTCCTTTTTTTACACCTTTTTTCCTTTTATCCCAAACCAAAGCCTTTCTCTCTTAACACTGCAGAGGACACAAAACTAATTTTCTTTAATTGCTGTTAATGCCGGTAAGGCACATTACCAGAGGAAGAAATTTGAGCGTTCACATAGAAAATGTAATTTCTATACCACAGCCGTCGTGTAGCGCCTTTCAAAAGGGATCTACTACCGAGAGATGATCCATATACATTTTAGCTGCTGTTAGTACTACTTACCTGTTGTGTTACACAGTCTTTAAAATGTAGTTTACCCGCAACCACTCCAGTAGTGCTCAATGTACCTGTACTTCTTAAAACGTTAATGTTTTACTGTTTAATAACTTATAGACTATATTTTATTATTTTTCCCTTGCACTCAGTGACCAAAGCTATACACACACATATAGACACATACATATATATACACATATATATATACCTGTGTGTATGTTTGTATGTGTGTGTATATATATATATACTAGCAAAATACCCGCGTTTTGCAGCTGAGAAGTAGTGTGTTAAAGAAGCAATGAAAAAGAAAAGGAAACATTTTGAAAATAACGTAACATGATTGTCAATGTAATTGTTTTGTCACTGTTGTGAGTGATGAGTGTTGCTGTCATATATATATATATATTGTGAACGCTGGCCCCGGCACAGACAGACGGACAACATGGTTTCACC
>JANRMT010028174.1:146126290-146139442 GCA_026402145.1 Polypterus bichir lapradei
GCTGAATTGTTCGGTTGTCGCTTTCAAGTGTACCGAAATGGCCAAATATTTTACACCTTTCGACAACCGCCAATGCCTCTTAAACATCTTAGATTCACAGGTGACGATTTCAGTAGTGGACACTTTGATGTTTATGAATGTTTAAACTCTCAAAAGCTGGATGTGAAGTTTTCAATGAAACTGGTTGTATGCTTACAACGCTTGACAGATGCCGAATGTCACTTCAACACAAATCCTGCAAATACTGTCGTAATTGAAACAAACCATGAAACTCAAACCGATTATGACAGCAGCAATCCAAGCTGTGAGATTTGAGACAAGATTACTGTTCACATGGCCAACTGTAAGTTACATGCTCAAGAGTAAGCTCAGCGCACAGCTTGGTCATGTTACAACCGGAGGGCCGAACTGACAACATGGTATACAAAGAGATCCTTAACAAATAATTATTGGCATATTTTCCCTCAGTTTAAAAAGGTTAAATTTTCTTCTAAATAAAAATTTTAAGGCAGTACTTCGCCGCTGTGAAGCGCGGGTATTTTGCTAGTTATGAATAATTCTGCACAAGAAACGATACTGGGGTTCCATTATACAAATGGCAGCATACCTCTACAAAACTTCATAATTTTGCTGTTAAGCTCATCACTAACATTCAGCTAATATGGTTTGAAAATGTGATACCTGTGAAAATAAAATAAGCAAATTCAGAGTTGATAGCTTTTATCTGCCCCCTTTCAGTAACCTGTGAAGCTATGGCTTTTACCACTTAGAAGGGAACAGCAAGGAAATAAGTGTTAAGAAATGTGCCACTGCAACTAACAATATCAATATTATAATGAAAGTTGTTTGTTTCCTCTCTCCACTTAGCTTGTTGTCCGAGGTTTTCTGCTACAGTCTGTAAATTTGATTATCTGTTTTTTCTGTTCTTTCTCTTTTACTCTCTTATTTGATCTATGCATTCAGGCTCAAACAGGTAAGGTTCAGCGAAAAGCTAAACATTGTATCTTCCTTGTAACGAGACAGTTGCTTGTCTAAATTTCACTGCAGAAATGTATAACCTGAGTGCTTAAGTCACTATCAAAATATGATTGCAACTGTAGCATCTGAAGTTAGCTACTAGAAAGGTAAACCCAAAGGGGTGAAAGGCTGTTGGGTATTGATAGGGGAATGAAGTAAAGTGTGTAGCCAGACACACATAAATGTGAAAATAACGAGAATATAAACTTTCTGATGTGTGTGTGTGTGCTTTCCCAAGATTTGAATAAGTACTCCGGATCATTTATAGGTTTGATTTGGACATATTCAGTAAATTTGAAAGATTTTATTTTCAAGTTTCATGTAAGCTACTGGGGCATAGTACTGTTTTTTTTTTTTTTTTTTTTACCGTAATTTAAAAATAATGCCTCACTTAAAAATGTAGGTTTTTTATTCAACTTAAAATCTTTTATTGCGCTCATCTATCTCGTTTAAAATTGTCCAAAATTTTTCCAGGGCCAGATCCAACCTGCGAATGTTGCAATCGAGCTCCAGCTTCACTGGGCCACGTGTTTTGGGGGTGTACCAAATTAACATAATTCTGGACAAAAATCTTTAAATGCCTATCAGACAGCCTTGGTATCACAATCACTCCTAACCCATTAACAGCTGTGTTTGGTGTACTCTCTGATGGGCTTAAAGTGGAGAAGGAAAAACAAACTAATTGCATTCACTTCACTATTGCCATGTAGACTTATCTTACTCAACTAGAAGAATCCTAATCCACCTCTTTTAAGTCAGTGGGTAACTGATGTTATATACTATTTGAAATTTGAAAAAAACTAATTCTCACTTAGAGGATCTGTTCAAAACTTTTTAAAAACCTGGCAGGAACTAATCAGTAACATTTCAGAATAAGAATTTATATTGGGGGAAAAGAGTCCTTTCTCTCTTAACTACTCTCAACAGTTTTGCTCTGGCTGTTGGCTTTCCTCTCTTTCCCATATGTGCGAGTTGATTTGAATTAATTTTGTTAAGTTTGACTTGATTGTATGGATTGTTATATGCTTTTAATAAATTCACTAAAAGATCCAAAAAATGTAGGTTTCAAGGATAAATAGACGCATGCCAGAAAGGTGAAAAAATAATTTTGATTTATCTATTCTAAAACAGACACATAGTGACTTTCAAAGTATACACCCTCTTGAAAACTTTAAATGTAAAAACACAATACAAACATGCCCATGTCCATATAATTAGAGCTTAGGCAGTTTCAACAACTTCCTTTGTGATCACTTGAAGAACTACTATAGCAATGAGGGAAGGATGGATGAATGAATGGATGGATGGATAGATAGATAGACTGATAAATAGGCAGGCACCAGGAGCAGATACAATACTTCAGTTTTTTGAAAAAAATGTACAAAGTCTAAGAAGATGACTAGTACACATGCTTTCTAAACTAAAACAAGCAGCCACACCCTTGATGAAAGAAAACTGAATTCCTTCAGGCAATCAGCCACTGGTTGAATCTGTTGAGAACATGTTAACTTAAAATTAATGGTGTTTGCATGCTTACTGATGAAATGACTATATTTCTTGCATTAAAAGATATTAGGAAATCAAGCCTGCACCACAAGAATGTTGGACATTTTGTGAATGTGAGTTGAGCATTCATTTGTTTAAAGGGGCAACCCAGAAGAGAAGTCAGTAAACAAGTCTACTTAACAACCAATATTAACAGTAAAAGAACAATTGTCTATTTGTAAACTGTCCCTACTGAGGAATTGGCTCAGGGTTTCATCCCCTCCCACCTGCTGTTTTCCATGAGACAGCAGTACTGGGACACAAACTTGGGTTTCCTAAATTACAATTATGAATTCTATCACTGGGCCAACCAGTTTAGCTCAGCGGTAGAACTGGTTACCAGTATTTCTGGTGACATCTCAGCAGTGCTATCAGATGAAGAATAGCTACTTGGAGGGTCTGACACCCTGAGCGAATTCCTCACTAAAAATATAAATTAAGTTTAAACAGCAAAACACTAGTTATGGTCCTAAACAATATAAATCCTGCTCCTGCATTTACCAAAGAAAGTCATGACATTTGTTTTTTGATGTCCAAAGTCTGGAAGTCAATAATAACAAGTCAAGTCAAGTCTAGTTGGGGAGCATGCACTGCTACAGTGTGTTGCCGCACCCACTACACGAAGAAACAACTCGGGATCCCGGTTGGCAACCCCCCCAGGCAGACACGCGGTCCAGTCCCACCCTCCGGAAATGACTCTCAATCTGCCGCAGCCAGATGTTACGTGGGCGACCCCTTGGCCTGGTCCAGCCACTTGGGTCCCCAACAATGAGGATCTTACGAGCTGGATCACCCTCGGGGAAATGTGCCACATGGCCGTAGTGCCGTAACTGATGCTCCCTCACAATGCAGGTAATGTTCCTCATTCGGGACTCCATGAGCAACTGCTCATTTGGCACAAAGTCAAACTAACGGTACCCAAGGATTTTCTGGAGAGACACAGTACAAAAGGAGTCCAATCTTCGTCTCAGGTCACTGGATAGCGTCCATGTCTAGCAACCATATAGCAAGACAGGAAGCACCAGGACCAGTCCCATTTTCCAGTCAGTTGGGATGATGCCAGCCTCCCAAATGGAAGCAAAGATTGCCTGCAATGCCAGGAAGGCAGCCTTACCACCAGCCTGGAGAAGTTCACCCCGGATACCACAGATCCCTGCAGTCTTTCCTCCCCTCAGCTGGTTCACCACCTGTGCCATCTCACTGAGATTGGGTGGTTCACAGCTAACTGAAGGATCAACCTCAAGAACTGTGGACCCAGAGATAACCAACGTCCTAGCATTGCAACCATATTTTATAACACGGACATAGTTTTGGATCGGTGCTAAACCTTTGACTTCCGTATAGATATCAATACCAGTATCAAAATGGTGGCGAAGCAAAAAATGGAAAACTCTCCTCCAACCACCTGTCTCGCAGCTGCTTCATTACCCCAGGCTGCAAACAAGCGTGCCTCCCTTACACTTAACAGTGTTCATTCCTTGGTGTTCAATGCTTGGAGTGTCCATTGTGTTAATCTATACTAATAAAAGGCAAAGCACGCACGCACGCACGCATGCACTCACTCACTCACTCACTCACTCACTCACTAATTCTCCAACTTCCCATGTAGGTAGAAGGCTGAAATTTGACAGGCTCATTGCTTACAGCTTACTTACAAACGTTAAGCAGGTTTCGTTTCGAAATTCTACGCGTAACGGTCATAACGGTCGACAACGTCCGCCATTTTAAACTTTCTTATTTATGGCCCCATCTTGACGAAATTTGGTAGGCGGCTTCCCTGCGCCAACCGAAACCGATGTACGTACTTATTTCGGTGGTATGGCGCCACTGTCGGCCGCCATATTGAACTTTCCAACGTCATTAATTCTCCAACTTCCCGTGTAGGTAGAAGGCTGACCCCATCTTCACGAAATTTAGTAGGCGGCTTCCCTACGCTAACCGAAACTGATATATGTACTTATTTCGGTGGTATGATGCCACTGTCAGCCGCCATATTGAACTTTCCAACGTCACTAATTCTCCAACTTTCCGTGTAGGTAGGAGGCTGAAATTTGGCAGGCTCATTCCTTACAGCTTACTTACAAAAGTAACGGTCATAACGCTCGACAACGCCCGCCATGTTGAACTTTCTTATTTATGGCCCCATCTTCACGAAATTTGGTAGGCGGCTTCCCTGCGCTAACGGAAACCAATGTACGTACTTATTTCAGTGGTATGACGCCATTGTCAGCCACCATATTGAACTTTCCAACGGTCTTTGTTACTTATGGACCCATCTTCAAGAAATTTGGTACGCGGGTTCCCATCGCTAACTGAATCCTACTTGCGTACATATATACGTCCATAGCCTGCAGCTCGGTCACTATGTGAGGCGGCGTTGGGTCCCCCATCCCAATGCCTCCCAAGTTGTTGGCTGCCTGCCTATATAGGGCCGTCTGTTGCTCTGGTCTCTACATTTCCTTCCTTGCTTCGCCACAGGATTCACGTCTCCCTGCTGATAACTACAGCCTTTTTATTTAATCCACAGCTTCTCCGCTGTTTTATTGTTTGTTTATTACGATTATAGTTATTGTGTAGGTATTTTAGACTTACTTTACATTGTTCAGGTACCCATTTCCTTTATCGTTCCAACCGTACCCCTATTAACATGTCTATCGAGGTGATCACCATCGATCAAAGAACTGTCACTTACCGAGTGGTTTCCATGCTCGGAGATGGCACCTACCTTTTCCATTCTCTTTGTTACATATTGCACGGCCATATCAGGCTCACTCTTGATATCCGGAGGAACATTGTGTCTTATGTATTGAATGACTGGGACAGGTTCAAAGTGTGGACTGATGATGGTACAGGAGATAATTATACTACACAGGAGCACTATAAGAGTGAAATGCTTAAGCCCTTCACCTATGGTTCTGCATGTGAGTTTATGGCTTCCGCTGAATTGATCGGTTGTCGCTTTCAAGTGTACCGAAATGGCCAAATATTTTACACCTTTGGACAACCGGCAATGCCTCTTAAACATCTTAGATTCACAGGTGACGATTTGCGTAGTGGACACTTTGATGTTTATGAATGTTTAAACTCTCAAAAGCTGGATGTGAAGTTATTGATGAAACTGGTTGTATGCTTACTACGCTTGACGGATGCCGAATGTCACTTCAACACAAATCCTGCAAATACTGTCGTAATTAAAACAAACCATGAAACTCAAACCGATTGTGACAGCAGCAATCCAAGCTGTGAGATTTGAAACAAGATTACTTTTCACATGGCCAACTGTACATTGCATGCTCAAGAGTAAGCTCAGCGCACAGCTTGGTCATATTACAACCGGAGGGCCGAAATGACAATGTAGTATACAAAGAGATCCTTAACAAATAATTATTGGTATATTTTCCCTCAGTTTAAAAAGGTTTAATTTTCTTCTTAATAAAAATTTTAAGGCAGCACTTCGCCGCTGCGAAGCGCGGGTATTTTGCTAGTATAAATATATATGTGGGGATACTTGATGTTTCAAGCTGTATGCAATATGTATATTCAATTTAACAATCAAACCCTTCAAGTTCCAGTTATGCTAATAAATGACTGAGCACTAGGCAGTTGAAAATTATTAAAAGAAATAGTACAGTGGATCCATGCTGTTATTTTAAAATTAGTTCCTTAACAAGAACACAGGGACACAGATGGAAGCTCATTAAGTTTTAATAATTCACTGTTGGGTAGAAGTGACTCCCTGTTTAATAACAAAACAAGAAAAAAGTCTTCCATAGTAAAATAAACCAGCCAAACAGCCAAAGAAATTATAGCCTCTGTTGGCTTTCTGCTAAGGGTCTACCTGTGGAGCTCCATCCTATAGTAGGCTCGGGTCAAGACTGAGACGGCTCCTTCTAGACCGCCTCTCAGAGCAGTGAGGGCAAGGTCAATAGGCTACTTGGGGAGGACAAGACTGTTATTGACAGCACCACGTCTCATCCAGGAGTGGTATTGCATACCTGGACTGAGCTGACAAGGTGATCCACAGACAGCATAAAGTTTAGAAAATGTTTCTTGAAAGAGAAAGCCACAGACACCTTATGTTTATCAGGACAAGCATGGGCAGCAGATAGAAGTGCATTATGTAGGATGTCCACATCACTGATTAGGGCCGTAATTGGTTATGGACGTCAGGCATAATGGTTCAGCTCCAGCTAAATTATTGTCTTTATTGGATAAGGTCCAATGCAGAGCACTTAGAATATTCTTAGGAGCCTTTCCAACTACCCCAATAAATGCTTTATTAGTAGACTATTTGTACTACTCATTTATGTCAGTTCAAAATCTAAGTAATCAACATAGACCTCAGCTTTAATGTTTGCAGTGCATCATACAATGCATATGTCTCTGCTATATACCATTTGGTATAAGATTCAGAAAAGTGTTTATGTTTGTGATGTGCAATCTATTGGAATGACAGAGACATAGAAACCCACTTTTCCTTTTATTAAGGTGGACTAGCTGTGCTGCCCATCTAAGACTGGTGGAAGTTGAAGTAATCAAAGTAGACCTGAGTGCTAACAATTGCCGTGCATCATCTGTTGAAGTGTATTTTTTAATGCATTTAATAATAAAACGCATTGCATTTGTCATTCCAACAGATATCGCATCACAAACATAGTTATGAAATGCATAGCTACAAATGTTCGTAATGTGCCATTTGTGGGAATGACAGCTGCAATTAATATGTCACTGTTATTTCCTATTTGGTATGGGATTTGCAAAAGCAGTGTTAATTTTTGTGATGTGCCATCTATTGGAATGAAAATGGAATGCATTGTATTACTAAAAATGTTTGAGATGTGCCATCTTTTGGAATGACAGTGTCAGAGGAATCAGACTGATGCACAGAAAAACACACAGACACTTACCCTTTTAAAAAAATGGAAATGGGAGAATTACTATTGGGCTTGAGAACAAATTTTCTAAATCTTAACTATTGGCTATACTGTATTTATAGTAAAATCCAGGGTATGCAATAGAAGAAATACTAGATGATTTTTGGGAATATCAATATGGGGAAATGAAATGTGATTAATTCAGCAAAAGAGTTTAAAGACTGTTAAAATCATGAAAACAGAAAAGGCTGTTAGAATATTAGACAAAGTATCAGTCTTTACAGCAGAAATGATGGGTGTTATTCTTGCTGTAGAATGGGTAAATGAGGTAAAACCTAATAGAGTCATTATATTAACAGACTCGTTATCATATGAATGCTTTAGATTCAGAAAAAAACCCGTCAAATAGAAGTAATCTTTTATTTGAAATAAAACATGCCATAACTGGATTGTATTTGAATACTATAACCTTTAAGTTTTTGTGGATTCCTGCTCATAGAAGAGTGTATGGTAATGAAACTTTGCTTAGAACAGAAATAGATTATAACATTCCTTTAGGTAAATGTGAATTTAAATGTATAATTAAAAAGGAAGTTTTTAAGGAATGGAAAAACATTTGGGAGAGTAGTAGTAAAGAAAGACATTTATTTCAGTTAAAACCTTTAATAAAGAATATGAATAAATGGTGTCCTCAGGTGAGAAAGGAAAAAATAAAATGTAATAGATTAAATCCTGGACCTGTTGGACTGAATCAATATTATTATTATATTGGCAGGTACAAAATAGGCAAATGTGAGCAATATGGCATTAAAGAAGTGTTAGGATACTGTATGGTTTGGGGCTATATGGTAGGGTAAGACAAAGGATAATGTCTCAATTTGAACAAAAAGGACTCCCATTTAGTAATTTATACGAAATAGTATAGTATACAGAAATGTATCTTGCACTTTAGATCTAGAAGATTAAGTAATTGTAATTAAAATAGGTAAATGAAGTTGAAACCTTGATCAAGTAGTTATTTATGATCCCAGCTTGCCATTATCTAAAAAAAGGACAAGAAGAAGGAGTCAGTCATTCCATAACTCCTGTTTGAAGAACAAACAGGAGTTTTTTGTTCACTTGTTTTTGACTTTATCTGCCAAATCACCTTCCAGTTATACAGGGTTCACAATTCAGTGTCTCGGCTCTTCATCTTTGTTTTGTTTCAGGCTTACAGTCTTAGAAAAGCTGGAGCTTTTGGATACAAGGCGGATGTCCGCGGATGTCCACAAAACAAGATGAAAACTGCTGTTTCAAATAAAAGGCAAACATAAATGGAAGATGTGATCTTATTTTAAAATATGTACACAAGAGACACATTTTTTTCTGCTTGAACTGATTTCCTAAATGTCTGTCAGACTTTCTTGCCAGTTGGATCTTACTTCGCATCCTGGGTTGCTTATCCTTGACAACATTTTATTGCTACTTTTAAGTGAAAGCTGGAAGGAAAGCAAAGACAAACCTCAATAACACTGACACACCCATTGATTGTTGTATTTTAGTGTTAAATGTTCTATTCATTCAAAGGATAACCAGAGGGCGGTGAGTCAGAAAAGCCATGGCAGAGTCTTGTGTATGACTCAGTGAGTTGGCACCTACATACTGTTTGCTTTTTTAGTTTTGCTTCTGTCTGCATTTACAAGGCCTAATCATTGTAGCACAACATTCCCAATCGCATTAAATATTATCTTCTTATGTGTAAGTTGTAATAGAGATCTTTTACTGGAACCCAAAGAATAAAACTAATGTCTAAAGTCGAACCTGTTGTGTCAAGGTGTTAGGATTGGTTAGACATATATGCCACCTTTTACCTGAGAAGTCACATGTATTTAGTTGCCCTTATCCTGGGGTACAGACACAAGGAAATGTACAATACAAGAGGAGTGAGATAATCAATCTGATGTATTTTCCTGTTTAGTTTTTTCTCCATGAAATGTATACTTTATTTTGTACTACTAAGCCTAAGAATGTAAATATTGGGAGCTCCGTGGGTTAACAAAGTTTTTTGCAGAGAATTTCTTTTATAGAAAAGATCACGCTAAGAGTTAAGGGGCAATTCTTTATTTGGAAATGAAAAGTTAGAAAACCTGACAAACAGGTCTGTAGCAGGTGGAGGGCATGGCAATTAGTTCCACCTCACCAAATGGTTCTTAAAAATCGTAACTTTAGTAATGGCAGCTCAAATCAAGACATATTTTACTGGATCAAGATATAAATAGCAAATAGACTCGGGTGTGATCTTTCTAAACAATTGCTGGAGCTATAGTATGTATAGAAACTACATGTTTTAAGCAAATGTGTGGTTACCAGGTCTATATTCATATTAAATGCTTCATACAAGTGTGCAAAGCTCAGTAATGTCATTTCTATTGTGAGTCACTGCTTGTGGTTATGTTCATAACAGATTAGGAGAAAGACAGTAAAAACAAAGTAACGTAATGGTTGCAGGGAGGCAGAGTGGTTAATGTTGCTGCCTCTTGGCTCAACTCCTGAACCCATGCATGGAAACTTTGTCATTAATAATTTAAATTATTTTCAATTAAAATGAATTAAGTTAATGTCACTTGCAAATACACTGGAAAGTATTCAACGGAACTGAACTGAGTGTACATACAGAAGAATGGCACAGTGGTTAAAACTCCTGGCTGAAGTGTCTTAAGACAGGTTTCTGACTCTGACTCAGTTACTTTCTGTGAAGAGTTTATATTCTCTGTGAGTGCTCTAATTTTTCTTTCACTTTCTAAATTATGTGCATTAAGTTTTTTGGAAACTTTAAACTAATTGGGACAAGTGTGTATACCCTGCAAATGGACTGCCACCCCATCCAATTTTGCTCCTGCCTTGTACTTCATACCTCTGGGATAGGCTTTCTCTCCCGTAACCCACAATCAAATAGTCAGGATAGATCAGGGCATTTCAGGTTCAGTCCTATCCCCCCTTGTGGGTGCTGGCTTTTGTCCCAACCAGTTTCACAATCAGTCACTCATTTTTATCCTTAATTCAGCTCATTGTTTAATTAGCTGACCTTCTTCCTGCCCTCTCTTATTTTATATTCAGAAAAGAACAACGGCGTGATATTTACATTTATGAGAAGTTGAGACTATTGTAGCCATAGCTTTAAATACTTAACTCTGCTTTGTCATTTTCTTAGAGCTTATTCTCTTAACTGTGTTTGAAATACTGGTCATTAATGATCTGTGGCGTGGACACAAGACAAATGACACTAAATGCTAAAGGGCAGAAGCAACTTCAGTGTTATCTACTTGCGTGCTTATTAGCAAACTTCAGTTTAAATAACCTGACGATTTACCGAAGAACACAGTATTAAACAACAATATAAAAAGAATGAAGCCATCCTCATCTAACACAAATAATTGCTTGCTTCCTTCAGTAGTCATTTAGCATAAAAATTATGTAATTTCTGGAGTAACACAAGAAAACATACAGACTGGGGAAAGACAACATGCTTAATTAATGGAGGAGTCCAATTAAAATATAAGAAACAAGAGGAGACCTTTCAGTCCATCAAGCCTGTTTGTTTAGCTGCTAGTTAAGCTGCCCCAATATCTCATCCAGATACTTCTTAAAGGATGTCAAGGTTTCTGCTTCAACTTTATGTCTTGGTAGTTTGTTCCAGAGTCCCACAACTCTTTGCAGAAAGAAGTGCTTCCTGGCTTCAGTCTTAAACGCACTTCACCTTAATTTCCATTTCCTCCAGTATGTGATTCACCCTTAAAGAAAGAATGTTGCTGGATCTACTTTATCAATGCCTTTAAAGATTTTAAATACCTGGATTAGGTCCTCACACAGTCCCCTTTGCTCGAGACTAAACAGGTTTAATTCTCCGAGTAGGAGTAGGATATGCCCTTAAGTCCACTTGGTTGCTGTGTTCTGCGCAGCTTCAAGTACTGCTATGTCTTTGTTGTATCATGGTGATCAGTATTGCACACAATACTCCAGAAGAGTATCATTAAAAAAGTTTAGAATTTGTTTTGAAAGCATGTTAGATTTTGTAAGATGTCATTCTAATCCTGTTTCTTTCGATACTTCATATTGTTTACTTATTATTGGACTGATGCCTTTATCCAGGTGACTTACAACATTGGTTACATTTCTTTTGTTTTTCCAATTGCAGCACAGTACAATCTAACTGGAGCACAACAATATAAATGAGCACAACTAATAGTATTATTCAGAAGCAAGGACTACAGGTTTGTAATCATAATAAAGTGTTTTATTCCCACAAACAACTGTCCATGCATTTCCCCGTATATTATTCAGCACACAATCCAAATACTTCCAAATTGTAAAAAAATGTCAACACACTAATTGGAAAATCTGTGCCCATTGCGTAACTTTGCTGAGATCTCTGTTGAAACTGAAATGGAGGTGCTTGTGAGAATATCAGGATATTTTTTTTCAGGAGAAAAAATTCTAGTAACACTCAATTCTTTTTTGAATTGCCTAAAGACTTATTGGCTACTGCTTTTATTATTACAGAAAAACATACAAGTTACCAACTCCTGCCATAGTATTTTCATTTATATATTATCAACTTTTGATAATAAAATTGAAAAGTTTTCTTTGTATTCCCTCAATTGAATTCTTGAGGGCATCAATATTTTTATTTATTGAATCCAACTATCCTCATGGCACTAGGAAACAAAGCAGAAACCAAAAGAGGATTTTGGGAATCTGGAACAAATTACTAAATCATATAGTTAAAGCAAAAATCTTCACAACTTTTTAAATCTGGTTGAGATATTGTGACAACTTAGCTATTAACTAGCAAAATGAGAACAGCAGACTGAATGGAATCCTCTCTTGATGTTGTAAGACTAGAATAAGTGTTAATTCATTAGACTGATTTGGAGTGGCCAGTGTTGCAAATTGACACACATCTATTTCATGGCCCACTCAGGCCTATGCTGGACAGTTTAGATGTGCCAGTCCAATTTAAATGTGTGTCTTTGGAACATGCTAGCATTTGGGAGAAAATCTACATGCAAACATGAAGAGAATGTACCAAACTATTTAATTTATGACCATGCTAGGATATGAAACCATTCCTTTGGAGTTATAAGGAAACATTGCAAACTTGCCATTGAGTTACACTGCTTTCCACATTGGAGTTCTTACTGCAATAACAGTATAAGTGAGAAATGGTTAAAGACTTGATTAATGTTTATTAACATTCACCTTAAGAGTGCAATTTCCAAACCGCCAAAGTGAACACGCAACTGTCAACTTGACCATTGCCCAGAAATCCTCTGCTGGAAGGGTGTGGGACGTGGGGTACAGCTATGATAACACAGCGTATGCTGCACAACAAACAGAAACACCCTATCTCTGTGAGCAAATTATAAAAGGGTGGCACATCTTCCAACTTTCCAATGTTGATATCAGTTGTAAAGGTTACAGTATAGAGGAACAAGATTAAATGCAGCAAAATATCTATAAAATATTCAGTGGTAGAATATAAATCGAATAATTGTGATATAAACCTTAAAAAAATAAAAAAAAATTCCTTTGCCTTATGTCCATATCCCTAGATGTTGAATGACAAAGAAACATATATTCAAGCCAAGTGTTATTTTCAGAGTAAATAAATAACTGCTCAACATACTGATACAAGGTGCATTCAGTTCAGACACACAGAAACAGCATATATACATAG
>JANRMT010028174.1:146139542-146151758 GCA_026402145.1 Polypterus bichir lapradei
ACACACACACACACACACACACACACACACACACACACACACACACACACAGAGCTCTCCGATGTCTGAGGTGCTTCACACTTTTTAGGCTTGTGAAAGAGCTGACAAATGGAAATCACTTCAGAGATCTTTCATGCTGGCACACAACTGTCCAAGACTGAAAGACAAAAGCAAGGTTGTACCTGGCTGTACAATTTTCATAAACTCACATTAGAATGATAAAGCAAAATTATTTTTTTATCTTCCTCTTTCGCTCCACTGAAAGCATTCTCAATGCTTTTTATAGTATCTGATCATTAGAGTAATCTGCATTCTTGTTTTCACTGCTGGTTACCAATCATCTACTGTAACAGGGAAACGAAACATGAAGCTTTCATTATTTGTCCTTTAAGATCTGCTTTACATAAACATCAATGCACATGCCAAAATTACAGCAGAAGTTGCTAGGATCTTTCAAATGCAAAAAATAAAAAATAAAAAATACAACCTATGACCATCCCACCCTTGGCAGCTCTCTTGATGGTGGAATGAAACTGCCAAGAACAGTAACAAGAAAATAATATGTAGCCCAGTCATATCATCCTCCAGTACTTTTAATTTAGGCAGTGGATTCTAAACCAAAAGTTTCCCTTGAGCAACTCAAGACAACATGACAGTATTTTGTAAAAAAAAAAAATGTTATATTGCATGTAAATAACTGCAAACTTTAAAAATAGGAACTGATATCAAAATAACACTCCTTGCCTGGGGCATTGCCTTTGACTGCTCCCTCCTTAAGACATTCTATTCATTCCAAATAATTACATTTTTAATGCATCCTTACTGAAAGTAGAAGTATTTCCTTAGCATACTCTAATTATATGCTGTACATTCATGGTAATGTTACACATGTGACCTGCTGATTAAATAGTATTATTGTGAACTCCCAAACCTCCAGCATTCTCCAAATGCATAGTATGACAGTGTCAGAAAACATTGTTACAAATAAACAGCTTTTGAAACATCACCCTTTGTATGGTGAACTCTAGTTTACAAGTATGGCAGTATACTTCCATTCTTTATATTTATGCTGTATATTTGAAGCATAGGATGGCTGAGTGATTTACTCAAAACCAATCCAACAACCTTACCTTTGGAGTCCCGTTCCTCAGTCACTATGTCACACTGCTTATTAACTATTACAAATTTTTCAAAGGAAACGTTACAACATGTGAGGCGCTTACTATCTTATTTGTTTACATGCATTCGAGGGTCATTATCAGATTTTACAAAGAGATCTTTGTGATGCATTTAACTTCTCTCACTTAATTCAATTTACGTCCACACCATAAGTGATACCAGCCACAACCGAAACCACCAAGAAGGGAACGCTGGTTCATATGCAGGCACAAACGTGGAGATTTTCAATCTACAGTCAGTCTGACATTACATTTATGGACTACTAGCTGTGTGTGGTCGTCAGGACAAAAAACAACCCGAAGACTCCCTAGCAGTTTTACTATATTCGTGAAATTGGAGAGGTGTCAGGTAGCCCTTAAGAATTACTCAGGGCAGAGGAAGTGTACCCACCTGTGCTTGCTGCCCCACTGGCTTTCATAAGAAGACACTGGCAATCTACTCTATATATTTAAAATCCTAAGCTTAATGATTTTGTGCAACGATTTTATGTGACGCTTTAAATCAGGCTTATGTTAAAACCTACATATATATGTTTGGTATCATTCTTTTCAGAATTTATCGAACTTTAATGTGATGTTACATTTTCAGATTCTTATTCTGTTTTTAAATTACAAACTAAAAAATATCAAGAACTCACGTCCTACGAGATGAGACTTTGTGCCAGGAGACTTAACTCCGCCAGGGGCCGGAAATAAAAGACAAAGAGTAGGACAGCTGCTGTACAGGCTTTTAAATGTTCAAAGCGCCACACGAGATGCAGATCACGTGACACAGTAGCAAGCCAGAAGCTGATCAAGCAAAGAAGAGGTAAAAAAAAAAACTGTACTTGTTTCCCATTGTATCACTGTTTAAGAGGGGGTTTCGGAGGAGCAACCACATCTCCTTGGGTTGCGTTCAGCCCCCCTCTTCACAACACAAGCGTCAGAGACGCGAAGTGGCTGGCATGTAGCGCAGGCCGGAGGGTTGGCAAGCGAAGCGAGCAGGGGGCGAACCCCCTAGTACCATATAAAAGCCGTATCGCTGGCATATGAGCCCTATTAATTTTAATACCTTAAGATAGACAACATTTTTAGTGAAAACTTCAAGCCTTGCCCTCCATTGCTAAGGTGTTTTACTTGCACGTTGTTTAGCCGTGGCAGTTGTTTCATGTCAATGTTGTGTCTTTTCATCTGTGTCATTAGCATTAGCCGTTGTTATTGCACGGCACACAGCTTTTTCATAGTGAGAAGTGAGGTGCAGGCAAGTGGCAAAAAAAATTTTAATGTGCGTACAGGCACCATCTAGTGGCTCTGATTGAGCATGAGCAGTGCGGACTGCACCATACCCACATAGATCTTTCATTTATATATTTCTAATGGGAAAGACCTGGAGTTTCCACAAGACCCTGTGGGCACAAAACCCAGAGGATAACATGTTCGCTTCACACAGAAGGCACTCCTGCTCATAATCAACTTCAGTCCAAGCTCTTTGAGAAGAGGAAGCCACTGCATTGCCCTGCTTGTAGGCTCATTGTATTAGCAAATGAAAAGATGCCTTTTAGCTTTGAGTCAGAAATAAAGAGAGCATCGCTCTTAAATGTCTTACTCCCATAGAGAATAAAAGATCAAAAAAGACATCGATCTCCTTAATATCTTTTTTTTTTCTCCTCGACAACAGCGATATCTGAAAGAAATAAAATGGAGACATTTTCCTAAAAATATTCTCACAAGTGTCTCCCCTTAAGCAAATTTACACAATGGGCTCAGATCTTCCAAGTCATGTCTTGACATTTTTTTTTGCAATTTGAAAGTATTTGCATTGTGTGTAATACATGGTGAAATGTTTGGATGGTAGCAATAAAACACTTTACTATGATTACAAAATTGTACAGTAGTCCTTGCTTCTAATTAATTCTATTAGGTGCTCTAATTTATATTGTTGTGCTGTAGTTAGATTATACTCATTCTGGAAGAAAAGGCAGCTAGTGTATTGAAGAGGTTAAGACTTGAACTTCAAACCCTGAGGTTGTGGGTTCAAATGCCACCACTGCGTGACCATGTGGAAGTCACTTCATCTGCCTGTGCTCCAATTAACAAAACAAAAGAGATGTAACCAATTGGCTAGACTAGAAAGCAATCACATAAACTATTATCCTAAGAAATTCTAAGAAAAATATCTGTGAAAAAGTTGATTCTGAAATGAAAACACAAATGATAATCTCTTTTAAGTTTCAAGAGCCATCAAAGATCAGCCTTTGAGAAGTAAAATTTTCCTATGGGCTGGACTATAACTGCTACCTAGAAGCACTTCTCCAAATTATAGGTGGCCCTAACCTGAATGTAAGGCTTAGCCAAACAAATATCAAATGGACACTGTTCTGTAAGCCGACATCAAATAAGCAGAGCATGAGTCGGTGCATACTTAGTGGCCTGATAAAGCCGTTTGGAGCAGCAGCAGAGGCTTTGTGATGACATTCTGACTATGAGCTTCTGGGAATTTGCATTGGAAGCCGTCTCAGAAAATCTGTTTTTAATCAACAAATCATATGACTATTTGCATAACTCATTTCTGAAAGCAATCATAAACAGCAAAGTGGGCATCTGCGGCCTTTTCCAAGTTTGGGAAGGAGATTGTGGAGAGACGAGCAAATGCAAGTGGGAAAAGTCACAGTGCTAGACACCATCTTGAGACCACAAGTGGATTGAAAGAGTGCTGAATTCATTTAAAACTAACTCAGGCTTAACTTGTTACCTCTTGCACTTCCTGCTCTTATTGTGAAATTGGGACAAAGTAGATTTTTATACTAACACTTATTACTTTGAATTTTTATTTTTTTTTGCAATTAACACTTTTGGAACAAACTGGGCATGTGCTTGAATGACTGATAAACCAATGATTAATCAATGGCATCCAACTGAAATTAGAAATACCAAAGCAATGTATAGGTTGCATGTAGCTGCATTGTCTTTCTACTTGCCACCAGGCAGTTAGCATATTTTGAAATGTGCTCACCACCCCAATATATTCCTTTAAGTCCATCCTATAATCAAATAATTGTGACTTTATTTTATTGTGCCAAAAGTTACATCACTGTGAAATGATGATGTGGACCCACCAATGAGCCATTCATGAATTTTAAAGAAAGTTTGATAGTCAATTTAAAGTTTGTTGATACCTGAAAACCTGTGTGTAGCTCATCAATAGCACAAATAGAACTATTAAGTAAGTACTTACAGGTGATGTGGCCTGCTGTTTATAATCACCAAACAATCATACTATGTACATTTTTGAACTCTTAAATTCTCGGTGTCCTCCAAATACATAGGGAGAAGATTTACATAAAATTAGCTAGTGCCACATTAGCAATGATTCTCTCGTTACTAAAAACTAAAATAAAACTTGTTAGCAACAAAATAATCATTGTTAACTAAAACTAAAATAAAAATGAAGAAACGTCTGAAAAGTAACACTAAATGAAAACAAAACTAGTTTTTGTAATTTTAATTTTGATTCTCCCCAAACTAGTTGTTGTGCATAATGTACATTTGAGCGTGCAGTTGCCAGTATGTTTAAAACCATGTCATTGTAATATTATCTTATCTTCTTCTATAATACGCTACCATGGCTGTTCGTTTGTCCAGGATTTTAAATCACCTGTTGCTCGCAAATCATTTCACCTATTGACTTGAAATTTGGTAATCATATACTACGTGACGTCTACTATTCGCTTTCGGGGAGATGATTTTTATTACTCTTTTTATTTTTATTGTAGAATCAACTCTCGGCAGCGCACAGCAGGGCGGCCGTGCACCGCGTGCGTATGGCCGCCGTTCTCATTCTCTACCACCTTCGCTAATCACTCTGGAGGCAGATTGAAGACTTAAGTGCCAGCTTAAGTGAAAAATTAAAGAAAACGCACTAAGTAATTGCAACACAAACACTAACTTAATCAATTTTAACGCGAAAAGATGCAGATGAAAGAAGAGAAGCAGCGGGCCGCTAGGGTGGAGAAAAGAAGAGCTGCTCAGGGAGCAGCAAGCACATCAACCTCTGAGCAAACGAATGCTAAACAGAGACAGAGAAAGAGTCTGAAAACTAGGAATGCTCAAGTCAAGTGTATTCACTGCATGTTATCGTGCAGTGCGCCGTTACTGGTAGAAGAATATTTATTGATGTGCATATGCAAGAACTCCTTGCTGCTGCCTTTGGAATTCTGACATCAGCAGCCATATTCTGTGGATTTCATTGGTCATTTTCAGCTGTCAATCAGCTTTCCCTTCTAGAACCGAAAAAGAATACCAAAGCTTCATCACTTGTCAGTGATTTATCCTATGAAGTGTTATTGGCCATAGCTGACCATCAGTCACAGATGTCCTGGTAGCTGTCAGCGAATGTCAACTTTCGCCAAACTTCAAGGAAAAGGAGCTTACAACATACCACATGTTCCTTTGGAAGATACAGCTATGTGGTTTGAAAATTAGAGCCACGGAGGATCTGTCAAACTTGAATATCCACCATGGTTTCAAATTCAGTCAGAATTTAGAGATTGAAAAAAAATGTGTTATCTTGTTGTTATCTACTGTATATATTTTCTTAATATCTACTCCAAAGCAGGTAGGAATTTCAGCAACTGCCATCTATGACCTGCATCTTCTGTTTATGAAAACAAATTATGAGAAGTACTTACTCACTAGCTTTGCTATTTGCGAAATGTAGTGTAAAGTTTTGAAGTCTAATTTTGATGTTCTGAAATGATAAGATGTATTATATTGCATAATAATATCTAGCTATCAAATCTTTGTAAACTAATAGAAGAAAATATCCCTGTATATGTTAGTATGTGGATCAGAGTACTGTAGGGAGCTGTAGATGTTTACTAGGGTGAAAAATTACCTGCTTCATTTTGAAAAGATACTACTTGCTTGCTGATGGCATCACTGCAGTGACAGATTAAGCAGATGTGTAGCACGCAATCAGTGTTATCAACTGAGCCAACGCTATATGTAGACATTTACTTTTAATCAGGTTATTAGTACTGATGTGCTAATGTGGGTGGTGTGGCGTCACACACTGCTATGAGTTCAGATGTAGCTAGCCTGCTCAGTGTCTGTATGGAGTGTGCATGTTCTCCCCATGTGCTTATTAAATGAATGATCAGAGATGTTGCCATAAAATCTTTAGTTTCTGATGCAAATAATATACTTGTAGAAATGCACTATACAGTCAGTCAGTCATTTTTCAACCCACTATATCCTAACACAGGATCACAGGGGTCTGCCAGAGCCAATCTCAGCCAACACAGGGTGCAAGGCAGGTAGAAATCCCGGGCATGGCCACAGCCCACTGCAGGACACAAACATACACACACACCAAGCACATACTAAGGACAATTTAGGATTGCCAATGCACCTAACCTGCATGTCTTTGAACTGTGGGAGGAAAGCCACGCAGACACGGGGAGAACATGTAAACTCCACGCAGGGAGAACCTGGGAAGCGAACCCAGGTATCCTTACTGCGAGGCAGCAGCACTACCACCGTGCCACCGTGCTGCCCATTATACAGTATACATGGAAAAAACTTTAATCTGCACTTCTGTTTACTGCTGTTATTAATTCACATGTTCACTTCAACATCATTTAAAAAAATAACCAAAGTAAGATTTCCCCATAAAAATACACTTTCAAAGTTTGGAAATAAGTAGATAACATTCAGGCAACATCAGGAAATATCAAAAATAAATATAAAATATGAGTAAATGTGTGCATTGCTCTTACTGCTTGCAGAGGGAATCCCAAAAATAAAAATAAAAGAGTTTTTAAAATTAAATACCCATTTGCTTAAACTAATTGCAGACTAAAGCTACAAATGAGAGCTCAGCACACTACCTATTTGATTCTTGCATTTTTTGATTATTTTGGAAGCCATTATCATGAAAAAACTTGGTTCTGTCCCAGAGAAAAAATGTGCAGCATGAATGATATACAATTTGTCAAGTATAAAGAGAACTGTACTTTTACACTTGCCATAATTTGACTGTGTGCGAGTAACACAAAACTAATAAAATGTAAGAAAAGCTAAAAGTTAACTGCTGAAAAACTCAAATTAATTAAAACCAAATAAGAATGAAAAAATAAAATTGGAAAATGGCAAAAAAAAAAAATAGATTTAGAAAATTACTAAAAATAAAAAAATAAAACAAAAAATAAAAAAAAATAAAAGAACAAAAAGCTAAAACTAAAAAAATTATGAATTAAAATTTAATGAAAAATAAAAAAATATTTTAAAACTAAAATAGCACTACACATTTGCAGGCGACTCTTTATTTTCTCGCTGACCAGCCATCACTAGAATTCATGAAGCAGTCATTTATGAGTCAAACAAATGTCACTGCCTTGCTGTAGTGAAAGACTGAATCTCAAAATGTGAAGTCTCACAGATGTTCTTCAGAGATGAGACAGTGACAAACACATGAAGACAGATACGGTAACTTAACGTCTCTTGTTTATGTCACAGTAAACTCTACCTTTATGCAATAAAACAGTCATATGTTGTGTGTTTGACAATGGAGCACACTATTGTTCATGAACTTATGTGGCACTCATCCACGCAGAATATATCAACCTAACAGGGTTACTTTGAACTGTGAGTGATCAACATTCCCTACAAGAATACCATTTATGCAATAGTAGAATATGCAAACATCCCACAGAGCAAGGTTACCCATGATGCCACTCTCTTCTCCTTTTTATACAATTAAAAAAGGTCCATGGTTTAAAAATAATGAGTGAGACATAATTATTAAAAATTTGAAAGACAGCATGAGGAAAAACTATAGGTTCCCAAAGAGACTGGAATATACTGTATGATGAAATGGCCACCAAAGAAAGGTGTTTGGACTCCAGCCCTGTCTGGACATCTCTTCCTGTTTCTACCCTTATCTTACCTTATCTTATCTCCACCTCACTCTAGTTCTTTTAATTTTCTTATTAGACTTTTATTTAAAGATAGAAATGTGTATGACACAAATCTATATATATAAAAGCCAAATACCACTGACTCACTCATCATGAAATCACCCGAACCATGAGGACTTGGGACTTGAAATTTGGAATGTAGGTTACCCTTGGCCCATAGGTGCTCGCTAAGAAACGGTTAAAAAAATTTCATGGTCCAAGCGCGAAATTTCTTATAGTTTTTTAGACCCATTTGTATGTTTTTCATGAGAGAACTACTTAACGGATTTAGATCAGGTTTTTTTCTATAATTCACTTGAATATTCCGTTGATTTTGCAACTTTCTCATCACGCTAAGTATCATAGTTCACTTGTGTTACCGATTTAAAAGTGTGAGTCCGAGAGAGACTCATCGAGCTGCGGGAAAGGGGGCAGCGCCCTCCTCAATCACACGTCTGCCTCAGGGCGTAACCTTAACTTCGCTTCGTTAGCGAACAAGTGAAGCACTCTACGGATTTAGTTTTGTTTTTCTATGATTTGCTTGAACATTCCGGTTGATTTTGCGACTTCTCTCATTGCACTAAGAATCATAGTTCTCTTGCAGGAACTATATTTTCGCGCTAATCCGAAACAGAGGCTGGGGGTTGAGGGGTGGGAGAAGAGTGACATCAGGAGTAGAGGGCTGGGCGGGGCCCTCCTCACTGTCTTGTTTCACTAATACGGGGGCAAAGCAACAGGGGATGGCTAGTATGTCATAAGAGAACAAGTAGCCCATTCTGGACTTCAGAGCAGATATCCCAGTCATGGACATAAGGAAGGTTATGTTGTCATTCTGCCATAACTGGTGTCTGTTTGCAAATGGATAGGTGCTGGACACAATAGTGTGACTCAATGATTCAGAAGCAAGTTATTTTGAACACATTGATGAAAAATATACTGTATATCCAGGTTTGAAAGTTTGAGCAAGAGGAACCAGAGATTCTCAAGCAGCAAACAATCCCAAAGTCAGAGGATGGCTACATTCAAAATATGAACATACACAAGAAAGAAAATTATCATCAAAAATACAAATCCTAAACAAATAAAAATAAAAACAAAGCAAGAAGGCCTAAACCTGTCTAGTTATGTTTCACTAACTAACCTCTGAACAGAATTTGTTTTTAGAGCTTTAATCCAAAGCTCGGATGTCTAAATAACCACTCCACCATCTTGAACAACATCAACGTAATGATGTCACATGTAACGACACTCATATGGCTCACGACAATACCATTGCTATAAACAATTTAGCCAGGGCAATAAAATAAAAGTTTCAAAATGGCATTGCCCATCAGAAGAAACAACAAAATTGGGCAGTGATGACATCATAAACAGAATGATAAAGTTTGAAAACAAAAAATGCATGATTAATACTGACAAAATTAGTCCAATATGCACACTAAAAGTAACATTCATGACATGACACAAGGAGTCCAGTTTGCATTATGAATTCCATTCAAGGATGGGCTTCAGCTGCCGTGACCGAAGTGGCTTTGAAATCAGAAGGATGCACTTATAATTAATCACTTATTTATTCATTGATTTTATTTATTGCAACAACAACACCAGTTGCATGAAATTTAATGAACAGTAAATTAAGACATTCAAATTAGTTTATTTCTATGTGCATCTCATTTGATAACCACCTATGTTACGTACCTAAAACGCAGCCATACTGATTTCCTTATTAGGCATTATGGAGATCGGATGTAAGAATAGAAAAAAAAAAGTGAAGCATTACTGAATAATTATAAATACATCTATATCTATGTTAAATGACAAGTCGACTATCTTCTGGGAAGCGTTAAGTGCTCCTATCAAAAGAAATGTGCTTTATCGTTCTCACAGATGACCCACACTGAAGTATTATGATGTGTAGCTATTTTTTTCTTTTTCCTGTTTTTGGGAACATGCCTTCTTGTTTCCTCCCATGAGGCAATGCAAAACGTACTGTGACTTTCAACAATGGCAAAGCCCAGAACTAACAGTGACGCTTCCATTTAGCTAGCTGATTCATCTTCATAAGCAAGCAAAGAAATTAAAAAAAAACCCGGGACACCGCAGGCGTTTTGCCAGGACCCCACCTTTTATTCGCACACAGGGTGATGAGAAAGTTTGAAAAAGAAAAAAAAAAATGAATACCCTAAAAATAACTCAGCATGGTCTCTGTTTAGACAGAACTTTATCAGCAGGCTACAGCCCTTTATCGCTGTGAGTGGGTATGATTCCACAGGAAGCTGGAACTCCAACGGTGAATGTTCAGCACACTGGATAGCGTAATGCCACTCTTACTACAGTACTGTGAAACATATCAAGAAAGCAAGCTTCATTGCATAGAGAACATTTAACTATGGGCATCAGAAAAAAAGCACTTCTTGGCTAAATGTAACACAGCATTTTGAATGAATGTGAAACCTGGCAGCAGGAAAACTAGAAAGTGTGAGTAACAAATCAAAGAAAATTAGCTTTTTGAGAAAATGGGCACCTTAACCTTGGAGGCTTTGAAAGCAGCGAAGGCTAAATAACCACACTTTATCGTCTATACAGTCACTGATTGAGCAAGTGTAATCACAAACACAATCAAATAAAGTATCAAATACAAATTAAACAAATCATTGCTTCCATATGTAGCCGTAAACACACTGCAAATATCCATTCATCCATTGTCAAGCCCACTTAATCCCTGAATATCTCAGCAGTATCTGGCACAATTCAAGAAACAATCTAGTTCATCACAATGCACTCATGCTCTGACTTATTGGTTCCCTTTGACCAGATGATGTACAGTACAGGTCATTGCAAAACTGAGGCTCTGTGGGTTACATTGTTGGTTCACAAGTGGGTCACCTAAACCAGTGTTTCTCAACCACTGAATAGTGACCCACATTGCTGCCACTGGATCAAGTGTTGCCATTGTTGACTCACAAATGGGTCACCTAAGCAATCAGCAGTGTGGCAGGATATGTTTCCCCATTTCTAAGTGAGCTTGTTTTACCTACAGAGAGCCCCAGTTGCGCTCATTTCACCAAGGGTGCAGTTTGCAATTGCTGTTAGTCAGTCATGAGTAAACTTAAAAAAGCAAAATGGGGTTATGGGAAGACAATGCTTTAACCACATAGAGTGATGTCAATCTAAACAAACCTTAACAGGCCCTCCAAACGTCAGAATATATATGAGACCTTGTGAAATAATAACGATAATAACAAAAGATTTATGACTGTGGCTGGTTTTAGCAATTTCTAAAACATTATTACCCCGTTGATTTAATATGACCCTTTGCCATATATGGACGGATGGATCTGTATATATATACCTGTATATATATATACTCAGCAAAAAAAGAAACGTCCTCTGACTTTCAACTGTTTTTACTTTCAGTAAACTTAATGTGTAAATATTTGTATGAACACTAAAAGAGTCAACACCATAAGACATAAACTAAAAATGTTTCACAATGTGTCCCTGAATGAAGGGAGGCTCAAAATCAAAAGTACCAGTCAGTATCTGGTGTGGCCACCAGCTGCTTGAAGTACTGCAGTGCATCTCCTTCTCATGGACTGGACCAGATTTGTCAGTTCTTGCTGTGAGATGTTACCCCACTCTTCCACCAAGGCACCTGCAAGTTCCTGGACATCCCGGGCAGTTGTTGTGGCCATCCTGTACCTGTCACGCAGGTGTGATATTCGGATGTACCGATCCTGTGCAGGTGTTGTTACACGTGGTCTTCCACTGCGAGGATGATCAGCTGTCCTTCCTGTCTCCCTGTAGCGCTGTCTTAGGCGTCTCACAGTGCGGACATGGCAATTTATTGCCCTAGCCACATCAGCAGTCCTCATGCCTCCCTGCAGCATGCCTAATGCACGTTCACGCAGATGAGCAGGGACCCTGGGCATCTTTCTTTGGGTGTTTTTCACAGTCGGTAGACAAGTCTCTTTAGTGTTCTGCATTTTTAGAACTGTGACCTTAAATGCCTACTTTCTGTAAGCTGTTAAGGTCTTAACGACCATTCCACAGGTGCATGTTAATTAATTGATTATGGTTAATTGAACATGCATGGAAAACAT
>JANRMT010028174.1:146151858-146164134 GCA_026402145.1 Polypterus bichir lapradei
GGTGTCATTTTGCTTGGCTCTTCTCTACATTCGTAATGGCTAACACGGTACAACACCCTAGTACTACAGACACTTTAATCATGTAGTTTTTGTCATTAAAGTAGAACATCATAAACTTCATCTTAAAATTGTTTAATTTACTAGTTTCTAAAATCCCATCGTAATTAAAGTAGCACGTTAAATGCTTTGTTTTGTATGTGTTCTTCTATGTGCTGTGTGTGTGAATCACTATGTGCTTCTTAAACGGGCTTTCTCTTCCTCTGACAGGACACAGAATCCATTACATTCATGATATTACAGCTCTCTGAATAATTTAAATAGTAAGATGTATACTTGATATCATTTTCATGATGATAGGAATTAAAGCACATATTAAACATGGGAACACGGTGGCGCAGTGATTGTTCATGCCTCATGCAAGATGCTTGCTACACTGTGTGCGACCTTCGATGAAATAATTTATTGCAGCAGTACTATCTCTTTCAAACATACTAACTAACCCCCAATTCCTGTCCTTCCTTTTCTTTCTCCAAATACTCAATCGCCACTCGGTCAATCGTTAAGCCATCTGTAAGCTGAGAATGCCGATTTTTCAAAACTTTTAAGGAACATTGAAATATCTTCGTAGTACATGTTTAATTATTCAATCCATCTATCCTTCCAGTGTCGCACCAGCCCCAGCAAGAATAAAGCGCGAGGCAGGAACAATCCATGAATGGAGTGCCAGCACCTTGCTAGCGCTGCAACACCATGTCCTTATGTTTAATTATTAACAATATAGGTTATTTAAATGAAGTTAAAGTTTTATCTGTATTATATAATAAGCATATTTTGCTGCATTTCATCTTAAAAATGATATTGTCATCGTATGTAAATACGTACTTTATAAAGTGGCTCAGGTTGTGCAATATTGTATCTGTGTCGCAAGTTTACAGTGAGGTAATTGTACTTATAGGTACAAACAGTTCTACATGGAGCACTTGACGGACTGATTGATTGCGTTTATAGTTCTTGGGATGAAACTGTTTTTGAACTGCGAGGTCAGTACAGGAAAGACTCTGAAGTGTTTGTCACATGAGAGCAGTTCAAATAGGCAGCGTGTGCTAGATGCTGTATACCGATCTAATTCTCTTTCCGATCAGCTGCTGTAAAGCTGTGATTCCACACTCAGATATAGTGATATAAATACTCCGAGTGGTGCAGTGAGATTAATATGGAAAAAGATGATCCGCTGTGCAGTTCCTAACGGGAGCAGCTGAAAGAAGAAGAAGGTGCAGTAAGAGTAATGCTAAAGCAGCTATGGTATTTGGAATAGTTTGGCTATTCCGTGGACAATTATATTGTTACAGGTTATTTACAATCAGATGCCTTAAACTAATAAACAATGTGAGGTTAATTTCAATGTATATGATAAAGCTGTGTCAGGGATGTGGATCTAAAAAAGAAAGGGAAACCACACTGGAACAACCGTGAAAATGTGCATGGCTTTACACCAAGTTTAGGTTTTATACATCGCGATTTGAACGTGGAAACGGGAGTATGCAACATTTTTGTGCTTACGGACTGTTTATACATGAGGCCCCTGGAGGGTCCCAGTGGATACAGGTTTTCATTCTTACTCTTTTCTTAATTAATGTACTGGGTTTTTTTTGCTAATTAACTTCTTTTAAATTAATTTTAATTGACTTGTTTTTTTAAGATTTGTTCCCCTGATTTCCTTCATCGTTCCTCTGAATTGTTTTATTTCTTTCCTTAAATGGCACCCAAACAGAAATGAAATATGAAGCAAAGTTCAAAGTTTGTCATGTGCACAGTAAGGTAACACGTTTCCCTGTACAGTGAAATTCTTTCTTTGTTGTCCACACCAAATGACAAAACCAACGTATAAAAATAAACATAAATAATAAGTAGCAGATAGATAATAAGTAACAGAGGCAGCATAAAGTATAAAAAAACAAGTATAAAGTTTAATTATGCAGGTAGGTGTCTGATGGAGGTCAAAAACAGTTGTGTAAATAGAATGAGGTGAACCATGGTTATAAACTCCACTCAGTTATTTAGGAGTCTAATTGCCTTGGGAAAGAAAGAGTTCTTTAGCCAGGAAGTCCTGCATTTCATACTTCTATACCTCCTGCCTGAGGGTAGAAGTGTGAACAGTTCATGTTGGGGTGGGTGGGGTCCCTGAGGATCAAGGCAGTTCTCCTGTGGACTCTGCAGTTGTAGGTGCTCTGCAGAGAGTGCAGTGGGGTCCTGGTGATCTTCTCAGCAGTCTTTACCACTCTCTCCAGGCGTTTGCGGTCCATAGCAGTAGTGTTGCCATACCACACGGTGATGCAACTGGTGGCTGAAATCCTATTACCAATCCTTACAGACTGGGGCCTGCCAGTCAGAAAGGCTTTGAGCCAGTCACAGGGGGATGCAGGCCAAGTGCAGACAGTTTATGGGTGAGTTTATGGGGGATAACCGTGTTAAAGGCGGAGCTGTAGTCAACAAAGAGCATTCTGATGTAGGAGTCTTTGTTCTCCAGATGGGAGAAGGAATAGTTTAGTGTGGCTGTGATGGCATCTGAGGTGGACCTGTTGGGCCGGTAGGCATACTGCAAGGGGTCCAACTAACTTCACTTCAACCAGTTGCTTAACTAGGCTCTGATTCTTGTTGTTAATTAAACTCGTTCTTTAGTTCCATGGCTTGTTGCTGCTCTCATTGTGCAATAACATATATTTCCAAAATTGTAGATTTTCTCTTTTTTAAGAACACTGTTAAAATGTTTTGGGAACCTGAGCAGATCAACATTCCTGAGACCTTCCCCTTTCTTTATTTTCAGATATTGTATGATCAACACAGTTTGCTGGTTATGTTTTGTATCTCATTATTGCTTGCCTGCTAATTAAGGAAAAAGAAACAATTAAGGAGCCTGAGTCTTCAAGAGCAAGTCAATTAAAATTAATTCAAAAGAAGTTACTTAGGTGAAAAAAATAGCTAACTAATTAAGAAAAAGGTTAGAATGAAAACCTGCAGCCACTGGGGCCTTCCAGGACCAGAGGTGGGGGACCCCTGCTCTAGGATTAACTGAAGAAAGTTGGATAGGATGGCGTGGTTCAACTAGCCTGGCATTTTCCTTCTGTAACCCTTTCTAGAATTGGCAAAGTGAAACTGAACTGAGGTGCATATTTTTTTTTCTTAACCAAAAAAGCCAGCTTTGATCAGTAAAGAATTCACTCTTCATATATCCATTTTAAGACATTCTGAGTGCATTATTTTTTTGATTTACACCCAGGATCAACCCTGTAATTAATGTATTTGTTGTTGAAAACTAGTAAGCTACTATTTCTTTGTGACAGTATTGTGAGAGCCCTTATATTTAGCACACAAAGTGAACTCTTAGTTTTGTTATCAAAGAACATTATCAATGTGATATTATTGTTGGAACCAAAAAAGACAATGTTTTTTAAAACCCCAAGTTTTAATTTCACCAGTTATTGCCATATAAAAGAAGAACAGCATACATTTAGGTAAATTTATTGTAAAGTTATGTTATGTTACAGCAGATGTACCATTTTATTTTTTTAAATATTGTGAATACTGAGTGATTCCAAGAGTCCAAAAAGAATAGTTCTGGAGCCAACTGGGCCACCCCATTTCATGCAAAGCACAAAAACAATGAAATATAAATAAATACTCGATGGCACAACAGAAAAACAGACACTATATGGTCACAGTAGCCTAGCTTTGACTTTCAAATAAATCATCTCTGAAGAGCAAGTCTGGTTAAAGGCTCTGTCCTCTGTTAGGGTTGGTTCCAAATTAGATATTTCCTTCCAGGGAGGTGTAGGTTTTATAGTACTCTAACTGGAAGGGGTTGGCCTTCTCAGGGTGCTGTGAGCAGGGTCATTTGCTTCATTGAACAAGAGATATTCAACAAGAATAGTGCTCATGGAGTGACACCATGAAGTAAACCATTGGCCTTTGAAAAAAAAACATTGATTCCCATCTGACATTTGCAACAGATCGTTTGGATGTTCCATTTTGTTTTTGAGCCAATATTCTCTATGTGGACAAAAGTTCAACTCTTTGGCAGACATATTTAATACTATGTTTGATGGCATTAAAGCCCTACATAAAATAAATCTCACCTAGCGGGGTGCATCATGGATTGGCACTGCTTTGCTTTCTTGGGGTTAGAGCAGCTTGCTGTCACAAAAAGAATGATAAATTCTACATGTATAAAGCAATTTTACAGTAGATTGTCAGGGTATCACTTCTTAATCACAAAAATAGGCTTTAGCAGAGAAATATTTGAGTTCTAGAATGACAAAGCAAAATAGATAAGAAGATAGATAAGATAGCGTCTCTTTATTTTGTAGCCTATAGTCCTCATCCTGTGCTTCTAGCTAGAGGTTTCCAGCTGGAGGCTGAATTTATAATATTGTTTTTCTCTCTCTCCCTCTCTTTCTCATTCTCTGTCCCCTACTCTAAGTAATGATTTTACTTCACATATCATTTATCTTCTATTAACATGCTTACTTCTAACCAGCTAATTATATTGTATATCTTTACCTTGCATTCAGTGTATATGATATGTGTATAAATGTAATGTTTCTTAATAAAGGATAAATGTATTTTAATCAAGGAGATATACAAATTTCAGGGATGCATTATTACATTTTTGTATTATGTGGTACTTATAATACATTTTATATAGAATTCTTTTAATGAGGTCCCTGAAGCTGCTGTTAAAATAATATGAGTAAATTTCTTTGTGATCGCAATTACATCCTATTTACTCATATGTGCTCCTTTAATTCAAAGTTCAAAATGCTGCTGTTGTGTTTTGGCTTCAATGTATCTCAGAGTTATGGAAATGTTCTCATATCACTCCTCACTATTTGGTATCTGATCGAGCTTTCAAAATTACAGATCTGTGCATGTTATTTGAATTAATCTCCAACATTGAAGATTTAGATTATGTTCGGGGATTAAATTGATCTGCATTTCACCAGTAGCATAAAATGTTGATTCTTAGTTGTGCCCTCAGTATGACACTATGTTAAATGATTAAGTTAAAAAATAAAGATTAGCATTGGAGATTAATTACCTAGGCCTTACAGGTATGACAATAACAGCAGGAAAAACAACTATATCTTTATCTAAAGAGCAACTTTTGGTTTTCAGTTTAATATTTGCGAAATTGTTTTTTTCATTATATAATAGTTAATAAATCTGATTATACACTGATTATGAAATGTGAATTACAGTGTTTACTTTTTTTTACAATCTATAAAGTGCCTTTCCATGTTGCAGTGTGTCTATTACATTTTTCATCATCATTGAGCTGATTTCATACTGCATACTTGTAGAATGTCTTGCAATAAATGTTGGCAGACAATTTAAATGTAAGAAATTGAAAACTGAAAAAAAAAATTTAAAAATCCAAAACTACTTTTGTGTTTCACGTAGATCCTCAGGACGATAATAAGATTGGCATTGATGGGATTCAACAATTTTGTGATGATCTAAATCTTGACCCTGCCAGCATCAGTGTCTTGGTAATTGCATGGAAATTCAGAGCTGCCACTCAGTGTGAATTCAGTAAAAAGGAATTTATAGATGGCATGTCAGAACTTGGGTGAGTAATAATGTTTGCAGTCTACTATAAAAAACATTAAGTGTACCATTTCCGGTCTTCAGACTTTGTATTTATATTACCTTTATTTTAAAAAATATTTTTTGTTACCAGATTTTGTAACAGGATTCCATATACTGAATTTTCACAATATTTACATATTAGTATGATAACAAAGAGCACAATACGTATGCACTTTTCGTCATTAATGTTATTTATTTCTAGTGAAACTGTAATCCTACTTTACACTTTATAATATTAGTTAGGCTTACATCAGCATTTATTGGATTTCATTTTCAAGCCTGCATACAAGAAATTCATCCAGCACAGCTTTCCAAAGCCCTGGCAGTTCAGAATGGCTGCTAGATGGTGCTCCTCATTTGGTTAATTTGTGGCCTCAGCCCCACTAATGAAGTAGCACCCATATGTAATGGTTTTTTGCATAAGCTAAAACACAAAGTAGGACAGGTACCAGTGAACCACGAGTGCATTTTAGTCACATTAAGTTATGTTGAATCTGTTGATTCAATATGTTTAAAGGTATTATCATTTTTATATTTTAAATACCCTAAAGAATAAGTGTGGGATTTGGGCATGCAGCAGTTGTTTTAGTGGTGATTGTTCCAGAATACAGCATAGGTTGGCCATTATATTGGCTTCATTTTCTGAGTCTTAGACAGCTGATATGAGGTTTGCAAGATACTGTCCTTATATATTTTAAATGTGCTATAGTGTTTGTGGTCCTTCCAATTACAGTCTTCTACTGTATGTGTTTTCCCCATTGTTCTTGTGCATGGTTGAAAAAAAAATCTTTATATAGCTGGCTTTTTTTCTACCCTTTTTCCTTACATAATTTTTTTTTAATCAAAGCACTAGAGGGCTCAAGTTTTTCCTGGTGGTTGATCAATCATTATATGAATTGGCCTAAGACTTTTGGCATATTTAACTCTGAATCAAAAATGCAGCTAAAATGAACTGCTTGACTGGCAAAGTGGGATCATTGACAAAGAAGTTACAGCATTTTATTCAAAAAGTGGAATGCAGTTTTTTTAGTATGGACTAGGCCCTTTTCTAGCCACATACCTGGTCATAACACCACATTTATAATGAGTGAGTGATGTGCTTGTGGCATCTTCCTGAGCTACAGAGAAAGATCATATTCTGTCATCCATTTTCCCCTTACTATTTTAATATAGTTACTGGCATTTTAAAGTAATGGCTAAGGTGGTTTAATACCACAGTAACCAAGAATTTAGGACTAGAATGAAGAAGAGTATGTATTAGGAGTGAGTGAGTGAGTATAAAATGCAAAGATCAGAAATCCCACAAGAAGAGAGGGAATTGAGTGTCAAGAAGGACAATAGTCATAAAGATGGTAACACCTCTAAATTCCTCTTTTAAAATATTTATGAGTTTCCAAATCAAGGATCACAGGAGTGCTGTTCCAGCACAAAGTGGTAGTGCAGCAGCTTTCAGAAATCTGGACTGTACTGGCGGACACTATCCTTATAGACATCAGTACAAAGCTTTTCTTTTGACTAGTGATATATGATATTTCTTTTGTGGATAATCCTGCTTTGCACATGTGCCAGCTCTTCTTGTGTCAGGCTAATTAAAGTACAAGAAGCACAGTTTCAAAAGATAGAGCAGCAACTCTTGTGGATATAACAGTTGCCTTTGGTATGTCTGTTAATTGCAATCCCTGGTGAGAAAATAAAACATGCATTCTCGTAGCTGATGATCTGAAAAGCAATAGATTAATAAACATCAGGAATGTATTTTTATTAGTCAGTATATGTCTTTGTGCACAGCCTCAGAGAAAGACATTTGCTTCGCTTTTTCAAAGTGAAGTTCATCATTGGCTCTGGAATGCATATACTGTATGTTCTCAGTTTCATCTAAAACATAAAAATATAATAGATGAAAAAGATATAAAGCTCTGATTAGCACATTTATAAAAAAGACTATTTAATTCCCTTCATAGCCTTTACAGAAAGTTGTTTTGGGCATTATGGATAGTTCACAAGAAGCAGACCAAAAAATACTTGCACAAATATATACAAATAATATAGCATTAGATTAATATTTTTAGCACAAAATAGTACTGCTTGGACTAGGGGTTAGCAAAGGTGAATGAGAAGAAATGAATAACATTTTCTAGGACCTATTATAAAAGAGTCTAATGATCACCACAATCTGTGTTTTGCATAGTAATGGTTTTTCATTGTTGTGTTTGCGATTAAGGAGGCAGTATAAAGCTAAATGTTGAGAATTTTTAAACCGCCTGTAATCTATTTGTGCTTCTGTTATTCACCTGTCTCATTTAAGGGTGGTGGCTTGTGTTGAGACAATGGGGCAGTTTTTCATACTCTGATTGTGTTCTTTATTCCATATTACAGTATTTTCTTACATTTTTCAATGATGTCAAATTGTTATTTCTTATCAGGAATAGTCATTAGGGATGGCATAAAAATTTACTTCCAGGGTGTCATGTTACACTTGGAGAGAGACTAAATTTCAATGAAGTACAAGAAAGCAGATAAGGAGAAGACTTAGAAGTTAAGCTGTAGTTTTAAAACTTAGACATTCTTGAACACTCTATGGTTGGAAATCAAACCCATGAATCAGATCTTAGAAAATGAATCAGAAGAGTTTGTTCAACAAGAAATATGTCATCACAGAAAGTCCTTGCAGTATGTTTGCAGAAATAGAATAGATACTAAAAGGAGAAGGACAATGTGAATATTTATATTACACTGCCTTAGGGTTTATTAGATTAAGTGGAGAACTGTCCCCTTTCTCATATTCATCTTTATCCATTCAGTCCAGACTCACAGAAGACTTTATTTACTCTCACAGAGCCGTAGAATTACAGGTTTGAGAAGTTGGGTGAAACTGTTTTATCTTGTACATCTCAGTGTGACCTGAGCCCACTGGAGCCCTTAAAGTTGCCTCTTATGGTCCTGCTTGAGTCTAATGGATAACCACATGCAGAGCAGAAAATTTCAGATTGATTGATTAATTTTTAACAAAAGCAATACATCTAATCAGTGTTAGTCAGAGAGATGGACTTTCTCTTTACATCAATCCAGACTTTGTCTCAGTATATCTGGGATTAGATTTATAGCTTTCATTATCTTTAACTAAAATATTAGATGAGGATATTATGGCATTATTCTTAACATTTGAAGTTTTCAGTTAGCCAGCAGTTTATATAGAACTACTGTATGTAAGTAACTTGCCTAGTTTGAAAGATCTGAAGAGGTTAAAAAGTAATCCTCGTTGTAATTGTACAAATAAGAGAAATGGACTGATATAGAGTGACCGTATGTACCGCATGTACAGTGTATATCTGTATATCTATCTATATACTTTCCACTGAAAACAAATAATTAACATGTGTCTCCAAAAATAATTAGGAGCTCCGGGGTGAAACATTTGAAATTTTTGTTGGCTGATAAAAGATAACAAATACAAACATGGATAATCTTTGATGTTTTAAACATCTATCCATTTTACAGCTTGCTTTCATCCATACAAGGTAATGGTGTAACAGAGCCTTGCAGAAATTTAATCTGGACAGTGGCACCAGTCTATTGTAGGGTACACTAAATGCATATGCACACTCCCACAGTCACTCACATCAGGCCAGTTTATAATCACCTGGTAATCTAGCTTGTTTATTTTTGGAATATGAGAAAAAAAATCCACACAGACACAGGGAGAACATGCAAAATTTCCACAGGTGCTGACCCAGGCTCAAATCCAAACTAGTCTCCTGAAGCTGGGAGACAGCAGCACTAACATCAGTACCACTATGATGCCCTCTATTTAAAAAAAAAAATCCTGAAAAGTGGATATAACATATCAGGAAGAACATATGTGGAACGAAAATCACAAAAGCAAAGGAAGAAGAAAGAACAAACAAGAAACGAGCAATAAAACTCAATTAATTAATGGCAGTTTTGACTTTCCATATTTTCTTATAAACACTTGTTTATTAATTATTACAGTAATAACAATTCATAATCTTAATGATGTCCACATATTCCTTCTCCTCCAACACTTACTCCTTCCCAAGTCAGTGAACAAGATATGGTATGGATAATCGTTAACCAAAAGAAGGGAACAGTGGCCTAAGTATAACACATGTATCAGGAAATAAGAATAGCTTTGGATCACAAGGCAGAGTAGAAGGAGCATAAAGAACAGTGTAAAGAAATAGCAGACTTACAGAATATAAAGTCAGTCCAGATGCAATACATTGTAAAAGATTTTTGAGTAGTTTGACAGCAAAACTGCCTAGACAGAAAAGTATTCACTGATTTGAGATACAAAAATCTAAAAAGATGAGACTCTCAGGTAACAGTGGGGTACTAGCTATGAGGAAAGAGGGAGAAATATACTGTATTTCCAGAGGGACTATTTCGACTATTATGGTGGACCATTCCTTAATGCACAAAGTCACGTGAAGGGTGTAGGACAAAGCAGGACACAAGGAGAGGGTTTCATTGTAACAAAATGAATATTGATCTTTGTGAGGGAAAGAGTACAGTTCGATAGATAGATAGATACTTTATTAAGTTGTTCTGTAACGAAGGCAAGGTTGTGGGGGAAAATCACAGCCCTGTGGTAGAATCTCACATTTTTGTCAGACACCACCTATCCAACATGCTACAAAAGTTGAAATGGAGATCTGACTTGCTACTGATGGGATTGGGAGGTTGGTGGGTGTCAACATTAAATTTAGAAAGTACTAGCAAAATACCCATGCTTCGCAGCGGCGAAGTACTGCCTTATTTGTTAAGGATCTCTTTGTATGCCACATTGTCAGTTCAGCCCTCTGGTTGTAATATGACCAAGCTGTGCGCTAAGCATACTCTTGAGCATGCAACGTACAGTTAGCCATGTGAAAAGCAATCTTGCCTCAAATCGCACAGCTTGGATTGCTGCTGTCATAATCGGTTTGAGTTTCATAGTTTGTTTCAATTACGTTAGTATTTGCAGGACTTGTGTTGAAGTGACATTCGGCATCTGTCAAGCGTTGTAAGCATACAACCGGTTTCATTGATAACTTCGCATTCCAGCTTTTGAGAGTTTAAACATTCATAAACATCAAAGTGTCCACTACTCAAATCGTCACCTGTGAATCTAAGATGTTTAAGAGGCATTGAGTGGTTGTCCAAAGGTGTAAATTATTTGGCCATTTTGGTACACTTGAAAGTGACGACCGAACAATTCAGCGGCAGCAATCAACTCACATGCAGAACCATAGGTGAAAAGCTTAAGCATTTCACTCTAATAGTGCTCCTGTGTAGTATAATTATCTCCTGTACAATCATCAGTCCACACCTTGAACCTGTCCCAGTCGTTCAATACATAAGACACAGTGTTCCTCCGGATATCAAGAGTGAGCCTGATATGGCCGTGCAATATGTAACACAGAGAATGGAAAAGGCAGGCTCCATCTCCAGGCATGGAAACCACTCGGTAAATGACAGTTCTTTGATCGATGGTGATCACCTCGATAGACATGTTAATGGGGGAACGGTTGGAACAATAAAGGAAATAGGTACCTGAACAATGTAAACTAAGTCTAAAATACCTATACAATAACTATAATCGTAATAAACGAACAATAAAACAGCGGAGAAGCCATAGATTAAATAAAAAGGCTGCAGTTATCAGCAGGGAGACGTGAATACCGTGGCGAAGCAAGGAAGGTAATGAAGACACCGGAGCGACGGACAGCCTTATATAGGCAGGCAGCCAACAACGTGGGAGGAGTGGGGATGGGGGACCCAACGCCGCCTCACACGGCGACTGAGCTGCAGGCTATGGACGTATATATGTACGTAAGTAGGATTCAGTTGCGTTGGGAACCCGCGTACCAAATTTCTTGAAGATGGGCCCATAGGTAACAAACACCGTTGGAAAGTTCAATATGGCGGCCGTCAGTGGCGCCATACCACCGAAATAAGTATGTACATCTGTTTTGGTTAGTGCAGGGAAGCCGCCTACCAAATTTCGTGAAGATGGGGCCATAAATAAGAAAGTTTAACATGCCGGATGTTGTCGACCATTATGACCGTTACACGTAGAATTTCTAAATGAAACCAACTTAACTTTTGTAAGTAAGCTGTAAGGAATGATCCTGCCAAATTTCAGCCTTCTACCTACACGGGAAGTTGGAGAATTAGTGACATTGGAAAGTTCAATATGGCGGCCGACATTGGCGTCATACAACCAAAATAAGTACGTACATCGGTTTCGGTTAGCGCAGGGAAGCCACCTACCAAATTTTGTGAAGATGGGGCCATAAATAAGAAAGTTTAACATGGCGATCGTTGTCGACCGTTATAACCGTTACGCGTAGAATTTCGAAATGAAAACTGCTTAACTTTTGTAAGTAAGCTGTAAGGAACGAGCCTGCCAAATTTCAGCTGTCTACCTACACGGGAAGTTGGAGAATCTATACTAATAAAAGGCAAAGCCCTCACTCACTCACTCACTCACTCACTCACTCACTTACTGACTCATCACTAATTCTCCAACTTCCCGTGTAGGTAGAAGGCTGAAATTTGGCAGGCTTATTCCTTACAGCTCACTTACAAAAGTTAAGCAGGTTTCATTTCGAAATTCTACACGTAACG
>JANRMT010028174.1:146164838-146177637 GCA_026402145.1 Polypterus bichir lapradei
GTGCCAAATCTTATCCATCTATCTAGTTGCATTTTTGAGTTATTGTGTTTACACACACACACACACACACACACACACACACACACTATTCCAAAAAACTGTATTTTCGGATTCGGGGAGGTCTAAACGTCAAGATTCATCAGAATCTTAAGGTTGAATTTTTCTCATGATTACTATCTCTATACTTCGTATACTTCATGTGCGAAGTGGCAGGTGAATTACTGTCAACAAAACAAAAAAACGCATCTGAGAAACAAACTGAAATGTTACTCACTCGTCATTTTTCTATCCATATGTTAAAGGTTTTGTTGACCACTACATTTTTATTTCAGGCATTTGAATTTCATCTTGATATACAACAAGTGGAAAGAAAGGAGGCACGTAAATCACTTTCTATTTCACAGGCTTTACGCACGTATTCAGCTCGCTCTGTCACCGCAAATGCTGTGTGAACACCCGCCATCCATCACCAGTCACCAATCACTGGATGAATATGTACGGGTGGCTCGCGTTGGATGACTTTCAGTTTTACAGTTAAAAGTTATAAAGGTTAAAAACTAACAGCAAGAATATTCATCCGAAAACGAAAAACTAAAATTATTTTAGTAAATTATTATTTTATTTCAGTTAGTCTTTCCAGCTTCTTTAATAGTTTTGTTTAGTTTTAGTTTTCATTTCGGTTTTGTTAAATACTTTATTTCCGTTTATGAAAATATCTTTTTAATAATAGTTTCAGTTTTGAATTTAGTTTTCGTTAACTATAATAACCTTGGTGAGTACTTCAGCTTTCTTGTTGCTAAAGGCAACTTTCTAGACACACTCCAAAAAGGTTTGTTGACATGTAATGAGATAATAAAAACAATTCTTGATCTGTCAATTTAGCACATATGTGGATGCTAGTACTACTAATACTGTACTATTCTACATTGATTTTAAAATTCCCTACAACTAAAGACATATAAGGGTTAGAGAAAAGCTAGAGACAAGCTGCAAGAAAATTCTGAAGGAGTTATTCTTTTTCTTAGTTCAAACATTGCATGACTGTGAGATGATGTGTCTAAATTTTGAAACGAATTAGTATGATACTAATTTGGAACCAATTTTAAGGGTACATTTTGCTCCAACACTAAAAAATATTAATTCACTCAAAGGACGATAGATATCGAAAATTGATACCAAGCAATGTAATAAATAAATTTTTAAGAGCGAGGTGAATAGTTTTTAAAATAAAAAAAAAAAAAAAAAAAAAAAAATCAATCAAGCTTTTTGGGGAAAAACCATACATGTCTAAAATATCGGAGGAGTACCTCCCCATAACCCTTATCTACACTGGCTGAATTACTCCCACTGTAATATACATTTTACCACAGTAATCCTGGGTGAAAAAAACCTGCTTCTTTAAAAGTAATTCTGTAGAGACTAATATACGTACAAGCAACAGCAAAGCACCATCCTGTTTAGCAGCAGTATTATTATACGGAGTATAGTAATTCTTACTTATAATTAAGTCTCTATGGCAAAGATGAAAACACAGCAAAGCATAAAAATTCATTTCAGATGTCCATCAGTTATGCTTTCTTTTAAATTATTTTAATTCCCTAGTCTGTAAGGAAAAACTAAGACAAAACTAGTAGTGTTAAACAGAATGGAGTCATACAAGTGTCAATATTCTACTTGTCCTTTTGCACAACCAAGTTACCAAAATATTTACTGTTCCCGTTTCCTGAAAAAAAAGTGTCAGAATAAAAATTTATATAAATGAGGTGTGGTCCATTATTTAATTATGCTTTAAGTAATTTGCACAGATTTAACCCAAATTCCCTCCTGGGATAACATAATAATATGCACAGCTGGTGATGGTTAACAGGATATATTGGAGGAAAAGTTTGACCACTCGCTGTGGGCATACCAATTATTGCTTTGTGAACATAAAAGGAACAGATGCATTAGAAAATCCTTAACAGCATGCTCTCCCACAAAGGACAAAAAAGTGGAGAAAAAATGTTGGAATTGTTATAGATTTTCTATACTTTATTACATACTTCCAACTGGCAAAAGTGACAAAAACAGTATGTCCTAAATATATAAAGATTGACTATTTAGTTAAATTCAGAATTAATTGTAGTTAATAAACACTTTTTTTTACTTTTACACTGGAATCGCATACCTGAATATTATAGCAAGAAAACCAAGGAGACTGATATAAAAGTATACTAAATTCTAAACATCAATTTTTCAGGGTAAAATAGACACAACAAAAGCTTCTTTGCTGTGGCAACAAAATGCAATTTTAAAGTTCCCTAAAGGATTAAATGTTAGAAACAGACATGGTGTTTTTATGGGTTGGGGGTTAGCATGGTGCATTAAAGCAATAGCCCAAAGGAAAATTAAAGGTCATATCTGTGATTTAAAAACTCTCACGAGAGCTAGTATTTATAATTTGAATAAAAGTGAGACATTCAATAAGCAAAAGATGTATTTTAAGTTCAGTACAATGTGTAAAAATACACAGAATAGCATTGCATTAGATACAGTATTTGCTGTATATCTCAAAATGTTCGATATTGTCACTCTCTAGCATATAAAAAGCATTCACTTTTAGCAAGACACGGACTTAAACAAAAAAAAAAAAAAAAAAAAACACGCAGGTGCTGAAAAAACCCATCTTGTGGACCAAACAGATCTCACATTTCCAAGCTTGAGTAACAGCCTTTTTTAAAATATCAAAAAACTACTCATCATGACAAACTGTATTACCTAACAAAATCCTCAGTATTGGAAAATAATTGTAAGCACTTATAAATTAGAGGCTCTTTTTGTAAACATTTCAAATGGAAATAGAAAAAAAATCACATTATATATGGCTCAAGTACTGTAGATTTTCCATATATCTAAAGATGATGGTTAGGCTGGCTGACTGACTGGTGAATTCATATGGGCCCTATGAAAATGGGCAAAACGATGGAGTAGTTCTTTGTACAGAGCCATTTTTTGCTTTGTGTCCAGTGATCCTAGGTCATATTCAAGCCTACCATAACTCTAAATAGGATTAAGTAGGAAAGAAAATTTTATTTTATATAATTTGGTTCAAGGGATAAGTAAGTTACAAATGGATGGATGGATGGATAGATCTTTTAATAATGCCAGTAAAAAATGTATATGTAAATATAGGGATGCTCCAATCAGGTTTTTTACATGTTACTGGATCAGTCAATTCTGATACCAATTACTTTTTTCTTTATCCCTTTAAAAAACTTTACACTAAGCTCCTGCATAATCAGATACATAGAAGCCTTATGTCCTATAGTAAAGTATTTACTTAGATATTTTTTATTATTAAACTATAGACCACAGTGTTAAATTTTCATTTTTAAATCAATAAAATTAAATTATGTGGGGGTCACTGTTTTAATGTTCAGTGACTAAAAATACTAAAATAATAAAAGTATGTATTTTAAGGAAATTAATAAAATATGCACCAAAATATTTATCCATAATACATATGGCACAAAAGAAAGTAAAATGCTTCTCATAATTACAAGTTGACATATGGTTTCATATTTTCTGTAATGTACCTATCTTAAACAAAGCTTAATTAAGAAGAGGAAAAAAAAAAAAAAAACTTTACCGTTTCTCTAACAACAAAAAATAAATATAGATTCTCACACAATCAATTGATATTGGTAATTAAATACTGCTTAAATATAAAGGTAAAAGCACTTATAGGTTTTTAATCATTTTAATCAATTGCACTACAGCTTTTTATGCTGTTAAATATACATTTACTCTGTTTATACGAGTGTGTTATTTCCTTCAGTGAATCAATTAGACATTTGTAATTCTTGAGGTGCATTCATAAATAAGGATTACCATTTTAATAAAGTAGTATTTTTATATCTTACTAAAATATATACTACAAGATATACACAAAGAAATAAACCAGTACAAATTTTTTTTAAAACCCACAAATGTATCAAATGGTCATAACTTGTTTATCAAGAAGATACAAGGCTTAACAGGTTTATAAGTGAAAGACACATTTTCCTGTTAAGCTAACAAGTGTACCGTTTACTAAGCAGCAATTTCAAATTCACCTTGATCATTTCTTTTCCCAAATAAAAATGCCCTTAACACCAGCTCGCTACCCAGACTTAAACATTGTCCATTTTAATTTAAGGACAAAATAAAAAGGTCTGAATTCATTAAAGTAGCTTTTCTTGCCATTTGTCTAATTGCAAAGGACAATTTCTCCAATTACTTTTTCACATTTCATTACTCCACTTTCTTTAACATAAAGGCTAATATTCCTATTGTCTTTTGCTCTTTGGTAAAACGAGCTTTAACTTCCTGCTCTTTGCTTATTTTACAAGAAGTTCACTGCAAAAGGGAAAAAAATGTGCACTGGCTCAACTACTATGTGTAAATGAGCACTGCAACTAAATTACTGAATAGCTTGGAAACACAACAGTTGTTTTTTGAAATGGTAGTGAAAATCATCTAATTAGATTGCCAGCTGATCAATTGGAGCATCCCTAGTAAAAAGCAAAATAAAACTACTTACCAAAGATTATTACTGAAAAGTTATGTTGACGAAAAGAAATGGTCTGTTGATATACATATAAAAGCTGAAACAACCAAACAGAAGTACCACTGTAATGTGCTAATTGCGATAGGTGTGATGACCGGTTAGATAATTAGATGATTAGGTAAATCACTTTTCAAAAATTAAAACACCATCCAAAGACAATACATCTGATTATTTTAGTAGCAGCAGTATATGAATGGGAAGCCCAGACTGCACAAAAAAGCTACACTGGTAAAGATTGATGCCCCCAAAAAACTTACCTATATACATTGGCAAAATGTAAATTACAATTTGAAAAATCATAATTTCTACTTTTCTTTAAATCCAGACATTTTATAACTGTTGAATGACATAAAAAATTGGGAGCCACTTTCATTAAAGAGAATTCCCGCTTGCATGAAAATTCACATGTCTAACAGGGACAGAAAAGAAAAAAAATATGTGCACACAATCAGGTTGTACAAAACAGAAAGGCTCACTACTATGAATGTTCTTTACAAATGTGGAAACTTTTTAATAAAGGTGACCTGAATATTTTAATTACACCTCAGTGTATCAGGCATCATGTGTCAAACCAGAAGCAACGTAAGTGGAGACTAATTGTGAGATAAGGCGCACGGAGTGTAATAAAAAGAAAAATCAGAATTTTGCAAGTTATTTTCCAGTTGTTTTAATGAGAATGTCCTGGGTATGACGTTAAACTGCATCCGGCCCTCCAACTTGCAAGGAAATAATGGGGGTTGGTTGCAGGATTGGCACTCCAGCCACCGTAAAAAAAAAAAAAAAAAAAAAAAAAAAAAAAAAAAACACACACCTTCACAAAGCTCCGAAACTACAAAAAGGACTCCTTTTCGCTCTCCGCGGGAGTAGCTCTGCTGCAGCCGTTTATAGGAAGGCTGCTCGCATCATGAAGAAGAGTCGAAAAAGTTGGGAGAGCCAATAGGGTCAGGTCTGTTGGGGATTGGAACTGGTGTGGTGCGGAGGAGTCGACCACTGCATGGCAACACTCGGATCCCAATTTGAGGCAACCAATACGGGTGGGCGCATGAAACGTCTTGCCTCTCTGGAAAGATGATCATCTTCCTCTGCTGTGGGAGGAGCTGTGTAAACTCCGCATTTCAGTGGCGGCACTCTCTAAGGTGCGCAGACCAAGGACTGGCCAGATCTCTGTAGGTGGATACACCTTTCATTGGTCTGGTCGCTCTGATGGCCGTCATACTCAGGGAGTAGCTGTTGCTGTAGCGGATTGGCTTCTTCCGATGCTGTCCGATGTCACTCCTTTCAACGAACTTATTACAGGACTCAGATTACGGCACTCCCTGGGTGCCTTGTCTGTTGTCTCAGTGTATGCTCCAACCGCAGCCAGTGATGTCTCGGCGAAGTAGACATTTTATTCACAGCTTTGCTTGGTGGTTGATGGGTGCCCACAAGGTCACACTCCTCTGGTCATGGGTGACTTCAATGCAACCATGGCCTGGTGACCATGGTGAAAGTGGCTCCATGTTCCTTGACTTTGCAAAAGGTCAGGAGCTGTGAATCGCTGGATCCTGGTTCCAGCGCCCTGAACCACATCATTGAACTTGGTACCCCAATACTGGTGGTGTGGTGAAGGAGATCGATCACATCCTCATGGGCAGACGCTGGAGGCTCTTGCAAAACTACAGGGTCTACAGAAGTGCCCAGTTTTTGAATTTTGAACACAAACTTGTTGCTACTCTTAGGATCCAGCTTAGGTGCAGTAGGTTACCACCTACTAGGAAAATGAGCCTGGACTTGGCCAGACTCCAAGACCAGGCTGTTTCTAATGAGTTTGCACATAGTTTGTGTGTGGATCTTTCAGGATCTGGGTACGACTGCCGATCCTAATGTGATGTGGGAGACCTTCCGTGACAAGACCCTGAAGGTTGCGGAGGGCTGTGATGGTGTTACCGGTGTTCCCAGAAGGAGGCGTTTCATCTCGCAGGGCACCCTGGATATCGGAGAGGAGTCGCAGCGCACACCTCAATGGCAACTCTGATCTGTACCGTGAACTGCGAAGGAGGGCTGCGAGGGATCTGAGGGCAGGTAAAGAGGCGTTTGTTAGAGTAATCTGTGAGCAAGTGACACACCATCTGTGGTCTAGCAACCCACGTCCTGCTTACAGAGGAATCGAAGCATGATGTACATCTGAATCTGTTCTTCGGAGAGTCACAGTCAGGGCAGCTGATGGAACGGTCCTTACGGATGACACTGCAGTTGTGACCCACTGAGCTGGCTACTTTGAGCAGTTGTTCAAAGCTGATCCCCTGGCTAGGACGTTGGATATCTCTGGGTCAACAGTTCTTGAGGCTGATCCTCCAATTAGCTCTGAACCACCCAGTCTCACTGAGATTGCACAGGTGGTGAACAAGCTGAGGGGTTAAAAGGCTGCAGGGATCTGTGGTACTTCTCCAGGCTGATGGTAAGGCTGCCCTCCTGGCATTGCAAGCAATCTTTGCTTCCATTTTGGAGTGGCATCATCCCAACTAACTGGAAAACGGGACATGTCGTCCCTATCTGGAAAGGGAAGGGTGGTCACCTGGATTGCAGCAACTACAGGGGGATAATACTGCTCTCGGTGCCGGGTCCTTGCTAGGGTCATCCTCAATAGGATCCGTGATCACTTGCTCACCTACCAACGAATGGAATAGTCTGGTTTTACGCCTAAGAAGTCTACCATCGACTGCAACCTGGTACTGAGGGCTCTCATAGAGCGCAGACGCGAATAACACCAGAGTTTCTTTGCAGCCTTTCTCGATTTTCACAAAGAGTTCGACTCAGTTGATCAAGCTTCCCTGTGGGACATCCTGAGGGTCCGCGGGATCCCCTTGAGCTTGCCTGATATCATGGCCAGCCTGTACACTGGTATTGTGAGTGCTGTGCAGAGTGGAGGCAGGACCTCTGCATTTTTCCCCAGTTGATTCTGGGGTTTGTCAGAGGTGTGTTCTTGCTCCTACTCTGTTCAATGCTTGTATGGACTGGGTGTTGGGCAACGTCGTGGGGTCCAGTGGCTGTGGGGCATCTGTTGGTGAAGAAAGATTCACAGATCTTGACTTTGCTGATGATGCTGTGATCTTTGCGTAGTCATTGGAGGCTCTAAACGGGGCACTCGAGAAACTGAGTGAGGATTCTGAGTGTCTGTGCTTGTGAGCGTCCTGGATGAAAACCCAAGATCCAGGCTTTTAATGACCTCTTGGGCACAGCCATTAGCAGTGTGTCTGTTTGCGGAGAGAGTGTTGATATTTTTGAGAGGTTTACTTACCTTGATAGTAACATTCATGTCTCTGGTGACTCTTCCTATGAAGTCAGTAGGCACATTGGGAGAACATGGGGAGTCATGAGGTCGCTGAAAAGGGGTGTGTGGCACTCCCGATATCTATGCAAAAGGACAAAGGTCCAAGTCTTTAGAGTCCTAGTGCTTCCTGTCTTGCTATATGGTTGCGAGAAATGGATGCTATCCAGTTACCTGAGAAGACTGGTTTCCTTTGGTACTGTGACTCTCCGGAAAATCCTTGGATACCGTTGGTTTGACTTTGTGTCGATTGAGCGGTTGCTCATGAAGTCCCAAATGAGGCACATTACCTGCATTGTGAGGGAGCGTCAGTTACGGCACTATGGCCATGTGGCACGTTTCCCCGAGGGTGATCTGGCTCGTAAGATCCACATTGTTGGGGACACAAGTGGCTGGACCAGGCCAAGGGGTCGCCCACGTAACACCTGGCTGTGGCAGATGAAGGGTCCTTTCCTGAGGGCGGGACTGGAACGCTTGTCTGCCTGGGGGGTTGCAAACCGGGATCCCGAGTTGTTTCATGGTGTAGTGCATGCTCCCCAACTTGACTTGACTTAGCATTAAACAGTTGATGATATCAGATTTGAGTGAATGGGGCAGAATCAGAATATAAACAATACTTTTGGATTACAGGAGAAGCATTTAGAAAAACCGCTCTAAATGCACTTGTAGTTTAAAGAGCAAAGAAGTGGAACAAGGAAAAAACACTAAACTATGATTGGTTCTGGCTGTATATTTTACTAATGAAGAAAAACTTCAGAATTATGAAAAGGCTTACTGTGACAGTGAACTGCAAGAAACAGCTGAAATACTGTAGCTTTACACAGAACATTAAGAGTAATATGATGCTAAAATTAGTGTGGATAAACCAAACAACTATTCTTTGAAAACTGAATGTCAGCTTTGCCTTAAACCAAGTCTTTTTAAAATAAATTCAAAGTTTAAATAAATTAATTAAAGTTTGATCTGACAGCCCCATTTCACATGTACAATGTTTAGGCTATATTAAAAAAAAAAAAAACATTTTGCGTCTATCATCCTCCTAACCAAATTATTTATAAAAAAAATATTTTTCAATTTTCATTTAAAAACTTAAATTAATTCTCTTTAATATCAGGTCAAAAATTAAATTACATATTTAAAAATTTCCAAAATATTTTCTAATTACATTTTCATAAATCAAAGTACAAACCGGATTCCAAAAAAGTTGGGACACTATACAAATCGTGAATAAAAACTGAATGCAATGATGTGGAGGTGCCAACTTCTAATATTTTATTCAGAATAGAACATAAATCACGGAACAGAAGTTTAAACTGAGAAAATGTATCATTTTAAGGGAAAAATATGTTGATTCAGAATTTCATGGTGTCAACAAATCCCAAAAAAGTTGGGACAAGGCCATTTTCACCATTGTGTGGCATCTCCCCTTCTTCTTACAACACTCAGACGTCTGGGGACCGAGGAGACCAGTTTCTCAAGTTTAGAAATAGGAATGCTCTCCCATTCTTGTCTAATACAGGCCTCTAACTGTTCAATTGTCTTGGGCCTTCTTTGTCGCACCTTCCTCTTTATGATGCGCCAAATGTTCTCTATAGGTGAAAGATCTGGACTGCAGACTGGCCATTTCAGTACCCGGATCCTTCTCCTACGTAGCCATGATGTTGTGATTGATGCAGAATGTGGTCTGGTATTATCTTGTTGAAAAATGCAGGGTCTTCCCTGAAAGAGATGACGTCTGGATGGGAGCATATGTTGTTCTAGAACCTGAATATATTTTTCTGCATTGATGGTGCCTTTCCAGACATGCAAGCTGCCCATGCCACACGCACTCATGCAACCCCATATACCATCAGAGATGCAGGCTTCTGAACTGAGCGTTGATAACAACTTGGGTTGTCCTTGTCCTCTTTGGTCCGGATGACATGGCGTCCCAGATTTCCAAAAAGAACTTTGAATCGTGACTCGTCTGACCACAGAACAGTCTTCCATTTTGCCACACTCCATTTTAAATGATCCCTGGCCCAGTGACAACGCCTGAGCTTGTGGATCTTGCTTAGAAATGGCTTCTTCTTTGCACTGTAGAGTTTCAGCTGGCAACAGCGGATGGCACGGTGGATTGTGTTCACTGACGATGGTTTCTGGAAGTATTCCTGAGCCCATTCTGTGATTTCCTTTACAGTAGCATTCCTATTTGTGGTGCAGTGTCGTTTAAGGGCCCGGAGATCACGAGCATCCAGTATGGTTTTACGGCCTTGACCCTTACGCACAGAGATTGTTCCAGATTCTCTGAATCTTCGGATGATGTTATGCACAGTTGATGATGATAGATGCAAAGTCTTTGCAATTTTTTGCTGGGTAACACCTTTCTGATATTGCTCCACTATCTTTCTGCGCAACATTGTGGGAATTGGTGATCCTCTACCCATCTTGGCTTCTGAGAGACACTGCCACTCTGAGAAGCTCTTTTTATACCCAATCATGTTGCCAATTGACCTAATTAGTGTTTATTGGTCTTCTAGCTCTTCGTTATGCTCAAATTTACTTTTTCCAGCCTCTTATTGCTACTTGTCCCAACTTTTTTGGGATTTGTTGACACCGTGAAATTTTGAACCAACATATTTTTCCTTTAAAATGATACATTTACTCGGATTAAACGTTTGATCTGTCATCTACGTTCTATTACAAATAAAATATTGACATTTGTCATCTCCACATCATTGCATTCAGTTTTTATTCACAATTTGTTTAGTGTCCCAACTTTTTTGGAATCCGGTTTGTAGAAGCACCATTTTGGACAGCACATTATATTATGTATGGCACACTATGACAAACAGTTTCAGGTACAATTAACAGCAAAGCATAATCCTAAATAAATAAATAAATAAAAGGGGGTGGGCTTCTTCTGATGTATTTCAAGCATTAATATATTTGAAATTTATATTCCTGAGTAGGACTGTGGAAATAATGCCTTATATTTAAAAATATCAAATCAGTCAACTTAACAAACCTTTATAACGGACTGCATGATGAATTAACACTTTAAAACATCCATATTTTTATGTACAAAAAAATATTAAATATTTGGGCTTAATTTTTGCCAAAATTTGAATAAATTAACCAATTTATCTGTAACTAGCTGAATTTTGTATTGAATTGCCTTACATGTGGGGTATTTTATTTAAGGTGTTAAAAATTACAGGAAAAGGAATTAAAACATACATTCATCTTCTGTTGCACAACTGGGGTGGGTTTGGGGCGAACACCCCCAGCTCAAACTGAAGGTTTAAAAGTTAAAATTTAAAAAAAAAAAAAAAAAAAAAAACACACTTTTGCACTTTAAAATTTGGAATCCGAGAACCACACACTTCAAAATTAGCACAAAACTTACAGAAGCCTTTCTGTCAAAATATAACGTTCTAAGAAGTTGTTTGTTGTTGCCATTGACTTTAAAAAAACTTGACTTTAAAATCTAAACCTGAATAGGTGGAATTCACCCAAAATCTAATCAGCTTTTAACACTAACGAGCACATATTGTTCACAAAATTTCATAACAATCTGTTCACTTGGTCATGAGATTCATTCTCCACAAAATATTTATCACTCATTTCTTCATAAAAATGCATATGAAAACATGAAAAGTATCACTAGTCTGTGAAATATGAATTTTTAATTTGACTTGTCCAGTGAGAAAGACATGTTCTCCCACCACCAGACACAACTGACATACACATTCAGTTATAATGGATTTTATACCTTACTCGTATATAATACAGTATGCATACAGACTATGGATGCCTCGTATTTTCTTCTCTCTCCCTACTCTTCTTCTTGTAAAGTGTTGTCCTCTGCCTACCGTCTCAGATTCGCTGAGTAGCTCAAATTAGATTGTATCGTGGGAGTATTTCTGGTGACCACTCAAAGTCCAATGAGACTTTCAGATCAGTAGGAAGTTTCTGTAATCCAGGCATGGTTCCTGGAGCACTGACACAAGAATTATATCCTCTAGTGTGTCGGGGAATTATAGGGTCCAGGAAGGCTAACTTCTCCAATCCCTTCATCATTCTGGCCTCCCTCCCTGGCAAGGAATCATTTCTTGATCTGGTTGGGACACTGATCCATCATTGTCCTTCTACTCTGAACTCCCCTCCTGGGTCAGCTTTCTCTCTGAACAGAAGGGACGACCCCCGACATCATTTACACCAGCAAATTTTACTGTAGGACTTAGTAAACACATAACATTTCATGCATGTACTGATGCAAATATAAAACTCACAACAGCAAATATCATAAACCTGAGAAACTGACTTGTTGAAAAATAAGCTGACATTTACCACTTCATGTGACAATGATATAATATGTAGATGTTGATTTTGTTACTATTCTTATAAGCATTATTAGTTTTCTATTCAGAAACTGAAAAATAATATAAATGGATTTAGTTTATGAAATTTCTAAGATAACCGGGACTGGCCATGGTGATTATTTCATTCTTTATTCAAACCAAATCACAACTCCCCAAGCCTATAATATCTCTCCACTTTTAGATGGGGTGGGGTTGGCAGGGGATAATAGGGAGTATACCCAGTCTGTCACAATTACATTTAGGCCCTGTCTGATGCTATTAAATATGCAAAGGCTTAAAGTAGGGCTGGGCGATTAATCGAAAAGTAATCGAAATCGACATTCAGAACCTATAATCGGTCAAATTTTTTCATGTCGATTATTTCGATTACTTTCCCTTTAAAAACACTACCGCGTGTGGAGTCATGTTACCCCGCTCCGTTACGTTATTCCGCCGACATGTCAAGCATGGAGAGCTTAAACACTGACACAACTGAGCAACAAGAGCAGCTTGCACCAAAGAAAAACGCAGTCTCCGTCATTTGGACACATTTTGGCTTCA
>JANRMT010028174.1:146177737-146188217 GCA_026402145.1 Polypterus bichir lapradei
ATGTATAAATTGTTCTTAATCTCAGATGCTGTCTCTGTCATTCTGTGTCTGTCCATACTCTTATTACCTGCTCTTGCTCTGCTCATTATGGGTTTGCCGTTCTTATGCATGGGCTATTCAAGTCTCACTGCTCCTAACCTTGACACTACATGCTTGTTTTTCTTTGTTTCCCTCAATACAGCTAGGTGGGGTCTGCAAACTGATTCAAGCATAAAGCCCCTGTGATTTTGATGATCACACCAGTCAGAACACCGTAGATTCTGTTTTCTGATTTTTGATCTTTTCAGGCCGGCGGGTGGCAACATTTTATCTATAAATTGTTTGTGCCTGAGATGGAATCAGAGATCATATGGCAGGTAGAAAATAACAAAGCCCAGTATTTGAGATTTTTTAATGCAATATTGAAGGCATTCATTATAAGCACATTGTCGTTGGAGCAGAATATGTTGTGTGCTGTAGACATTTAGAGTAAAAAAACCCTCACAACTTTAAAATTCACATAAATTTCATTACAAATTGGCTGATTCTGGGCAATAAAAGGAAAAGAAAAAGTGCTAATAGTCAGCACAGATTTGTTCAGCACAAATTACATAGAAAATATTTTAAAAATTATAAAATTGTGTAAAAGTTTTCATATTTGTACCTGGTTTTGATTATACTTGTTTTTATAAGACAAAAACAAAACCAAACAGTAAACTGTGTCGTGTAGTGTGGTAGACTTCCACTAACATTTTAAACTCGTATCCAAACCCATTAAGTGTACAGTTCTGTCTCATTGTGATACAAAAACTAAACTGCATAGTAGTTCTTTAACCATACCATAATTGCTAAAACTAATATATATAAGAATAAAATAGAAATGTCTTTGTAAAATAAAAACTAAATTAAAACTAAAAATGCACAATGAAGGAAAACTGAAACTAAACTGAATTTCTAAGTAAGGTCAGAAAAAATATAGAAATCAAAACTAATAGAAACAGGCAAAACTATAATAACCTTGGTACTCGCCTTATGTAGGCAGTTTGCAGACTGGGAAGCTGTGGGATTTTTTTTCAATAAATCTTTTGTCTAGTTACATGTGGCAATTTCCACCGATCAGCAAACGCTTTTTAATTCACCTGCTGTGGACAATGTTATTAGTTCTGGTTTGATTCTGCAATTTGGTGTTAAGAAAATTAAGAATCTCAAATAAAACTTTGCAAGATACCTTGGTGAGCTCGGCATGCCCTGCTGTTTTCTTGAAGGACATGCGTATGGCAGATTGACTGTCAGTATGATGGAAACATGTTGCTGCATCCAAGAGGTGCCATCTTTCGTCTTTATGCCAGGTGCAGCTGCATTGTTCTTATGTGTGAGTGGATGTTTCTTGTGGGGAGGGCTTCTGTTCTCTTTCTCTGATGTAGAACCCTCATCCTCATCTGAGTACACCTTTGTTATAGCACTTCTTTATTTGAAAACAGCAGTGTCATTTTGGGGGGAGCGTGAACGTGACTGAGGGAATAAAACTGAATAGAGGAAAAAAAAACTTACCTTTACAAGTACCATAAATTTACACCGGCTGTTACAGACCCTAATCAAATGTCTATTTTTATTGTATAATGCTAACAATAAGAGCAGCTCACTACTTAAAAACGGTAATTCTGGGAAGCATCCAGAATTGAACCCGCGACCTTTTGATTGAGTCCACAGTTCTTACCGCTGCACCACCCAAGCGGTCGTGTTAGCATCATACCCCAACCCGATTACTTTTTCTTCAGTTACATTCTTGAATAAAAGCGCATTTGTTATACATGTACCTTTTGTGAAAGTGGTTGTATATCTTTATTAGTATAACATGAAAATAGTTTGTTTTATGTACGTGTTCAACATTTCTTGCATTTTCTGTCCTCTTACGTTTACACCTCGGCTTTTATTTTTGTTTAATAGCATTACCTCATTCATGATTTCATGTCTGATAGAGCACTTCTTTAGAGACCAACAAACCATTCCATTTAGTACATACTTACTAAAGTTCATCTTTCTCTGCACCTGTCATGATTAAAATTGGTTCATGCTTGTCCCAGTTTTCTGTCATGCTGGTTCTCCACCACTTGTGTTGGGGGATCTGGAGTATGATTGTGAAATCCAAAGAATACTAAATTTTCAGCAGTTAGGGTCTTAGGTCCATTATCAAGTAAATTGAAAAGACTGTGGTTGATCTTGTCTCTCAGCGGAGGATATACATACTCCTTATTTATTGCACCAATTCCATTGGCAGTTTCAGTGTAAGCCTGCTGGGCACCTTCCAAGGTCATATTTCAGGAGTGGAGGCACTGTCAGGATTTAGTTAAATATTTGTCTTCAGTTGTAAATTCTAATTTCTTTTAGTGGCGCTAGTTAATTTTATTGTTTTCTATGTAACATCACTATGCTTCATCCAAAGAATGCTGGCATTTTGAATTTTGTATAAAAATACTACTCTACATGGAGAGGTGTCTGAAATGGGCCTCCAGTTGAAGGAAGGATCTTGTGATTGCCTAGTTCAGTGTCTAGGCCCAGGCCCATCATGGACCCTGTGATCATCAGAGGTGACTGTGTGCAGAGAGAGCAGACCTATAAATACCTGGGAGTGCAGCTGGATGATAAATTGGACTGGACTGCCAATACTGATGCTCTGTGCAAGAGAGGACAGAGCCGACTATACTTCCTTAGAAGGCTGGCGTCCTTCAACATCTGCAATAAGATGCTGCAGATGTTCTATCAGATGGTTGTGGCGAGTGCCCTCTTCTACACGGTGGTGTGCTGGGGAGGCAGCATAAAGAAGAGGGACGCCTCACGCCTGGACACACTGGTGAGGAAGGCAAGCTCTATTGTAGGCATGGAGCTGGACAGTTTGACATCTGTGGCAGAGCGACGGGTGCTGAGCAGGCTCCTGTCAATCATGGGGAATCCACTGCATCAACTGAACAGTATCATTTCCAGACAGAGGAGCAGCTTCAGCGACAGACTGCTGTCACTGTCCTGCTCCACTGACAGACTGAGAAGATTGTTCCTCCCCCACACTATGTGACTCTTTAATTCCACCCGTGGGGGGGGGGTTGACGTTTAACGTTAACATTATACAATGTTATTGTCTGTTCTATCCACCTTGCACTGTCCACCTTGCATTTTTTAACTTGCAGTTCATTTTTATCAGTATTTAATAAATAGATTATCTATCTATCTATCTATCTATCTATCTATCTAGTTTGATTTTAAGTTTGCTACAAAATATTTATTTTAAACAGGTCTATTCATTGCAGAAAGTAATTGTGAAAGTATTTATTTATATTTTTTGTTCATTTATGTTGCCACTGTCAGTTGTTCACACTCAAGATTCAGGTATACTGATCCCTAATTATAAAATAAAAACTGAGAGTGATGGTATGTACTGCTCTGTAATAGGGTTCACATTAGACTGGCAGTAACATATAAATGTCACTAAATTATAAAGTTCACCAATTAATGGTCTTTTAAACCCTTAGTGAGTGTATAAGAAAAAAGTTAAGAATTATGTTCAGTTCCACAGGAAAAATTAGTTATCTAAACATTGTATTTCGCTTATCATATTCTAGATATTTGTTGGTTACTCTGTTTAAGAAAGTTTATGCAGAATGATGTTTAAGTCAGTTTCTGTTGCTTCATAACTTTTTACCAGTTAAACAGGCTTTGGTTTGTTGTAATCACAAACAGACTGTTGTTGGTAACAGCTGTAGTCTACTCCTGTGTATAACTGACTCCAAACTGGTCCTGTGTGAATAAACTCATTGCATTTGATTGTTATTCTAAAGATGATTTCTGTCTTCCCTTGCCTCCTTCCCAACCTCAAAAAAATAACAGGTAAATGCCAGGGTACATGCCTTTATTCCATTTAAATTTATCTAGATTGTTCATTGGTGTAATTGTAATAGTTTTAGTGTACATGATCATAGGGAACTATAATATGTCCTGGTATACACTTGTGCATTGTTTAAAGAAACTGTTTTCATTAGGTTCTCTTTCTTCTTTTCAACTATAACAGCAGTATTAGAGAGTACATAAATCTGCAAGTTACCCTGTTCTCTTTTGGTATGCTCTGATAAAAATAAGTGATTTACCACATAATCAAAAAATGCATTCAGATTCTTAATATATTTGCTCTAGAAATTTTAGCCTCTAGTAACAGTATACTGCAGGTACTTATGGATAAGCCATCTTTTAAATGTGTAACGTAAAAAAAACATGAAATATGCATCACCTGCAGATAAGACAAATGTGAAAAATTTGTTCTGGAAAGCATAACATTAATTTTTAAATTATTGAGTAACCTAACACAATATTTGGTTTATTGAATTAAAAGTACCTGCATTACTTGGAAAAATCACACATGCACTACTACATTACTTTAGAAGCTTATAAAAGAAAAGTCTGCATTATCTCATGGAAGCATTGCCTTTTTAAGATCATGCACGTGTGTGTGTTCTGGCTGGTGAGAAAGAAGTTAAGCACCTGGGTAGTGTGCAAAAGAGTATAAACAATAAAATGTATAGTTATATATTTAATCTACCCAGTTTAGGGTTGGAGGGAGGCAGTGATTATCACAGCAGCATAGAGTGTAAGGGAAGAAGCTGACCCTTTGCAGGGCACAATTGCACAGCTGAGCAGAAAAGTTTGGCTGCATGCAATCCAGTAACAAAAATTTATAAATAAAGTATTAGTCTAGTTTTAATCCAGCTACTTGCTATTGATTTTTTTTTTTGAAATGGTGTAATCTACAGGTGCAGTTGCTAGTGGTCATACTGTGAATCTTCAGGAGCTCATATTTGGGGATGGAAGAAGGGAGATGAATATTGTTTGTTTTACCACACATGAAGGACTTAACTTAACTGCAAAAATAAAATCCAAGCAAGTAAAAAGTTTTTATGTTAAGACATTAATTCTTGTTTTTCTTATTGGAAGATTTATTGACTCAACAAGAAATTTGTATACAACATTATTAGCTTATATAAAAGGAAATCTTAATAATTTTTGCTTACCTTTTTGGCAGATTTTTCTTAAAAAAAAAAAATAAAAAAAAAAAGGCAAAAAAACCTTAAGATTTTTCTTAAGATCTTAATCTTAAGATTTTTTTTTCCCTAGCTTTTGCATATGCATTTTTGCAGTATATTTATTAAACACATGAAAATGCTTGCATGTGGCTGTGTTCTGGTCGTTTATTCAGTAAAGGTACCTATATTGACTTAGGGTTCATTAACAAATGCTGGACAGTGAAATGTGCAGATTTTCATACAAAAAAGGAAAAGTAGCATACTGTTTTAAAGCATTACATTCTCTAATAAGTAACTATATAACATACTTAGTTCTTTTGTTCTTAGTTACCTTTGAAAGTAATGTACCCCAAAACTGTTGGCACATGATGTGCTTTAATACTATTGTGACTCAGCTAAGACTACCATGCATGTGGCACCACAGAACTGAGATGGTATTGGGGAGGTGATGGGAACTTGCAGCAGCCAGCCCTGCTTGGTAAATACATTCCCCACATGCAGACCAATGTGCAAGAGTATGCATAGTTTAATACACTAAAATCAGTTCTGTCCCGCACTATCTTTTGCTTCTTCTCCCTTTTTCAACCTCTGACCTTAAAAAGAAAACATGTTCTTTTCTTTTTTAGCTGCATTCTCTGGCTCATGTTATCCTTTACCTATGAAGAATTCACTCCAATACTTTGAATGCAATCGCCGTACCATTACTTAAACAAAGCATCTTCTTTTTTTTTTTTTTTTTTTATGTGAAGTATTTTTGTGACCTTCCATGTTATCTCCACAGTTGTATAGTAAGCACCATTTTTGAATTGAGTTTCTAGCATTTTTTGCAATGTTTATAAAGATCTGATTTCTGTGAATTTTGCTTTACCATATATTTTAAATATTTTCTTCAATTCCCTTAATTTAAAGGAACACTCCACCAAAAAATTGTTTTTGAATATGTAATTGTACTGATGGCTGAGGAAAATACTTAATCTCATGTTATCATGCAGAGCTAACTTAAACTACCTTGTAAGCAAGTTTAATGGATTTAGTATGGTGGGTAACGTGTTTTGCATGCATCAGGCAGACTGTTATGGACAAGAACAAGCACCAATTTACTACTAAAAATATGGAAAGAATATTTTATGTTTATATTTGGACTGAAGTATAGTGTGATCCGGAGTCATTTATTTACCTAAATGCCATAGAAAAAGACGAGCGATGCAGGAAAATATTTATATTGTGTAATATAATAAATAGGAAAATGTACCTCAACATACATTTAACCATTAATCTTCAGCATTGCCTGAAGTAGAAACGGGTAAGTGATGGTAGTCTATTTTTGTCGGCTTCAAGGTCATCCTCGTGATGTGTTGCAATTTTTTTCATAATCATAATTTCTTAATTGAGTGCTTGGGTCCACCTTGGAGTCAGGATCAATGTCATATACATACCTTTAGATGAGACAGCTCTGTGATTTGGGGTATCCTTTGAGGCACAAGCAGTAGATGTCAGGATGTAACCATTTACTGCAAGTATACCTTGGTGAACTTGTGCTATACTGTGAAGATTGCATTATGATTATGCATTCTTTGTGAATACTTTTCAGACCCTGATTAGGTATTTTATACACTTCGGTGACTGCTGGATTAGTACAGTTATTTGGCAAAGCAGGAAGCATAGTGAATGACGGCTCTTCTGTTATCTGCATAATTGGGAAATGAGTTCCAGTGAGAGACTTGTGCTTCAGATATAATTCTACTAACATGTACAGTACCTCATCAACAAAAAATATCTCAATTGCATCTTTTCATACACTGAATGTATTTATTTTCAATTATTCAGCAGCTGAATATACACTGCAATACTTATTGTTGTCATGGGTGCCTTTCATAAGTACTAGATGCTAGCCAATTACAGATGTCTCATCAAGCCAGCACTGACAGAATCTCATAAAAATAAATATCCTTAAGGCAATATTTAAAGCGGCAGTATTCGGCATTCCTTGAAAGTACTTTCAAATACAGGTTATAGTATGAAGAAAAGAAAAACTGTTGTTATAGTCTCAGTCACAAATGCATTTAATATGCAACACCATGGCATAAAATTTCCATAGGCACAGGCATAACTTATCCAATGCAGTCACTAGCCAAACAAATTCATTCCAGGCACATTGCTGTTTTTAGACTGTTGGTCAGTTAACAATTTCAATGTGTTCCACATACAGTAGTGCACTTCATACCGTTCCATTCCTGAAATCCTTCAGGATGTCTCCTAAACAAAGCATAAGCAAAATTCAGTACCCCATACTTTAAATAAATAAGTTCAAAGCATCAAGCCATTAGAATGCATTTAACTGTAAACTAAAGCAAGCAATAGGACTACAGTGCTACAAAAAATCTCTACATATGCAAATTTGTGGCAGGATGTAAAGAAAAAAGTGTACAAGTTAAAATCATGGAATAATATGCCATTTCTCTTACATGATTAAACCAAGGCTTCAAATATGTGCAAGTTGAAATAAGATGCTATTATCCTGTACTATCACGCAGTGTCCTTCACAAAGAGCTTCATGCTTATTCTTGAAACACAGAATGCAAGGAACCAATTTTAAGCCAGGTAGTAATCCATCTTAGGTGACAAGTGTTAACTGGAAACTGGAAATTTTAAAAATAAGTAAAGTTATCCTCATGTCTTCAGACGGAGAGAAAACCAAAATCCCTGCTGGAAACACATGTAGTATGTTTATTTTTTCTTCATTGAAAGCACACAATCATGTCTAGAAGACAATTGCTCAGTAAAATTGTTTAATACTGCACCTTTCACAGACCATGTTATCTTTCCTTGTCTTATAGGCCACTGTTTTCACAGCATATTTTTTATGGGGTTGTCTTTACTTTAGCTGATCATAAACTGTTCATCATAACTCTAATGCACACAAGCAAAGTTTGCTGGATAATTATGTAGGTTTTTGTGATCAGTGGTAAGTTAGCAGTTTTATATTTAAGGATTTCTGGATGTCTTCTGTGTTCTTCCTTAGAAGTGTTATTGCCATACTATTAAAATCTTTACAAAACTTTCAGTCCTTGGGTATGCTTTGTTTGGTGGCTTAGTTTGTATTTTGGAGATATACATGTTATCCATCCATCCATCCATTTTCCAACCCGCTGAATCCGAACACAAGGTCACGGGGGTCTGCTGGAGCCAATCCCAGCCAACACAGGGCACAAGGCAGGAACCAATCTTGGGCAGGGTGCCAACCCACCACAGTATACATGTTATGCTTTAGGCTAATTATCAAATCAAGTGCTAAAAGTATAATATTGGATAGAACTGTCTTGCAAAACTTTGCAACCTTTTTTTAAGTTCTAAACCTATATTAATTTAGACATAAATCAGATGAGTTTAAAGGAATGCTCCACTCAAAAAGTGTGTTTTTTTTATATGTTACTTACTCTATGTAGTTTGTAGTGATGGCTGAGAAAAAAATATCTTAATTTATTTTTTGCAGAATGGAGAGGAGAAACATTTATGATATGACAAGGCAATTGTGACCAGTGTTGTAGAATGGCACACAATGTAAAAAAAAAAAAAAAAACATCCACAGAAAAAAAGGGGGAAAAAAATCGCACATTACTTGTGTCACATAATCCACATGTCGTTTATCCAATCATAAGTGCTAAACATACAGGATGCATGCTTTTTTTTTTTTTTTTTTTTGCTAAAATATTATTAAATATACACTTCCAGAATTAACAGTATGCATCATAAACGGGGAAACCTAAAGATCATGGGACTGATCTTTTGAATTGAAGACTGGAGCAACAGATGAGTGGGAGAGGTGACTCTTTAATTGAAAAAATCATTCCCATGAGGCTTTAGGTTTCCCATTTATGATGTATGCTGTTGATTCTGGAAATGTATATTTAACAATATTTTAGCAGATAAGCATGTGTTTTGCTCATTTTGCACTAATGACTGGGTAACTGATATGTGGATTACACAACATGAGTAACTGAAGACTTTAATTCCCCCCCATGGACATTTTTTCACATCATTTTCTGTTGTACAGCATTGGTCACCTTTGACTTCTATCTGCTATAGTATATCATAAAACACTCTGATTGGTCAGTTTGGATTTGGTGTGATTTAGTTAATTTGACTTTGGTGACCCGATTGATTAAAGGTATAAGAGGCATGGTAAAAGAGTTGCCTTCAAAGATGGGAAGCAAGAATAATGAGTCCCTGACAAGCAGGCTTTACAGGTTATGTGGCTAGTTATATCATAAACATCTCTCCATTCTGCATGAAAACAAAGTTAATTTTTATTTTTCTCAGCCATCACTACAAACTACATGCAGTAAGTAAGATATTCAAAAAAAAAATTGGGTGGACTATTCCTTTAATAATCAGTATGCTAGGACAAACAAAAATACAGACTTTTCCAGTTATACTTTTTGTATAATTCTTTTTTGTGAGTCCTCAGTTTAATGTGCATAGATACTCCAACTGGAGCAGTCTTTAGCAAGAAGGTGTAATAGCTCTTGTCGTTCATTTAGAACTTATCCTGCTGCTCAGTCGCATGATGCTTTTGCATTCATTTTCCTCATGAATAGTAAACATGCGAGTACTCCAAATGGGCACTTCTATGCAAAGTTAGTGGACCCTGGAGAACACGTAGCTACCATCTGGCTTAGTTTTTTTTTATTTGCGTTCTGATGCTGCAGAGTTGGAAAATGTTCTTCAGAGTGTTGCTACCCAGGATTTTATAACAAATTTGATAGGCAAGCTCAATACATACAGCATCATGTTCTACATTTTAAGTAGAGTTTAGGAAAAGTAAATAAACATAACTGTACCTGAATTAAACTGCCCTTTTTCTTTCACATAAATCAAAGAAAGCAGTCACACAGTACTGATTAAGTAAATATTCAAAACAAAATTTTACTGTGCATATATTTGAGGATATAAAAAGCACAGTGTTTATTTATGTTTTGACTTTTAATTGCTGAGTTAGTCTATTTAGTTTTGCAAAAAAAATTGCAATTCTAAGAAGTCTTAGCTCCTGATATTAGGTAATGAACCTGATGCCTCCTTTTAACAGTTAGTGATCAATCATTGACATAACTAGAACAAAAAATATTACCTTTTGTACGTCTATTTCAATTGAGGGACGTGTGCATTTTCCATTCTTCTTTTCTGTGATGGCAAAATATTTCCTTACACAATCACTAGTCTAAACACATATTTTAAACAGCACCTTAAATTAGAATTTTTTATGTGGTATTTGAACACATATGTTGGGTATTATATAGGTATATATATATGTGTGTATATATATTCGAGGTGTGGCAGAAAAGTAATGAGACTGGCAACGCTGCGCTGTTGTCCTCCATAGAGCACGTGTATCAGTACCCTCCCATAGCTCAGTGCGAGTTTCAACTCCTTCCGTT
>JANRMT010028174.1:146221911-146234440 GCA_026402145.1 Polypterus bichir lapradei
TAGCCACCCCCAGGCCTGATTACTGCCACACCTGTTTCAATCAAGAAATCACTTAAATAGGAGCTGCCTGACACAGAGAAGTAGACCAAAAGCACCTCAAAAGCTAGACATCATGCCAAGATCCAAAGAAATTCAGGAACAAATGAGAACAGAAGTAATTGAGATCTATCAGTCTGGTAAAGGTTATAAAGCCATTTCTAAAGCTTTGGGACTCCAGCGAACCACAGTGAGAGCCATTATCCACAAATGGCAAAAACATGGAACAGTGGTGAACCTTCCCAGGAGTGGCCGGCCGACCAAAATTACCCCAAGAGCGCAGAGACGACTCATCTGAGAGGTCACAAAAGACCCCAGGACAACGTCTAAAGAACTGCAGGCCTCACTTGCCTCAATTAAGGTCAGTGTTCACGACTCCACCATAAGAAAGAGACTGGGCAAAAACGGCCTGCATGGCAGATTTCCAAGACGCAAACCACTGTTAAGCAAAAAGAACATTAGGGCTCGTCTCAATTTTGCTAAGAAACATCTCAATGATTGCCAAGACTTTTGGGAAAATACCTTGTGGACTGATGAGACAAAAGTTGAACTTTTTGGAAGGCAAATGTCCCGTTACATCTGGTGTAAAAGGAACACAGCATTTCAGAAAAAGAACATCATACCAACAGTAAAATATGGTGGTGGTAGTGTGATGGTCTGGGGTTGTTTTGCTGCTTCAGGACCTGGAAGGCTTGCTGTGATAGATGGAACCATGAATTCTACTGTCTACCAAAAAATCCTGAAGGAGAATGTCCGGCCATCTGTTCGTCAACTCAAGCTGAAGCGATCTTGGGTGCTGCAACAGGACAATGACCCAAAACACACCAGCAAATCCACCTCTGAATGGCTGAAGAAAAACAAAATGAAGACTTTGGAGTGGCCTAGTCAAAGTCCTGACCTGAATCCAATTGAGATGCTATGGCATGACCTTAAAAAGGCGGTTCATGCTAGAAAACCCTCAAATAAAGCTGAATTACAACAATTCTGCAAAGATGAGTGGGCCAAAATTCCTCCAGAGCGCTGTAAAAGACTCATTGCAAGTTATCGCAAACGCTTGATTGCAGTTATTGCTGCTAAGGGTGGCCCAACCAGTCACACAGGGCCATGTAGGTTTGGATTTTTTTTTCTCCCTAAATAGTGAAAACCATCATTTAAAAACTGCATTTTGTGTTTACTTGTGTTATATTTGACTAATGGTTAAATGTGTTTGATGATCAGAAACATTTTGTGTGACAAACATGCAAAAGAATAAGAAATCAGGAAGGGGGCAAATAGTTTTTCACACCACTGTATATTCCAGTGTCACACCAGCCATAGCAAGAATACAGCACGAGACAGGAACAATCCGTGAACGAAGTTCCAGCTCCTAGCTAGTGCTGTGGCACCGTGTAGTTAAAGTTAAAGTTTTATCTGTATAATACAATAAACATATTTTGCTGCATTTCATCTTAAAAATGATATTGTCATCACATGTAAATACGCTCTTTATAAAGTGGCTCAGGTTGTGTAATATTATAACTGTATCGCAAGTTTACTGTGGGGTGATTGTACTTATAAGTACAGACATTTCTACAAGGAGCACTTGATGGGCTGATGGAGTGCGTTTAGAGTTGTTGTGATGAAACTGTTTCTGAACTGTGAGGTCAGTACAGGAAAGACTCTGAAGCGTTTGTCGGATGAGAGCAGTTCAAATAGTGAATGGCTGAGACTGTGTGCTTGATGCTGCATACCGATAATTCTCTTTCCAATCAGCTACTGTACAGCTGTAATTCACACTCAGATACAGTGATACAAATACTCCGAGTGGTGCAGTGAAAGTAATATGGAAAAAGATGATCCGATGTGGCAACCCCTAGCGGGAGCAGCTGAAAGAAGAAGAAAGTACAGTGAGAGTAACAACGCTAAAGCAGTTATGGTATTTGGAATAGTTTGGCCATTCTGTGGACCATTATATTGTTATAGGTTAATTACAATCAGATGCATTAAACTAATAAGCAATATGCGGTTAATTTCAGTGTATTTATAAAGCCGCGTCAGGGATGTGGATCTGAAAAAGAAAGATAAACCACACAGGAACAGTAGCACTGCTTTGACGCTGGGTGCCGCCAGTCTGCAAAACCGGGCGGAGAACTTGCGTACGACAGGGTACCATGGAAATGTGCGTGGCTTTATGCCAAGTTTAGGTTTTATACATTGCGATTTGAACGTGGAAATGTTCTTACGCAACATTTTTGTGCGTACACACCATTTATACATGAGGCCCCTGGTCTTTTTGCCATCTCACAATGACATATTATTACATGCAACGACCTAACAACCTACAACTTAACTTATAATATTAAAAACATAAAAAGTTTCAAAAATCAGAGGAGATTGTTCATTTCATCAGACTTGGTTGGTTAGTTAATAGATACTTCAACCAGATACTTATTAAAGTTCAGTTATGAGGGCCCACTGTGGTAGCCAGTTTTCGTCCAAACCAATTTCACTTTTAGTTTTTTTTTTATTTTAATTTTAACCAATTTTCACTTTTTAATTTATCAAACTCTTATATTCTAGTTCCTGTGTTATGGTATCAATCTAGAAATTAAAAAACTGAGTTTCCTAAATGTATATTAGAATGTGTAGTCATTTTTACATAGGAATAATTATGTTATGAATAGATGTAGTTCTTTTTAACACATGAACAGTTAGTGATGTTGTTTTACAGTACATGGGAATAATTAAGTATTTCTGTTTTTAAGATTTTCATCATTGTTGTCATGATTATTTTCACTTTGCATTCTAGGAGGTCTATTATTTAAGTCATTATTTACTAATGAACACACTAGTGGTTCTAACACTTAAATAGCTGCAACTTTTCATCATTCAGTGTCATTTTGTCCTGGTGTCTACTCCATTTATCATTAATTGTCATTATTATAAAATAATTAACAGAAAAAAAACTCTACAGAAAATTGTGAATTAATTGAAAAACAGATAAAGAGAGTTAAGCATCTACACTAAGGCAGAAATGCAAATGTTTCTCAATTTCTTATAAATGTAAATCTCATGCTACCTTTTTGAAGGCAGAATAAATAAAAAAGGCCAAGTAATCAAATAATGAGATCATTTACAGGTAAAATAACTCCCTGATTTTGAATCTGGTTGCAACAAAATACCTTCAAGCCACAATAGGCCTCCAAGAATAAACCCAAGTACCACTGCCCCTATACATCTACCCATCCATCCATCCATCTTTCCAAACTTGCTTTCCACATTCCAGAGTTATAGTGGGAGACTGCCTATCTTGAAAATATTAGGAGCACATTAGAAACAACCTTAAGCATGATATCACTCAATTACAAGGCATATTCATGAATATATAAACACTCCTACAATGCCAGAGAAGAATTACAAAATCAGGATGTAGGAAAGTCTCAAACAGGAATGTGCAAACTTCACTGTTACAGAGGCAACCTGGCCTAGGGTTGAATCCTCAGTCTTTGAATGGGTGAGACAGCAGCACAAACCATTTTCCCATTGCACTGCTGCCCTCTTCTATAGTATGGTTCAAATCTAAGATGACAAAAATTAACCCGGTGAGATCTCACTTCACAATATAGAGGCGCTGGAACTTTAGGATCAAGAAGTCACTTCAGTTTACAACAGAGGGTGCATCATTAATATATCACAACAGTTCAAATTGTGAATAGTTAGATAATAAACACAAAAGTGTAATATTACCTGAGTTTCAAATATAATAAAGTGTACTACATCATACCTGATATGTTGAATTACAGGGTGTACTATAGAGCTGCAAGTTAATTTTTTTTAATACAATAAAAAGGAAAATCTCCTTTTTACGTACTGTACAGATCTGTAATCATATCCTTTGGGTAATTTTACTTTTGTGACAGTTATTTCCCCAGAAACTAAGTAAATGTAATTTTATTCTTCTCATGAATATCATATAACCATGATATGGAGTTTGCCAAAATGGAATTAGATTCCTTAACATGGTGCAGGCTCCTGGTCATATATATATCTACATTACACACATAATGATGTTACCTTCATGGAGTACTTTGTGCTCAAGGATTTTAACAGATTTGATGGAGGGCCTTTCACTCTACAGTGATGTACTTACAGTGCAAAACAACACAAGATAACAAGAAAGATTGCAACACCTAGAAAGCAAAAAGGTATTCTTATTTTTCTTTTGATTTTGTTTCTGAGAGATCTTAATACATATAATATATATAAAATAATTTTACATTGTTCTTTAGGATTCTGGATCATAATAATTTTACATTTATTTTTTCAAAGTCCATCCATTATCCAACCCGCTATATCCAAACTACAGGGTCATGGGGGTCTGCTGGAGCCAATCCCAGCCAACATAGGGCGCAAGGCAGGGAACAAATCCCAGGCAGGGTGCCAGCCCACCGCAGGAAACACACACACACACACACACACCAAGCACACACTAGGGACAATTTAGGATCGCCAATGCACCTAACCTGTATGTCTTTGGACTGTGGGAGGAAACCGGAGCACCCGGAGGAAACCCATGCAGACACAGGGAGAACATGCAAACTCCACACAGGGAGGACCCGGGAAGCAAACCCAGGTCTCCTTACTGCGAGGCAGCAGCGCTACCACTGTGCCACCGTGCTGCCCTTATTTAAAGTCTAATACACAAAAATTGTAGTGGTTTTGTGAATATTTCACCCACAATAGTCACTTTATAAAGGAAAAAACTTTGATTTATCATGCTATATTGTGAACTCTTCTGTTAAGATCTATTTGTTTCTTCATGTAATTATATTGGAATTCTTTTATTTGTTATTTTGTTTTGTTAAGATGTGTTATTTTAGGAAAACAAAGCATGTGAGAGTGTAGTTGCCCTTTTAAATAGTGTAACATAATCAGCAATCACAGACAAGTATCCATCCATCCATTATCCAACCTGCTATATCCTAACTGCAGGGTCACAGGGGTCTGCTGGAGCCAATCCCAGTCAATACAGGGCGCAAGGCAGGAAACAAACCCCAGGCAGGGCACCAGCCCACCACAGGGCAGACAAGTATTTTTTGTTTTTTTTCTAAACATTATAAAGCCCACAAAGTTACACCCAAATGTTAGAAACACAGAAATAACCGTAGGGACTAATTTGTTTCCAGGATTAATATGTAAAAAATCCTGTCCCTAAAGCTCCTCCTCTTTTGAGCCACTTCCCACCAAAAGGTCTGTGCACATCACTGTTCTCTTATCCCAGAGTGAATAAACATTTGTCCACCATTTTGGCTCATGTTTCCTGAATGACTAAGTATTCATCACCATTACAGATTATATTTGCTGACTGACCAGAGACTAGTCCACTTTGTAATTCACGTTCATTTAGTGACCAGATGCCACTTTGTGCTTTAGGTTTGCTAAAAGACCAAGGGCTTTCATGCTTAGTTTCTATTAGCTAAGTGTAAAGGAATTATTTGTTTTTTTTATATGTTTGTTGAGTGACCAGGTGCTAGTCCACATTGTAATTTATGTTTGCTGAGTAACCAGGAGCTGAATAACCTACTCAGGAGTGGAGAAACCTTAATAGCCCTGTGTTCACTAATGTTTGAATAGAGATAAAAGACATTTGGGTATCAGCTGGGGGCTCAAGGACAGAAAGGCACCAAGAGACCAAAATGCCTGAGTTATCTCATATTTCAAAAACACAACTAAGATGGAGCATTCTCTCTTTGTGCTGGAGGAACACAAATGGCTCACCAATGGTCAACAGCTCATCCTCAGTATTACAGAGTGCAAACATAAGACCACTGAGTTACCTGAGATTGTCCTTTCTCAGGGCCAAAGGTGTGCAGGGCATTTGGTGTAGGTGACTGCAATAGTAGAGAGGACTCTTATGAGCGAAGAAGCCTTATAGGTTTTGGTGGATGAAACTTCGGTACAGCTGCTAGAGTATTCGTAACCCTGGAGTGTTCTTTCATGGCATGTCTTCAACAGGAAGATTGTGCAAGGAGAATTGTGGGAAGGTGAATTATCTTTCTGGGACATTGGTGCTCTTTGGATGGAATGTGAGCACAGTGATGAAGCATGGTGTCAGTGTAGAGAGGAGGGTTAGATTTTCAGAAGCGAGGTGTCTGGAGCACCCTGACACATAAACAAACAGACAACTTGTGCACATGGCAGTGATGGATCAAACAGCCACCTCACAGACCTTATCCCAACAGCTGGGGTTGTCACACATCAACAGGTGTTTGCACATACTGTTTAAAGCCATTTGTAGTAGCAGGGCCTTCACTGCTCATTGCTTCAGATACCAATGACACTTAACCACAGGCATCTGGACTGCAATGCTGCCAAGAATGGTGCCAAGAATGGTGCCAGTGGTAGGGTGACTGGCATCATATCGAGTTTTTGAATGTATTTTCAATTTACTGCAGCATGATGGATGGATCTGTGCAAGGAGGCACCATGATGAAAGGTTTTTAGCAGCATATATTTTGCATCGACATTTAGGACTAGCACTAGGAGTTATGATATGGTGTTCCATTTGGTTCCAATCTTATTCCCCATTTAAAATTGAACCCTTTTATATCAGAGGGAGATATAGCTTGAGTCCTTAATAGAAATTGACTCAATGGCAAATTTAAAAATTTGTGCTGCCCAAGAATCAGCTGGTAAGAAGAAGGATCATTCATCTGCTGTGAGCTTACTGCTTGCCTGGGTATCATTGCTTTTGGTGGTCATTCTTGTGGATATTATAGGCCTGACTGGGGATGCAGAAATTCAAACTGGCATCACCTTTATCCTGTGTAGGTGCAGCCTGTGAGAACAGCTGAAATAGCAACGAGAGTTGCTTCAGACAGGTGTGAAAATACAATTCTTTCAGGCCTAGAGGTCAGTGTACAGGGATAGTTATAAAGTCTGTTATGATGATGATGGAATCTGGAGGGTGGATGTGTTCATCCAGAAATTACGTCTATGTCACTATTTTTGGGTCTAATCTCTATCAAGGCCATTAGCATGAACTTTATTTTACCTTATCAAGAGAATACATTGCCCAGGACAGGTTGTAGAGGTTTGAAGAAAGAACAATGACTAAGCATAACTTTTTATTGTGGAAAAGTCATTAATGAGGTTGATCTTGTAGAAGGAAATTTATATCCAACTTGAGGTAGTTCAACCTGTGTTGAGGAGGCCTGGACAGACATGATGGGTCTCATGGATGTGGTATATCATGAAATCTACATCATCGGATAGGTACTTGCCCATCACAGAGTCTATTGACTATCTTTGAATAAGAGGCAGATTAGCAATGCGAAGCTTGATTGATTCCTTGTGGATCCCATCATATAACCCTGTACTTCAGCCTGGGTAGCTCTGGTGGTATTGACCTCAAATCAGACTGTTGGGTTTGGTTGCTTATTCCATGCCCATGATACAAGAGATTATGGAATCCTTGCATGGAGCAATGGCATTTCACTTACTAGCAGGTGTACATGGAAGAAGACAGTGTGGTGAAGTGAGCAGTCCTAGCTACAAAAGGCTTTTTCTAGTTTGGATTAATACAATTAAGTTTAAATAAATAGGGGAAACCTTTAAAGGCTTATGGAACAAGTGCTGAAGGGGGTCAATCAGCAAGATTTGATTTGTCTATATTGATGATGACATCTTCTCCACAACTCAACATTGTCACTTTCAGGACTTGGAAACCATCTTTAATTGTCTCAGCTAAGCTCAATTAACTCTCAACTTCAAAAACTGCCACATTTTGCTATCTTTCCTAGGGCATGTTATGTCTGCTAAGGACATAAGAGTTAAACCAAACAAAGTTGCAGCTACAGTATAATTGAGTTTCCACCATAAGCCAACATCAAGAGTTTGTAACCCTTATTGGGAATAGTTTGTTACACCAACCTAAATTAAGAACTAAGAAAAATGCTAAGAGAGATTGAAAGCTTGATGGAAAATGATGGCAATGTAGAAACTGTCCACAGAATTATCTACACAGTTGTTAAAGCTATATACAGAATTTTGTGACATAAATGAGAAATATGTCCAAAGAAGAAACAATTCCATCGTAAACAGGGTGGTTTGAACCAGGGTCAAACAAGCTCAAATACAAAGAGTGCAGAATCAGGTACAAGAGTCAAAGGGATGTGATCCTGAGATCAGGCATACTGATCTTCTTTGGATCCTCCACCACTTAATAGTCTATTTTAAAAAAGATGGAGAGAAAGCGTTGAAGAAGATCTAGGCTATTGAAAAGGCACAATCTTGGCTTAAAGCTCAGAAAGAGGAGCTGGAATTACAAACTGCCATCACTGCAGCTGATGATAAGCTTCAGGTATTTACTTTGTACAAATCCACACACAATTCATCCACTATACTACAGTAAATGACAGGACTGATTTTTCTTAAAAGCATTAGCAACTCTAAAATCAATGCACAGACATCCCAGCAGAAAAGAGTGACATTTACATCAGACATTTTGTTTTATTAATTCATAACAGTGAAGTAAACAGTCCACATTGAGATAGACTGAATGGTCTCCTCTTATTCGTAATATTTCTTATGTTCTTCTAGCCTAAAAATCAGAACATTGAAAAGCTGTAATATAATTTGCCGTTTGTTTCAAAATAATTGTCACAGTACTTATTATTTAGATAAAATGAATAGCTAAATGAATGTGCAGGCTTTTATTTTAAAGCTCCTGTAAAGACAGAAAAGTGAAGATATTAAGATATTACTGTGATACTAAGGAAAGAAGTGGCCATAAGTCAACATTTACAGTTTTTTGTTAACCTGCTTAGTCCTCAACAGGGTGTTTGGGTCACTGCTGAAGACTATCCCAGCCAGCATTGGGAGCAAGGCAGGAACAAACCCTGAACAAGGGAGCCAGTCCATCACTGGGTGAAAACACATATACACATACACATCTACCTCAGCCACACTAGGGCCAATTTAGGATCATCAGTTCACTTAACGTGCATGTCTTTGGACTATAGGGTGAAACTGGAGCACCTGGAGGAAACCCATGCAGACATGAGAAGAACATGCAAACTCCATGCAGGGAGGACTCAGGACGCAAACCCTGGTGTTCTTTCTGTGAGCAGCACTTACAGATTTAGTTAATTCTTAGGAAAAGCAAACTCAGATTCCTTCACTCCCATTATATGGAAATAGTTTGTAGTCTACAGTGAAATGTGTTGGCAAGTCAAGCCCAAAGTATCTACAGCAGTGAAATCTATTCCAGAGACTAGGGTGCAGCACAGAACTTTGGGCCCTATATGTAAGCAGTCTCTGTGGGGCCCCTTCCTCTCGAAAACAAACATTTCATTCCAGGCTTCGAGGAAACACTGGCTAGAAAATAAACAAACTGAAGTAAACATAGAAATTTCTACTAAAAGCTTTATAAATGATAGTATGTTTGTACTCACAATGAGCATAGTTTGGAATTCTGTAAATCACTAAAATAGAAATCACACAAAGAGAACCTTGATTTTTTTTAAAGACAAAGGGTTTATGCATTAGCTGTTCAGTAGAGACACACATAAGTAAAAGTTGTTAAGAAATGTCACAAATTCTCAATAATACACCCCACTATCTTGCATTCAGAAAAAAGATGAAGAGCCCATAAACCTTTAAAGTAAAGGACTTGGTGCCATCTAGGGGTCCAGATAAGAAATAATCTGCTTCATGTAAACAGTACATCACTCAAATTGGACAGTGAAAGTTGTGGTTGTAGTGGGGCTGGAGAAATTGATTGTACTCTTGCAGTTGTTACTGTGAGTATGATGTCTGAGAGATATTCACATTATTGAAAATTATGCCTATAGTTTAGCAACATTGTGAACATCAAGTCAAGTCAAGAGGGCATGTGGCTTTATTGCCATACTATCCATACACCATACTGCATACAGTAACATGAAATAACATTCCCCAGGACCGTGGTGCAACATATACATGAAGACGAGACAAGTCCAAGACAGGTAAAGAATTATACCACACTATAAATAAATCAATGAATAAATAATTGGTAAATGAATAGATAGTAATAAATAAATAAATAATAACAACAACTAATAGTAAAAGCCAACAGTAGTAACACCTGTAACAAATGTACTGCATATATATAAGCTACTAGAAGCAGATATGAGGGCAAGGGGTCAGCACAGAGTTCAGAGTCCAGATAGCCAAGCTTTATAACTATCCCCAGGCAGAACATTGCAGAACTGGTTTCGATGCTACAGCGCCTTCTACCAAAGCTACTGGACTTGCAGATGTATTGGTTTATAAAGGTGTCTTTAATGGATAGCAAAGATGTCCCACTGATGTCTTCTACTGTGTGCACTGACAATTGTATGATCTTTCAGTTAGAGACACTGCAGTTCCCAAACCAGACAGTGATGAAGCTAATCAGAATGCTGTCGATGTTGCCCCTGTAGAATGTGGTGAGAGTGAGGGGAGGTAGGCTTACCTTCTTCAGCCACCAAAGGAAGTGGAGACACTGTTGTGCCTTTTTGGCTATGGAGGTATGACCATACTGAAAAACACATGAAAATAACTAAAACAAACAGGTAGAAAAATTAAAATTCTTCTACATCAGGGGTGCCCAATGCATCAATCACGATCGACCGGTAGATCAGAAAGGGAGTGCAGGTAGATCGCGTTGCATTCAAAAAAATTTTTTTTTTTAAATGTTAGTCTATCATATATCCTCCCTATGGCATTTGCCACTTGATTGACATACAGGGCGGCCAGTCTGAGATCTCTTTTCTTCTAACACGCTGGTCATCCCGCACGCACGATCAAACACGTGAGCTACTGCAAAACTCCGGCTATCTAAGTGATCTAGTTAGTCTTCCAATTTATATCGACTAAAGAAGGTATTTAAAAAAAATTGTTGTTTATGGGCTGGATGTGGAATTGGAAGAGGATTTTTTTCTCTCACAATGTCACAATTGAAGTGCGTTTGTCTGATCTGTCAGACTATCAATGCTATTCCAAAGAAGGTAAATGTGGAAAGGCGCTTTCGAACTGTTCATAAAAACTACGAAACTAACTTCCTTCCAAAAAGTGATCTGAGAAAGAGAAAGGACAGGGAACTAAAATCGCAGTTGAGACACAATGGAATGCGTGTGCGCAACTTGACAGCATACACTACAGAGCAGATTGAAAATTGTCTGTCAGACTTTATCTAATGGAAAAAAGTAACAATTCGAGTGTTGCCCAATGTAGCGGAATAAGAGTAGCATTTCTTCTTCACAAATGTACTCAAGTAAAAGTAAAAAGTATGGTATAGTAAAACTACTCTTAGAAGTACAATTTTTTTTTAAAGTTACTCAAGTAAATGTAACTCGTTACTACCCGCTTCTGATACTCAGTATATGTATGTATGTATATACAGTATAATATATATATATATATATATAATTTTTAATGTAGGTAGATCATTTTGACCTGGTCATTTTAAAAGTACCTCGCAAGCCGAAAAGTGTGGGCAGCCCTGTTCTACATACTATAGGAGAAGAAAAGAAAGTCAATGTTTACTTTGTCCTGGGGCTTGAAATCTGCAGCTTAGAATGTAGTAAAGTTTTTGAACTTTCAAAAGGCTTTTTCTAGAAGATGAATCCTTTCAAGAAAGGAAATTTTCCACAACAGATATATGTGGATAGATGGTCTTACTTTAAGAAAGCAAGTCTATCTTATATTGTCACTTCGCATAAATTTGTTAAAAGAAACAAATGTACGTAAAGCATTGGAGCTATGGAAGGTTATTTATTAATAGTGAGGAGGATGGTCCTTACACAATAAAGACTATTCTACTCTGGACCCATATAAAGGACATCACAATGAAAAGAAAGATTCCAAATGGCCTCAGGTAACAAAAGAAGGATTCCTGTTACAAGACGTGAGACACTTATACACAACGAAAGTCAGCAATATATATATGCAAACTATACAATATATACTGTATAATATATATATGTGATCGCCCTGGTGGCTTTCGGGACCACGGGAACTGAACTTGGAAGCTCAACCCTATAGGGGCCTGTGGTCACTACCAGGGGGCGCCCCAATTCCTGGAGAGCCTTGGTCCTCAGCACCGGAAGTGGTGGGGGGAAGACGACTAGGGACACCCGGAGTGCTTCCGGGTGCTCAGCCAGTACACTAGGGAGGAAGATTATCGGGAGGCACCTGGAGCACATCTGGGTGATTATAAAAGGGGCTGTCTCCCTTCGTTCAGTGGCTTGAGTTGGGAGCGGAGAAGGACAGAGCTCGGGAGGAGAGGAAAGGAGGCGGCCTGAAGAGCGGAAAGGTATTGTGTGAGAGGCCTGGAGTTTGGGGGAGTTTGGGGTTGTGTGTGTTTCACTTGTGTAAATAATGTATAATAAAATGTGTGTTGGGTGAACCATCGCTGTCCGCCTGTCTGTGTCCAGGCCATGTTCCACTATATATATATATATATATATATATATATATATATATATATATA
>JANRMT010028174.1:146248007-146266181 GCA_026402145.1 Polypterus bichir lapradei
ACAATTATATTGTCAATCATGTTACGTTATTATTAAAATGTTTCCTTTTCTTTTTACTTCTCTGCTGCCAAACGCGGGTATTTTGCTATAGAGAGAGAGAGAGATGACAACAACACTCATATCAATGACACAACAATTACATTAACAATCATGTTACGTTATTTTTAAAATATTTCCTTTTCTTTTTCATAACTTCTTTAACACACTACTTCTCCGCTGCGAAGCGCGGGTATTCTGCTAGTTGTTAACTAAAGTCGAAGTGAGGAGAAAAAGATGCAGTATTCAAAAGACGTTTTTAAATACAACATAAGAAACCATAAAGAGCAGCAAAAACACATTTTGACCTAACACCTAAAATAAACACATCTTTTTTAGGTTGTTTCTTGTGCTACACTTACATTTCTGAATGGCCTTTGGTTATTTCAGCACTTCATTTTAATTATTGGTTTCACTTCTTCAGCATTAGGAAGCCTTCATCTCAACCAATTTTCCCAAATCAGAACTCTATAATTCTTTTTTTAACTTCTACAATGTCACGCCTTCTGCTCACAGTTATTCTAGCACACCTAAACCTGCCGTATGGTGCTGTCCCATGATGCTATAAATGTTATCAAAAACACACTTAAATGTAAATTGCTTATAGCACTGTTTGTATACTCCTGTTTTTTTTTTTTTTTTCTTCTTTTACCAGGTGGTTTAAGACTGGCTATATTATAGACACCCAGCAAATATACAGGTCTTAGTTTTAGCCCATTTTTATCAAGATGTTGTGGTTAATATTTTAATACAGGAAGTATGCACAGTATTGAAAGAAAGCAATACCATTTTGTCAACATGCAGGCAAAAATTTATAAGAAAAGGTACATCTAGGTAAGAAATAAAGAAAATTCACATTTGTTTTGAGAATTAGTCTCTTAACACTTTTAGACAAAATTGCAACCATTTATTATCATACCACTTAACTTCTTTGATTCCAATCATTTAGTCAACATTTACTTATAGAAAAGTACTAAAAAAAATGCATGTCAGTTTTGGATAATACCAGTTTAAAGTACAGTGTTGGTAGACACTGAGAGGAGCTTGGGAGGAGCCAAACATAGAGAACGTTACACTGTGAAATTAAGAATCAACTGAAACTAAGCCCCAGAAGAATCCCTTTTACAACGTTAGGGCAGTGAAGACAGAACATTTCAGAAAGTAGGATGAAGGTAGCCTTGATTTAAATGTTGTCTGGGACATACTATGGAAAGAGAGTTTTGGGGAGGTATGTAAGAGCTATAAAGTTAATGAATATTCAGCTAAAGTTTTGAAGCAAGATTAAAGGATGATGAAACTAATATAGTAACAAAAATGATAATTTTTTCAGGTAATGATTGCATCTGCTGTGGACGCTAGAGGCGCTGTTGCCCCGTGAAACCCATCAGACAGATGTCCAGGACATACATTTAAAAGCACCAAGAATAATTTCTTTAATATTTTTCTTAAATAAAGTGCACAAAGCACCGCACACTCCAAAATTCACGATTCAAGATTCAATAATCAATAAACACAATCCTTCACTCCCTGCAGCTTCATCACCCAACCTCCCAACTCCGGCTCTGCTTGCTGGGTTTCCCACAGTCCTGACCCGGAAGTGTTCCTTCTCCGGGTTAAATGCCACATCATTCTCCTCAGGTAGCCCGCAAATACTGCAGGCTTCCGTCCTCATGCCTCCGAAGTACTTACGGGTCGTAATAACAGTAGGAGTCCCTAGGTTCCTTGTGAACTCTCCCTGGTGGCACCCACGTTACCCAACAGGGCTGAAGAAATGGACTCCATGTCCCATGATGTCCTGAGGGAATCCTGAGAACCATTTCCGTCCAGGGGAGCTGCCATCTAGCGTCCCGGGGGAGGCAGTGTCCTAAAAAACCTGCTCTTCCTCCTTCTTTCTGTTCCGGGACGTCCCGGCCAGATTGAAATGCCAGCGTCCATCACACTGCGTAGTGAGCAATCAAAGCCACCTCCTTTTCTTTCACTTTTTGCACAGTTTTGCAAATGTCCTGGTTTCTTTTAAGACAATAATGGTTTATTAGAATGATCATGCCAATCATTAAAAATTTATATTAACAAATGCAGTAGTTCTGCTGCAATTTTCTAATCCAGCTCACTTTGTATTGATATATTTACAGTAAAGCGCAATATATTGAATAAGATTTGGAAATAGACCCGTTACTCATATTGCTGTGATTTTGTAGATCACAAAATTTAATAGATCACAAATTGGAATTTATAATTCTCTCAGAGGAAAGGCCTTTGAAAATATTATGAGTACTGAACAATGGGCTCCCTTTATTCGTTTAGTTTTCTATTAAAGTTATTAATAAGTGACAAGGGTTGTACTGCCATGGATTGCTGCATATATTTAAAGTGCAGGTGTTGTATTTTGCTTAGGTTATTTAGTGTGTGTTGGGAAAATTCTCCTCGTTATTTTCATCTCTGATTATGGTACAGGTGTAAATGGAGCTAGTGAAATTGACTTGCATATTATTTTTTTTATACTGTATGTATGTAGCACCAATATCAGTTTGTTTAGTAATAATTAATGACAAAAATGTGTTAATGGCATCAACCCTGGACCTATTGTTTGTTGGGGGTCTTTTTAATGTCATGCAATACACAGACCTGCTTTGAGATTTGGGAGTAATGGGAGTGCTTTTGTTTTTATATAACCTCTAGGATTTTGTGTGTGGGGTTGGGGCATTTTGACTTAGCACAGTTATTAAGTCCTTCAAAACCCTTAATTCCCATGCATTTTTAGTGTTGGTATTTCTGTGTTATTTTATCCTTAGTTACATGTTTGATTACACTTTCCCAAACTATTTTTCTAAAAGTTAATGTAACTTAATTTGGTGTTGGTTATTTGTATATTTTTACTTTAGAATTTGCCTGCCTCTTTCATTTGCAACTTTTCATGAATCAACTTCTAGCCTCTTGTTATCCATTTGTTAGTCCTATTAAAATAAACTCATCCATTAGTTATGTCACAAGCCATTCTCATTCACTCAAAGACTGATTTTACCATCAAATGTGAATTAATTATCCATCCATCCATTATCCAACCCGCTCTATCCTAACTACAGGGTCACGGGGATCTGCTGGAGCCAATCCCAGCCAACACAGGGCACAAGGCAGGAAACAAACCCCGGACAGGGCGCTAGCCCACCGCAGGGTACACACACACCCACACACCAAGCACACACTAGGGATAATTTAGGATCGCCAGTGCACCTAACCTGCATGTCTTTGGACTGTGGGAGGAAACTGGAGCACCTGGAGGAAACCCACGCAGGGAGGAACCGGGAAGCGAACCCAGGTCTCCTAATCTGATAATGTAGATGCTTTGGATATCTACAGAGTAAGTCAAGGAATATCACAATATCACAATTAAATTCATTTGTTAAATTATAAAAGAAGAAAAATCATATGCTGTTCTGTCAGCATTTTAAAAAACTTTGCAAATTATTGTAAGATATGAACATTCTTAGCCTGTTGTCTGACCATATTAACTCTTATATCGCCTTTAATAATTTACTAAACATACTGTAGCAGATCTCTTGTCTCAATGCCAATTGACATAAAACTCTCCCTTACAGTTCTGAAATGTCTAGATGACTATAAATTGGGTGGAGTGGTAACTCAGAGGCTAAAGATGTGCACTGGTATCCAGAAGGCCATTAACCTGCAATTGCTCTAGGGCCGCGTTGTACAATGGCTGACCCTACACTCTAACCCCAAGGGGTATGCGAAAAATAAGAAGACATAGTAAGAAATTGTATAATGTAAATAAATAAATAAAAAAAGGTTTCCAGTTTAAATCCTGTTACTGCCCGATGGGATCCTACTCCGGCTGGCCCTTGAGCGAGGCCGTAACCTGAAAATTGCTCCAGGATGCTGTACAATGGCCGTTCATTTGAAAAGACAATTTCCCCTTGGGGATTAATAAAAAATATCACAAAGAAATTGTACAAGCAGTAAAAACCAAGTAAGTACATTTTTCTGGAAACTTTCTGGATTCATACCCCACTGTTGAACACCACCTGTAGATGCTGCCACTGTTGCTATTGATTCTTATTTCAGTAATGGAATCTGTTCTTTATTTGTTCTGCCCTGAGATTAAAAATAATAAATTTTCAGTGTTTAAACTGAGCACATTGCATGCTGTGTTTTTCAACTCAGATCAGACAATTTATTTTTTTAAATAAAATGTTTAAGGCTGCTCCTCTGTGTTCTGACTGTTTTGGCTGAACGTTAATATTAATCATGTTCTTTGCTGCACTGTGCCAGTTATATAGGTACTGTAATTGAATACAGCTTTTTTCTTTTTTTTTTTAATTTAACATCTGCCGTATGTTTTATTTCAGAATAACAAAGTGCGCCGTTTTGCCTTTGAGCTCAAAATGCAAGATAAGAGCAGTTATCTTTTGGCAGCAGACAGTGAGGTTGAAATGGAGGAATGGATTACAACCTTGAACAAAATTCTTCAGAGCAACTTTGAAGCTGTCATGCAGGAGAAAAGAAATGGGGAGTCACATGATGGTGAGGCACACTTCTTTCTGACCTTAAAATAATCTGCAATTTTTTCTTAATTAAATAAAATATTTAGGATGCTATTCCAGGGTGCTTTACAAGTGCGAAACTAGAGTACATTTGCTTAAATAAAAATATTACAATGAAAATAAGTGCACAGCCACATAGAAAATGATAGGAGTGAAATTTGTGAGTGTTAGTGTCCATTGCACTACTTACTGCCGCACACTGTCTTCTTAGGGTTAATTTTTCCTAATGAGTAATCAATCCTGAAATGAATGCAGCAAACTAACAGACTTTTACCTTAACCTGCAGTCCTCTTCAGCCTTCCTTGACATGTTTGCATAAGAATAGTTTCAAGAGTTTCAGTGAGTTTGAGTTAGTTAGACATTTAAACTGTCAGCTTCAGTTTCGACAGAAGCCAGTTAACACTAGAATCCCTGAAGCCTACGAAAAAACCCCATAATCCCAGACCACCTTAAATTCCTTTGTACCTCTCCATCAGCGTCTTTTGTTTAGTAAATGTGTCAATCAGCACAAGCAGCAATCAGACTGTTGTCCCATAACCCCTACCAATGGAGCACAAGCCTTGTTTATCTCTGTGTAAGCTTCCCGGAGTTGTATAGGGTAAATAATATATCATTATTTGGATCAAATGCATGCTGACAAAGTATATGTGTAATGCCATGAAAAGTGCTGCAGCAGCTTCCACTTGCAGCTATAGACTCCTCAGTACGCTAACGACTCTCCACGCAAGTGTTTAGATCTGGCAGTGCCATGCTGACACTTCTTTACGCTAGCAATGGTACGACAACACGGTCAGGCTCGCATGCTGAAGAGTCTATAGCTGCAGGTGGAAGCTGCCGCCACACTTTTCGTGACATTACACATATACTTTGTCAGCATGCCTGTATCAATCAAACACAGGAAGCTCTGCAGTCTACTTGTGACTTTACGCTGTAGGAAGATAAGTAAATAAATCAAGGTAAGCCGGTAAATAACATTCAATGTGGTTTTTATAAACATATAAATGTTTTTTATATAAAGACTATCACAAAACATAATCACAAACTGAACTTTGCATGATACCATGGCGAGCTCGGCATGCATTGCTCATCCTCATCTGAGTTCACCTTTGTTATAGCATGTCTATTTGAAAACATCAGTTGCCGATCTGGGGGAGCATGAACGCGACTGAGAGAATAAAACTGAATAATAAAAAATGCTAACCTTTTAGAGCTGTACCCTAACCTGATTTCTTTTTTTTTCTGTTATATTCTTAAATAAAAAATGCACTTGTTTTGTTATATGTGCACCTTTTGTGAAAGTGTTTATTTGATATTTGGACTTCAGTTTTCACACATTATACACTTCATGTCAAAATTTTGTTGTTAGTGCAAAAACATGAAAAAACTTTGTGTTTTAGGTATGTGTTCAACGTTTCTTGCATTTCTCTCAATACATGTTATCCTACACTTACATAGATCGTTGTAGACACAGAACACACAAGAAATGCATGTGTTCCAAATAACAATATATTATTTACCCTATACAACTCCAGGCACCTTGCACCGAGATAAACAAGGCTTGAACTGGGAGAGTTTTTTTTTGCCCGAGTTGAGCTCCGTCCGTAAGGTGGATGGGACAGCAGTCTGCTTGCTGCTTGTGCCGATCGACACATTTACAAAACAAAAGACGCTGATGGAGAGGTGCGAAGGAATTTAAGGTGGGCCGGGATTACAAGTTTTTTCGTAGGCTTCAAGGATTCTAGTGTCTAGTTAACAGAGAGATATTTTTCTCTAGCACATCAGAGATTATTCCAAATTATGTCTTCCATTTTGCATCTAAGCATCTTAATTCCTAAAACTGAGTTCATGCCATTGCTAATTTTCTTGACATTCCTTTGGTCATGTATACTGTATATCATGCCCATGTACAAGGCATTCCTAAGACAGCAAACAACATTATAGCCACATTTTTTTTGCCACAAGTTGTAGCATTTTCAGAATATATATAAAACATGTATATTACTTACTTGTGTTAATCTGCGAAATTATCCAAAACATTGAACATGCTTTGTTTGCTGAATATTTTCCTGGAAGTTCACTGTGCAACTTTCTTAAACACACATTTTTTTTCCTAGTTGCACTATAATGGTTTGCAAAATCAATGTGACATCACAGAGCTGTAGCAGCCATGCACTGAAGTTTCACGTACTCCGCCTCACATTTGATGGTGCTGCCCGAACTGATTCATGCATGCATGATGTCATTACCCACACGCTTTTTTAGCCAGACTTGCACCACACATGCATTTTAAAAAATATAAATACAGTCATAAGAAAAACTTTGGGAACCCCTCTCAGCCTGCATAATAATTGACTCTACTTTCAACAAAAAAGATAACAGTGGTATGTCTTTCATTACCTAGGAACATCTGAGTACTGGAGTATTTTCTGAACAAAGATTTTTAGTGAATTTAGTTATATGAAATTAAATCAAATGTGAAAAACTGGCTGTGCAAAAATGTGGGTCACCTTGTCATTTTGCTGGTTTGAATGCATGTAATTGCTCAATTCTGATTATTTGCAACACCAAATTGGTTGGATTAGCTCATTAAGCCTTGAACTTCATAGACAGGTGTGTCCAATCATGAGAAAAGGTATTTAAGGTGGTCAATTGCAAGTTGTGCTTCCCTTTGACTCTCCTCTAAGAGTGACAGCATGGGATCCCCAAAGCAACTCTCAAAAGATCTGAAAACAAAGATTGTTCAGTATCATGGTTTAGGGGAAGGCTACAAGAAGCTATCTCAGAGGTCTAAACTGTCAGTTTCAACTGTAAGGAATGGAATCAGGAAATGGAAGGCCACAGGCACAGTTGCTGTTAAACCCAGGTATGGCAAGCCAAGAAAAATACAGGAACGGCATATGCACAGGATTATGAGAATGGCTACAGACAACCCACAGATCACCTCTAAAGACCTACAAGAACATCTTGCTGCAGATGGTGTATCTGTACATCGTTCTACAATTCAGCGCAATTTGCACAAAGAACATCTGTATGGCAGGGTGGTGATAAGAAAGAAGCCCTTTCTGCATTCACGCCACAAACAGAGTCACTTGTTGTATGCAAATGCTTATTTATACAAGCCAGATTCATTTTGGAACAAAGTGCTTTGGACTGATAAGACAAAAATTGAGTTATTTGGTCATAACAAAAAGCGCTTTGCATGGCGGAAGAAGAACACCGCATTCCAAGAAAAACACCTGCTATCTACTGTCAAATTTGGTGGGGGCTCCATCATGCTGTGGGGCTGTGTGGCTAGTTCAAGGACTGGGGCCCTTGTTAAAGTCGAGGGTCTGATGAATTCAACCCAATCTCAAGAAATTCTTAAGGATAATGTTCAAGCATCAGTCACAAAGTTGAAGTTATGCAGGGGTTGGATATTCCAACAAGACAACGACCCAAAACACAGTTTGAAATCTACAAAGGCATTCATGCAGAGGTAGAAGTATAATGTTCTGGAATGGCTGTCACAGTCCCCTGACTTGAATATCATCAAAAATCTATGGGATAATTTGAAGCAGGCTGTCCATGCTCGGCAGCCATCAAATTTAACTGAACTGGAGAGATTTTGTATGTAAGACTGGTCAAAAATACTTCCATCCAGAATCCAGACACTCTTCAAAGGCTATAGGAGGCATCTAGAGGCTGTTATATTTGCAAAAGGAGGCTCAACTAAGTATTGATGTAATATCTCTGTTGGGGTGCCCAAATTTATGCATCTTTCTAATTTTGTTATGATGCATATTGCATATTTTCTGTTAATCCAATAAACTTAACGTCACTGGTGAAATACTACTGTTTCCGTAAGGCATGTCATATATTAAAAGGAAGTTGCTACTTTGAAAGCTAAGCCAATGAGAAACAAAAATCCAAAGAATTAAGACTGTAAGTAAAACTCATAGTATTTTCATTTTACGAGAGCATTATCTGAGAATATACAATACTGATCTCACTGTACCACATGGCTAATTACAGTATGTATACTGGCTGAATGCATATACAGTTAGCCATTCAGTTATCAATGAGTCAAAACAAATCTTAAAGGAGGTCCCCTCCTACTCCCTGAGTTAGACAACACATGCAGCCAAGGTGGTGGTTCGGTGGCTAAGGAAACAAAAGAGACATGCCGGCTGCATAGATGCTACTGCAATTCGTGGCTACAGATGCCAGCTAAAATGCAACTTAAAAAAAAAACACTGTGGCACAGCCACTCATTTGCTGAAGATAAGAAACTCTTTGAGCACAATGATTTTTTTTTTATGTATTTCTGGTTTGTGGCCATTTGTTGTTTTTTTTGTGTCTTTCATTGTTTTAAGCACAATGGCACAGTGGTTAACACTGTTGTCTCACAATTTAAGTCACATTTTTGACCACAATAATCACTTCAGCATAGTTGGCAGACATTTTCCTAGCCATCAGAGACAACTTAAAAGTCCTTTGCACAATTATAAGCCACTCAAAACTAGTTCCTCCTTCCCTACTGGCTTCAATGTATTTCGCTGTTTTTGTTGAAGACCTTGAACATTTTACTGATTTCACCGAACTAATGGCAAAACGAACTCTGCAAGTTTTGCTTATCAGTATTGTGAAAACTGAAAACTTAAAGTAATGTGCACAGCTAAAGAGTTTCTTAAAATCTGTTTGTCATGTCTGAACTGTATTAAATGGCTGTTTTCTACATGGAGGTAATCTTTTTTCAAAATCGCAACAAGATCAAAACTCTGTTATAGGGAGGAACCCAGTTGCAGACACAGATAGTCAAATGTCTTACTGATAAAGTGCACATTCCCAGATAGCAGGGCTGTATGTTTGTCAGATAAAGATAGTTTGTACAAAATGCTGGAAATATAATATTTTTTATGATCATTTTTTTATTTTACTGTAATTCACAGTATGTTTTAACTGGTGATTTTTAAGCATTTATAGCTAATGTCATTACTACAAGTGTTTAAAGATAATGAACCTAGGCGGTTTGTGTTATTTTTTCTAGTATGTTCAGTTGCTGTTTTGGTACCATGGAGCTCATTATGTAAGTGTAAAGAGTGATTTGAGATGTTTTAGCTTTGGGATAAAAAGCCAAATATATTAATCAGTAGTTAATGAGACTACATAATGTACCTGAGGATGTAATAATATATTTATTCATGTGAGCATTAAGCACGTAAGACCGTGTCTAATATTTCTGTCTCCTTCATTATTTCAGATGATGAATTAAGCAAAGCTGATAATACATCATCCAGTTTGGATAGCTTTCTTCCAGACATTGCCAAGGTATATTTTTAATTGTTTTGCTTTGTCATAATTAGCATACTAGCTAATAAAATGCATGCTTTGTTTATCTTAGTTAATAAGTTCCAGGATTATTGAGTTATATCATTCCTTCCTAACATATGTTATGCCATCTAAGCTAGTTAAGTTTTGCTACTAATACCTACTTGTTATGATTATACAGCTGAAAACTTACATATTGCACGTGTGCTGTATCTTTTGTTTATATGGAAAAATTACTTCTATTGGTTTTTACATATGTGCATATAATCAACTGTTGCAAAAGTATAATGTCTATTTTCATGACATCTGTTTATAACTGATGCCTGTTGTATGCTATGAACCTTTTTTTTTAAATAAATCACTAGGTTGGAATGTGTGTCTGTATAGACAAAGCTCTTTAATGTCCTATTTTTTTTTCTAAAACTTAATTGTAATTGTTTCTGAGATGCTGTACAATGTTAATATTAGTTTACTCTGTTAATGGGGACACAGCAGATACTATGATTGCAGCAAAACTGCCATAATGCAGGACTGAAATTCAGGTGTAAGATACTCAGTGTTGTTGTTGCCAGTGACAACAGACAATTGTTAATTGGGAGCATTATGCATTAATATTTTATATGGAGCGCCAAAGAAAATGACTCCTGTGCATGCATGTAACCCCCATTAGGTACCTGTAGCAGCACTGAGACTGTAATGTATGTGTTCCTAATTTCCCATTATGATGGCCAGTTGTCCGAAGAGTCACTAGATCCTTTAACACAAGGCTGGACTCCAGGACTTCTGGAAACCCTGGGGGTTGCTAGAGGAATTCAGAGAGACTTTAGGAGTTTCCTAGTCATTTCATGACCCCAGAAATAGTAGCAGGGCATATCCCCCAGTTACCAGATGTAAGTAAACCCTTATAGACATGGAGAGGGCACTAGGCAGTAAACCAAAAAAAAAAGGATGGGTATTTAAGCAGGAATTGCATTATAACACTCATATATAAAAGAAACAGTACTATTTCCCTTCATACAAATAACTACAATGAAACATGAATCATTCGATTCATTTGCCTATCTATCTTTCAATCCCACCTTAACCTGAACTGGGTTTCCGGCTGGAGCCTATCGCAGCAAGCATCAGGCACAAGGCAGGACCCATCCCAGGACAGGGTTCCAGTCTATGCCATTTACTATGGAATTCATAAAAGCAGTATTAATGTTTGTGATGTGCCATCTATTGGAATGACTGAGACATAGCAACAGGACAGACAGACAGACAGGCGCTTATTCTTTTATTAAGGTGGATACAGACACACACACCTGTAAATTAAAAAAAAATAATAATTGTTGTCGGTCTTTGTTGCAGCTCATATGCTGTACACAAATCCACAGGCTTGTCCTTCTGGTACTTTGATATCCTAAGTAAAACAAAGTATCCTCACAGTGCAGCCCTTGAAATGCTGATATCTTTATTTTTGTATGAAAAAATCCAGCGTTCCCTTTACTCATATCTTTTGGTTAGCAAATTGCAACAAAGACAGTCATCCACCATTTCTTTAGTTCTTGACAACTTTTTCAAAACCGAATTTCTCTGTGTTTGCATTCAAACCATCAAGTAAAGCTGTCTACTCAATACCTCCTCATGCTTCACCTTAAAATGAACATAAAATAATAATACAATTCTCCTGTAAGCTCTCTGTCAGTTAATTAATGGAGTGCTCTTTTTTGTTTGGATAGAAAAAAACACTGATTCTTTCTTTCTTTCTTTGAATAATAATAATGGTGTGTTACTGAAACTAACTTTACAATTAAGTTCACCAATGCACCCAAATAGTTACGTACAAAACAACCAGATTTTATTTCTTTTCTGTTTTTTCTTTAGAGTGTAAGAGAAACTGAAATCAAGGCAAAAAGTGAAAGCCGACTAAAGCTTTTCCTTCTGGATCCAGATACACAAGTAAGTAATTAGGAGATTATTATCATTTCAGAATTGTCTGTATTCTGGTCTATGATCTGGTATGATGGTTGTCAATAGCTAAAAAGAATTAAAGAGAAACAAACATGGCTTAAGTAATATCACACAAACTTCTTAAATTTGCTTAATCCAACTCAGAGTTGCAATAGGTAAAGCCTGTACTGGAAAAACAGAAACCTGCTGTGAATGGGACACTGCACCATTCCAGGGTACATTTACACAGCAACCACACTTGGAATCGCACTAGGCCAGAATTAACAGTTAACCTAACTTTCACGTCTTGGGGATGTGGGAGGAAAACCTAAGCAATTAACCATTGTGCAGCTGTGTGTGTGTGAAACATACCGAATTCACAGATTTATAATGGGAGAGTTTAAGAGTAATGTGTGTATCACATGAAATGAGAATTTTTTTTTCTTTTGCTGGAATGCACCATGAAATATTTATTTTAGGAGTTGCATGTGTGTGGCTCTTTGTAGATAAGTAACCTTGTTAGCCATTAAAAACTAAGGTGAATGAGTTAACTGTTTATCATTTAATTTTTTGAAAAGGAAAATCTTAATCATTCTTTAGTGAGGCTCAGTAGGCTTACCTCAAATATAAATGCACCTGAATAGTTTTGCTGAATGATGTTAAAGGCTTTTATTTTTGGATACTTTACATATTTTAAATTCATAGATTTCCCTTCTCCTCCTTTACTTCTTAAGGTTTTACAAATTATAATTTTCTTCAAACCTTTTTTTTTTCAGAAACTTGACTTCTCAGGGATTGAGCCAGATGTGAAACAATTTGAAGAAAAGTTTGGGAAACGAGTTTTAGTGAAATGCAATGACTTGTCTTTTAATCTTCAAACCTGTATTGCTGAAAATGAAGAAGGGCCCACAACAAATGTATGTAGTAAAACAAAATTTTGAAGTACAGATTTTTGTTTCTACTTATGAGTACATAAGTAGTTATAGTGGGTAGACACTTCCATTGTTTGTTTCATGTCTTATGTACAGTAAATTACATAGTCTGCACAACTATGCTGAATCAAGGGAACTGCAGTAAAGAATAAGGCATCTGATAATAGATGTAATTAAAAGCAAACATGTTTTTTAAGCAGAGATTATATTTATAACTTATCCATTTGATAATGCTGCAGATTAATTGATATTCTCCAGATGGTATGTTCATGTTTAAAATCTATGGAGGAAAATTCCTATAGAGAATACAGAATACCACCTGAAAAAGTTAGAACACAGTATATGATAAAGAGTACTGCTGTTTTGTTTAGCTACAGCAACTGTATGGTTGCTAGATGGTTTTTTTCCATGTTTGATGTATCCTGTGTCCCTGATGTAAATTGTGAGATTGTGATTATATGATTTTCATGGTACATACAAGTATTGGCTCCTTTGGAAAAAGTAGATCAATTCTTGACTGGCACAAGAAATCTGAACATTTTTGCCCTTCATGACAAAAATGTGCCAATGAGTAGATTGGCTTTTTCACCAGAATATATTTTATGCCTCTCTGAACCTCATACAACAAATTGTTCAGTGCATGTTCAAACAAAGGTAGGTGGTTTGAGTGCAAAAGCATTGTGGGTTTGAAAATTGTACCTGTTAAACTGGTCTCTCATTTTATATCATACATTTTTTAAAAACAATTAAAAATTAACACTGCTAATGCACATAATGATCTTTGTCCTGATGATCTTTTAAACATACAGTTGTAAAACTTTGGTAAAATCATCAGTGGAAGCTTACAATTAGGGTGAAGCGATTTATTGAATATGTTGCAAAAATACTACAGTATTTTTTGTAGTCCATTGGCCAACATTGCTGATCAACAGTTAAGTTCTGCTAGACACATTTTCGTTATTTTATGACTATCTGACTGAGCAACAGTCAAAGTCAATACAATTAAGTGGAGCCTTAGTCACAGTTGTTGAACAGTCTGTAGCAGTTAAATATTTTTAAACTCATTCTTTATTAATTCTGTTTTATCTTCAACACTGTTTACCTCGATAATTTCTGTTAATAATTGTTGTTTGTAGCATTTGACTTTTAGATTTATTTAGCTTTAACTCAACTTAGAGCATAAAGAATATACTATCTTGATGTTACTTGTGTAGTTTTTGGTATCTCTATTTCTGAACTATTATAAAATCTTAATAAAATGTATTTAGGTAACTTTTTAATTTTAATTCCCTAGTAACAATGATCATTAGTGTTGTTGTTATAGAAATGCTTTTGAAATTAATTTCTTATAATTTCCCACAATGAGAAATGAATGTATAAATTATGGTTGTGAATGCACTTCCTCCTGATATTTTATATAGATACAAGGCAGAGTGAGTCCCAAAATATTTGGGGTACCAACTGGGTAAACCCTGTTTAATTCAATGAAAAAATAAAAATTAACTGAAAAGGCACAAAATTACGCCATCAGGATCATACAGGCAATGGTCTTTTATTGCCCTGTAGCAGCATTAACTGCTGTTACAGGCCTGGAGTCCTTTCTAATAGTCAGGCTGTCAGGTCTAAAATGAGATGCCACCTTCCCTTTAGGGAACCAGAAGGGGCAGGGCTTCTCTGGCTCCTATGCCTTTATGGGGTGGTTTCTGAGCTCTGTGAAGGAAAAAAGGAGACACAACTGTTAATGACCACGCCCCTTTTGTCCCGGGGTGGTACCACATACCTTGGGTGAGCCAGGAAGGCGGCCCTTTGGAATGTATGCATGACAATAGCTAATCAGTAAAGTTTTATTTACAGTATGGTTTTGATGCTTTAGCTTTTTGTTTGAATATGCAAGCACATTATATTATGTGGTAATCCATGTTTAACTTTTAAACCTTTACCCTTCTTTTGTTGTTTAAGTGTATTTTTCTGTTCAGTTAATTACATCAGTTTTTTAATTCTAAATTCAGGTGGAGCCTTTCTTTGTTACTCTGTCACTCTTTGACATCCAAAGCAACTGCAAGATTTCAGCAGACTTTCATGTTGATCTAAATAATCCATCTGTGAGGCAGATGATACCAAGTGCTTCCACCCAACACATGAATGGTGAGGCGTGCCAGAGGGTGTTTAATGGTCTTCCCGAGAGTCTCTTGCAGTACCCCAAACAGGTGAGTAATGGTATAAGCCTAGCAGCAGTGTGAGTCACAGTAATACTCTCAAGATTGAGAAGTATATGTTAACAATCATTTTAAATAGGGAATCTTTTCTTTTAAACTGGACATTTGTGTTTTGCAGAGGCGCACTCTCTGAAAAGTAGATTATTTTGTCTCAAGTCAAATGCTAGTCCACAAACACACACGCCTCACCTCAGAAAAGGGGGTGAAAGACAAAACACATGAACAGCTGTGAAGTAACCACATCAACATCATTAAGCAAGAGTCTCTGGTATAGCAGAAGCAAAGCCAATTTCTCATCAGCCACTGAGTTTTCTTGAGTCTCTGCTGAAAAAAGGCCAAAATCATGAGCAAGAGAGAGAGGTTAGGAGCACACGCTGTTGCAGCTCATTGCCGCATCCACCACATGACAAGCCAACTCAGGATCCCAGATTAGGACCATGCAATGGGTGACACCTCAGCACCACACTTGTTCAGATGGAATGGAACCAGTGTGAATTTTTTTATGGTGGCAGGAGTGCCAATTCTGCCACTGACCCCCAGGTTTTTCTCTGTAGTTTGGAGGACCTACATGCTGGACTGGATGCAGATTAACGTCATACCCGGGATGGAGCAAATGCAGGTTATGGGCCTTGCTCAGGTGCCCAACGAAGTAGAGTCACTTTGGTGTTTACGGGATTCGAACCGGCAACCTTCCGATTGCCAGTGCAAATCCCTAGCCTTAGAGCCACCACTCCGCCCAACTCATGAAGACATAATAAATAGTAGCAAAAGAATGTTGTAGCTACTCCCTTTTATAATCTTATTCAGATGTTGTTTGCAGTGCCTATAAAACATTTTCACCCCCTTGAAAATGTTTACATTTTATTGTTATACAATATTGAATCCCATTGAATTTAAATTGTTTTTTTTTTTTTTAAACTGATCAACAGAAAAATACTCTCTAATGTCAAAAGTGAAAAGTGAAAGCTGCATAATGGTCTAAATTAATTATAAATATAAAACACAAAATAATAAATAATAATAACTTATTATACTTATAATTATATTATATAAGTATTAATAATTATAATTAATAATTACATAATGGAAGTTTTTAAAATTGAAAAAATCTCTTTTAAAAGAGATTAGTACAAATTGGTCCAGGGTGTTTCTTTAAAATTACTTCTTCAACAAGAACACATGGATACAAAAGGAAACTTGTTAAGGATACTTTTAAATACTGCATAAATGTTCAGAGGATTTTCTTAACACAGAGAAACATAAACACATGGAATAACCTATCAAAATAGTGTGGTAGATAGTGAGATATTAGAAACCTTTCAAAGCTCAATTTAATGTTCATTTGGAGGAATTAGAGAGATAAAATTGGCAAAGTTTGTTGCGCTGAATGGCTTGTTCTTGTTGAAAATTTTCTAATATTCAACCCATCTCTTCATTCATCATTTTCTAATTTCAGTTCAGAGTTGCCAGTGCCCATGTTGGTAGCACTGGGCACAAGATAGGAACTAACTCTGGATGGAGCCCTAGTTCATTGCAGGTTACACTCACACACACACCCACACTTCCAGGACCAATTTAGTCACTGATTAATTTAGAAATAGCATAGTGCCCCAATAGTTGTGCTGCTGCCTCACAACAAGGAGACCAGATTTCTCTGGGTGCTCTAGTTTCCTCCCACAGTTAAAAGACATGTCCTATTGTGTGTTTATGTATGAGTGTGTCACCCTATCCAGGGACTGGTCCTGATCCTGCTACTTGCTAGAATTGGGTCCAGCTTTCCCACAACCCTCCTATGTTTAAGCAGGTTTGAAAAGTGTATGGATGGATGATTAACCTAATACTCACATCTTAGAAATGTTGATACCTGGAGAAAAACCCTATACATACATGATCAGAATGAGGAAACACAAACTTGGGATTCTGGAGTGCTGAGGTAGCAATGGTAACTGCATAGCTAGTCCATCTCAATAATTTTAACCTTAAAACTAAATAAACTTCAAAAAGGGAAGACAAAATTGAGCTGCATTATAGCAGTAAACAGGTCACAAGTTTACTCAGCTTCACTTAATTGATGTATTTGTGCTACATTTTATAGAAGTGTTAATATATTAATCATTTTGAAAATATTGGATCTTTTCAAAATGTATTTTATGTTTTTTTGTTTTTTTTTTGCTTTCTTCAGGGTATATTCTCAGTAATGTCTCCACATCCTGATATTTTCCTGGTGGCTAGAATTGAAAAAGTGCTACAGGGAAGCATCACACATTGTGCTGAGCCATATACAAAAAGTAGTGATTCTATAAAGGTATCCGCTTTATATGTTAATCTGATGTTTCATGTTATGAATAGATAGCTTAACAAAGACAGCTTTTATCTGGTCTTCAACTGTACAGAGTATCAGAATGTTGAATTTCATGTATTAGTAGTAATTGACGTTTTACCTCTTTGGTTCTGTGAGCCTTCAGCTTGTTATTGGAACCAGTTTCCTTTTAGAGACCAATTTTCTGTTGTTAAAGTCTGGAAGAATGTGACATTTTACCTAACCCTAAATTGAGCTTTTGTTGTATTTTGAATAAGTTGCAGAATATTTAAAAAAGCATTGAACTTAAGTAAATAAGGTCAGAAAAAAAAATCTGCTTATTATCTAGCAGAAACCTGATAATCTCAAAGCCTGTATATTTTTTATTTCTGCCACAGTAAAACATAATTACTTTCATTAGTGAAAAAGAGGCCATCAAGTCTGTAATGTCTAGAGATTCTATTTAAACACCTCCATTCGTTACTTGTTCTGTAAAATATGTTTGCCTAGAAGAGATACACAGAAGTATTTTTTTTTAAATTATTGAAACATGACTTTCAAAGACCCATATAAAACAAAGGTTCTTCTTTTTATAGGCTGCTCAGAAAGTGCTTAAAAATGCCAAAGTTGCATGTAGCAGGCTAGGACAGTACAGGATGCCATTTGCATGGGCTGCAAGGTAAATATTTTTTTTTGTTTTGCTTTTTGTTATCAAGTTTAAAAAAAAATCTGTTTATCAAAATTTTATTTTGTCTCTCTTTTTAATAACCAATGTATTTTAAAAATATTTGACATTCTGTTAGGATATTTGAGCAAGAAATTCAGTTTACTTTTTACTCGTGCAAATTGTAGCCTCTTTTTCCTATTTGTAGTGGAGATGAGTGGTACCC
>JANRMT010028174.1:146266281-146277879 GCA_026402145.1 Polypterus bichir lapradei
TAAAATAAATCGAGAAGCGCGCGTACATACTTAGTGCATCCCCTCTCAGGAATCGAACCTCGGACGTGGGCGCTACAGGCGAATGCTTTACCATCGCGCCACTGAGTGTGGTTTATCTATTCGAGCGTAGCAGTGTAATTAGGTTTTTGTTCAGCACTCTTTGGAACTGTTACTTTTTGTCTGCGCACTGCGTCAGTTCACGTGAGCCGCTGAATATGGTTTTATATGTCACTCGCTTGCTTCTAATTGTTTCGCTGCCTTCTTAATTATATAATGCATGTTTTCTAAAGCGCGTTTTGTAGCTCTTCCTGGCTTTCTACGTAATGCGTGATTACATGAGAGGCGTGATGATATCATACGAAACTCCGCCCCTCCAGCTGAACTCCATTACAGTAAATGGAGAAAAATAGCTTCTAGTTATGACCATTATGCGTAGAATTTCGAAATGAAACCTGCTCAACTTTTGTAAGTAAGCTGTAAGGAATGAGCCTGCCAAATTTCAGCCTTCTACCCACACGGGAAGTTGGAGAATTAGTGATGAGTGAGTGAGTGAGTGAGTGAGTGCTTTGCCTTTTATTAGTATAGATGCCGACTGAAGCTAAGTTATGTCACTAACACTATTTAGAAATGTATATTTTCATGTATAAAATTAAATTTCATTCAAGAGAATGCATTATGTATGTTTTGACTGGTGCAACCTGTAGAATATCAGTGAGGAACATTTTTGAGGAAAATAAAGGTAACGTTTGCCCTCCTATTTTGTTATTAAGAAAATGCCTTTTGTATCAGTTAGGTAAGTTTTTAGTGCAGAGCATAAGGTCATTTTAAAAAAAAAAAAAAGTATAAAACTGCAAAACTGACACCTTGGTCAAAAAGCAAAGCAAATATTACCTGTGCCAGTTTATTCGACAAGCATACTTCCAATATTCGATTCCTAAGATTAAGACCAATAGTGAACATTATAGGGCTGGGAAATAAACTAATAAACCATTCATCTGGTTTTTTATTAACTTACAGTCTAGTCAGTCTGTCCAGTTAAGGGGTGTGTGGAGCTGGTGCTTATCACAGCAGCACTGAGCAAAATGCAGAAACCAGCACTGAAAAGAACATAGGAGCTGCATTCATTCACAATTACTTAATTTAGAGTCACAAATAGTCCTTAATATTGCACATTCTGATTAGCAAACTAGGATAATGGAATGATGAGAGTTGTCCAGAGCATTGTTATACTATGTACAAGCGCTTCTAAACTAAAAGAAGAAAAAAAAGCCTTTAGTCACATAAAATGGCCAATCTAAAAAGTTGCGTCTCTATGATAAAACTTTACTAAATGCATAAATCAAAACTGCAGCTCAAAGCAAAGGCCTCTTTAGTGTGGCAATTTAACATATATTTGGTATTTAAAAGAACAACAAGAATCACACCTATTCAAAACACAAGATTAAGTAAAAACACATACTGTATGTGGCTATTAAAGATGAGAGGTTAATTCAAGTCTATTTCTGTTTGTATCAGTAATGAAGTTTTCAGCTGTGGAAACTTCAAAAACAAAATTTATACAAGGAGAAGAGACAGCCACCATAAAAAAGAGAAAAGGCTGAAATATGCTCTTCTTGAAATAGTGAGAACATGAAATAAACCTCTGTGTTTTCTTCTGTTCACAAAAAGGGGTCTCCTATCTACATGGCTATGAGACATCCCAGATTCTTTGAACATTCAGCTCCATGTCATCACTCACTCTGATTCTGTTCCAAATATTTTTCTCTTTTCTTTGTAGTTCTTCATCTCCACTTATTAAAACATGTCTGTTTATAGAAACAAAATCTGAAGTAGTGTATTAGTTCCAACTGCCATAATAGCTAAACCACCCATGAAAGAAAGATAACACTGCTGAGCACTATGCACAAACTACAGTAACTGCTATGTGAACTTTATTTGTTTATTTTAAACTCTGTATTAATATACATTTATCCACAGAACTTAAATTCTCCACAGTTAAGGTATATTGAGGTGTACTGCCTTGAACAAGGTAACTTGGAAATACCGGGATTACAGTGTGTAACATTAGGGATACCCTAACACAGACAAGCCTTGTAGAAGTAATTTAACATTTCTAAGTTAAATAATTTTGCATATGAGTACTCGTACACATTTAAATCACAATGTATGGTATACAAGATTGCACATTTTTATTCCAAATTTGATCATATTTTGCATGTTCATGTCTCTAATGAATAGTTCTTTACTAGATTGTACTAATCTATTTGTTGATAAACTGAACTTCTGTTTACAAATTTGTGTCAGTGCTGGTGATGGCACTACCAGCAACAACTGGTACATAATGCAATGCTACATAACTGAAAATATCTACACTAGCTACTGTAAATATACAAATTGCACAAGAATTTTGGCCATATGGTAAGCTGAAAACACCCATCTGTTACAAGACACTCACTCTTTGTGAACACCAGGAACATCAATTATTAATAATACTCCACAATGCAAAATCTTTGACACTGAAAGTTGCTTTAATCCACCTATTTTCATAAACCTGCTCCTAATATTATGAATGCAAATACAAACAGACAACACATGCATCACTGCTTTCAAAATCATCACTCTTCGCTATTGTGTTCGTATCACTGATATCAAAAGACATTATTATTCCTCCATGTATTTAGAGTTTTCCTGGATAATGTTCAATAAGATAGCAATATACCCAAGATGACAAATATTTATCACCTGGCAAATACAGCAGTTTTGTGCCCTTTTCAGCTGGCTTATGTATACCTTCATGGATTAAAGGAGTTGGTGAGGGGCAGATTTCTTAATGTCTCAACAAAAAGTAAAATAGTCATTGAGCAATACTGCCTTAAAGATAATAACTGAACACATTGAAACAGTTTATGATAAAATTGTTAAACTAAAATCCCAAAACATTTTGACAAACAGGCTGTAGATGTATGTTTAAAGTACTAGTCATTTATTTAATTCAAAGACATATTTTACACAAGTAAATCAATGTAAAAGCCTGCTTTCTAATAAAATGATCAGACAGTGTGAAGCAACTAAAATAATGTCTAAGCCTTTGCACATGTCTGTCAACAGTTGTGAAAGTGTACTTTTCACTGTGGGATGTGTGATTGGTATGGCAAGAAAGGCTGATTTTTAAACAGATTTGTTATTATCAATAATATCAATCACACATAGAACTTTTAAAATAACACTCTGATTTGATGACATTACTGAAAAATGAGACATGCAACAAGAATAATTTGGGTAATTTCTAGCAGAAAATTATCATCTGCAGCAGGTACAATTTGGTTTATAAATGTAAGAGATCTGACCAGTTTTTACATTACCATTTCTTTCAAAGGCATTATTGCTCTATTCTGCAAACTATTCTGGTCTTCCTTTGCAATATCCAGCTATTCATCCCAAATGGAATTTAAGTTATATTTTGGTGGCAAAAGCATTTTTCTGTACTCATGTTTGTTTCAGTATTAAGTATGCTAGCATGTAAAATGCAAACATTGTGCAATGAATGAATGAACTCATAATTACATTATTGGTCAAATGGATCATTTATTTTTCATCTATGCCTTAAAAAATCAAGAAGGTCATTAGAAATGTGCCAGTTAAGAGAAAGGGGAACATACAACAAGGAATGCCTTACACCTCAGTGGTGCCAATGAATTAATTATCAGCATTTTCTGTGAGTCATATCTATCTCTCACTCAATCCCCATGATTCTTGCAAGAGTCTTGTGATTCAATTATTATACAGCTGCTTTTTTTGGAACATGAACATATGAATTTTGCTTAGGTTGAAACTAATGAAATCTTTTTCTAAATGTCATGAGTTGGAAAAGTAATAAATAATTCAAACACATCACCGCAAGAAGCAGGCCACAACAGGGAAACAATAGGTTCTTAGACAGAGAAGCAAAAGTGTAATGAATTCTTAATTGTTCTTTCGAGAAAGAAAAATATAAGATTCAAACCATTCAACTACACAACTGTCTTAATATTATGAAAGATACATAGGAGTACCAAACAGTTTCTGTCAGATGTATCTGGCTGCTTTAAAATGTAAGAGAGCACAATGATTGTTTACCTTATAGCAACGGTTTGATCTTTACATGACACTTAAAGCACTATGAGTAATAATGAACTAATATTTCTTTCACAAATATTTTACGGAAAGGAATGACATGTATCCTAGTAATTAAAAGGCTTATCTATTATACCACGAATTTGATATCAGTATCATAACCAGTTACACAAAACAGGAGTGTTCGTCCACAACTTCCTGAAAGTCTGCTAATCAATAATGACTATGATATAATAAATCAATGAGTAGTAGTAACTCAAAACTAAGACAGACAAAGGGTGTGATTGATCTGTTTTACAAATTCAAGTTGTGAAAAGATTCTCTACTCAGATTAATCCAAAGATCTTTGTGCTTTGCAAGTCTTACCCAACATTTTGTTTTTTTTTCAAGTTTAATATGCTTGCTCCAACTGAAAGTGTTGGTTAAAATAATTCTTAGTTCTGAAAATCCTACATCTGTTTTTTTTTTTTTTTAAATAACCAAACTATTTCTTTAGCAACTTCTATGTAATTTCACTTTATTGCTGATATTCCACTAAGAAAGACACATCAAATGTTTTCTGATCAGTAAACTGTGAAATGTATCTATTTTGACTGTTTAATTCTATATCGGCATGCCATCTATATCCAAATTCCATATTTACACACTATAGGATTCAAAAAGGACCAACACATATAAATGAACAAGACTGTGATCAGGTGAAACCCTGTTTATGCAATATTATAGTCTATGCTTTGTGTTAGCTCCACAGAAATTAAATCTCTTAATTAAAAACACGCAACTAATAACAATTTTGCTAACTGAGTACCTAGACAATAATCATTTTGATTAACTGATTCATTGGGTGTTTTATTAAAAAAAGCAATGCTTATACAAACGTGAAATAATTTCATTCAAAATTGAAAACATTTTATTCCTTGTACAATGCACTACTTGTTAACAATAGAAAATGTATGCTTAAATGCTTAACACTTTCAAAGCTATTGTTGACGTCAAGGGGGTACTAAGAGGCTGAAACTATTGTTAAGTGTCCACAAACATTGTTTGGTTTTATCTACTAGTTGATAGCAAAGACAGCAAGTGAGTTGAATCTTCATAGCTAGTGCCAAAAGATATGCCCTGCACAGAACCTTTAAAATGCTTTAAAAAAATAGAATTTTACCAAAGTGTAAATGAGAGAAGAATCACCAATTAATCCAATGCATTTTGTTCACAAGTGTTCAGGGCTGCGTTCTTGCACCAAGTAAGGTCATTTTTACAGATCTTTCAAAATGCAGATTTCATATTAAGTGTAAAGTTGAAATGCGTCCACCATAGTTTTGAGTTATTTGCTCTTCAATCCTCCATTTCATTAACACCTTCTATCTCTGCCACATTTCAAAATGTCCATCCATCCATTATCCTACCTGCTATATCCTAACTGCAGGGTCACGGGGGTCTGCTGGAGCCAATCCCAGCCAACACAGGGCGCAAGGCAGGAAATAAACCCTAGGCAGGGCGCCAGTCCACCGCAGATTTCAAAATGTGATTAACATTTGTTTTGGTAAATGAAATGATGTACAAGGCAAATAATCAGTAATGAAATTCACGGGTAACTGTTTTCATCATCAGTTATTATCAGTGATATCAGTTAGTAGCTTCAGCCCTATTTATAAAATGTATTAATTTGCCTTTTTTTTGGAAGAATGCGCAACTCTCAGAATTAGATTAGTAGAATATAAAGGAAGGTAAAAGCAAATCTATCCATATTTAATGGAAAATAATTAGTACCAACACATTCAACTTACATCAGCTTTCATTTATAATAAACTACTATTTTTTTATGTTTTGCCCATTATACTGTATTTTATTTATTAATTTTGGGCCATTTTTTGTTCAGCTTTTTAAAATAATTTCATCATGCATTTAAATTACAGGGTAGCATGGTGGTAGTATTGCAGCCCCGCAATAAAGACACCAGGGTTCATATCTCGGGTCCTCCCTGTGTGGAGTTTGCATATTCTCCCCCTGTCTGTGTGAGTTTTCTCTGGGTGCTCCAGTTTTCTAGCGCAGACCAAAAACATGCATGTTAGGTGGATTGGTGATACTAAATTGGCTCCAGTGTGTGGTTGGGGTAAGTGTGTGTGTGTCTGCCCCACGATGGACTGTCCCACTGGATTTGTTCCTGCCATGCACCCTCATGCTGGCTGGAATAGGCTCTAGCCCCTGCCACAATCCAGCTCACAACTATGCAGGTCAGAAAATGACTGATTGACTTAAATCATGTTTGTGAAGTATTTTGATCTTTTCTCATTTTATTCACACATAATCCTCCACAAATTATACATCAATGCATTGATATACAACTTTAAGGCTTAAACCTTTTTACATTGTGATTACCAATATGGGTGGATTAACAATCAAAGTCTCCCTTACATATTAACAGCATATTTGCTCATACAAATTGTTAATGTATGTACGCTTACAGCTATTTCGCGAATAAATATTTATTAGAGGATTGCTCAGTGTACGGTGCCTCGTTACATACACAAGCTCCTATTTAAGTGCCTTTTTTAATGAAGCTTTATTTTAAATGGAATTTAGAAATAGCTAACTTCTTACTGCAGTAAGTAATGCAGACATTGCACTAAGCATATTGCTGCACACCATACCATGTAGGCACATTGGTGTACTATATTTAATTTACAAGTCATCTCAAAGTGTAATGCTTACATAAAATACAGTATAAGAAAAAAAAATATCACTGTATTATGTACATTGTTTCTAGTTGGTTTAGGAAAGTGTCTCTACCTGGACTACACCCATGCAGGAATCAAGAAATATTGACCCTTTGGGTTCTCTGGCAAGCTTTTCATCCTTATAGAAATTAAGATTGTACGATCCATCACCAAGCTGTGTCAGATGGAAATATCTTCTTTTGAAAGACTGCAACAAAAGAGAAAAAAATACAAATAAATGAAATAAAACTCAGAAAAACTCTTAAATTCAGGTCCAGAAAATATAAATTGATAAAGACATTTAGTTAACAACTAAAATGAATTTCAAAAACACATGAACAAAAAATACAAATTGCTAAAGGAATGCTCATTTATAAATATAAAATTCACAAATTAACACTAGAATCCCCGAAGCCTACAAAAAAACTCAGGCCACCTTAACTTCTCTCGCACCTCCTTATCAGTGTCTTTTGTTTTGCAAATGTGTTGATCTGCACAAGCAGCCTGCTATCCCATCCCCCATCGACACAGCTTTAGTCGCACACAAAGTTCTCCCAGCTCAAGTCTGTTTATCTGGGTGTGAGATGCCTTGAATTGTATAGAAATGTCGAACACATAACTAGAACAGAAACTTTTCTCATGTTCTACTAATAATTGGCAAAATGCTGACATGAAGTGTATAATGTGTGAAGACTGAATTCCAAACATCAAATAAAGACTTTCACAAAAGACACAGATATAACAAAACAAGTGTGTTTTTTTTCTAGAATTTAACCAAAATAAAGTAATTGGGATAGGGTACGACAAACACACACACACACACACACACACACACACACACACACATACACACATATACATTTGCTTGGCTGGTGCAGAGGTAAGAACTGCTGTCTCCAAGTCGAGAGGTTGCAGATTTGATCCCGGGTCCTTCGTGCATTAACTGTTTTGAAAAGTGAGCGGCTATTATTATTACTATTATAGAATAAAAACATACATTTGATATATTTGAGTTTGTAACACCCGGTGTAAATTTATGGTACTTGTAAAAGTTAGTGTTTTGTTTCATTATTCACTTTTATTCTTTCAATCACGTTCACGTTCCCCCTGATCTGACAATGCTAGTTTTCAAATAAACACATGCTATAACAGAGGTGAACTCAGATGAGGATGAGGGTTCTACATCGGAGAAAGAGAACAAAAGCCCTCCCCGCAAGAAACATCCACTCACACATAAGAACAATGCAGCTGCATTTGGCATAAAGGCGAAAGATGGCACCGTTTAGATGCAGTAAGAGTTTGGGCGTCATCCTGCCAGTGAATCTGCCACACGCATGTCCTTCAACAAAACAGCAGGGCCTACAGAGCTCACCAAGATATAGTGCAAGATCCTGTTAATAATTATGTTTTGTGATGGTCTTTATATAAAAAACTTTTATATGTTACTTATATAAAAGCCAGATCGAATGTTATTTACCTGTTTATCTTGATTTATTTACTTATCTTCCTACAGAGTTAACTCACAAGTAAACTGCACAGCTTCTTGTGTTTCATCGACACGGGCATGCGGACAAAGTACATGTGCAATGCTACTTCAGTATGCAAGTGACTTTAGCTGCAGGTGGAAGCTCTCTTCGCACTTTATGCAACTGTTGTTGCAGTTCTGCCTTTGTCCAGAAACGGCTCAATTAGCTTTATGACCTTAGTCTTGAAAGTCTTTCTGAGACGACTGGGATCTTTCCCTGAATAAGGTGGGGGATGGGATAGCTGACTGCCTGCTGTTAGTGCTGATTGACACATTTGCAAAACAAAAGACGCTGATGAATAGGTGCAAGGAATTTAAGGTGTCCCGACATTATAAGTTTTTTCGCAGGCATCAGGGATTCTAGTGTTAACGAAGCTCTTACTGAAGAAACAAGTACATTCATTTGCAAAAACCCACATTTGCACTTACTTGATGAAAGTGGAATACAACTAAGAGCATGCAATAGAGGCTGCAGTTTTTCGGATTGTTTTTTGACGAGGTTCTGGAAATCCGCAAATCGCTTCTCTTTCAGATAACTGCAGACCACTTGTTGCAAGTGAGGTGCCTGCCTCATTGGCACAGTGGTATTCAGAAAAAAGCCCTATATATATTATGTATGTGCATATAATATATAGTCAGATACATGCGCATGGGAGACCATTTACAAATAGTGTCAATTCTCAGTCAGACCGAGGGTTGGTGCTACCTTCTCATATTCTCTCCTTTTGTCCTTCTGCAAACTGAGTGAAGACCGTACTTTCCATCCAGTCCAGAAACCACCTCCAAAGACATCACATCATTTCCTGGACTCCCTGACTCCACCTTTTCCTGCTTGAGCAATATATAAAGCACAGAACTTCCTTGTTAGCCAGTTCCATTTTGAACTCCGTTTGTAAAAACGTGTTTTTTGCGTGGCTGCCTGACTTTTCAGTATATGGTGTGGTCATCCCCAAACTTTTTTCTGTCTCTGACTATTTTTCTATCATATATCTATATATATATATCTATATATATCTATATATATATATATATATATATATATATATATATATATAGAGAGAGAGAGAGAGAGAGAGAGAGAGAGAGAAAGAGTTGGGGGCTCTACCCCATGCTCACCAACCCCTACCCCCGTTCCCCTCCAGCACTACGCAGCGTTATGAAGAGTGGGGCTGAATGCACCCCATGAAGACTGGAAACGATTATTCCTCTACAAACAAAACTTTACATTTCAATCCATCTGCATAATTAAAATTCTATTTATAGTTTTTTTTTATATATTTAATAAAATACCACATATAACATTAATTAGCTTTTCTTTTTAATGTGTGAAAAACTGCTTAGTTAGATACATACACACACACATATATATTTGTATATATACACAATAATATATACACATACAAATACACACTTACACATATACATACATATACACATAGACATATATATATATATATATACTAGCAAAATACCCGCGCTTTGCAGCAGCGAATTACTGTCTTAAAATTTTTATTAAGAAGAAAATTAAACCTTTTTAAACTGAGGGAAAATATGCCAATAATTATTTGTTAAGGATCTCTTTGTATACCACATTGTCATTTCGGCCCTCCGGTTGTAATATGACCAAGCTATGTGCTGAGCTTACTCTTGAGCATGCAACGTACAGTTGGCCATGTGAACAGTAATCTTGTTTCAAATCTCAAAGCTTGGGATTGCTGCTGTCATAATCAGTTTGAATTTCATGGTTTGTTTCAATTACGACAGTATTTGCAGGACTTGTGTTGAAGGGACATTCGGCATCTGTCAATCGTTGTAAGCATACAACCGGTTTCATCGATAACTTCGCATCCAGCTTTTGAGAGTTTAAACATTCATAAACATCAAAGTGTCCACTACTGAAATCGTCACCTGTGAATCTAAGATGTTTAAAAGGCATTGGCGGTTGTCGAAAGGTGTAAAAATTTGGCCATTTCGGTACACTTGAAAGCGACAACCAAACAATTCAGCGGTAGCCATCAACTCACATGCAGAACCATAAGTGAAGGGCTTAAGCATTTCACTCTTATAGTGCTCCTGTGTAGTATAATTATCTCCTGAACCGTCATCAGTCCACACCTTGATCCTGTCCCAGTCATTCAATACATAAGACACAATGTTCCACCGGATATCAAGAGTGAGCCTGATATGACATGTGCAATATGTAACAAAGAGAATGGAAAAGGTAGGTGCCATCTCTGGGCATGGAAACCACTCGGTAAGTGACAGTTCTTTGATGGATGGTAATCACCTCGATAGACATGTTAATAGGGGTATGGTTGGAATGATAAAGGAAATGGGTACCTGAGAAATGTAAAGTAAGTCTAAAATACCTACACAATAACTATAATCGTAATAAACAAACAATAAAACAGCGGAGAAGCCGTGGATTAAATAAAAAGGCAGTAGTTATCAGCAGGAAGACGTGAATCCCGTGGTGAAGCAAGGAAGGGAATGTAGAGACCAGAGCGACAGACGGCCTTATATAGGCAGGCAGCCAACAACGTGGGAGGCGTTGGGATGGGGGACCCAACGCCACCTCACACGGTGACCGAGCTGCAGGCTATGGACGTATATATGTACGTAAGTAGGATTCAGTGAGCGTTGGGAACCCGTGTACCAAATTTCTTGAAGATGGGCCCATAAGTAACAAAGACTGTTGAAAAGTTCAATATGGCGGCCGACAGTGGCATCATATCACCGAAATAAGTATGTACATGGGTTTCGGTTAGCACAGGGAAGCCGCCTACCAAATTTTGTGAAGATGGGGCCATAAATAAGAAAGTTCAACATGGCGGACGTTGTCGACCGTTATGACCGTTACGCATAGAATTTTGAAATGAAACCTGCTTAACTTTTGTAAGTAAGCTGTAAGGAATGAGCCTGCCAAATTTTAGCCTTCTACCTACACGGGAAGTTGGAGAATTAGTGACATTGGAAAGTTCAATATGGCGGCCGACAGTGGCACCATGCCACTGAAATAAGTACGCACATCGGTTTTGGTTAGTGCAGGGAAGCCACATACCAAATTTCGTGAAGATGGGGCCATAAATAAGAAAGTTGAACATGGCGAATGTTGTTGACCATTATGACCATTACGCGTAGAATTTCGAAATGAAACCTTCTTAATTGTTGTAAGTAAGCTGTAAGGAATGAGCCTGCCAAATTTCAGCCTTCTACCTACACGGGAAGTTGGAGAATTAGTGA
>JANRMT010028174.1:146277979-146305526 GCA_026402145.1 Polypterus bichir lapradei
GAGAGGGGATGCACTAAGTATGTACGCGCGCTTCTCGATTTATTTTAACCTCGCATCCCCTTAGTTTGAGACGTATGAAAACGCATGCGGTTAACGCAGAAAGACAGATCACCTATTCACCTATTGAAGCTTCATGAATAATGGATACTTTATTCGCGATCAATGATTGTTTTGGTAAAGCCATACTCAGTGTATTCATTAGATGAACGCTAAAAAAGTAAGAGCGAGGGGACGGTAACTTACTGAAGCACACAAGCAAAACCACAATAGCACGCGGGCTCGATGTACTGACTTGCGCGATCACATTCCAAAAAATATTTCTTTTCAAGTTCAATTTAGTCCATATGAGTCAAACTCAAAGCCCACGGGCCACATCCGGCCCGGCGTGTAATTATATCCGGCCCGCGAGATCATTTTATATACTGTATTATTGCTATTAATGGCCCGGGTATATGAAGCGCTGGTAACACAATAAACTACAGATCCCATAATGCAGCGATTCAGCTGCCTTGCCGAACATTTACCGCGTTGCAGCAAGTTATTGCGAAGCTAGCCCACACGATGCCGAAGAGAAAAGTTGATTCTGAAAATAGAGCCTTTAAAAACCGATGGGAGGCTGAGTATATGTTTACTGACATTGCCGGTAAACCCGTGTGTCTCATTTGTGGAGCTAATGTGGCTGTAATTACAGAATTTAATCTTTACAACGACTGACAAACACAGAATGTAACTTGAACACAACACATCGTACAAATACGACCCTGATTGAAACAAATAATGATAATCGAATCCTTGATCACAGCAACACTCACAAAGCAATTACTGTATATTGACAATCATGTTACGTTATTTTTAAAATGTTCCCTTTTCTTTTCCATAGCTGCTTTAACATACTACGTCTCCGCTGCGAATATATATATATATCCCGATCTACATACTCTCAAATAAATAAGCCACACACCGTGGCGTAATTGTAGAGGCTTCGCCTCTATCGCCTACATCCGAGGTTTGATTCCCGAGAGGGGATGTACTGAGTATGTATGCGTGCTTCTCGGTTCATTTTAACCTCGCATCTCCTTGGTTTGAGACGTATGAAAAAATATGCAGTTAACGCAGAATCAGGTTACGTTATTTTTAAAATCTTTCCTATTCTTAGCACAAGCACAGCTGAGAAGCTTCGATGCATGTACTCCATAACAAAAAATAACGCATTTAATCACATTTTCAATTCCAAGCAAAGGTGAACTTTTGTCAATGCAAGATTTCCTGGTACATCGATTACACTGATGCACACATCACAGCTACAAAAATGTTACACTCTGAATGAAGCACGTTCCTGATCGGAGGAAAATTTAATTTCAAAAAACTACCTGAGCGAAGCCTTGATAAAAGCATGGTTTTGTGCACAGTGAAAACCGAGCAAAATTAGATGCATTACAAAAAGCGGACTTTGTGGCTCTTACTGGGGATCATTGGACTTCCGTGACCGTTAGTAATTCTAATTACATCTAATTACAAAATGTTCAATGATCACACTGTTTTAGCCTAATGTACAAAATAATTTTGGCTAAGGTTACTCAGAGTTTAAAGATTAAGTTGGTCAAATTACCTTTTATGTTTCTGACTTATTTTTTTAAGAAGAAAAACTGCACTTTCTGTTGAAATTTGGGTTATTATTTAAAGACAATACCATTCTGAAAATGTACTTAAAGTACTTAAACTACCACTTTATTTTTAAGTCTGCTCAATTTTAACCAGGGATGATATTTTTGTTTCTGTTTTGAATTCAAATGCAGTTTAAAAGCATTTTTTTTTTCAGAAATTAAAAGAGCTTGAGTTTACAATATTCATGTCCATGTCTATTATTTGATTCTGTCGCCCACTAAAACCCTTTTAAATTAAAAAAACACATTTGCGATTTGGGGCAAATTTACATGTGCGATTACATACGATTAATCAAGATTAATTATTACACAGCCTCTAATTAATTGGATTAATTTTTTTATTCGAGTCCCACCCCTAATATATATATGTAGATTTGTATATATATATATATATGTGTATATACAGTATATATGTAGATATGTATATGTGTATATATGTATATATGTGTTTGTGTGTATATATGTGTATATATGTATATATATGTGTGTGTGTGTATATATATATATATGTGTATATATGTATATATATTTATATGTATATATATATATATATATGATGTGTATATATATGTTTATATATGTGTGTGTGTGTGAGTGTATATATATATTCCAGCAACACTCATGACAATGACAAAACAATTATATTGTCAGTCATGTTACGTTATTATTAAAATGTTTCCTTTTCTTTTTAGTTCTCTGCTGCCAAACGCGGGTATTTTGCTATGTGTATATATATATATATATATATATATATATATATATATAGATAGAGAGAGAGAGAGAGAGAGATGACAACAACACTCATATCAATAACAAAACAATTACATTAACAATCATGTTACATTATTTTTAAAATATTTCCTTTTCTTTTTCATAACTTCTTTAACACACTACTTCTCCGCTGCGAAGCGCGGGTATTCTGCTAGTACACTAATAAAAGGCAAAGCCCTCACTCACTGACTGACTCATCACTAATTCTCCAACTTCCCGTTTTGGTGGAAGGCTGAAATTTGGCAGGCTTATTCCTTACAGCTTACTTACAAAAGTTAGGCAGGTTTCATTTCAAAATTCTACGCGTAACGGTCATAACTGGAACTTACTTTCGTCCATATATATATACGGCCATAGCCTGCAGCTTGGTCGCCGTGTGAGGCAGAGTTGTGTCCCGCATCATCACGCCTCCCACATAATTGAGTGCCTGCCCATATAAGGTAAATATTCACGGGTGAAGGACTGTGCTTATGCAAACGAAAATGAGATGGTCACGGAGACACGCTGCCGCTAAATATTCGCGGGTGAAGGACTGCGCTTAGCATATTTATAAGTGCAGCTACTGCGGAAACCCTCTGACGCTGAACAAGCCTTTGTACACATATCAATAGGAAAGCAAGGTGTAAAGCTTAAGTTTAAATTACGTTCATAGACACGCTGCCACTAAATATTCGCAGGCAAATCCACAACTTAATACCGGGAATGCCTGTTAAACATCTTAGATTCACGAGTACTGCTTTGGGTGGTGATCACTTCGATGAATGAAACCTGTTCAAAAAACGCATTACACAATTTTGAAGGCAGCAAAAGAATATGAAGCGAGTAAAGCATACAAGCATATTCATAAGTGCAGCTACTGCAGAAACAAAGCACGGTGTAAACCTAAAGTTTAAATTAAGTTCATAGACAGGCTGCAGCTGGCATTTGTCATGCCACGACGAATACGATATTCGCGAGATACAAGTTTAATGAGAAGACGCAGGGTATAAATGAGACTTTTGATCACTTTGTAACAGAGTTAAAATTGCTATAACGGAGTTAAAATTGCTGGTGAAGGAAACGAATAGGAAAGCAGGGTGTAAAGCTTAACTTTAAATTAGGTTCATAGACATGCTGCCGCTGGCGTTTGTCATGCCTAAGACGAATACGATATTCGCGAGATACAAGTTTAATGAGAGGACGCAGGGTATAAACAAGACTTTTCATCACTTTGTAGCGGAGTTAAAATTGCTGGTGAAGGACTGTGCTTATGCAAACGAAGATGAGATGGTCAGGGATAGAATAGTGTTTGGCACAAACTCAGCAAAAGTCGAGAGAAACATTTTAGTGCCGGGTCTGAGCTAACATTAAATAAAGCCGTGGACATCGCGAGATTGCACGAGATAGCACAAGCATAGCTGAGAAGCTTCGATGCATGTAATCCGAGCGACTCACGTGAACTGACTTTGCAGGACTGGGAAAGGTTAAATTAAGTTCATTGACACGCTGCCGCTAAATATTCGCAGGCAAATCCACAACTTAATACCGGGAATTCCTGTTAGACATCTTAGATTCACGAGTACCGATTTGGATAGTGAACACTTCGATGAATGAAACCTGTTATCTTTACAACGGTTGACAAACACTGAATATGACTTGAATACAACACATCCTCCAAATACGAACCTGATTGAAAGAAATAATGATAATCAAATCCTTGATGACAGCAACACTCATAACGGTGACAAAACAATTACATTGACAATCATTTTAAGTTATTTTTAAAATGTTTCCTTTTCTTTTTCATAACTTCTTTAACACACTTCTTCTCCCCTGCGAAGTGCGGGTATTTTGCTAGTATATATATATGCTAACAAGGCTGTTAGTTTGCCTGTTCAGGATTTTAAATCACCTGTAACTCGCAAACCGTTTGAACTATTGACCTGAAATTTGGTACACTTATACTATGTGATGTCTACTATCCGCATTGATTGACCCCCAAGGTTATTCTTCTTTTTATTTTTATTTTATTTTATTGTAGAATCAACTCTTGGCATTAAGGATAAAGGTAGTTTAAATTCTTCAGTTCCACCTGGGGTGGGTTAAACGTTAACATTATACAAAGTTATTGTCTGTTTTACCTGCATTTTTATCACTGTTTAATTTAATATTGTTTTTTATCAGTATGTTGCTGCTGGAGTATGTGAATTTCCCCTTGGGATTAATAAAGTATGTATCTGTTTGTCTATCTATCCATCCATCCATCCATCCATCCATCTATATGATTTCCAGGAATAAAAAATGATGCACATACACTAACATTCCTTGAGCTGTTTACGCAACCTATATAAGCTGACTTATTGAGCATTATTTGAGTTACCTAGTCTGTCCAGTTATCCTACAAATTCTTCTCTTCCACAGTCTGGAACTTTGGACATTTTTGTCGTTGAGACATATTTTCTCATTGCATTCACAACCATTACAATCCACCTCTTTTTCTACTTCAATTAGTCTAAATGTGCACCTCTTCACTGTACCATTCTCTGCCTTTCACTCCACATATCAGGCTATTAAAGTGTTGCTTTCTTCAGCACATTATTAATTGGCTACACAACAACCTATTCTGTCTTCTCTGCACTTGCCTTCTTTGTTCTACTTCTCCGTGGACCTCTACATATCCACCTGATTACTCCTATCCTTTTCTTGTTTAACTTTATCTCATGTCCTGCTTACATTGATCTTTTTTCATTCTAATATACCATACCACTGTTTTTTACAGTCTGCATAATTTTTCTCCCTTCAGTGCTTTAGATGCTATTTTGAAGAGACAAATAAATGTGTGACACAAAGAAAAGCAAATGATGGAGTAGGACATTGTCAAAGTGTGTCTGTTGAAGGAAGCATATCAGATTTTTACCATATTTGAGCTTTGTCGAACATTGCAGCAGTTGAAATTTGTAAAATAAAAGTAAAAACCCAGGATTTGGAGAACCTTATTGGCTGTTTTATCATAACTTCCTTTTAGCAAGTCATGCACATTTAGTATAAAAAATATAGTATGAAGACAGGAGGTGGTGAGAAAACTTTGGCAAAGTGGCCCTAGCAATTGTATAATTAGCTTTTTAGTTTAAATTATTTTGGAGACTTAATTTTGACAAATTCTGTTGTTTACCTTAATAGCTTTCTTTTTGGTCAAAAGTGTGACAACATTAACAAGTTAGAATGTTTAACTTGTTAAAAATTCAAAACTCTTTAACCGAGATTCATAAGTGTAAACTGTTTATTAGGAGTTACAGGTGGTGTATTCCTTTAATAATGGATTCAACCTTTTCTGTTTAAATTATTCATCTGTTGTGGCAGATGGCTGGGGCCCTTACCCAGCCAGGATGCTTCTACAATGGATGGACTGGGGAGAGAGCATGCTCAGGGCATTATCTCCCCAGGAACACTAGAGAACAACCCTCCTGGGTTGGTGTAGCACCATGGAATCCTACAGGGCTTCATAGGAGTGGGAGTTGGAGTTTGGTACAGCCTTGTTGGGTGCCACCAGGGGGTGTCTGCAGGAACTGCAAGTTCCGCCAGAAGGAGACTACAGGACACATGGAGCATTTACAGGTGCTCTATAAAAGGAGCCGCCTCACTCCATTTAGGGAGTCAGAGTCGGGAGGAAGAGAGAGGGAGAGAGATGAAGCCTCCCAGAAGAGGAGTAGAGGCAAAAGAAGGAGACAAGACAAAGAAAGAAAAAAGAAAAGTGTGCATATTATAATTTCTACTGTGCTGTGCTTGTAGGAAACCAGTGAAAAGCATTTCCCCCTTGAAGAAAAAAAAAAAGATTAGTGTCTTGCGTCTGTCTGTGTTGGGGTTAGGGAGTTGAACGCCCCCTGCAGGCCACACTGCAGAATTATAATATGATATTATGATGTGGGTATCAAGGTTTGTTGTAAAAGTTTATTTTTATGCGTGCTTGGCCTATTTTACATTGTTTGCTTACCCTGTAAGTAAGTAAACACCTTTTAAGTCTTCTGTTTCACATGTGTAAAAATAAAATGACAATTGCATGTTTTTCATCTATCATATACTTAAGTCGTATTTTTTTACTTACTCCCTTCATTTTGAAGACAGAAGTAAGTAATTAACAGTGTTTAAAAAATTCTGTTTACAATTTTGACAAATGCCCAGATGAAAATTGTGTCACATTTTTGTGTATGGGTAACACTAGATAAAATAGTTTTGGTAGGTCTCTTATTTTTATTCATCATTACTTGTCATTTTTAGTCATACAGTATTTTAGAGTAACTTATGTTTCTTTAGCTGTTGATTTCCTTTCTTAATTACACAAACTTGAAATATTTGATATGTTTTTTTTCCATAATTTATTGAGCTTCACTGTAATATTTTCTGTTTCTTCTCTATAGTTGGGTACTCTTGGATTCCCCTACTAAAAGATGGCCGAGTGCTTATGAATGAGAATCACACCATCCCAATATCTGCAAATTTACCACCTGGTTATCTGTGCTCTCAGGATTTGGGGATAAGCAAGGTAATCTGTAAATGTGGCATATTATTTACATTTTTGACGGTAATGAGTTTTTAAGATATGAATGGCAAAGTCAACTGAAAATTCAAAATCTATTATTAAAGTTTTATTAATACATCATTTGAACATTTATAAAGGAACATCGTAAACTTATTTTAAATACACAGAAACTGGCCTAAACTATACATAATGTTAGAAATACTGAAGTAAATTTCAGTTTATATCAATTTATACTACAGGACATCCACTGGTGGGCTAAAAAAATAAGAATTTTGTAAAATATACAGTATGTATAGATTTTTTACAATATATATAAAATCATGTTTTAACTTTTTGTCATTGTGAATTTTGCATTACTCCCAGAAATATAACCATTAACCATTAAATCTTATGCTTCAAACTGGGATCATGTCCTGTGTAAGGCTATAAGTCTTTTAAGGATATGTTTATCTGCAATATATTTTTTAGGGTTATTTAATAATTTAATGGTAAATGTTCTTTTTTCAGAAAGTTATGAATTTTGTTTACCACTTTTTCAGCATTCAGGTCCAGAAATTAAATGGGTTGATGGAGGAAAACCCTTGTTTAAAATTGGAACTCACTTTGTATCTACAATTTACACTCAGGTCAGTGATTTAAAAAGTTGTCTTTAGCAATAAAAATAACTAATGCCAAAGCAAATGTTAACTGTTTGTAAATTATACATAAAAAATTGGTTCACTTACTATTATTGGATTGCATTAGAAATAATAATTGTCTTCACAAAACCAGGATGATGATCTTAACCTTATTTCTTGTAATTTAAATTTAGCAGTGTTATTTTTTTCTGCCTCAGGATCAGCACTTGAACAATTTTTTCCAGTACTGTCAAAAGACAGAATCAGTATCGGAGGCCCCAGGAGTTGAATTGGTTAAATACTTGAAGGTAAAGCCTATCTTATATAGTAATACAGCTCCATATACAGTGTTATCAAAATGTACTCACCTCTAATTCTTTTTATTAGTGATGCAAAGGTTCAGATCAAAACAGATCTTTCCTAACATCTTGATATCTACAATAAGTGACAAACGACTGGGGCATTTTAGAAATATGTGCCTCAAGTGAAAATAAAAATATGATAGCTTAATCATTAGTTGTTCAGCATGACATGAACACACTCACTGCTTCCCTCTTAGCACTGTAAAACTATTTTTACCCACTGTTCTTCCATTTTCACCCCTTTTCTGACATTGTCAAAATAATCAACATAGAGCTCTTTGCACTTGTAGTGTACAACAATATGCAGTTTAAAACTTTTATTTAGTCTGCTTCCACATCCTGTATAACCTTCTTACTGCTCCATTATAGAGCACTGGATAGTCAGTTTCTATTGTACAATTTTTGATATTAGATGTCCAATTCAATGTAGATAGTGGTTGATAGTATGAACATTTGTTGCAGATTCTTGTGCAATCTATTGAACTTTTTATTTCTTACTAAGCCTTTATATTAAAATTAATATACCTGATAACTAAGCATGTTTTCTGTTGTTTTTGTTAAACCTGTGTAGTACAATGTAATGGAGAAAAATTAAAAATAAAATATACAGTATGGTAGCACAGTACACAGGAGATGATGAAAAAGAACCTTATCAAGTTGGTGCTTTTTGACTCATAATTTTTACTGCAATGAATTCTTAGGCAGCAGTATGTCTCACATTATTGTCTGATGAAATATAATATTCTTATTTTTTCAGTTTACATATTTTTCTGTATTGATTTTTTACCTGTGATATTTATAATTTAGAGTTTACATGCCATGGAGGATCATGTGATGATCAAATTCCTGCCAACTATCTTAAATCAGATGTTTCGAGTGCTAACTAAGGCCACACAGGAGGATGTTGCAGTCAATGTCACAAGGCAAGTTGTGCTTTTCTGCGGTAACTCTTAGTCTGTGCCATTTATAGTCATCAGACTAATTTACTGCTAATATATAATTTTTTTTTTTCTGAAATGGTGTTTTATAAAATAAATACTTAGTAACTGATGGATGTTTTGGTTGTAAAACCCCTACTCTCATTTGTTAGTGATGCAGGGTTTATTTACTAATCTTAGAGTTATGATTCACGTTGTATCCCAGTGCCATGAGGAAGGTTTAGAGCACTACCTGCGTTCATACATAAAGGTATGTTTTCCTTTTTATATGTAGACCTGTAGTAATCAATTTACAGCACATGTTCTGCTTTGTAATGGTTACTTAATTGATTAATTTCTACTGGTTGCTTTCCCTCCTTTAAGTATGTATTTAAAACTGAGCCCTACAATGCTACCTTCTCTAAAACTGTGCATGAGGAACTGACCAAAGCAATGACTGCCATCCTGAAGCCATCAGCCGATTTCCTCACAAGTAACAAACTACTTAAGGTATTTTCAAAGTTTTTTGCTGAATTTACTTAATCATGTGTGATTGCCCCTTATAAACAACTAAATTTATGGTTCTGTAATGATTACTGATTTCTTCCAATTTCTTTAATTATAAAAATGCTCATTGGAGACCAACACAAATTCTGTTTCAGTTCAGAGACCAAAAGCTACACTTTATATTTATGATTTGTGTTGTGGCAAACTTTGTTTTGCATGATATACAAAATACAGGGATAAATTGAAAGTCAAGTGACATTAATTTTAACACTCTACCAATATACAGAAATGTGGAATCATTTTTCCCAATACCAGATAGCCAAACATCGGTTGCTTCTCTATTTTTGATAGCTGTATTATCAGCTCAGCACAGCATATTTCACTATTATTATTTGGGTCGTGTTGTAGCACTTGATTATTTCATTCTAGGGCCATGTGCTTTAAAGTTGCTGTTGTAACGACCTGTGGTCATTTAATAGGAAATGTGATTAGGATTCAAATTCAACCTTAACAAAACCCATTATACACATATCTTGAGCGTGTCATTGTCAATTTGCTAGTTGATTCCTCAGCCCTACAGAATCCCTAAAATGAAAAAAAGAATGCATGCAGAAATGAGAAGAAAAGTAAGATTTTTATACTATACAAAATTATTTAAAAAGCACCAGCTGTAAAATGTCTGCCGTTTTCATTTCAAATACACATTGATGAATGAATTCACAGATGTTAGGAAAGCCAAAAGGCTATTTTGATGTTTATGGTTCCACATTGTACTTTTTTTTAAAGTAAACAAAATGTACAGTTTGAAGCGTCATTTCGCAGAATGCTGCTGAACAATCTTAGCTCAAGGAGAAACATAATAATACAGCTGTGTTCAGTTCCAGCCAATATTGCCAAACGTAATACACTGACAAAGCTTTCAGAAAAGATGTGTGGAGATACCAACTTAAATCATGACTAACTTTTTGGGCCTCTTGCTACATTAAGTAGTGATTAAAGTTATTCTGAGTGCTACAGTACTGGGTAGCTACCTTAAATTATTTGGTATCTAAGGTTAGTGATTGTGTGAAGTCATCTGCAGAAAAACATCTTTTACCATAAGATTTTGATCCAAATGCTGTAGAGAATAATGTAGTAGAAATGTTTTTGTTTTTGATTTGTTTAAGCCAAAAATTCTAGTAATGCTCCAGTGCAGTATAGGATCAACTCATGGCAGCTACAGCAGATACATGTCTTAAAGGCTGAGATGCACACCTTAGTGGCATCTGTAAGCCAGTGATTAATCAGTGCATATAAACTGCTTACAACAGCATACAAAATGCTACCTCATTTTTTTAAGAGTAAATCCCAGTCCAGATGCCAATGCACAACACCATTAGCAATGTAATATCTAAACCACAAGGAAGGCACAGTATTCATGCACAAGGAAAGCAAAGAATTAAGAATAGGTCAGTAAAAAATTCTAAGTTGTTGATTTACTCCGTGTAGTTTGTAGTGATGCCCAAGAAAAATATGGAACACAGATAACAGAATTTCTGATATAATAGGCATTTGTGGATAACAGCAAACAGTACCCAAAACAAAGACATCTAGTCATGTGATCACAACTAAATCCACAGTGCTGGTTTATCAGGACATTTGAACTTTTGCAATGACTGCATGCACCAGCGTTTCAAATATTGTACTGTACAGTTAAGCAAACCATTTTAGCTCTTCTGCTGCAGTATCTTCTCCTTACTAATTCTAGTGTATGCATGAAATTCTGCCTAGTTCAAGTATGTTGTCTTAAAGGAAAAGTTTGGTATTTTTAAGTCAAAAGTTATTTCTTCTCAGTTAAGGTATATAATAATTTGCCACATTAAAGCATGTAATAGTCAATAACAGCTCTTAAAGGGGAGAAATATGGGCTGGAGGAACCCATGCCCCTGGGGCCAAAACGTTGCTGTGGAATAAGACAAATAGGAAAGTGAAGTACATAGCCAGTCTCTTTAAAAATGTCTGATTCTCATAACAATGGTTTGCTTTTTACCTTGCTAAATGACTTGGATATAATGTTTTGCATTATGTGTGCAATCTCAAGGTGCAATAAATATTTGTTAACACTTTTGGCCTAGAAAAATAGTCGTATTCAGTAAGTGCTAATGCTTTGTTTTCACATTGAGTCCCTGGAATCCTTCACTTCCTTTATATAAGGCAAGAGTGGGCTAAGTATTTTTTAAAATTTATTTTAAAAATGCTTTACTTTCTAACACAATTTCATGTAGCAAGCTAACAAATACCATTATTATGAAAAAATAACTGACTTGAAAAATACCAAACTTGCCCTTTAGTTGATATTACCTTAACAACTAAGATGTAGTATTGTTATAGACATGCAAATGATTAAATGTTGAGTAATGTTTCAAGTAAAATATGTTGGAGTCTGTTATTCATTATTTTTTCCCAATTCTTTCTTATTATGTAACATCTGTAAAACATAATCACAAACTGAATTGTTGAATAACCTCAGATGACATTTTGTCCTTTGTACATTTTTGTTTTTACAGTATTCATGGTTTTTCTTTGAAGCTCTGATAAAGTCAATGGCCCAGTATTTAATAGATAGTGCTAAAGTCAAGGTGAGAATGAAATTTAATGTATCACATGGAATTAATTATAGAAGTATCTGTATTTCTACATGTATACAATTATATATGGGGACTTTGTGTGTACAATATTATTACTTGTTTTTCTTTACTGGCTAATTCTTTCCTTATTTTTTGTTAATTAATTAGCTGTTATTACCCCTAAATTATTATCCATTTTACAATTTGCATATAGTACTTGGTTGAATACAGTTGGAATCAGTTCATTATTTTTCAGGCAAAGATTAGTTTCTAATTTTGAGTTAACATCCCTGATCTCCTAAGTTATCTACGAAGCAACAGATTGTCCAAAATGAAAAGTTATAGTGTCAGTCCTCCCAACATATAAGCCTGTTACACAATATACTGTATATTGTGGCCGGACATGGGAAGAACAGACCGTGACAACTGAAGAATAGTTGGGACCCCAACTAGGTTGTCCCTTTTAATTTCCTTTTTCTTCTTTTTTTTAACTGAAAGTTAACGCCTTCTGGCAACAATACAAAGTGACCACAAGGGCGACGAAATAACACAATAAAGCTCTCTATAGCCATTTCTTTAACACAAACAGTCTCCCAGGGAGCTCTGGTTTGGTCAGGTCTCAGTTTCAAAAGACACCTCCTTACAGGCATTTGGGCTTCTTACCTCTGTAGGACCAGAAGGAGCAGAGCTGATTGCACTCACTGAGCAGTTTCTCTGAGTTGTGGAGGGAGAAGGATAAGACACAGATAGCGACATTACCCCCTCTCACCCAGCGAATTATCACATACCTTTAATGAGCCAGCAAGGAGATCCTCCGACATGCATGTTTGGCAGTATATTGATGTAATATTCATACTTTTGAATATACTCTGAAAAAATGTATGTACTTGAAAACTCATATTTACAGTTATATTCATATGGCTTCCGGAGTCTAAGTGACCTCTGCTGGTGGCCATACCAAGAGAAGAACAGAAAGGCAGACAGGTTGAGCTGTTTCATATTAAAGATGTTCTCTGAATTTTGTGCAATAGTGTTACTGCCTTGTTTTAATAGGAGTGGACTCCAGCACTCCATGCTTATTCTAATTGTTATGCATTCTTTGATTCCTTGTTCTATGACAACCTGTTCTTTTGATTTGATTTTTTAGCACTGTTCCTGTTTTTGTATATCAACTATATCCATTTAATTAATTACTATATTTAATTATTCTTAATTATATCCATTTCTTTATTACTGTTTAATGTGTCATAATCCACCGGTCACTGTACTATTAGAATGCATTGGTTAATTCTCATGTCTTTCATCCTTCTTGCTTTTATAATCAACGTTATAATTAACATTAAATTATAATTCACATACCCTGAATTATAGATTTTCTCTTGAAAAGCTAGGTTAACCATACTAGTCTAAGTTATGAGAAATTTACTTTTAGCAGCCTTTGATCAAAGACTCTTTATCCACACCCACCCAAAAAGTGGGTATGATGTAGCTGTATTGTGACAAGAAGGAGGATTATTGTAAGAAAATCCTGCATCTTACCATATGCTGGTGAGGTGTGTTCTTGAGTCCTGGTCTGACTGTTGACAGACTACCAAACATACCTAGTGAGAAAAATCCATGTTGACTATCTAACTTTTAGAAAGGGGGAGTGTGTACCGGGTGATAGGTGATAGAAATCACACTACCTTTATTGAGCTACCCAAGCTGTTTTCATAATAGAGAGACATGAAGCTGCCAGAATTTTGTCATTATTGTACATGTCAAGATTTAGCATCCTTCACAATGATAGCAGATACTGAGGACTTGTTTTCCTAAAAGTAACTAAAAAGGGACTCATGAAAACTGAACCTGTGTATTTTTTTTTATTTTGAATCAAGCTGGCAATGTAATGCCTTTCCAGCACTATATTGTTTTGAGTAGCCTGTATAGCAACAACAGAGAGCTCTTCATTACCATCCAAGACTAAGAGATTATAATGCCCAAGACTAAGAGATTATAATGCCCAGCTCGTCTTGTAGGGTTGAGAATGCTATGGTAAGAACTCCAGTTATATACTGTACTATAAAACCATGACTAAGTGTACTGTATGTAGTTTATTTAATATAAAGCCAAGCAGAGATGATTCTAATTCAATTGACAAAGTGGAGAAGGGTTGATAATATTTGTCATGGCACTGCTAAGTGGCAATATGTTGCATGTTGGTTAAACAATTTCACTGCACTCATGAAAATACTACCAGTATGACTACTTATACTGACAACTCAATTCACAGTGAACATAGTGAAAGACAAAAACTGTTTTGCTCAATGCAAAAAAAGTTAGGAAATTAAGTTAGTAAGTGGAGTTTGATTAGGGCAGACTAACCTTAAAGAAATAATTACATTTCTTTCAAGTCAAACTGTACTGCTACATATTTACATCATATCTCTTGTCAAAAAAATAAATTGGTCATTATATAAAGTTGCAGTACAAGATAGGTCTCGCATACATCAATAAATTTAAAAAATTGAAGTTATATGAAAGTACACCAGTATCTTTAATGGTATTTAAATGACAGAAACCATTGCTTTTTTAAGTTTGTTTGTCTACTGATTGTAACTGTAGCAAAGTAAGAACTTTCTGATTTTTTTGCAAGTAAAACTGTAAGCATTGATAATTAGTAAACGGATAATTCGATGGGGTTTTTCAATTTTTTTTTTTACTTCATGAAAACAGCAACATGATGTCTCACAGAGGTATTCATGATGAATTAATTGAGATTTGCTGAGAATGCCACACTGCTGTTTGTACAGGCAGGCATAAGCTCTGCCTGTCTGTCTGTCTGTCTATCTATCTATCTTGTATTTCATGACTATCTCTCTTTCTTTCTTTCACACTAAACAGTAGATTGGAGATTGTTAATTATTTCCGTCTGTTGATTCCCTTCTGATGAATCAGAAGATAAGAAGAACAGTTGTTCAGCAGTTTTTATTTTTATTTTTTTTACTTTGAGTCTACTATATATACATTTATATTTTTTCCAGTTATCCAGGAACCAGCGATTCTCCGCTTCTTTTCACCATGCCGTGGAGACTCTAGTTAACATGCTGATGCCCCATATTACTCAGAAATACAAAGAGAGTTTGGAAGTGGCAAGAAATGCAAATCATAGCCTTGCAGTTTTTATTAAGGTAAACAGCCATTTTCTCATATATCTCTGATATGTACGAGGGGGGACCCAAAAATAACCGGAATTTTGTTGTTGTTAGGTTGGTACTTGTAGTACTTAGTTGGGCCGCTAGGGCAATCTAGTTACACTCCTCACAAGTCAGTCTGCCAAGTGCCATCAGTCTGGAAGGTTGTGCTTGTGTTCAGTGAATTTTGTAAAAGTAGTTTTGTGCAAGCGTCATTTTTTTTACGATGGCCGATTATCGTGAGCAACGCGCAGCAGTGAAATTTTGTTTTCTTCTTGAAAAAAGTGTTGCAGAAACTATTGTTATTGAAACGGTATGACAACCCTGAACCACCTACCCTACTCACCGGATTTAGCTCCGTGTGGTTTCTTTTTGTTCCCTTGGATGAAAAAAGACTTGAAAGGAAGGCGTTTTGCTGACGTCGAAGAGGTAAAACAAGAAACGACCAGAGCATTAATGGGCATTACTTCAGACAAATTTAAAAAATGTTTCGAACAATGGAACAAACGGTTAGATAAGTGTATTTCCACCAATGGAGAGTACTTTGAAGGAGACTGATTGTAGTTTGTACAGAAAATTAAATTAAACACGTTTTAAAAATATTTCCGGTTATTTTTGGGTCCCCCCTCGTATTTTAAGAGCAGACATGGACTTCATTTGATAGTCTTGTTTTCTTAATTCTAGTGATTTAGGTGTGCATGATGAAATGATATACAGAATATAAACGAATAATTTTGTTGAATGTGTAATTTAGGTCTCTGGCAGGTACCATCACTTTTTTAGTTAACTATATTGTTAGAAATTTCACCACAATGTGGAGGTGGCAAGTAGGAGCCGGGAGGACCAAAGACAATTTTAGGTGCCAATTGGGCTACCCCGTTTAGTGCAGTTGTCCAAAACATAGAATGGAAATAAGTGCTCATTGGTCCAACTGAAAAAAATATTTCATATATGCTCTTTTAGCCTCAAAGTCTTTTCTAAACGATAAGCTCTAACAAGTGGGTCAGAGACGAGGAGCTCATGTATGCTGGAAAATGTTCCATCAACTGAGACACCATCCATCTTGAGCCCTCTGCTTTATACCATCCCATACTTAAAGGGTGTGGCTTACTTGTGTGGGAGCATGGCTGAGTTGCCCTATATTGGCGGTTTCTCAGAGCTAGGGAAGAGAAAAGAGAAGATATGGTTAGCTTTAGCCCCATCCCGTCCCAATGGGTTATTTCATACATTATGCAAGCCTGGAAGGTAATTCTTAGGCACCCATGCAAGATAATGAGCTAAATATTTTGGTTCTTTCTATCACTTTCTCTTGCACATGAAACATTAGTTTGCCCATAGGGGACGGGAGCGTTCAGCAAAAATATCTTTTATTACACTGTCACCGAGAGAGTTTAAAGTGTCTACAAAAACTGTGCAGAGATGTTGTTTAACAAAAAACATATAGAGAAGATACAGATAAAGCAATGTAAACTGCAGTAAAGCAGCATGAGCACAAGGCAGCAGTATGACCACAAGCATGGCTCTACAGCACAACAAATGATCTTTCATCTTTATCTTACCTATTATTTTCATGTCTTCATGTGTATGATTTAGGTGCTCCAATTTCCTTCACAGAACAGTAGTGGAGTAATCTTGCAATGTTAGCCACAGTTGTTTTTTGTTCTGCCTCACAATAACAGAGTTTAAATCCTGAAACAGTCACTTTCTGCATTGTGTTTACTTGTTTTCCACATGCTTGCATGAATTACCTCAATGATACCTCTCACACGCAAAACACAAAGTTTATGTCGAGTGTCAAGTACTACAGTAAGTGGCCCATTACGAGTGAGTGTGGATGGCCTGGTAAAACTGGTTTCTGACTTGTGTCTTATGTTGCCAGGATAGCCCTGTATTTGAATAAACTGGTTTGGGAAATTAATGAATGACAGAAATATTTACATTTAATAAATACAGATATATAGCACATTTCAAAAATCTATACTCAATGTTTAAATTTAAATTCTAGTTAATATAAAGGCTGAAATTGAGATGAGGTATGTCCAAACCTTTTCACATGTAATAAGATATTTTAACTAACAATATTTAACTTTTTGGAAAAATAATTAAGAATAAATGCTCTGGTTGCTCAAATGTGTAAATCTTTCTAATGGAAGTTGTGTTGTTGGATTTATTCAGTCACATTTCAGACAAAAGTACAAAAGTAATTTACCTTCACCTCTCATTAGACTGAAGCGTTTCTCATTATCCCTAAATAAAATTACCTTTCTCTAGTACACAGTTAACCATAGTACACAAGTGGCTAATAATGTATATATCATTATTTTATTTTTTGTTTGCATTTTATTCTTGCATCTTTCCCTTTATCCTGACTAGTCTCCCAGTTCTTGCCGCTGAAAAACATCCCCACAGCATGATGCTGCCACCACCATGCTTTACTGTTGGGATGGTATTGGCCTGGTGATGAGCGGTGCCTGGTTTCCTCCAAACATGACTCCTGGCATTAACACAAAAGAGTTCAGTCTTTGTCTCATCAGACCAGAGAATTTTGTTTCTCATGGTCTGAGAGTCCTTCAGGTGCCTTTTGGCAAACTCCAGGCGAGCTGCCATGTGCTTTTTACTAAGGAGTGGCTTCCGTCTGGCCACTCTACCATACAGGCCTGATTGGTAGATTGCTACAGAGATGGTTGTCCTTCTGGAAGGTTCTCCTCTCTCCACAGCGGACCTCTGGAGCTCTGACAGAGTGACCATCGGGTTCTTGGTCACCTCTTTGACTAAGGCCCTTCTCCCCCGATCGCTCAGTTTAGATGGCCGGCCACCTCTAGGAAGAGTCCTGGTGGTTTCAAACTTTTTCCACTTACGGATGATGGAGGCCACTGTGCTCATTGGGACCTTCAAAGCAGCAGAAATTTTTCTGTAACCTTCCCCAGATTTGTGCCTCGAGACAATCCTTTCTCGAAGGTCTACAGACAATTTCTTTGACTTCATGCTTGGTTTGTGCTCTGACATGAACTGTCAACTATGGGACTTTATATAGACAGGTGTGTGCCTTTCCAAATCATGTCCAATCAACTGAATTTACCACAGGTGGACTCCAATTAAGCTACAGAAACATCTCAAGGATGATCAGGGCAAACAGGATGCACCTGAGCTCAATTTTGAGCTTCATGGTAAAGGCTGTGAATACTTACGTACATGTGCTTTCTCAATTTTTTTTATTTTTAATAAATTTGCAAAAATCTCAAGTAAACTTTTTTTATGTTGTCATTATGGGGTGTTGTGTGTAGAATTCTGAGGAAAAAAATGAATTTAATCCATTGTGAAATAAGGCTGTAACATAACAAAATGTGGAAAAAGTGATTCGCTGTGAATACTTTCTGGATGCACTGTATATATGTGTGTGTGTGTGTGTGTGTGTGTATATATATATATATATATATATATATATATATATATATATATACACTGTCACAGGCGGCTGGGGGTGGAGCCCAGCCGGGACGCCCAGGAGGACCAGAGGAGGACTTGTACCTCCTCCAGACCGTGAGGGGGTGACCGCCCTGGTTGTATTGGGGGCCACGGGTAGAGGGCTTGGAAGCCCAGCCCTGTAGGGGCCCGTGGCCACCGCCAAGCGGTGCCCCAGTGCCTGAAGAAACCTGGAGCCCAGCGCTTCCGCCACACCAGAAAGTGCTGGGGGGAAGAGGACCAGGAACACCCGGAGGACTTCCGGCTACACACTTGGTGCTTCCGCCACACGGGGGTGTGTCGGCGGAAGCTCCTCAAGAAGCACCTGGAGCCCATCCGGGCGTACATAAAAGGTCTGAGGGCTGAGCAAGGCATTGTGGTGCGGCCAGGACTTGAAAGGGGTGATTGGTGCTGCGGCACTGGGTAGTGCACTTATTTGTAATATAAGCTGTAAATAAACACGTGTGTGGAGAAAGAACATGTCTGCCTGTCTGTGTCCAGGCTGTACCCCACAATACACATACATTAGGGGGCCCCACCCCCTGCTTGCTTTGCTCGGCCACCCCCGTGTTTGGTTTACCGGATATACAATACAGTACAATTTATTTTTTGTATTCCCCAAAATCACACAAGAAGTGCCACAATGGGCTTTAACAGGCCCTGCCTCCTGACAGCCCCCCAGCTTTGACCCTCTAAGAAGGCCAGAAAAAAACTCCCCCCAAAAAAACCCCTTGTAGGGAAAAAATCGAAGAAATCTTGGGAAAGGTAGTTCAAAGAGAGACCCCTTTCCAGGCAGGTTGGGCGTGCAGTGGGTGTCAAAAAGAAGGGGGTCAATACAGTACAGTACAATACATAGAACAGAATAAATCCCCAATACAGTATAAAAATAAAAATTCTAGATGTACGGAGTAGAATTTCACATTAGATATATCATATAATATGCATTGGATTTCTTTTAAGTCCTGGATACCTCATTCATCAAGCTGCCTTCCCCATTTGGCCATTCCACAGCTGAAATAGCGCAAATCAGATGAAAGGACACCTTTTTCCCATGATTCCTGCGATCCTCCATCAGGGATGACTTTACCATAGGCAGGGAATATACGCATTGTGAAGGGGAGGTGCGTCTGAAAGTACGATAAGGATATGCCGTCGCATCATCTGCTATCTTCCTGCTGTTGTCGAGCTGGACGTTTTGCTTGTCTCTTGTCGTTGTTTTAAGAGCTGGGAGCACATGATGCTTCTCTGACAGATGCAATCCAACAACTGCTAGGTTAGATGCCTGAGGCCTTGTTTTAAATGATGGCTCACTGGCTGGTCTTGTGTGACGTTGTAAAAGCAATAGTTGTCCCTTTTATTTACGGCCTCGGGCAGGACGTATAACGCTGCCCCCTCACTCGCTCGCTCGCTCCCAGGTCGGGGGGTTGGGGGCTGGCGTCGCGCTGCCCTTCAATCTTTTTAAAGCCTTTACAGCCGCTGTCCTCTTTCCTACATTGTGTCTCTGCTGCTCGCTTTCTAATCGTTTCTCCGTCATCATAAATATACACCTGACCGAATTGTGTTTTCTTCGAAATTACACTTGTCGTTGCTTTAACTGTTGCGGGTCCACAGATTCTCATAGTGTATGTTCCATTATTGCGTAAATCTACGCTTTGTGCATTGAACGATGTGCATTGAGACACCTGTATCTGTGTGTGCTGCTTCCCTTTCCCCTACTTTTTTTTTTTTTTTACGCCCATTCTCTTTTGTCTCACGGTTCTTTTATTTGGCTTTCGTGATCTTAACATGAAGATCACGTATCGTCTACTAGTCATTCATTCCACAGGATTTTCTTTTATTATATATGGCATTTGAATTGAAATGGGAGATCAGAGGGTATAACGGTAATGCGAGGAATACATTCAGAGTGTGGCGCTCTGCTGTTTTTTTGTGTAGCTGCCTTCACACAGCTTCTCCGCTGTTTTATAAACGAACGCCATATAAGGCCGTCGTTTCTCCTTGCTTCGCGGTTCTGTACTGTTTTATTGTTCGTTTATTACGATTGTTATAGTTATTGTGTAGCTATTCGAGACTTACTTTACTGTTTAGGTACCCATTTCCTTTATTTAATCCACGGCTTGTATGCTATTTTTTGTTCGTTTATTACGATTATAGATATTTATTGATCCCCTTCTTTAGCTGACTGCCTGCTCATATAAGGCGCTCCGCTGGTTTTTTGTGAAGCAGCCTTTACACAGCTTCTCCGCTGTTTTATTATTCGTTTATTACGATTATTATAGTTCTCTTTATATATCACGTTGTCACTTCAGCACTCTGGTTGTAATATGACGAAACTGCGCGAGCTCACTCTTGAGAATGCAACGTATAGTTGTCCAGGAGAAAAGCAATCTTGCCTGAAATCAATGACAACCTTTTGTAGGGTCTGTCCCTGAGACTTATTACTTCTCATCGCGAAGCAGAGCCTTACTGGAAATTGGAAGGATCTGAACTGAAATGGGAGATCAGAGGGTGTAACAGGGGTGCGAGGAATACATTGAGTGTGGAGAAAGTCTAGAGACAGCGTGTGATGAGCAGTGCGGACACGGGAGCAAATGACACTAAAAGTTAAAGCAGAACCGCTACTTCAATGTTTCATTCAGTCCTGCAGACCACCTTGACTACGAGTGTTCATCCGAACCACCTTCTGCTTTTAATGGAACTCCTGCCTTGGTCAAACAAGCTCTTATTTCCCAGTTTCTGCCCTTTTGTCAATCCCAAAATAACAAAATGGTTCTGCTAAATGTTTATTGGAAAGTAGCGAGTATTTATGTGTGTGACATTATTGCCCAGGCGGCACGGTGGCGCAGTGGTAGCGCTGCTGCCTCACAGTCAGGAGACCCGGGTTCGCTTCCCGGGTCCTCCCTGCGTGGAGTTTGCATGTTCTCCCCGTGTCTGCGTGGGTTTCCTCCGGGTGCTCCGGTCTCCTCCCACAGTCCAAAGACATGCAGGTTAGGTGGATTGGCGATTCTAAATTGGCCCTAGTGTGTGCTTGGTGTGTGGGTGTGTTTGTGTGTGTCCTGCGGTGGGTTGGCACCCTGCCCGGGATTGGTTCCTGCCTTGTGCCCTGTGTTGGCTGGGATTGGCTCTAGCAGACCCCCTGACCCTGTGTCATTGATTCGGATTCGGATTCAGCGGGTTGGATAATGGATATATATATATATATATATATATATATATATATATATATATATATACTAATAAACGGCAAAGTCCTCACTCACTCACTCACTGACTCACTGACTGACTGACTGACTAATTCTCCAACTTCCCGTGTAGGTAGAAGGCTGAAATTTGGCAGGCTTATTCCTTACAGCTTCCTTACAAAAGTTGGGCAGGTTTCATTTCGAAATTCTACGCGTAATGGTCATAACTGGAAGCTGTTTTTCTCCATTTACTGTAATGGAGATGAGCGTGAAACCCGTGGGGGCGCCTCCCACGTAATCACGCAGTAGGTAGAAAACCAGGAAGAGGCCCAAAAAGCGCTGAAGAAAACATGCATTATATAATTGAGAAGGCAGCGAAACAATAAGAAGCGAGCGAGTGTCAGTAATGTCAGTAAACATATACTCAGCCTCCCATCGGTTTTTAAAGGCTCTATGTTCAGAATCACCTTTTCTCTTTGGCATCGTGTGGGCTAGCTTGGCAATAACTTGTAGCATCATAAGCTAGACTTGATTAACGTGGTAAGTGTTCGGCAAGGCAGCTGAAGCTCTGGATTATGGGATCTGTAGTTTATTGTGTTACCAGCGCTTTATATCCCCGGGCCATTAATAACAATAATACAGTATATAAAATGATCTCGCGGGCCGGATATAATTACACGCTGGGCCGGATGTGGCCCGTGGGCCTTGAGTTTGACTCATATGGACTAAATAGAACTTGAAAAGAAGTATTTGTTGGAACATCGAGCCCGCGTGCTATTGTGGTTTTGCTTGTGTGCTTCAGTAAGTTACCGTCCCCTCGCTCTTACTTTTTTACCGTTCATCTAATGAATACACTGAGTATGGCTTTACCAAAACAATCATTGATCGCGAATAAAGTATCCATTATTCATGAAGCTTCAATAGGTGATCTGTCTTTCTGCGTTAACTGCATGCGTTTTCATACGTCTCAAACTAAGGGGATGCGAGGTTAAAATAAATCGAGAAGCGCGCGTACATACTTAGTGCATCCCCTCTCGGGAATCGAACCTCAGACGTGGGTGCTACAGGCGAATGTTTTACTATTGCGCCACGGCGTGTGGTTTATCTATTTGAGCGTAGCAGTGTAATTCGGTTTTTGTTCAGCACTCTTTGGAACTGTTGCTTTTTGTCTGCGCACTGCGTCAGTTCACGTGAGCCGCTGAATATGGTTTTATATGTCACTCGCTCGCTTCTAATTGTTTCGCTGCCTTCTTAATTATATAATGCATGTTTTCTAAAGCGCGTTTTGTAGCTCTTCCTGGCTTTCTACGTAATGCGTGATTTCGTGAGAGGCGTGATGATGTCATACGAAACTCCGCCCCTCAAGCTGAACTCCATTACAGTAAATGGAGAAAAATAGCTTCTAGTTATGACCATTATGCGTAGAATTTCGAAATGAAACCTGCCCAACTTTTGTAAGTAAGCTGTAAGGAATGAGCCTGCCAAATTTCAGCCTTCTACCCACACGGGAAGTTGGAGAATTAGTGATGAGTGAGTGAGTGAGGGCTTTGCCTTTTATTAGTATAGAGATATATATATATATATATATACCCGCGCTTCGCAGCGGAGAAGTAGTGTGTTAAAGAAGTTATGAAAAAGAAAAGGGAACATTTTAAAAATAACATAACATGATTGTCAATATACAGTAATTGTTTTGTGAGCGTTATGAGTGTTGCTGTCATCAAGGATTTGATTATCATTATTTCTTTCAATCAGATTCGTGTTTGTAGGATGTGTTGTGTTCAAGTTACATTCCGTGTTTTTCAATCGTTGTAAAGATAACAGGTTTCATTCACCGATTCGTTTCTTACTGCATAAATAAACAGCTCGTCTTCCTCTTTATCTGAGATGTGACACAATGCATGCACGGGTTTTTTTTTTTTTACACTGTCTTCCTTTAGCGGGACATTGACTTTTTCCACCGTATGCTTTGTTTCCGCAGTAGCTGCACTTATGAATATGCTTGTATGTATCACATGCTTCATATTTTTTGCTGCCTTCTCAATTGTGTAATTCGGTTTTTGTTCAGCACTCTTTGGAACTGTTTCTTTTTGTCTGTGCACTGCGTTATTTCACGTGAGCCGCTCGGTGTACATGCATCGAAGGTTCTCAGCAGTGCTGGTGCCATCTCGTGCGATGTCCACGGCTGTATTTAATGTTAGCTGAGACCCGGCACTTAAAAGTTTCTCTCGCAGTTTCGCCGAGTTTGTGCCAAACACCACCCTGACCATCTCATCTTCGTCTGCATAAGCACAGTCCTTCACCCGTGAATATTTAGCGGCAGTGTTTCTATTGGATTGCCGCTGACGGACGGTCTGATATGGGCAGGCACTAAATTACATGGGCATCGAGCAGAAGTCTATTATAGTCTATGGACGAAAAAATAGGTTCCAGTTATGACCATTACGCGTAGAATTTTGATATGAAACCGGCCCAACTTTTGTAAGTAAGCTGTAAGGAATGAGCCTGCCAAATTTCAGCCTTCTACCTACACGGGAAGTTGGAGAATTAGTGGTGAGTCAGTCAGTGAGTGAGTGAGTCAGTGAGGGCTTTGCATTTTATTAGTATAGATTGATACGAAAACTTGACCAATGTCTGAAAGTCAAAATAGTAAGACTGCAACTGGCAGCCTGGTCTTTCTTTTATCAGTGAAATGATGCACTCAATGACAAAAATGAACAATTTTATTGTATACAAATTGGCTTACTGATTTCTGTTACCAAACTAGCACGGCACACATCACAGGACAACTTTCTCAAAATCCCATCTAAGGGCTACCTCCCAGTGCTTCCTGAGGTGGATTTCTTTGGGAAACCTTCAAAGTTTGAGAAATGTTAACAGCTAACAACAATCTACATAGTTAGTGACCAAATACGTTTAGCCAAAACGTTGTTTGGAGGCTCACTTGATCACATAAATGCATAGCTTTGCTATCTTAGCTGGCGTAGCTAAAGTTAAGATTATAAAACGGGATTTTTTATTGGCCAAATATAACCAAAACAATTGTTCAGCCTTAGCTATGAAATATAATCCACCGGGATCTGGTTTGGAGCATACAGCGGTTTGTGCAATCCCAAGCAACACATGCATGAGGCATCTTTATGCATTGCTTCACTCCACAGCAGTGCCACTCGCAATATGGTGGCGATGTTGCTGTACGATGCTGCTGGTCATGTGGTGTCTAGTAATTCTATGTCTGTGGCCCTTGATGGAAATCAGGGGGGCTGCCCTCTTGCCTCCAGGAAAGATATTGCCCCTTTCCCGTGGGGCAAGGTCCCTGGCCATCTGCCACAACACACACAAACACACATATATACAGTGTATATATATATATATATATATATATATATTCACACACATATATACATATACATATATATACAGTGCATCCGGAAAGTATTCACACGCATCACTTTTTCCACATTTTGTTATGTTACAGCCTTATTCCACAATGGATTCAATTCATTTTTTCCTCAGAATTCTACACACAACACCCCATAATGACAATATGAAAAAAGTTTACTTGAGATTTTTGCAAATTTATTAAAAATAAAAAAAATTAAGAAAGCACATGTACATAAGTATTCACAGCCTTTGCCATGAAGCTCAAAATTGAGCTCAGGTGCATTCTGTTTCCTCTGATCATCCTTGAAATGTTTCTGCAGCTTAATTGGAGTCCACCTGTGGTAAATTCAGTTGATTGGACATGATTTGGAAAGGCACACATCTGTCTATATAAGGTCCCACAGTTGACAGTTCATGTCACAGCACAAACCAAGCATGAAGTCAAAGGAATTGTCTGTAGACCTCCAAGACAGGATTGTCTCAAGGCACAAATCTGGGGAAGGTTATAGAAAAATTTCTGCTGCTTTGAAGGTCCCAATGAGCACAGTGATCTCCATCATCCATAAGTGGAAGAAGTTCGAAACCACCAGGACTCTTCCTAGAGCTGGCCGGCAATCTAAAGTGAGCGATCGGGGGAGAAGGGCCTTAGTCAGGGAGGTGACCAAGAATCTGATGGTCACTCTGTCAGAGCTCCAGAGGTCCTCTGTAGTGATGAGAGCCTTCCAGAAAGGCAACCATCTCTGCAGCAATCCACCAATCAGGCCTTTATGGTAGAGTGGCCAGACGGAAGCCACTCCTTAGTAAAAGGCACATGGCAGCCCGCCTGGAGTTTGCCAAAAAGCACCTGAAGGACTCTCAGACCATGAGAAACAAAATTCTCTGGTCTGATGAGACAAAGATTGAACTCTTTGGTGTTAATGCCAGACGTGAATTTCCTTGAGTGGCCCAGCCAGAGCCCAGACTTGAATCTGATTGAACATCTCTGTAGAGATCTTAAAATGGCTGTGCACTGACGCTTCCCATCCAACCTTATGGAGGTTGAGAGGTGCTGCAAAGAGGAATGGGCGAAACTGGCCAAGGATAGATGTGCCAAGGTTGTGGCATCATATTCAAAAAGACTTGAGGCTGTAATTGCTGCCAAAGGTGCATTGACAAATTATTGAGCAAAGGTTGTAAATACTTATGTACATGTGATTTCTCAGTTTTTTTATTTTTAACAAATTTTCAAAAACCTCAAGTAAACTTTTTTCATGTTGTCATTATTGGGTGTTGTGTGTAGAATTCTGAGGAAAAAAATAATTTAATCCATTTTCTAATAAGGATGTAACATAACAAAATGTGGAAAAAGTGATGCGCTGTGAATACATGTTGCTCAGATAGTGGCCTTCAGCTCTTCTGAATTGTTGGGTCTGGCATATTGCATTTTCCTCTTCACAATACCCCATAGATTTTCTATGGGGTTAAGGTCAGGCGAGTTTGCTGGCCAATCAAGAACAGGGATACCATGGTCCTTAAACCAGGTACTGGTAGCTTTTGCACTGTGTGCAGGTGCCAGGTCCTGTTGGAAAATTAAATCTGCATCTCCATAAAGTTCGTCAGCAGCAGGAAGCATGAAGTGCTATAAAACTTCCTGGTAGACGGCTGCGTTGACCTTGGACCTCAGAAAACACAATGGACTAACACTAGCAGATGACATGGCACCCCAAACCATCACTGACTGTGAAAACTTTACACTGGACCTCAATCAATGTGGATTCTATGCCTCTCCTCTCTTCCTCCAGACTCTGGGACCTTGATTTCCAAAGGAAATGCAAAATTTACTTTCATCAGTTAACATAACTTTGGACCACTCAGCAGCAGTCCTGTCCTTTTTGTCTTTTGCCCAGGCGAGACGCTTCTGATGCTGTCTCTTTTTCAAGAGTGGCTTGACACAAGGAATGCGACAGCTGAAATGCGACAGCTTGAGTACGTCTGTGCGTGGACTCCAGCTGCAGTCCACTCTTTGTGAATCTCCCCCACAGTTTTAAATGGGTTTTGTTTCACAATCCTCTCCAGGGTGCGGTTATCCCTATTGCTTGTATACTTTTTTCTACCACATCTTGTCCTTCCCTTCACCTCTCTATTAATGTGCTTGGACACAGAGCTCTGTGAACAGCCAGCCTCTTTAGCAATGACCTTTTGTGTCTTGCCCTCCTTGTGCAAGGTGTCAATGGTCATCTTTTGGACAACTGTCAAGTCAGCAGTCTTCCCCATGATTGTGTAGCCTACAGAACTAGACTGAGAGACCATTTAAAGGCTTTTGCAGGTGTTTTGAGTTAATTAGCTGATTAGAGTGTGGCACCAGGTGTCTTCAATATTGAACCTTTTCACAATATTCTAATTTTCC